>CM045990.1:114299026-115028121 GCA_025175895.1 Wurfbainia villosa | reverse complement strand
CTGATGGCGTGCGCTCATGAGAAGAGGAAGTCTTTGCTGGTGGAAGAAAGGAATCAGGCGAGAATGAGAAGTCGTGGAAGGAAGGAAGAAACTTCTTGGGATTAAAGAGCAACGACGAGAATGAAACTCTCGGCCAAACGGGTCAGGTTTGGGAAGCAATCGGGTTGGGTTTAAAGGAAAGAACCGGTCCACTTTAATTGGATTAAACCTAGGTTATCTTTATTTAACTCCATAAAATTTAACCTAGGTTAGACTTAAATAAATCACTAACCATCCAACATTAATTTAATTTACCCAATAATAAGATCTCTATCTAAAGAATAATGGAGATATTATTCTATAGGAAATTTATTTGAGGTATTTTACACTCTCCCCCTTTTTGATGTATGACAACACACCAGTTAAAGATAGGAGAATAAAATACCAATATCCAAATATTGACATGTATAATAGATGCATAAAATAAACCATGTATGAGTTCATAAACCCTTATCAATTTTTTGCATCTTTCTTTCAATAAATATTTTTTTCCTTTTTAATAATTCTCTAACTTTATATCTCTTTCTCCACCTTTGGCAGACATCAAAATAATGATTAAATTTAAAAATGCAAAAATGATATAGTGGAGAGTTTAAATGAAAAATTTTCAAGCTCAATATTTCTCCCGTGAATTTGATTTCAAAAACTAAATTTAAGCTTTTCAACAATTTGTCTAACTCCCCCTTAATGTTTTAAAGTTTTCAAAATTTTCAAATATTTTTCTAACTTTTCAAAAAATTTCAACCTTTTCAAAACTTTTCAAACTCCCCCTGAATAAAAACTTATTTTCAAAATTTTTAAAAATTTTCAAACGTTTAACAATTTTTAAACGTTTCAAAACTCGCCTAAATAAAAACTTATTCTCAAAATTTTCAAAAATTTTTAAACTTTTCAAAACTCCCCCTGAATAAAAACTTATTCTCAAAATTTTCAAACTTTTCAAAACTCCCCCTGAATAAAAACTTATTCTTAAAATTTTCAAAGATTTTCAAGTCGATGCAAGAATGATAGGGAATAAGTCCAAGTATGAATTCCTAAATATTATATTTATATTTTGAAAATACACATCTAAAAATCATCCTTAAAGCAAATGTCGAACTCTTTACTAACTCAAATAATATAGAATTAATCATCAAGCTTTGAATTAGAGTTAGTCACCGAAGTCCTAACATCTGGAACTAGGGGTGTAGTCCTAACATCTCACGCCCATCTTCGTGGCTCAATACACAAACAGGTAATCCTAGGTGTTTGTGAGATGCGAAGGCTAACTTAAATCTATAGGATCATGAAATCTAGATTGACCTAATCTAGATTAATTTTATATTTCCTTTAAATAATATAATATAATATTACTTTTCAAAGATAAATTCTGAATAATAAGCATGAAAACTTCCTAATCTACCAAGCATAAAAATAATTGTCTTCTAAGCATACTAAATTCTGCTTCCGGAAGTGGTTTAGTGAAGATGTCGGCAAGGTTTGATTTCGACTCAACATAGTTGAGTTCAATACTACCTTTTGCCACATGATCCCTTACAAAATGATGTTTAACATCAATGTGTTTAGTGTGTGAGTGATGAATTTGATTTTTAGTTAAATTTATTGAACTTATGTTATCAACTAAAGTTTTTACCTTTTTGTAATCTAGTTCGAAGTCCTTAAGTGTGTGCATCATCCGTAAAAGTTGTGCTACACATTCACCTAATGCTATGTTTTCTGCTTCAGTTGTGGAAAGAGTAACACAATGTTTCTTCCTACTGAACCAGCTTACTAAGCATGATCCTAAGAGTTGACATTTTCCACTAGTACTTTTTCTATCTAGTTTACACCTTGCATAGTTTGAATCAGAGTATCCTATTAACTCAAAGTTACTAGATCTTGGGTACCACATACCTAGATTAATTTTTCCTTTAATGTATTTTAGTATCCTTTTGACATGTGTTAAATGTGACTCCTTAGCACAAGTTTGATATCTAGCACACATACTTATTGCAAATAGTATGTCGAGTCTACTTGCAGTTAAGTATAGTAAACTACCTATGGCACTCCATGTTGGTGCAGGGGCACTAGATAATCGAACCTGTGTTTTGATTATGGCAAAGACACAAAGTTAAGTTTACATTGTTATCTCACGAGCTAAATCGAGTGTGCAGAAAAGTACTAAAGCTAGAGCTGAAGGCTAGCGACACCCGGAGGAAGCCGCGGTGGTCGGGCGACACTCGAGTGACTTCGGAGGGAGCCGAAGGAATCGAGTGGAAGGCCGGAAGCGAAAGCGACACAGTAAGAATCGAGGTAAGCTCATGTGAGTGAGAGATGGTAAGGTCGTGTCCTCTGTACGGGGATGACCGTAGGCGGCGATCCGACTAAGACTTCTTGTGGAAGGTCTAGGTCGAGATCGGACGGTTAGAAACCTCTCACTGCAGGGAAGTGGCCAGGCTGGCAGTCGACTGCTGGACATGGGACAGTCGACTGATGCTCATCAGTCGACTGATGGGAGACATCAGTCGACTGATGGCGACGAATCAGCCCTTGCGCTAGGTCAAAACAGATAAAGTTTGACGCAGCCACTTCACGATAAAATTCATACAACTTCGTGATCTGTTCCGAAATATGAGGAGACAAATTCAGAGGCCAAAATCTATAAAAGGAGGGGAGGATTTCAACTCCAAACATCATCAAGTTTATTCATCAAGTGCTCCTACAACGCCAACGCTCCAACACCGTCATAACGCCGACGCGACAATAAGTTCAGATCTTCTTCGTTGGCAGCAACATCCAGTAATATATTTTGATATTGTATTTGTTGTTTTTATTCGTAACGAGGTGAGGTAGGTTTGTTGCCTCATCCTCATACATTCGGTTTTGTGATCGTTGTCTCCTACCTCCAACGAGGAGGAGATGTTTTAGTGCTTTGCCCTCCATACGCGATCTAGGACCGATAGGGCCTTGGAGTAGCAACCGCTGGGTTGTGAACCAAGTAAAATAAACATGTCTCTTTATTTTCCGCTGCGTTTAATTGTCTACTCGAACGAAACGACGAAAAGATTTACGCTCGCTATTCACCCCCCTCTAGCGACGCTTCTCGATCTAACAATTGGTATCAGAGCGGGGGCGCTAAGATTTGGTGAAACCACCAATCTAGCACATTTTGGTTTTCATTTCGTATTTTTTGATTCGTATCTTTCTTAGGTTTTTTTTTCTCCCGCACTACTAATCCAAGACGAAGTCTTGGTACGCTTCTTTTGGTTGTGTGTTTGCAAGTATTCTATTTTGGAGTAGTTGACGGTAAAATGGCCATATCTTTTCACACAAGAGGACTCTCCAAACGATCTACCTACCAATTCGAAGCTCTCTGAAAGATCTACATTTTTTATGAGGGCTTACCCTCGTAACAAGCTGTTTCTAGCCCCAAAATCCAATGTTTAGTACCCTTTTAGAGACATTGAAGGTCGTAAGTTTCTCGTTTTTGTTAATTTCATATTCTTCTTATTTATTTCTATTTATTTATAATTATTTCCTGCACTACTAATCCAAGACCAAGTCTTGGAATTCTCTTTGGTTTTATTCGTGTTTTGCAAGATACTTAATGGCTCACATTGAGGGGTATAGCACCACCCGACCTCCGTTCTTTAACGAAGATGATTTTCGTTATTGGAAAGGTCGGATGGAGTGTTTATTGAAAACACAAGTCGAGACTTGGATAATAATCAACAAGTGGACAAAACGCAACCAAGAGGCAAATCGAAGCCAATGCAAGAGCAACCCAAATATTGCAATGTGGCTTGTCCAAGGAGGAACTCAACCGCATCGGACCATTCATTAGCGCCAAGGACCTATGGAACAAATTAATCGAGCTACATGAAGGAACGTTCGATGCTAAGGTATGTAAATGTGACATTCTTTTCAATAAGTTGTATAACCTTAAGATGCAGGAACACGAGACGGCGACACAACTATACGCCCACGTCCAAGACATTGTCAACGGCCTGCACATCATCGGACACAAGGTCGAAAACCGCGACCTACTAAGGTACGTTCTTAATTCATTTCCTAGGACTACCTTGTGGGCATCCATGGTCGATGCCTACAAGGTCTCTAAGGACATTTCGAAGCTTAGGTTAGACGAATTATTTTCTGAGTTTGAACTTCACGAGCAAACTAACAGTCACGCCCGCCCTTTCCTAGGGTCTGGAGGGGCGGCGCGTGACGCGACCGTACATACATAGAGTGTACTACTTACAGCAGAAGACTTTAGACACATTTTTTTTTCTTTCTTTTAAACATAAACATGCATCGTCATATATAGATACTTCTTCTTAACATAGAGCATGCATTATTATTTTATAAGTACTTAGTGCTTAGTTCAAGTCCATAAACATCATCATCATAAGGAAACATATATAAGGACATAACGGATCTCCTCCACCATGCCACTACTACACACACTTGGCCCCTCCTGCTGCTCCCTTTAGTTTATCCATCCCTTACCCTTATCTGCAGTACAAGGGAAAAATAAACTATAAGCACATAGGCTTAGTAAGATCCTGTCCTACTCACAAAAACCATACATCGACATTAAGCATGGCATGTAACATTCTTAACATATAAGCTACATAACATGTAACATATATGACGTAAGCAACATAACATGTAGCATAAGTAACATAAGCAAACATAACATGTAACATATATAACATAGCAACATATCATGAACATATATGACATAATCAAACATAACATACAATATATGTAACATAGCAATATATATATGACATATCAAACATAATATGCAACATATATAACATAGCAACATAGCATGTAAACATAACAATCATAACATGTGAACAAAACAATCATATCATTTAAACATATGCAGGATGCTCTTTGAAAACATATATTATAGGTACGTAAACATAAATCTCAACATATTTGGGCCCGACATTGTACCACATCATCATCATCATAGCGCGCATCCCTAAATAGACCTGAGGTAGCAAGTCTCGAACCTACTAGGTTACTAGGCCCGATCTTAGTCCGTCGACCTAGGGGCCATCGTCATAGCGTAGAAGCCCATCCTAGGCCCAATCTTAGTCCATCGACCTAGGGCATCTTGGAGCCCATCCCGTACTAGGCCCGTACTTAGTCCGTCGACCTAGGGGCAATCATACATAGAAGCCCATCCTAGGCCCGATCTTAGTCCGTCGGCCTAGGGCATCTTAGGAGCCCATCCCTTTGGACCTTGTTAGGGTCCTGGTACAAGCCATGCATAAGGTAAAATAATTATATGCCTTTTTTATCATAACATATCTTATTTCATTTCGCAAACATATCATACTTCATTTCATAACATATCATATTTCACTTCATGACATATCATATTTCATTTCATAAACACATCATACTTCATTTTATAACATATCATAATTCACTTCATGACATATCATATTTCATTTCATAATCACATCATACTTCATTTCATAACATATCATGTTTCACTTCATGAACATATCATATTTCATTTCATAAACATTTCATTTTTCATTTCATAATCATATCATATTCATTTCCTAACATATCTTAATATCACACACATTGTAAAATACCACAGAAAAATAAAATAAAATAAAATAAAATAAAATAAAATGTTGGATAATTGGGAGAATACCCTATGGAATTTTCCAGGAATTTTTAGAAATTTTTCTGGATTTAAACGGAAGTTTTATATATATATATATATTTCATGGGGATAAAGAAAACAGGCTTTTGTAAAGCCTGTTTAGATGAATCCTGTTCGCGACTTTTCATTCCTGTCGGTTATTTATTTACAGTTTCTTATTTCTCGATCCCGATCTCTTCTTTTCCCCTCCGCCTCATTTCTTCGCCGTCGTCGCCCTAGCGAGATTCGCTCGCCACTGCTAGGCGTCGTCTCCGACCACCACGGACAGCCTCGATGGCTTATCGGGGGGAAAATCGATCGGAGGGGGAAGGAGGTGCTTCTCCGTGATCCCACGACCGCCGATGGCTCCTTCCGGTGAGAGGTTCGGCTGGAGGGCAGAACGTCGACCGAGCAGTCGGGTGAGGTCTTCTTCGAGCACGAGTGGGCTACCCTAGTCGATCGTCGCCGGGGTTGTGCATCTGTGAGGAGGGGGGGCTGACGGTTTTGAGGAGTTGTCTTGCCGGAGATCATCGAAATTAGGTAAGGGCGCCAATTTCTCCTTGTCTAATCCCCTGCTATAATTTGCCTTTTGTTGAACGAGGATCAGTTTCGGCAGTGGTTCGATGGAGGCTTTCACGGTTGTTGTCGGAGCAAGCGTCACTGTGGTTGGGCGTTCCAACCGGAGGTGGAGCTGTTGCGACAGACCGAGCAATTGGGGGAGGAGAGGTGTCGATGGAGTTGAAATCGCGGCGATGTTTCTATTGGTTTTCGATTGACTGTGGAAATTTGGGGAAGGGTTGGCTGTCAATGAGGTTCCGATTTGCATTAACCATTCCTTTTTGTTCTATAAATCTAGTTCAATTTGTTACGTTGCTGTGGATTAAATGTTGTTGTTCTTCCTATCGATGTGTGTTCTATGTTGTGCGGCCAGTGTAGGAGTTTTGGCCGAATGGGAGAATCGGTCCAGGATGGATGTAGATCGGGAGTATTGAGAGGTGAGTTTCTTTCATTTGTTATTCTTCTTAATTGATGAGTAATTGATTCCAAGGAAAAGGTTGATGTATGGAAGGATTTATGATGCTCATTAAAGGGGTCAAACGAGGGAATGGATTAGGAGGTAAGGTTTTTATATGTTGATTAAGTTAACATATTTCTATAGGATGAACAAATTTAATTATGGAGTGATAATTAAATTTTTGGTGAATATATCAGATTATGAGGTTGCTTCCAATTGGGCTATTTGAATTTTAATTCGAAACCTTGAATCAAGAAGTCGAGCTAGGAGAGACTAACCTTGGATTTTGGTTCGAGATATTCGCGGACGTGAAAACTATTGGTGTCTACAAAGCAAGTGGGTAATTTCCTACCTGGTCCGGGTAGATGTATTGCATTCCGATTTAGTCATTGATATGAGCATGTTAGGTGTTCATATTACCTTGACCCTGCTATTTTTATCGTATGCTTGATCCTTTACCGTTGGCTATTAACTCCATTGTTGATATCATGTTTATTTTATCATGATTAGGAGTTTTACATTAGGTAATGCAAGTAACTTAGAATTTGTTTAAGTTAAGTGCAAATAGTAAAGTCCGGATGACAACCTGATCGTATATTGGGCAAAAAGGACATTCGTAGGTAGATAATGTCTTTACCCTAGGGTTAGTTCTAGTACCCTTAGGTTGTATGTTACCACCGAACATGTGTTGTGTAAATGGTCAGAGGAATGATACTTAGGGTATCGCTACGGACCGATGGTCCTAGCTTATTATAATCAGATGAGTACGACTCTCTACAGGATAGAGAGTGTGTCCATCAGTTGAGTACGACTCTTTACAAGATAGAGAGTGCGTTGAGTAGATTGGTATGACTCTCTACAGGATAGAGAGTATTATGATCAGTTGAGTACGACTCTCTGTAGGATAGAGAGTGCGTGATCTGGTTAGTATGATTCTCTGTAGAATAGAGAGTCTATGGTGGATGTCTGTATGTGAGACATTGCATTCATGCATTTACATGCACGCTGGCGACGAGGTCTCCCTTGTGGTTGAGAGGGTCGCCAGTCATCCTGCCTCCACGGTTACTCATAGGAGGAGTAACCGGTGTGAGGGCAGAGCATTGAGGTGCCGCACTCTACCACTATAGACGGTGGTAGTTGGATTTGCGTGCCGTAGTCCTGCGTGTGTGGTACTCGACCACTCAAGGGTAGTGACCGTCGGAGTGACCAACAGCAGGGACCCCCATCGTGTAGCTTACTCTTTACGCTTATATGCTACTCGATCATACTGCCCACTCGGCCACTCGAGAGTAGTGGTTGGTGTTGAGTTGGGACAGTTGTCATGCTCGAGCCACCGAGGCCACACTGGGGTCGTGGTAGCTTTAGGGTGAGCCGACATGACCATGCATGCCGCATTGCCGTATCTGATGGCACTTTGCATATTACCATATATAGATACATATATGTATATATATATATGGATGGTTGAGATTAATATATATATGGATACAGTCTATATATATATGATTATTGTGATGTTGCATTTGTTTGTACTATGCTTGCTGCATTTGGGTGGACATCATATTCATGCATGTCTCTTACATTTGTTATACGATTGAGTCGGATATTGGTATGTGTTGGACAGACCCTAGATACCTTGACCTGTAGCTAGAGTATATTTTGAGTTGGTCTACTCTTCCTGTTATATATATATATATGTTGGATATATGTTCAGGTTGGATCAGAGTAGCGTGACAGACTTCGTATATACGCATTTTTATGTTGTTCATTCAGTTAAACGGTATATGCTTGTATTTATATACTATGCTGATATACCTGTTGTACATCTAGATTATGTTGTCGAAATACATGTGATATTATATTTATATACATGTTTTCTATTACCTGCTGAGTTTTACTCACCACCCCCGGACTGGGTTTCGTCGCCTGTAATGTAGAAGACTTGATGACATTGGAGCATCGCCACGACATCGCCTCATCTCACCTCCGAGGCTCCCGTGTGTATTTGGGCTTTGCGTCGTGTATTGTATTTGGAGTTTTCTTGATGTACATATTGTATATTCGGATTTTGTCGAGGTTACGTTGTTGTGTTGTGTTAGTCATACGGTATGCATGTGTGAGATTGATATCCTATTGTTGTAGTATGTTTCCGCTGTGTCTTGTGTAGTTTTTGTTTTCATACATATATATTGTTGTCATTGTGGGCATACGGGCCTTGTATTAACCCGAAATGTTGCCACGTACAGGGGAGGTGTTGTCCGTATGATTTTCGGTTCGGTATGCTCTCGGGGCGTGACAACTTTAGTGGTATCAGAGCCCAAGGTTCTGCGATGCCATACAATGTTATTTTTGTGTCGAGTCTTGGATTCTCGGGAGTCGATTTATTCGGTTTTGATTTTTGAGATGAGATGGACAGCGGCCTGAGCTCCAAGCAGCACGAGGTAAGAATTTCTGAAAAAACTTATGGTTTAGTAGATATTTATCTAAACTTGATCAGTAGGTGTATACAGTATAGTTATGATACCTGTGCAGACTTGTAGTAGGGGTCGTCCGCCGAGGCGACCAACCGGAGTGACCTTTAAGGTTATACTCTCGGTTATATTGGCGATGCATTTAGATGCTTATACCAGAGAATAACCTGTATTGTGTTGGTTATTATTCGTAACCGTGGTATGAGTTGACCACGGGAACGACCTATTGAGTCTGTGAGTCTTGAACCTGTGTCGAGGAGGTGATTTACCTCTGAGAGCCGACTGATACCGAGTCGGAAAACAGGGGCCAAGTCGTCACATTTATTATGGAAATCAGAGACTACAGTCTTAGAGATTTCCACTAACTGTGCTAGTCGGATCATTACCTGTGGGTAATGAACAGACTTGTAGACTATTGTTGATGCAGATAATGAAGGCTAGGTTATGGAGTTTCATAGGGATTTTATCCCTGAGTTGTTCGTACTGAGTTGTATAACTTTGAGAGCACTTTTGAGTACTTAACTCATGTTATACCGAGAAAGAAGAGTTGTTTGCATACCATTATCGGGATCAAGCCGATATTTGGTGATAAATGCAGAAAATGACCTTCGGGAAATAAAACATCACTTGATACTGGTTTAGTGATGTTGAAAGAGAATATTTCCCTGTGTCACTTTTGTGACACATTGTAAGGAATTCTTGAGCTTCCAGAAAGGGCGCTCGGTTAGTAACAGTGTACGGTGCAGAGTCGTGAGACTTGCGGAGGTTACGACCACCTAATAGCTCGAGAAGATGAATGAATATTTTAAGTCACCTACGATTATTGGCTTATAGTTGGATTAAGATGCCAGGATCTTCTACCAGATCCTGCCGGAAGACATTGGATTGAGACAGGAGTTTAGAAATGACTCTGTACAAGAGTTTAAGAGTTGGAGACCGATAAGCAAATATTGCAGGTCAACTTAACAGAGTTAGAAGTCTCCGAATGTTGGATAAAAGGAGCAATATCAGGGTCACAGGCCTTGAGCTACTTTTCGATTATAGAAGATCAATCGCATATCATCAGAAGGTTCTTGTGGATATCAGCAAAATCAGAACAAAGACTCCGAAGGGATTATGGGCGTGCAGTGCGGATCACGAAGACACGTGAAGTCAGATTATCCGTTGGATCATTTCATCTGTTGCTATTGTGAGCAACCAGTACAGTGGAGGAGATATACTTTGAAGACTCAGTTGAAGACTATCGATGGTATTCCTGGAGGATGATGCACCGTCTCGACCGGATATCAACACGAAGATTGGGTTATCTCATCAGCAACAACCTACTACCTCAAGCGTGGTCGGAGTTCCTTGATACTCCCCTTCTGCAGAGATCAGCACAGAAGCAACATCAGCAGAAGACATCTTAGGAGATTCAGCAGACAACAAAAAGTTACCTCCAGATATGATTTGCTTAGTACAGAGGAGAGAGTATACGATGAAGGTCGTATCTATTCAGTATTCTCTGATTTCTGATGGAATGGAATGATCTAGGAAAAATCCTCATATCATTCATCGTAGAAATGCAATCGCTTGGTCGCGGACTGTTGGATCTGATCTTATTCTCTTCGGAGAAAGGCCGAGACCTGCGGGGAGCCTTTGGATCGGATCGACAGATAATGGATTATTCAGGGTATTACTTTAGTTTACCCTCAAGGTTAATATGTTGAGAGATACTTGTAGTTTACAGGTATCTTTGTCTAGAATATTCTTTGTTTTGATTAGAGGGGTTCCTATACATCGACTTGGGGGTCGGTGGTATCTCTACCGTCAGGTGAGATGTGGACCAACAATTAAGAAGTTAAGAGATGCCCTTAGACTTGGGTAGACATACTTTTACTGTAGACATATCCTTATGGATGGTCAAATTATTGGAAGTACGACATGATTATGTCTCCCAGATGTGTGTATAATCCGAGAGCATTCGAATGTAATTTCAGATGAACCCCTAGGCTTGCCGCTACATAGGCAAGTGGAGTAGGCGATCGAAATGATTGCGGAAATAATCCGTGTATCGAAGATCATATCGAGTGATAGTTTTGTTGGTTTCTGTTGTTAAACACTATAGAAATAGGAAGAACGCGTAAGTTGCGATTATAGGAGATGTTGGAAGGGATATTTATATATCCCAGTATTCCTCCTTGAGAAGATTCGGAACTCTTTATTGAAAGAGAAATGAACCTTTGAAATTATGCATCGATTATCGATGATGGAATGCAATAGTTGTTGAAAGTAAATATCCTTGTTGTGGATATAGATGATCTATTTAGATCAGCCAAAGACACCTGTGTATACTCTAAGGTTGGTTTACGACTAGAGTACTGATATTGTAGTGACATGATGTCATACGATTATCATTGTCGATGTGATGATTAATATATATCATTAGCTTAGAGTAAAAGGGATGCAGGTGTGTAGATACGCCAATTTCATACTTGGTATGATTTGTTATGAGTTGTGATTAAGTTGTTAGACTAATTAACGATTTAGTCACCACTGGATTTGAGAATCGTGTATCTTGGACACGATTGGATCAGTTGGTAGTTGTTGGAGTTGCGTAACTTGGCCACTGTTGATTGTGGTAGTTGGAGTTGCGCACTCGACCACCGTAGGTGGTGGTTTGCCTTGTATGGGTTGGTTAATTCCGTAAATGTGGATAGAATGCTTGACATTAATATACCACATACTTGTTTGACAATGGTGATGTTGGAAATCGTTTAGTCGTAAGCTGGTGAAACCAGTTACAAGACCTAGGCAGCGGTTAAATTTTACGCGAGTATTAGTTAATCCTTAGGAGTGGATAAAAGGAGGTTATGCGCAAATGCATCATTTCAGGGATCGGAACGATTCCGATGCAGTGAATGAGGCATATCGTATGCCTACGTCAGTTAAGAAATTACGAGATAGTCTGTCATATACATGACATGACTTTAGTAGTTATTATCTGGATTTGTAATTGTATGGAGCAGAAGTGCTCATTGAATTTAACAAGCTACTGGGTAGCTACAATGGAGTTGTTGGAGCGCGAACAGTTGCACCAAGTGCAACAAGGGAGATTGATCGCTATAGTCTCCCATGCACTTACCGGGTGCGTGGTGGAGTGGAATTTTTGGACGACAGATGAACTTCTCTTTTGAGAAGACAATTCCCCATCTCTGGTAGGGATAGCGTGTTCCGGACACGCATCCAGTTAAGGAAGAGTTACTACTGGAAGCACATCATTAGGGATTTGCTATTCATCCTGATGGTACTCGGATGTATCGAGAGTTGAAACGTTTATACTGGTTAGAACGGTATAAAGAGAGATATAGCAGATTTTGCTGCTCGATGTTTAGTATGCCAATAGGTGAAAGTTGAAGATCAGAAACTCGCTGGATTGTTCTAGGAAATTCCGATTCCAGAATGGAAGTGGGAGCATATCACGATTGGTGTCGTTACGGGATTGCCTAAAACCCGTAAAAGACATGATGCGATTTGTGTGATCATGGATCGACTAACCGAATCAGTTAATTTTCTGCCTATTTGTGGGTCAGATCCGTTGGATCGTCTGGCAGAGTTGTACTGTCGAGGGATTATCAGATTGCATGGAGTGCCTTTAGGTATTATATCTGATAGAGATTCGCGATTTACCTCTCGATTTTGGCAAAGTCTGCACCAGACTAAGGGCACAGAGCTTCGGCTTAGTGCAACGTTTCATCCGTAGGCAGATGAACAGTCTGAGTGTATTATTTAGACGTTGGAGGATCTATTCATATCTTGTGTCGTGGATTACAGAGGTGTAGCTTGTCGATTGGCTTTACCTTCGACACTTGCGGATGCTCACAACGTATTTCCTGTTGTTATACTGAGGAAATACGTGTTGCATGTTGATTATGTTCTGAAAGAGGTTCCGAATTCTACCTCAGTCTAATGCGACTTACGAGAAGATTCCAGGGTGGATCCTGGGTCGCAAGGAGCGACAATAGCGGAACAAGAACATCCGACTCATAAAGGTTGGATGACAGTATCCGACTGATGAGGAGACTATATGGGAGCTGAAAGATACTATTCAAGCTCGATAGTCTCATCTGTTTACTTGAGGAAGGTATGTGGTCCTTTCGGAAACTTGCTTGAAGTAAATTTTTGCATGTTAGTACGAAATTTGGGGACCAAATTTTTATAAGTGGGGGAGAATATAAAATACCACAGAAAAAAAAATAAAATAAAACAAAATAAAATAAAATGTTGGATAATTGGGAGAATACCCTATGGAATTTTCCAGGAATTTTTAGAAATTTTTCTGGATTTAAACGGAAGTTTATATATATATATATATATATATTTCATGGGGATAAAGAAAATAGGCTTTTGTAAAGCCTGTTTAGATGAATCCTGTTCGCGACTTTTCATTACCGTCGGTTATTTATTTACGGCTTCTTATTTCCCAATGCCGATCTCTTCTTTTCCCCTCCGCCTCATTTCTTCGCCGTCGTCGCCCGAGCGAGATTCGCTCGCCATTACCAGGCGTCGTTTCCGACCACCACGGATAGCCTCGACGGTTTCTCGGGGGGAAAATCGATCGGAGGGGGAAGGAGGTGCTTCTCCGTGATCCCGCGACCGCCGATGGCTCCTTCCGGTGAGAGGTTCGGCTGGAGGGCAGAACGTCGACCGAGCAGTCGGGTGAGGTCTTCTTCGAGCACGAGTGGGCTACCCTAGTCGATCGTCGCCGGGGTTGTGCATCTGTGAGGAGGGGGGGATGACGGTTTTGAGGAGTTGTCTTGCCGGAGATCGTCGGAATTAGGTAAGGGCGCCGATTTCTCCTTGTCTAATCCCCTGCTATAATTTGCCTTTGGCTGAACGAGGATCAGTTTCGGCAGTGGTTCGATGGAGGCTTTCACGGTTGTTGTCGGAGAAAGCGTCACTGTGGTTGGACGTTCCAACCAGAGGTGGAGCTATTCCGGCAGACCGAGCAATTGGGGGAGGAGACGTGCCGATGGAGTTGAAATCGCGGCGATGTTTTTCTATTGGTGTTCGATTGACTGTGGAAATTTGGGGAAGGGTTGGCTGTCAATGAGGTTCCGATTTGCCGGTAAGCATGAGCCATTCCTTTTTGTTCTATAAATCTAGTTCAATTTATTATGTTGCTGTGGATTAAATGTTGTTGTTCTTCCTATCGATGTGTGTTCTATGTTGTGCGGCGGTTTAGGAGTTTAGGCCGAATGGGAGAATCGGTCCAGGATGGATGTAGATCGGGAGTATTGAGAGGTGAGTTTCTTTCATTTGTTCTTCTTCTTAATTGATGAGTAATTGATTCCAAGGAAAAGGTTGATGTATGGAAGGATTTATGATGCTCTGTTAAAGGGGCTGTAAACGAGCTGGTGGAAGCGGAATGGATTAGGAGGTAAGGTTTTTATATGTTGATTAAGTTAACATATTTCTATAGGATGAACAAATTTAATTATGGAGTGATAATTAAATTTTTGGTGAATATATCAGATTATGAGGTTGCTTTCAATTGGGCTATTTGAATTTTAATTCGAAACCTTGGATCAAGAAGTCGAGCTATTCGCGGACGTGAAGACGATTGGTGTCTACAAAGCAGGTGGGTAATTTCCTACCTGGTCCGGGTAGATGTATTGCATTCCGATTTAGTCATTGATATGAGCATGTTAGGTGTTCATATTACCATGACCCTGCTCTTTTTATCGTATGCTTGATCCTTTACCGTTGGCTATTAACTCCATTGTTGATATCATGTTTATTTTATCATGATTAGGAGTTATACATTAGGTAATGCAAGTAACTTAGAATTTGTTTAAGTTAAGTGCAAATAGTAAAGTCCGGATGACAACCTGATCGTACATTAGGCAAAAAGGTCATCCGTAGGTAGATAATGTCTTTATCCTAGGGTTAGTTCTAGTACCCTTAGGTTGTATGTTACCACCGAACATCTGTTGTGTAAATGGTCAGAGGAATGATACTTAGGGTATCGCTACGGACCGATGGTCCTAGCTTATTATAATCAGATGAGTACGACTCTCTACAGGATAGAGAGTGTGTCCATCAGTTGAGTACGACTCTTTACAGGATAGAGAGTGCGTCGAGTAGATTGGTATGACTCTCTACAGGATAGAGAGTATTATGATCAGTTGAGTATGACACAGAGTGCGTGATCTGGTTAGTATGATTCTCTGTAGAATAGAGAGTCTATGGTGGATGTCTGTATGTGAGACATTGCATTCTTGCATTTACATGCACGCTGGCGACGAGTCTCCTTGTGGTTGAGAGGGTCGCCTGTCATCCACCTCACTGTTACTCATAGGAGGAGTAATGCGTGTGAGGGCGAGCATTGAGGTGCCGCACTCTACCACTATAGGCGGTGGTAGTTGGATTTTGCGTGCGTAGTCTCCGTGTGTGGTACTCGACCACTCATGGGTAGTGACTGTCGGAGTGACCAACAGCAGGGACCCCCATCGTGTAGCTTGCTCTTTACGCTTATATGCTACTCGATCATACTGCCCACTCGGCCACTCGAGAGTAGTGGTTGGTGTTGAGTTGGGACAGTTGTCATGCTCGAGCCACCGAGGCCACACTGGGGTCGTGGTAGCTTTAGGGTGAGCCGACATGACCATGCATGCCGCATTGCCGTATCTGATGGCACTTTGCATATTACCATATATAGATACATATATGTATGTATATATATATATGGATGGTTGAGATTAATATATATATGGATACAGTCTATATATATATGATTATTGTGATGTTGCATTTGTTTGTACTATGCTTGCTGCATTTGGGTGGACATCATATTCATGCATGTCTCTTACATTTGTTATACGATTGAGTCGGATATTGGTATGTGTTGGACAGACCCTAGATACCTTGACCTGTAGCTAGAGTATATTTTGAGTTGGTCTACTCTTCCTGTTATATATATATATATATGTTGGATATATGTTCAGGTTGGATCAGAGTAGCGTGGCAGACTTCAGGTATGTCTGCATTTTTATGTTGTTCATTCAGTTAAACGGTATATGCTTGTATTTATATACTATGCTGATATACCTGTTGTACATCTAGATTATGTTGTCGAAATACATGTGATATTATATTTATATACATGTTTTCTATTACCTGCTGAGTTTTACTCACCACCCCCCGCGGACCCTGGGTTTTCTGTCGCCCAGGTAACAGGTAGAAGACTTCGTGATGACATTGGAGCACCGCCGGCTGACATCGTCTCATCTCACCTCCGAGGCTCCCGTGTGTATTTGGGCTTTGCGTCCGCCGTGTATTGTATTTGGAGTTTTCTTGATGTACATATTGTATATTCGGATTTTGTCGAGGTTCTGTGTTGTTGTGTTGTGTTAGTCATACCGGTATGCATGTGTGGGATTGATATCCTATTGTTGTAGTATGTTTCCGCTGTGTCTTGTGTAGTTTTTGTTTTCATACATATATATTGTTGTCATTGTGGGCATACGGGCCTTGTATTAACCCGAAATGTTGCCACGTACATGGGAGGTGTTGTCCGTATGATTTTCGGTTCGGTATGCTCTCGGGGCGTGACAACTTTAGTGGTATCAGAGCCCAAGGTTCTGCGATGTCATACGATGTTATTTTTGTGTCGAGTCTTGGATTCTCGGGAGTCGATTTATTCGGTTTTGATTTTTGAGATGAGATGGATGCCCGAGCTCCAAGCGACGAGGTAGAATTTACGAAAAAAACTTATGGTTTAGTAGATATTTATCTAAACTTGATCGAGGTGTATACGATAGTTATGATACATGTGCGGACTTGTAGTAGTCGTCACGAGGCGACCAACCGGAGTGACCTTTAAGGTTATACTCTCGGTTATATTGGCGATGCATTTAGATGCTTATACAGAATAACTTGTATTGTGTTGGTTATTATTCTGTGAAGTGGTATGAGTTGACCACGAGCGACCTATTGAGTCCTGTGAGTCTTGAACTCCGTGTTGAGGAGGTGATTTACCTCACGAGCCGATCGACGAGTCGGAAAGCGAGGGCCAAGTCGTCGCACATTTATTATGGAAATCGAGACTACAGTCTTAGAGATTTCCACTAAGCTAGCTAGTCGGATCATTACCGTGGGTAATGAGCATGCACTTGTAGACTATTGTTGATGCAGATAGCGGAAGGCTAGGTTATGGAGTTTCATAGGGATTTTATCCCTGAGTTGTTCGTACTGAGTTGTATAACTTTGAGAGCACTTTTGAGTACTTAACTCATGTTATACCGAGAAAGAAGAGTTGTTTGCATACCATTATCGGGATCAAGCCGATATTTGGTGATAAATGCAGAAAATGACCTTCGGGAAATAAAACATCACTTGATACTGGTTTAGTGATGTTGAAAGAGAATATTTCCCTGTGTCACTTTTGTGACACATTGTAAGGAATTCTTGAGCTTCCAGAAAGGGCGCTCGGTTAGTAATAATTAATGTCTGCGAGTCGTGAGACTTGCGGAGGTTACGACCACCTAATAGCTCGAGAAGATGAATGAATATTTTAAGTCACCTATGATTATTGGCTTATAGTTGGATTAAGATGCCAGGATCTTCTACCAGATCCTGCCGGAAGACATTGGATTGAGACAGGAGTTTAGAAATGACTCTGTAAAAGAGTTTAAGAGTTGGAGACCGATAAGCAAATATTGCAGGTCAACTTAACAGAGTTAGAAGTCTCCGAATGTTGGATAAAAGGAGCAATATCAGGGTCACAGGCCTTGAGCTACTTTTCGATTATAGAAGATCAATCGCATATCATCAGAAGGTTCTTGTGGATATCAGCAAAATCAGAACAAAGACTCCGAAGGGATTATGGGCGTGCAGTGCGGATCACGAAGACACGTGAAGTCAGATTATCCGTTGGATCATTTCATCTGTTGCTATTGTGAGCAACCAGTACAGTGGAGGAGATATACTTTGAAGACTCAGTTGAAGACTATCGATGGTATTCCTGGAGGATGATGCACCGTCTCGACAGCAGATATCAACACCGAAGATTGGGTTATCTCATCAGCAACAACCTACTACCTCAAGCGTGGTCGGAGTTCCTTGATACTCCCCTTCTGCAGAGATCAG
Organism: Wurfbainia villosa; assembly: GCA_025175895.1. NCBI lineage: Eukaryota > Viridiplantae > Streptophyta > Magnoliopsida > Zingiberales > Zingiberaceae > Wurfbainia > Wurfbainia villosa. Next base: position 115,009,811 of record CM045990.1, on the reverse strand, counting down.
CACAGAAGCAACATCAGCAGAAGACATCTTAGGAGATTCAGCAGACAACAAAAAGTTACCTCCAGATATGATTTGCTTAGTACAGAGGAGAGAGTATACGATGAAGGTCGTATCTATTCAGTATTCTACAGTTGCAGCTCGTAGGATTTAGTGATGGAATGGAATGATCTAGGAAAAATCCTCATATCATTCATCGTAGAAATGCAATCACTTGGTCGCGGACTGTTGGATCTGATCTTATTCTCTTCGGAGAAAGGCCGAGACCTGCGGGGAGCCTTTGGATCGGATCGACAGATAATGTATTATTCAGGGTATTACTTTAGTTTACCCTCAAGGTTAATATGTTGAGAGATACTTGTAGTTTACAGGTATCTTTGTCTAGAATATTCTTTGTTTTGATTAGAGGGGTTCCTATACATCGACTTGGGGGTCGGTGGTATCTCTACCGTCAGGTGAGATGTGGACCAACAATTAAGAAGTTAAGAGATGCCCTTAGACTTGGGTAGACATACTTTTACTGTAGACATATCCTTATGGATGGTCAAATTATTGGAAGTACGACATGATTATGTCTCCCAGATGTGTGTATAATCCGAGAGCATTCGGATGTAATTTCAGATGAACCCCTAGGCTTGCCGCTACATAGGCAAGTGGAGTAGGCGATCGAAATGATTGCGGAAATAATCCGGTATCGAAGATCGCATATCGAGTGATAGTTTTGTTGGTTTCAGTGTTGTTAAACACTATAGAAATAGGAAGAACGTAAGTTGCGATTATAGGAGATGTTGGAAGGGATATTTATATATCCCAGTATTCCTCCTTGAGAAGATTCGGAACTCTTTATTGAAAGAGAAATGAACCTTTGAAATTATGCATCGATTATCGATGATGGAATGCGATAGTTGTTGAAAGTAAATATCCTTGTTGTGGATATAGATGATCTATTTAGATCAGCCAAAGACACCTGTGTATACTCTAAGGTTGGTTTACGACTGGAGTACTGATATTGTAGTGACATGATGTCATACGATTATCATTGTCGATGTGATGATTAATATATGTCATCAGCTTAGAGTAAAAGGGATGCAGGTGTGTAGATACGCCAATTTCATACTTGGTATGATTTGTTATGAGTTGTGATTAAGTTGTTAGACTAATTAACGATTTAGTCACCACTGGATTTGAGAATCGTGTATCTTGGACACGATTGGATCAGTTGGTAGTTGTTGGAGTTGCGTAACTTGGCCACTGTTGATTGTGGTAGTTGGAGTTGCGCACTCGACCACCGTAGGTGGTGGTTTGCCTTGTATGGGTTGGTTAATTCCGTAAATGTGGATAGAATGCTTGACATTAATATACCACATACTTGTTTGACAATGGTGATGTTGGAAATCGTTTAGTCGTAAGCTGGTGAAACCAGTTACAAGACCTAGACGACGGTTAAATTTTACGCGAGTATTAGTTAATCCTTCCGGAGTGGATAAAAAGGAGGTTGTACGCAAATGCATCATTTCAGGGATCGGAACGATTCCGATGCAGTGAATGAGGCATATCGTATGCCTACGTCAATTAAGAAATTACGAGATAGTCTGTCATATACATGACATGACTTTAGTAGTTATTATCTGGATTTGTAATTGTATGGAGCAGAAGAGCTCATTGAATTTAACAAGCTACTGGGTAGCTACAATGGAGTTGTTGGAGCGCGAACAGTTGCACCAAGTGCAACAAGGGAGATTGATCGCTATAGTCTCCCATGCACTTACCGAGTGCGTGGTGGAGTGGAATTTTTGGATGACAGATGAACTTCTCTTTTGAGAAGACAATTCCCCATCTCTGGTAGGGATAGCGTGTTCCGGACACGCATCCAGTTAAGGAAGCGTTACTACTGGAAGCACATCATTAGGGATTTGCTATTCATCCTGATGGTACTCGGATGTATCGAGAGTTGAAACGTTTATACTGGTTAGAACGGTATAAAGAGAGATATAGCAGATTTTGCTGCTCGATGTTTAGTATGCCAATAGGTGAAAGTTGAAGATCAGAAACTCGCTGGATTGTTCTAGGAAATTCCGATTCCAGAATGGAAGTGGGAGCATATCACGATTGGTGTCGTTACGGATTGCCTAAAACCCGTGTAAAGACATGATGCGATTGTGTGATCATGGATCGACTAACCAATCGCTTAATTTTCTGCCTATTTGTGGGTCAGATCCGTTGGATCGTCTGGCAGAGTTGTACTGTCGAGGGATTATCAGATTGCATGGAGTGCCTTTAGGTATTATATTTGATAGAGATTCGCGATTTACCTCGCGATTTTGGCAAAGTCTGCACCAGACTAAGGGCACAGAGCTTCGGCTTAGTGCAACGTTTCATCCGTAGGCAGATGAACAGTCTGAGTGTATTATTTAGACGTTGGAGGATCTATTCATATCTTGTGTCGTGGATTACAGAGGTGTAGCTTGTCGATTGGCTTTACCTTCGACACTTGCGGATGATCACAACGTATTTCCTGTTGTTATACTGAGGAAATACGTGTTGCATGTTGATTATGTTCTGAAAGAGGTTCCGAATTCTACCTCAGTCTAATGCGACTTACGAGAAGATTCGGGGTGGATCCCGGTCTAAGGAGCGACAATAGCGGAACAAGAACATCCGACTCATAAAGGTTGGATGACAGTATCCGACTGATGAGGAGACTATATGGGAGCTGAAAGATACTATTCAAGCTCGATAGTCTCATCTGTTTACTTGAGGAAGGTATGTGGTCCTTTCGGAAACTTGCTTGAAGTAAATTTTTGCATGTTAGTACGAAATTTGGGGACCAAATTTTTATAAGTGGGGGAGAATATAAAATACCACAGAAAAATAAAATAAAATAAAACAAAATAAAATAAAATGTTGGATAATTGGGAGAATACCCTATGGAATTTTCCAGGAATTTTTAGAAATTTTTCTGGATTTAAACGGAAGTTTATATATATATATATATATATTTCATGGGGATAAAGAAAATAGGCTTTTGTAAAGCCTGTTTAGATGAATCCTGTTCGCGACTTTTCATTACTGGTTATTTATTTACGGCTTCTTATTTCCCAATGCCGATCTCTTCTTTTCCCCTCCGCCTCATTTCTTCGCCGTCGTCGCCCGAGCGAGATTCGCTCGCCATTACCAGGCGTCGTTTCCGACCACCACGGATAGCCTCGACGGTTTCTCGGGGGGAAAATCGATCGGAGGGGGAAGGAGGTGCTTCTCCGTGATCCCGCGACCGCCGATGGCTCCTTCCGGTGAGAGGTTGGTGAGGGCGAACGTCGGACCGAGCAAATGAGTGAGGTCTTCTTCGAGCACGAGTGGGCTACCCTAGTCGATCGTCGCCGGGGTTGTGCATCTGTGAGGAGGGGGGGATGACGGTTTTGAGGAGTTGTCTTGCCGGAGATCGTCGGAATTAGGTAAGGGCGCCGATTTCTCCTTGTCTAATCCCCTGCTATAATTTGCCTTTGGCTGAACGAGGATCAGTTTCGGCAGTGGTTCGATGGAGGCTTTCACGGTTGTTGTCGGAGAAAGCGTCACTGTGGTTGGGCGTTCCAACCAGAGGTGGAGCTATTCCGGCAGACCGAGCAATTGGGGGAGGAGAGGTGCCGATGGAGTTGAAATCGCGGCGATGTTTCTATTGGTTTTCGATTGACTGTGGAAATTTGGGGAAGGGTTGGCTGTCAATGAGGTTCCGATTTGCCGGTAAGCATGAGCCATTCCTTTTTGTTCTATAAATCTAGTTCAATTTGTTACGTTCTTTGTAGATTAAATGTTGTTGTTCTTCCTATCGATGTGTGTTCTATGTTGTGCGGCCAGTGTAGGAGTTTGGGCCGAATGGGAGAATCGGTCCAGGATGGATGTAGATCGGGAGTATTGAGAGGTGAGTTTCTTTCATTTGTTCTTCTTCTTAATTGATGAGTAATTGATTCCAAGGAAAAGGTTGATGTATGGAAGGATTTATGATGCTCTGTTAAAGGGGCTGTAAACGAGCTGGTGGAAGCGGAATGGATTAGGAGGTAAGGTTTTTATATGTTGATTAAGTTAACATATTTCTATAGGATGAACAAATTTAATTATGGAGTGATAATTAAATTTTTGGTGAATATATCAGATTATGAGGTTGCTTTCAATTGGGCTATTTGAATTTTAATTCGAAACCTTGGATCAAGAAGTCGAGCTATTCGCGGACGTGAAGACGATTGGTGTCTACAAAGCAGGTGGGTAATTTCCTACCTGGTCCGGGTAGATGTATTGCATTCCGATTTAGTCATTGATATGAGCATGTTAGGTGTTCATATTACCATGACCCTGCTCTTTTTATCGTATGCTTGATCCTTTACCGTTGGCTATTAACTCCATTGTTGATATCATGTTTATTTTATCATGATTAGGAGTTATACATTAGGTAATGCAAGTAACTTAGAATTTGTTTAAGTTAAGTGCAAATAGTAAAGTCCGGATGACAACCTGATCGTACATTGGGCAAAAAGGTCATCCGTAGGTAGATAATGTCTTTAACCTAGGGTTAGTTCTAGTACCCTTAGGTTGTATGTTACCACCGAACATCTGTTGTGTAAATGGTCAGAGGAATGATACTTAGGGTATCGCTACGGACCGATGGTCCTAGCTTATTATAATCAGATGAGTACGACTCTCTACAGGATAGAGAGTGTGTCCATCAGTTGAGTACGACTCTTTACAGGATAGAGAGTGCGTCGAGTAGATTGGTATGACTCTCTACAGGATAGAGAGTATTATGATCAGTTGAGTCTGACACAGAGGGCGTGATCTGGTTAGTATGATTCTCTGTAGAATAGAGAGTCTATGGTGGATGTCTGTATGTGAGACATTGCATTCATGCATTTACATGCACGCTGGACGAGGTCTCCCTTGTGGTTGAGAGGTCGCGTCATCTCGCCTCCACTGGTTACTCATAGGAGTAACCGTGTGAGGGCGAGCATTGAGGTGCCGCACTCTACCACTATAGACGGTGGTAGTTGGATTTGCGTCGTAGTCCTGCGTGTGGTACTCGACCACTCATGGGTAGTGAGTCGGAGTGACCAGCGAGGACCCCCATCGTGTAGCTTGCTCTTTACGCTTATATGCTACTCGATCATACTGCCCACTCGGCCACTCGAGAGTAGTGGTTGGTATTGAGTTGGGACAGTTGTCATGCTCGAGCCACCGAGGCCACACTGGGGTCGTGGTAGCTTTAGGGTGAGCCGACATGACCATGCATGCCGCATTCGTATCGATGGCACTTTGCATATTACCATATATAGATACATATATGTATGTATATATATATATGGATGGTTGAGATTAATATATATATGGATACATATATATATATGATTATTATGATGTTGCATTTGTTTGTACTATGCTTGCTGCATTTGGGTGGACATCATATTCATGCATGTCTCTTACATTTGTTATACGATTGAGTCGGATATTGGTATGTGTTGGACAGACCCTAGATACCTTGACCTGTAGCTAGAGTATATTTTGCGTTGGTCTACTCTTCTGTATATATATATATATATATGTTGGATATATGTTCAGGTTGGATCAGAGTAGCGTGGCAGACTTCAGGTATGTCTGCATTTTTATGTTGTTCATTCAGTTAGACGGTATATGCTTGTATTTATATACTATGCTGATATACCTGTTGTACATCTAGATTATGTTGTCGAAATACATGTGATATTATATATATATACATGTTTTCTATTACCTGCTGAGTTTTACTCACCACCCCCCGCGGACCCTGGGTTTTCTGTCGCCCAGGTAACAGGTAGAAGACTTCGTGATGACATTGGAGCATCGCCGGCTGACATCGTCTCATCTCACCTCCGAGGCTCCCGTGTGTATTTGGGCTTTGCGTCCGCCGTGTATTGTATTTGGAGTTTTCTTGATGTACATATTGTATATTCGGATTTTGTCGAGGTTCTGTGTTGTTGTGTTGTGTTAGTCATACCGGTATGCATGTGTGGGATTGATATCCTATTGTTGTAGTATGTTTCCGCTGTGTCTTGTGTAGTTTTTGTTTTCATACATATATATTGTTGTCATTGTGGGCATACGGGCCTTGTATTAACCCGAAATGTTGCCACGTACAGGGGAGGTGTTGTCCGTATGATTTTCGGTTCGGTATGCTCTCGGGGCGTGACAACTTTAGTGGTATCAGAGCCCAAGGTTCTGCGATGCCATACAATGTTATTTTTGTGTCGAGTCTTGGATTCTCGGGAGTCGATTTATTCGGTTTTGATTTTTGAGATGAGATGGACAGCGGCCTGAGCTCCAAGCAGCACGAGGTAAGAATTTCTGAAAAAACTTATGGTTTAGTAGATATTTATCTAAACTTGATCAGTAGGTGTATACAGTATAGTTATGATACCTGTGCAGACTTGTAGTAGGGGTCGTCCGCCGAGGCGACCAACCGGAGTGACCTTTAAGGTTATACTCTCGGTTATATTGGCGATGCATTTAGATGCTTATACCTGAGAATAACTTGTATTGTGTTGGTTATTATTAACAGTGGTATGAGTTGACCACGGAGCGACCTATTGAGTCTGTGAGTCTTGAAACTGTGTTGAGGAGGTGATTTACCTCGAGCCGATCTGATACGAGTCAGAAAACAGGGGCCAAGTCGTCACATTTATTATGGAAATCAGAGACTACAGTCTTAGAGATTTCCACTAACTGTGCTAGTCGGATCATTACCTGTGGGTAATGAACAGACTTGTAGACTATTGTTGATGCAGATAGCGGAAGGCTAGGTTATGGAGTTTCATAGGGATTTTATCCCTGAGTTGTTCGTACTGAGTTGTATAACTTTGAGAGCACTTTTGAGTACTTAACTCATGTTATACCGAGAAAGAAGAGTTGTTTGCATACCATTATCGGGATCAAGCCGATATTTGGTGATAAATGCAGAAAATGACCTTCGGGAAATAAAACATCACTTGATACTGGTTTAGTGATGTTGAAAGAGAATATTTCCCTGTGTCACTTTTGTGACACATTGTAAGGAATTCTTGAGCTTCCAGAAAGGGCGCTCGATTAGTAACAGTGTACGGTGCAGAGTCGTGAGACTTGCGGAGGTTACGACCACCTAATAGCTCGAGAAGATGAATGAATATTTTAAGTCACCTACGATTATTGGCTTATAGTTGGATTAAGATGCCAGGATCTTCTACCAGATCCTGCCGGAAGACATTGGATTGAGACAGGAGTTTAGAAATGACTCTGTACAAGAGTTTAAGAGTTGGAGACCGATAAGCAAATATTGCAGGTCAACTTAACAGAGTTAGAAGTCTCCGAATGTTGGATAAAAGGAGCAATATCAGGGTCACAGGCCTTGAGCTACTTTTCGATTATAGAAGATCAATCGCATATCATCAGAAGGTTCTTGTGGATATCAGCAAAATCAGAACAAAGACTCCGAAGGGATTATGGGCGTGCAGTGCGGATCACGAAGACACGTGAAGTCAGATTATCCGTTGGATCATTTCATCTGTTGCTATTGTGAGCAACCAGTACAGTGGAGGAGATATACTTTGAAGACTCAGTTGAAGACTATCGATGGTATTCCTGGAGGATGATGCACCGTCTCGACAGATATCGAGAATTGGTTTATCTCATCAGCAACAACCTACTACCTCAAGCGTGGTCGGAGTTCCTTGATACTCCCCTTCTGCAGAGATCAGCACAGAAGCAACATCAGCAGAAGACATCTTAGGAGATTCAGCAGACAACAAAAAGTTACCTCCAGATATGATTTGCTTAGTACAGAGGAGAGTATACGATGAAGGTCGTATCTATTATTCTCTGATTGCATTTCGTAGGATTTAGTGATGGAATGGAATGATCTAGGAAAAATCATCATATCATTCATCGTAGAAATGCAATCACTTGGTCGCGGACTGTTGGATCTGATCTTATTCTCTTCGGAGAAAGGCCGAGACGGGAGCCTTTGGATCGGATCGACAGATAATGTATTATTCAGGGTATTACTTTAGTTTACCCTCAAGGTTAATATGTTGAGAGATACTTGTAGTTTACAGGTATCTTTGTCTAGAATATTCTTTGTTTTGATTAGAGGGGTTCCTATACATCGACTTGGTGGTCGGTGGTATCTCTACCACGGGTGAGATGTGGACCAACAATTAAGTTAAGCAGAGATGCCCTTAGACTTGGGTAGACATACTTTTCTGACATATCCTTATGGATGGTGTCAAATTATTGGAAGCACATGATTATGTCTCCCGGATGATGTGTATAATCCGAGAGTATTCGGATGTAATTTATGAACCCCTAGGCTTGCCTACATAGGCAAGTGGAGTAGGCGATCGAAATGATTGCGGAAATAATCCGCATCGAAGATCGATATCGAGTGATAGTTTTGTTGGTATCAGTGTTGTTAAACACTATAGAAATAAGAAGAACGTAAGTTGCGATTATAGGAGATGTTGGAAGGGATATTTATATATCCCAGTATTCCTCCTTGAGAAGATTCGGAACTCTTTATTGAAAGAGAAATGAACCTTTGAAATTATGCATCGATTATCGATGATGGAATGCGATAGTTGTTGAAAGTAAATATCCTTGTTGTGGATATAGATGATCTATTTAGATCAGCCAAAGACACCTGTGTATACTCTAAGGTTGGTTTACGACTGGAGTACTGATATTGTAGTGACATGATGTCATACGATTATCATTGTCGATGTGATGATTAATATATATCATCAGCTTAGAGTAAAAGGGATGCAGGTGTGTAGATACGCCAATTTCATACTTGGTATGAATTGTTATGAGTTGTGATTAAGTTGTTAGACTAATTAACGATTTAGTCACCACTGGATTTGAGAATCGTGTATCTTGGACACGATTGGATCAGTTGGTAGTTGTTGGAGTTGCGTAACCTGGCCACTGTTGATTGTGGTAGTTGGAGTTGCGCACTCGACCACCGTAGGTGGTGGTTGTATGGGTTGGTTAATTCCTAAATGTGGATAGAATGCTTGACATTAATATACCACATACTTGTTTGACAATGGTGATGTTGGAAATCGCTTAGTCGTAAACCAAACCAAGACCTAGACGACACGATTTTACGCGAGTATTAGTTAATCCTTCCGGAGTGGATAAAAAGGAGGTTGTACGCAAATGCATCGTTTCAGGGATCGGAACGATTCCGATGCAGTGAATGAGGCATATCGTATGCCTACGTCAATTAATTAAGAAATTACGAGATAGTCCTCATATACATGACTTTAGTAGTTATTATCTGGATTTGTAATTGTATGGAAGAGCTCATTGAATTTAACAAGCTACCGGGTAGCTACAATGGAGTTGTTGAGCGCGAGCAGGACCAAGTGCAACAAGGAGATTGATCGCTATAGTCTCCCATGCACTTACCGAAAGTGCGTGGTGGAGTGGAATTTTGACGATGATGAACTTCTCTTTTGAGAAGACAATTCCCTCGTAGGGATAGCGTGTTCGGACACGCATCCAGCTAAGGAAGAGTTTACATCGAAGCACATCATTAGGGATTTGCTATTCATCCGATGGTACTTCGGATCGAGAGTTGAAACGTTTATACTGGTTAGAACGGTATAAAGAGAGATATAGCAGATTTTGCTGCTCGATGTTTAGTATGCCAATAGGTGAAAGTTGAAGATCAGAAACTCGCTGGATTGTTCTAGGAAATTCCGATTCCAGAATGGAAGTGGGAGCATATCACGATTGGTTGCGTCTGGGATTGCCTAAAACCCGTGTAAAAGACATGATGCGATTTGTGTGATCATGGATCGACTAACCGACCGCTAATTTTACGCCTTATTTGGGGTCGATCCGCTGGATCGTCTCGCGTAGTGTCGAGGATTATCAGATTGCATGGAGTGCCTTTAGGTATTATATCTGATAGAGATTCGCGATTTACCTCGCGATTTTGGCAAAGTCTGCACCAGACTAAGGGCACAGAGCTTCGTCTTAGTGCAACGTTTCATCCGTAGGCAGATGAACAGTCTGAGTGTATTATTTAGACGTTGGAGGATCTATTCATATCTTGTGTCGTGGATTACAGAGGTGTAGCTTGTCGATTGACTTTACCCCGACACTTGCGGATGCTCAACGTATTTCTGTTGTTATACCGAGAAATACGTGTTGCATGTTGATTATGTTCTGAAAGAGGTTCCGAATTCTACCTCAGTCTAATGCGACTTACGAGAAGATTCCAGGGTGGATCCTGGGTCGCAAGGAGCGACAATAGCGGAACAAGAACATCCGACTCATAAAGGTTGGATGACAGTATCCGACTGATGAGGAGACTATATGGGAGCTGAAAGATACTATTCAAGCTCGATAGTCTCATCTGTTTACTTGAGGAAGGTATGTGGTCCTTTCGGAAACTTGCTTGAAGTAAATTTTTGCATGTTAGTACGAAATTTGGGGACCAAATTTTTATAAGTGGGGGAGAATATAAAATACCACAGAAAAAAAAAATAAAATAAAACAAAATAAAACAAAATAAAATAAAATGTTGGATAATTGGGAGAATACCCTATGGAATTTTCCAGGAATTTTTAGAAATTTTTCTGGATTTAAACGGAAGTTTTTATATATATATATATATATATATTTCATGGGGATAAAGAAAATAGGCTTTTGTAAAGCCTGTTTAGATGAATCCTGTTCGCGACTTTTCATTACCGTCGGTTATTTATTTACGGCTTCTTATTTCCCAATGATCTCTTCTTTTCCCCTCGCCTCATTTCTTCGCCTGCGCCGCCGAGCGATTCGCTCGCCATTACCAGGCCGCCACCACACGGATAGCCTCAACGGTTCTCGGGAAAATCGATCGGAGGAGGGGGGAAGGAGGTGCTTCTCCGTGATCCCGCGATCGCCGATGGCTCCTTCCGGTGAGAGGTTGCGAGGGCGTAACGCCGACCGAGCAATGGGTGACTTCTTCGAGCACGAGTGGGCTACCCTAGTCGATCGTCGCCGGGTTGTGCATCCGTGAGGAGGGGGATGACGGTTTTGAGGAGTTGTCTTCTTGAGATCGCCTGAATTAGGTAAGTGCCGATTTCTCCTTGTCTAATCCTCGCTATAATTTGCCTTTGGAACGAGGATCGCCGCAGGGTTCGATGGAGGCTTTACGGTTGTTGTGAGAAAGCGTCCACCGTTTGGGCGCCCAACCGAGGTGGAGCTGCAGCAATTGGGGGAGGAGAGGTGCCGATGGAGTTGAAATCGCGATGTTTCTATTGGTTTTCGATTGACTGTGGAAATTTGGGGAAGGGTTGGCTGTCAATGAGGTTCCGATTTGCCGGTAAGCATGAGCAATTCCTTTTTGTTCTATAAATCTAGTTCAATTTGTTATGTTGCTGTGGATTAAATGTTGTTGTTCTTCCTATCGATGTGTGTTCTATGTTGTGCGGCCAGTGTAGGAGTTTAGGCCGAATGGGAGAATCGGTCCAGGATGGATGTAGATCGGGAGTATTGAGAGGTGAGTTTCTTTCATTTGTTCTTCTTCTTAATTGATGAGTAATTGATTCCAAGGAAAAGGTTGATGTATGGAAGGATTTATGATGCTCATTAAAGGGGTCGTAAACGGTGGAAGCGGAATGGATTAGGAGGTAAGGTTTTTATATGTTGATTAAGTTAACATATTTCTATAGGATGAACAAATTTAATTATGGAGTGATAATTAAATTTTTGGTGAATATATCAGATTATGAGGTTGCTTTCAATTGGGCTATTTGAATTTTAATTCGAAACCTTGGATCAAGAAGTCGAGCTATTCAGACGTGAAGACGATTGGTGTTGTCTACAAGTGGTGGGTAATTTCCTACAGTCCGGTAGATGTATTGCATTCGATTTAGTCATTGATATGAGCATGTTAGGTGTTCATATTACCATGACCCTGCTCTTTTTATCGTATGCTTGATCCTTTACCGTTGGCTATTAACTCCATTGTTGATATCATGTTTATTTTATCATGATTAGGAGTTATACATTAGGTAATGCAAGTAACTTAGAATTTGTTTAAGTTAAGTGCAAATAGTAAAGTCCGGATGACAACCTGATCGTACATTGGGCAAAAAGGTCATCCGTAGGTAGATAATGTCTTTAACCTAGGGTTAGTTCTAGTACCCTTAGGTTGTATGTTACCACCGAACATCTGTTGTGTAAATGGTCAGAGGAATGATACTTAGGGTATCGCTACGGACCGATGGTCCTAGCTTATTATAATCAGATGAGTACGACTCTCTACAGGATAGAGAGTGTGTCCATCAGTTGAGTACGACTCTTTACAGGATAGAGAGTGCGTCGAGTAGATTGGTATGACTCTCTACAGGATAGAGAGTATTATGATCAGTTGAGTATGACACAGAGTGCGTGATCTGGTTAGTATGATTCTCTGTAGAATAGAGAGTCTATGGTGGATGTCTGTATGTGAGACATTGCATTCTTGCATTTACATGCACGCTGGCGACGAGGTCTCCCTTGTGGTTGAGAGGGTCGCCAGTCATCCTGCCTCCACGGTTACTCATAGGAGGAGTAACCGGTGTGAGGGCAGAGCATTGAGGTGCCGCACTCTACCACTATAGACGGTGGTAGTTGGATTTGCGTGCCGTAGTCCTGCGTGTGTGGTACTCGACCACTCATGGGTAGTGACCGTCGGAGTGACCAACGAGGACCCCATCGTAGCTTGCTCTTTACGCTTATGCTACTCGATCATATCACTCCCACTCGAGAGTAGTGGTTGGTGTTGAGTTGGGGACAGTTGTCATGCTCGAGCCAGAGGCCACACCGGGTCGTGGTAGCTTTAGGTGAGCCGACATGACCATGCATGCCGCATTGCCGTATATCGATGGCACTTTGCATATTACCATATATAGATACATATATGTATGTATATATATATATGGATAGTTGAGATTAATATATATATGGATATCTGATCTATATATATATGATTATTGTGATGTTGCATTTGTTTGTACTATGCTTGCTGCATTTGGGTGGACATCATATTCATGCATGTCTCTTACATTTGTTATACGATTGAGTCGGATATTGGTATGTGTTGGACAGACCCTAGATACCTTGACCTGTAGCTAGAGTATATTTTGCGTTGGTCTACTCTTCCTGTTATATATATATATATATGTTGGATATATGTTCAGGTTGGATCAGAGTAGCGTGGCAGACTTCAGGTATGTCTGCATTTTTATGTTGTTCATTCAATTAAACGGTATATGCTTGTATTTATATACTATGATGATATACCTGTTGTACATCTTGATTATGTTGTCGAAATACATGTGATATTATATATATATATAAGTTTTCTATTACCTGCTGAGTTTTACTCACCACCCCGTGGACCACAGGTTTACATTGCCCGGTGTATGGTAGAAGACTTCGTGATGACATTGGAGCATCGCCGGCTGACATCGTCTCATCTCACCTCCGAGGCTCCCGTGTGTATTTGGGCTTTGCGTCCGCCGTGTATTGTATTTGGAGTTTTCTTGATGTACATATTGTATATTCGGATTTTGTCGAGGTTCTGTATTGTTGTGTTGTGTTAGTCATACCGGTATGCATGTGTGGGATTGATATCCTATTGTTGTAGTATGTTTCCGCTGTGTCTTGTGTAGTTTTTGTTTTCATACATATATATTGTTGTCATTGTGGGCATACGGGCCTTGTATTAACCCGAAATGTTGCCACATCTGGAGGAAGTCTTTGTCAGTATGATTTTCGCTCACGTATGCTCTCGAGGCGTGACAACTAGTGTGGTATCGAGCCCAGGTTACTGCGATGCCATACAATGTTATTTTTGTGTCGAGTCTTGGATTCTCGGGAGTCGATTTATTCGGTTTTGATTTTTGAGATGAGATGGACAGCGGCCTGAGCTCCAAGCAGCACGAGGTTAGAATTTCTGAAAAAACTTATGGTTTAGTAGATATTTATCTAAACTTTATCAGTAGGTGTATACAGTATAGTTATGATACCTGTGCAGACTTGTAGTAGGTGTCGTCCGCCGAGGCGACCAACCGGAGTGACCTTTAAGGTTATACTCTCAGTTATATTGGCGATGCATTTAGATGCTTATACCAGAGAATAACCTGTATTGTGTTGGTTATTATTCATAACCGTGGTATGAGTTGACCACGGGAACGACCTGTTGAGTCTGTGAGTCTTGAACCTGTGTCGAGGAGGTGATTTACCTCTGAGAGCCGACTGATACCGAGTCGGAAAACAGGGGCCAAGTCGTCACATTTATTATGGAAATCAGAGACTACAGTCTTAGAGATTTCCACTAAGCGTTAGTCGGATCATTACACATGGGTAATGAGACTTATGAACTATTGTTGATGCAGATAGCGGAAGGCTAGGTTATGGAGTTTCATAGGGATTTTATCCCTGAGTTGTTCGTACTGAGTTGTATAACTTTGAGAGAACTTTTGAGTACTTAACTCATGTTATACCGAGAAAGAAGAGTTGTTTGCATACCATTATCGGGATCAAGCCGGTATTTGGTGATAAATGCAGCAAATGACCTTCGGAAAATAAAACATCACTTGATACTGGTTTAGTGATGTTGAAAGAGAATATTTCCCTGTGTCACTTTTGTGACACATTGTAAGGAATTCTTGAGCTTCCAGAAAGGGCGCTTGGTTAGTAATAGTGTACGATGCAGAGTCGTGAGAGTTGCGGAGGTTACGACCACCTAATAGCTCGAGAAGATGAATGAATATTTTAAGTCACCTACGATTATTGGCTTATAGTTGGATTAAGATGCCAGGATCTTCTACCAGATCCTGCCGGAAGACATTGGATTGAGACAGGAGTTTAGAAATGACTCTGTACAAGAGTTTAAGAGTTGGAGACCGATAAGCAAATATTGCAGGTCAACTTAACAGAGTTAGAAGTCTCCGAATGTTGGATAAAAGGAGCAATATCAGGGTCACAGGCCTTGAGCTACTTTTCGATTATAGAACATCAATCGCATATCATCAGAAGGTTCTTGTGGATATCAGCAAAATCAGAACAAAGACTCCGAAGGGATTATGGGCGTACAGTGCGGATCACGAAGACATGTGAAGTCAGATTATCCGTTGGATCATTTCATCTGTTGCTATTGTGAGCAACCAAGATGCAGTGGAGGAGATATACTTTGAAGACTACTATCGATGGTATTCACGGAGGATGATGCACCGTCTCGAGAGATCAACAGAAGATTGGGTTATCTCATCGGCCAACAACCTACTACCTCAGCGTGGTTGGAGTTCCTTGATACTCCCCTTCTGCGAGAGATCGCGAAGCAACATCGAAGTCATCTTAGGAGATTCGGCAGACAACAAGCGATTACCTCGGATATGATTTGCTTAGTACAGATGCGGAGGAGAGTATCGATGAAGGTCGTATCTATTCGGTATTCTACTGATTCTGGCTCGTAGGATTTAGTGATGGAATGGAATGATATAGGAAAAATCCTCATATCATTCATCGTAGAAATGCAATCACTTGGTCATGCGGTTGGATCTGATCTTATTCTCTTCGGAGAAAGGCTGAGACCTGCGGGGAGCCTTTGGATCGGATCGATAGATAATGGATTATTCAGGGTATTACTTTAGTTTACCCTCAAGGTTAATATGTTGAGAGATACTTGTAGTTTACAGGTATCTTTGTCTAGAATATTCTTTGTTTTGATTAGAGGGGTTCCTATACATCGACTTGGGGGTCGGTGGTATCTCTACCGTCAGGTGAGATGTGGACCAACAATTAAGAAGTTAAGAGATGCCCTTAGACTTGGGTAGACATACTTTTACTGTAGACATATCCTTATGGATGGTCAAATTATTGGAAGTACGACATGATTATGTCTCCCAGATGTGTGTACAATCCGAGAGCATTTGGATGTAATTTCAGATGAACCCCTAGGCTTGCCGCTACATAGGCAAGTGGAGTAGGAGATCGAAATGATTGCGGAAATAATCCGGTATCGAAGATCGCATATCGAGTGATAGTTTTGTTGGTTTCAGTGTTGTTAAACACTATAGAAATAGGAAGAACGTAAGTTGCGATTATAGGAGATGTTGGAAGGGATATTTATATATCCCAGTATTCCTCCTTGAGAAGATTCGGAACTCTTTATTGAAAGAGAAATGAACCTTTGAAATTATGCATCGATTATTGATGATGGAATGCGATAGTTGTTGAAAGTAAATATCCTTGTTGTGGATATAGATGATCTATTTAGATCAGCCAAAGACACCTGTGTATACTCTAAGGTTGGTTTACGCCTGGAGTACTGATATTGTAGTGACATGATGTCATACGATTATCATTGTCGATGTGATGATTAATATATATCATTAGCTTAGAGTAAAAGGGATGCAGGTGTGTAGATACGCCAATTTCATACTTGGTAGGAATTGTTATGAGTTGTGATTAAGTTGTTAGACTAATTAACGATTTAGTCACCACTTGATTTGAGAATCGTGTATCTTGGACACGATTGGATCAGTTGATAGTTGTTGGAGTTGCATAACCTGGCCACTGTTGATTGTGGTAGTTGGAGTTGCGCACTCGACCACCGTAGGTGGTGGTTTGCCTTGTATGGGTTGGTTAATTCCGTAAATGTGGATAGAATGCTTGACATTACTATACCACATACTTGTTTGACAATGGTGATGTTGGAAATCGTTTAGTCGTAAGCTGGTGAAACCAGTTACAAGACCTAGACGACGGTTAACTTTTACGCGAGTATTATTTAATCCTTCCGGAGTGGATAAAAAGGAGGTTGTACGCAAATGCATCGTTTCAGGGATCGGAACGATTCCGATGCAGTGAATGAGGCATATCGTATGCCTACGTCAATTAAGAAATTACGAGATAGTCTGTCATATACATGACATGACTTTAGTAGTTATTATCTGGATTTGTAATTGTATGGAGCGTATGCTCATTGAATTTAACAAGCTCTTTGGTAGCTACAATGGAGTTGTTGGGCTGAATGGGAGATTGATCGCTATAGTCTCCCATGCACTTACCGGGTGCGTGGTGGAGTGGAATTTTTGGACGACAGATGAACTTCTCTTTTGAGAAGACAATTCCCCATCTCTGGTAGGGATAGCGTGTTCCGGACACGCATCCAGTTAAGGAAGAGTTACTACTGGAAGCACATCATTAGGGATTTGCTATTCATCCTGATGGTACTCGGATGTATCGAGAGTTGAAACGTTTATACTGGTTAGAACGGTATAGAGAGAGATATAGCAGATTTTGCTGCTCGATGTTTAGTATGCCAATAGGTGAAAGTTGAAGATCAGAAACTCGCTGGGTTGTTCTAGGAAATTCCGATTCCAGAATGGAAGTGGGAGCATATCACGATTGGTGTCGTTACGGGATTGCCTAAAACCCGTAAAAGACATGATGCGATTTGTGTGATCATGGATCGACTAACCGAATCAGTTAATTTTCTACCTATTTGTGGGTTGGATCCGTTGGATCGTCTGGCAGAGTTGTACTGTCGAGGGATTATCAGATTGCATGGAGTGCCTTTAGGTATTATATCTGATAGAGATTCGCGATTTACCTCGCGATTTTGGCAAAGTCTGCACCAGACTAAGGGCACAGAGCTTCGGCTTAGTGCAACGTTTCATCCTTAGGCAGATGAACAGTCTGAGTGTATTATTTAGATGTTGGAGGATCTATTCAGATCTTGTGTCGTGGATTACGGAGGTGTAGCTTGTCGGTTGGCTTTACTTTCGACACTTGCGGATGCTCACAACGTATTTCCTGTTGTTATACTAAGGAAATACGTGTTGCATGTTGATTATGTTCTGAAAGAGGTTCCGAATTCTACCTCAGTCTAATGCGACTTACGAGAAGATTCCAGGGTGGATCCTTGGTCGCAAGGAGCGACAGTAGCGGAACAAGAACATCCGACTCATAAAGGTTGGATGACAGTATCCGACTGATGAGGAGACTATATGGGAGCTGAAAGATACTATTCAAGCTCGATAGTCTCATCTGTTTACTTGAGGAAGGTATGTGGTCCTTTCCGAAACTTGCTTGAAGTAAATTTTTGCATGTTAGTACGAAATTTGGAGACCAAATTTTTATAAGTGGGGGAGAATGTAAAATACCACAGAAAATAAAATAAAATAAAACAAAATAAAACAAAATAAAATAAAATGTTGGATAATTGGGAGAATACCCTATGGAATTTTCTAGGAATTTTTAGAAATTTTTCTAGATTTAAACGGAAGTTTATATATATATATATATATATTTCATGGCGATAAAGAAAACATGCCTTTGTAAAGCCTGTTTGGATGAATCCTGTTCGCGACTTTTCATTCCCGTCGGTTATTTATTTACGGCTTCTTATTTCCCGATCCCGATCTCTTCTTTTCCCCTCCGCCTCATTTCTTCGCCGCCGTCGCCCGAGCGAGATTCGCTCGCCACTGCCAGGCGTCGTCTCTGACCACCACGGACAGCCTCGACGACTTCTCGGGGGGATAATCGATCGGAGGGGGAAGGAGGTGCTTCTCCGTGATCCTGCGACCGCCGATGGCTCCTTCCGGTGAGAGGTTCGGCTGGAGGGCAGAACGTCGACCGAGCAGTCGGGTGAGGTCTTCTTCGAGTATGAGTGGGCTACCCTAGTCGATCATCGCCGGGGTTGTGCATCTGTGAGGAGGGGGGGCTGACAGTTTTGAGGAGTTGGCTTGCCGGAGATTGTCGGAATTAGGTAAGGGCGCCGATTTCTCCTTGTCTAATCCCCTCCTATAATTTGCCTTTGGTTGAATGAGGATCAGTTTCGGCAGTGGTTCGATGGAGGCTTTCACGGTTGTTGTCGGAGCAAGCATCACTGCAGTTGGGCGTTCCAACTGGAGGTGGAGCTGTTGCGGAAGACTGAGCAATTCGGGGAGGAGAGGTGCCGATGGAATTGAAATCGCGGCGATGTTTCTATTGGTTTTCGATTGACTGTGGAAATTTGGGGAAGGGTTGGCTGTCAATGAGGTTCCGATTTGCCGGTAAGCATGAGCCATTCCTTTTTGTTCTATAAATCTAGTTCAATTTGTTATGTTGCTGTGGATTAAATGTTGTTGTTCTTCCTATCGATGTGTGTTCTATGTTATGCGGCCAGTGTAGGAGTTTTGGCCGAATGGGAGAATCGGTCCAGGATGGATGTAGATCGGGAGTATTGAGAGGTGAGTTTCTTTCATTTGTTCTTCTTCTTAATTGATGAGTAATTGATTCCAAGGAAAAGGTTGATGTATGGAAGGATTTATGATGCTCTGTTAAAGGGGTCAATTTAGTAGGTAAGGTTTTTATATGTTGATTAAGTTAACAAATTTCTATAGGATGAACAAATTTAATTATGGAGTGATAATTAAATTTTTGGTGAATATATCAGATTATGAGGTTGCTTCCAATTGGGCTATTTGAATTTTAATTCGAAACCTTGGATCAAGAAGTCGAGCTAGGAGAGACTAACCTTGGATTTTGGTTCGAGATATTCACGGACGTGAAGACGATTGGTGTCTACAAAGCAGGTGGGTAATTTCCTACCTGGTCCGGGAAGATGTATTGCATTCCGATTTAGTCATTGATATGAGCATGTTAGGTGTTCATATTACCTTGACTCTGCTCTTTTTATCGTATGCTTGATCTTTTACCGTTGGCTATTAACTCCATTGTTGATATCATGTTTATTTTATCATGATTAGGAGTTATACATTAGGTAATGCAAGTAACTTAGAATTTGTTTAAGTTAAGTGCAAATAGTAAAGTCCGGATGACAACCTGATCGTACATTGGGCAAAAAGGTCATCCGTAGGTAGATAATGTCTTTAACCTAGGGTTAGTTCTAGTACCCTTAGGTTGTATGTTACCACCGAACATGTGTTGTGTAAATGGTCAGAGGAATGATACTTAGGGTATCGCTACGGACCGATGGTCCTAGCTTATTATAATCAGATGAGTATGACTCTCTACAGGATAGAGAGTGTGTCCATCAGTTGAGTACGACTCTTTACAGGATAGAGAGTGCGTCGAGTAGATTGGTATGACTCTCTACAGGATAGAGAGTATTATGATCAGTTGAGTACGACTCTCTGCAGGATAGAGAATGCATGATCTGTTTAGTATGATTCTCTGTAGAATAGAGAGTCTATGGTGGATGTCTGTATGTGAGACATTGCATTCATGCATTTACATGCACGCTGGCGACGAGGTCTCTCTTGTGGTGGAGAGGGTCGCCAGTCATCCTGCCTCCACGGTTACTCATAGGAGGAGTAACCGGTGTGAGGGCAGAGCATTGAGGTGCCGCACTCTACCACTATAGACGGTGGTAGTTGGATTTGCGTGTCATAGTCCTGCGTGTGTGGTACTCGACCACTCATGGGTAGTGACTGTCGGAGTGACCAACAGCAGGGACCCCCATCATGTAGCTTGCTCTTTACGCTTATATGCTACTCGATCATACTGCCCACTCGGCCACTCGAGAGTAGTGGTTGGTGTTGAGTTGGGACAGTTGTCATGCTCGAGCCACCGAGGCCACACTGGGGTCGTGGTAGCTTTAGGGTGAGCCGACATGACCATGCATGCCGCATTGCCGTATCTGATGGCACTTTGCATATTACCATATATAGATACATATATGTATGTATATATATATATGGATGGTTGAGATTAATATATATATGGATACAGTCTATATATATATGATTATTGTGATGTTGCATTTGTTTGTACTATGCTTGCTGCATTTGGGTGGACATCATATTCATGCATGTCTCTTACATTTGTTATACGATTGAGTCGGATATTGGTATGTGTTGGACAGACCCTAGATACCTTGACCTGTAGCTAGAGTATATTTTGAGTTGGTCTACTCTTCCTGTTATATATATATATATATGTTGGATATATGTTCAGGTTGGATCAGAGTAGCGTGGCAGACTTCAGGTATGTCTGCATTTTTATGTTGTTCATTCAGTTAAACGGTATATGCTTGTATTTATATATTATGCTGATATACCTGTTGTACATCTAGATTATGTTGTCGAAATACATGTGATATTATATATATATACATGTTTTCTATTACCTGCTGAGTTTTACTCACCACCCCCCGCGGACCCTGGGTTTTCTGTCGCCCAGGTAACAGGTAGAAGACTTCGTGATGACATTGGAGCATCGCCGGCTAACATCGTCTCATCTCACCTCCGAGGCTCCCGTGTGTATTTGGGCATTGCGTCCGCCCTGTATTGTATTTGGAGTTTTCTTGATGTACATATTGTATATTCGGATTTTGTCGAGGTTCTGTGTTGTTGTGTTGTGTTAGTCATACCGGTATGCATGTGTGGGATTGATATCCTATTGTTGTAGTATGTTTCCGCTATGTCTTGTGTAGTTTTTGTTTTCATACATATATATTGTTGTCATTGTGGGCCTACGGGCCTTGTATTAACCCGAAATGTTGCCACCGTCTGGAGGTGCCGTCCGTATGATTTTCGGCTCGGTATGCTCTCGGGGCGTGACACACATATAGGGCATGGAATAAGGTATAAACATCAAGAGGAAGTAAACACAAACCTAGGGCATGTTATCTTCATCTAGCATCATTTAATATTACAAGTTATCATGAATTCATCTAAGCATAAAACACATGTTAACCTAACCTAGAGCATGTTATCTTCATCTAGCATCATTTAATATCACAAGTCAACATGAATTCACCTAAACATAAAACACATGTTAACCTAACCTAGAGCATGTTATCTTCATCTAGCATCTTAACATCATCATATACATACAAAATATGGTATAGAATTTCATTGAAACCTCAAAAACAATGTTTGGCCGAATGGTTCATGGGGGCCTTTAGGTTTAAACTTTTAACCTAATCCATTTAACATCCTAACATTATCATATGCATATAAAATAGGGTATAGAACTTCATTGAAACATCAAAATCAAAGGTTGGCCGAATAGTTCATGGAGGCTTTTGGGGTTGAACTTTTAACCAAATCCATTTAACATCCTAACGTCATCATATGCATATAAAATAGGGTATAGAACTTCATTGAAACATCAAAATCAAAGGTTGGCCGAATGGTTCATGGAGGCTTTTGGGGTTGAACTTTTAACCTAATCCATTTAATATTCTAACATCATCATATGCATACAAAATAGGGTATAGAACTTCATTGAAACATCAAAATCAAAGGTTGGCCGAATGGTTCATGGAGGCTTTTGGGGTTGAACTTTTAACCTAATCCACTTAACATCCTAACATCATCATATGCATATAAAATAGGGTATAGAACTTCATTGAAACATCAAAAGCAATGGTTGGCCGAATGGTTCATGGGGGGTTTGATACAAAACTTCAATCGGAAAGCTACTTGTATGCAGGTGAGGGGATACTTACATCCTTCGCTTTGCTTTTTGGTTGGAAGATGACCTAAGGGAAGCAACCTAGCCTTTCTTCTTGCTTGGATGGATTTTGGACAAGGGATGAGAAGGGGGAGGAGAAGTGGATCTCGGTGAGGAAGAGGATGAGAGGAGAGAAAATCAACTTGATAACTCATGTCTCTTCATTCCCCCCTATTTATTCATTTGAAGAGTCCCTTAGTCTCCCTTACCCCTAACTATAATTTCCCATATTCCTCTATTAATACAATCTTGTTGGGCTTCTGGTTAGTGGATGCATCTATAGGGCTTGGCTATCTAGAGGTTTGGGGTTCAATTCCTAGGCCTTGCATCCATTTTGGCTTATTTTCTTTTATTTTTGAAAGAGATCTCATTATCATCAAGCCAAAAATTCTTGTAAAATTTCTAGAAATTTTACGGGCATTACAATCCTTCATACCTTTTAAAAGTTTCATCCTCGAAACTTAGAACAATTATGAGTACTTCTGCTTAATGTCCTCCTCGCGTTCCCAGGTAGCTTTTTTTGATGAAACTTGGCTTCTGTATTAACTTCAAAGCTTGTTGTAAGAAGTAGGAGAATGGTGAAACTTAGCTTTGGTATGAACTTCAAAGCTTGTTAAGAGGGAAGGAGGAGAATACATGAATGTTTTTCCTTAAGAATGAAAGCAAGCATACAAAGGGGGTTTTATAGGGTTACATGCTCTTAATGAGCTTTGCATGAAAAAAACCACCGTTGGAAGAATAAGACCGTTGCCTACTTTTGAGCATCAAAACCTTTTTGCATGTTGCATTTAATGAGCCTCCTTGCATTGATTTGTTTTGTCTTCTTGCATGATGGCTTGTCTTGATTATTGATTAACTTTCAACACTTCTCAAGTTAGGTGCGTATGTCAATGGCACCTAACTTGTCAAGGATGTTCTTCATATGTTGAGTAGTGGTAACCTTAGTAAAGATATCTGCTGGTTGATCTTGTCCGTTGATATGATGAGCGGTGATGATCTTTTCATCAATCTTCTCCCTAATGAAGTGGCAATCCACTTCAATGTGCTTGGTTCTTTCATGAAATACTGGATTTGTTGCAATGTGAATGGTTGATTGATTGTCACAAGATAATCGATTGGGGGACCGACGGGAACCCTAACTCTTCAACTAAGGCTTTTAGCCATATGAGTTCACTTGTGGTCGCCGCCATTGCTCTGATTCGCTTCAAAGATCTGGATCTTGACATGATGATTGTTTCTTACTTTTCCAAGACACCAAATTTCCCAACAAACATACAATATCCTGTTGTTGATCTTCTATCTTTGTGATCTCCTCGCCTAACTGCATCACAATATCCCACGATTCAGATTATGGTTATTCCTCATCCGATTCCTTTCCTGGTGTCCCTTTCAAATAGTGAAGGATTCTCTCTGCTGCCTTCCAATGACTCTCCTTTGGTGCATGCATGTTTTGGCTAATTTGATTTACTGCATATGAAATATCCGGACGAGTAATGGTTAGGTAAATCAATTTACCTACTAACCTTTGGTATTGTTGAATGTCCTCCCATGGATTTCCATCATCATTTCCTTTCTTAGATGTGAAGTAGGGGCTACTAGCTGGTTTTGCTCCAAGTTTTCCAGTTTCCTGTAAGAGATCAAGTGTATACTTCCGTTGGGATAGAACTAGTCCATTAGGAGAGTAGTCTATTTCTATACCTAGAAAGTACTTTAGTTTTCCTAAATCCTTTATTTCGAATTTAGAATTGAGAAAGCACTTAACTTGTTGTATTAGATTTATATCATTTCCTGTAATAATGAGATCATCTACATATATAAGAATGATGATAGTTTTATCATTTTCTACTTTAACAAATAATGAGGAATCACTACTGCATTTTTTGAATTTATAACTTAAGAGAGCTGAGCTGAGTTTGGCATACCATGCCCTTGGAGATTGTTTGAGACCATATATGGCCTTGTTTAGTTTGCATACCTTCCCCTCATGTCTATTTTGAATTCCTTCTGGAATATCCATATAGACCTCTTCTTCAAGCTCTCCCTGTAGAAAAGCATTGGCAACATCCATTTGATAAAGTGGCCAATCCATATTTATTGCGAGGGCAAGTAAGACTCGAATGGTGTTCATCTTGGCCACGGGTGCAAATGTCTCCTTATAATCAATTCCATAGGTTTGAGTGTATCCTTTAGCGACTAGTCTGGCTTTGTGTCGTTCAATGGTACCATCACTTCTATGCTTGATCTTGTATACCCATTTACACCCGATAGGTTTCTTTCCTTTAGGCAAATTTGTGATCTCCCAAGTGCCATTTTTGTCCAAGGCATTGATTTCTTCTTCCATTGCCTTTTGCCAAGATTGTTGTCCTTTTGCTTCCTCATATGTTCTAGGTTCCTGTGCTTTAGCTATGCCACTCAAGAATGCTTGGTGACTTGGTGAGATATTATTAGTGGTATAATAATCAGAGATAGGATGATATAACATGCTAGAATGAAAGTATGTTCTACGATTAATCCTATTCTTGTCGACCTTCTTAGTGGTGGAGGAGAGGAGGGTAGATGTGCAGTTTCTATTGTCCCTCTATTGTTGCTTAATTGAGACGAAATTTCAGTCTCTCCCCCTTGGTCTAGGCTTTCCTCAGTTTCTTCAGTATCTAGATTAGTTCCTTCTTGCGAGCTTTCTGAAACCTCTAAGTTGTTATTTTGAGGTGGATCTTGCCTTTCTTCAGGAAATAGAGGATAACTACTAATTGAGTTTCTTTCCTTTGTTATCTCTTCCTCCTTTGTTTCTGAATAAAAAAACTCATTTTCGACAAATATCACATCCTTTGATGTGTACATCTTGTTAGTAGCAGGATCAAAGCATTTATATCCTTTTTCTGAGGTGGCATATCCAAGGAAAACACATTTCCTTCCTTTATCATCTAATTTAGTTCTAAGTTGTAATGGAATGAAAACATAGCATATACACCCAAAAAATTTTAAATGAGAGATGATAGGCCTTCTATCATATAGGAGTTCTATTGGAGATTTCCCTCCTAAGTTTTCTGTTGGCATTAGATTTATTAGATGAGTTGCTGTGCTAATGGCTTCACACCAGAATATTTTGGGAATATTAGCATGATTTAGGAGAGTTCTTGCTGTTTCTAATAGATGTCTATTTTTCCTTTCGGCTACCCCATTTTGTTGAGGCGTATAAGGACAAGAGGTTTGATGAATAATTCCCCTTTCTTTTAAGTAGTCTCTCATTTTATTGCTTGTGTTATTCTCCACCATTATCGGATCTAAGGATCTTAATATTGCCATTGTATTTTTTTTTTTTTTGATTTACAAGTGGTATCCAAGCTTCGCTCGACTAGTCCACTTGGCGAACCGGCCCTGCCCCACGGCCTCCGAAGAGTCTCCACCGGCCCACAAGGGTAAATCAGGAAGACGCGCCACCAAGTCGCCGTGAGGGGTTTAACGCCAATCAGGGTCCGCACCCCACACCAACCCGCTGGTAAACGGGAACCCGCCTCCGCCCGCAAGCGAGTGGAAAACGGCGGAATTCCCTCCGCAAGCTGCAGCCGGCAGGGATCGAACCATGGCTTGCTCCAGGGACCCCCCAAGCTCTTACCGACGCGCCATTGCCCTGGGGGCAATATTGCCATTGTATTGCCTTGAGATATAATTGTTATAGGTTTTAAAAGCCTCAAACACTTGAGATTTGTTAGTGATCATGTAAACCCAAGTGTATCTAGTTTTATGATCAATGAATGTAACAAAGTATTTATAACCTTGTTTAGACAAAATTGGAGAGGTCCATACATCAGAGTGAACTAGATCAAAGGATTTTTCATATATAGTGATAGAACAAGGATAGTTTGCTTTTGTCTCCTTCCCGAGAATACATGATGGTTCACAAATACTATTATCTAAACTAATTGTAGGGAAGAAATATTTTAGGACATGATTGCTAGGGTGACCTAGTCGGGCATGCCAAAGTTGGGAGTCCTCCTGGCTTGCTTTAAAGACTTGATAGTCATGATCCAAGACATAAAGGTTATTCCTTTTATATCCCTTGCCAATCAAAAGATTTTTCTTGATGTCCTGAAATGACACATTGTTAGAATCAAAAATAACCTTGCAACCATGTTCCTTAGTTACTTTACTAATAGACATTAGATTGGAAGTAAAATTTGGAACATATAGGGCATCACTTGGCTTTCCTAGTAGTTATATTTCTCCTATTTGATTTACTGTTATGTTTTGACCATTAGCCACCTTAACTGTCTTACATTTTTCTAAGGTTCTAAACTTTAGGACTTTATTTTTATCTTTTACCATATGATAATCATATCCAGAATCAATAATCCAATGTTTAGTATCTAGAGTGGAGTTTAAGCATATACCTGTTGTAGAGTTTTCTTGATGTTCTTCCACAGAAGTTTGTACTTTTAATGTTTGCACGGGTTCCTTCTTTTTCAAATGACTTTGGTCTTAAATGAGGATGAAGAAACCAACATTTGTCCTTTGTATGCCCTTTCTTCTTGCAATTAGGACATACCTCTTCTTTTGGATGAACTTCGTTAATCTTGAACCCATGAACTTCCATTTTTTTGTTTGAAGTTTCTTCAATATTAAAGCTTGACTCAGTTCTTTGGATGATTTGCAAAACTTCATGATACGCAGGGAGATTTTGCATTCGTAGAATTTCCTGTCTCATAGTTGAGAATGAGTCACCGAGAGTCATAAGAAGACTAAATACCTTGTCTTCATTTTGTCACTTTATTATTATTGTTGGATCAGTGGTTGATGGTCGGAGAACCTCAAGCTCACTCCATAAGGCACCAAATTCTCCAAAGAGTTGTGGAGAGTCTTTTCTCTTTCCTCATATCCACTATCTGTCTTCTTATTTCAAAGATCCTTCCAATGTTGTTGGTCTGCCCGTATATCGCCGAGAGATGATCCCATAAGGCTTTAGCACTAGGAGAGCAAGCAACCATACTTTTGTGAGCTTCATCTAAGGAAAGAAGGAGATGAACAAAGACTTGATTATCCGTCTTTTTCCATTCTTTGAAGATGGGATCAACCTCGTTAGGAGGATGCTGAAGAATTTGATCTTCAAGGTTATATGTACTTAGGATCCTCTTAATAAATCCGGACCATTGAATATAGTTGGAGGAATTAAGAAGAAGAGAGGAAAAGAGTTATGGGGGAAGTGAGCTTAGTTGCGGAAAGGCTAGACTTTGCTGCTCTGATACCATGATGAAACAACTTCAAAGCTTGTTGTAAGAAGTAGGAGAATGGTGAAACTTAGCTTTGGTATGAACTTCAAAGCTTGTTAAGAGGGAAGGAGGAGAATACATGAATGTTTTTCCTTAAGAATGAAAGCAAGCATACAAAGGGGGTTATAGGGTTACATGCTCTTAATGAGCTTTGCATGAAAAAAACCACTGTTGGAAGAATAAGACCGTTGCCTACTTTTGAGCATCAAAATCTTTTTGCATGTAGCATTTAATAAGCCTCCTTGCATTGATTAGTTTTGTCTTCTTGCATGGTGACTTGCATGTTGCATTTAATGAGCCTCCTTTCATTGATTTGTTTTGTCTTCTTGCATTATGGCTTGTCTTGATTATTGATTAACTTTCAACATTTTCGTACCGTTGATTCTGCCACAGGACCTTTACTAAGGGCACCTCTTTGTTCCTTAGTCTCTTGACTTCTCGGTCGAGTATCTGGATAGGCCGGCTCTCATAACTCAGGTCCTCTTGAACTTGTATTGTTTGTGGCTCGATCACTTGGTCCACACTGGAAATGCATTTCTTGAGCACAGAAACATGGAACACGTTGTGAATAGCCGACATCTCTTGAGGCAGCTCCAACTTGTAAGCTACTTTGCCAACCCTCCGCAATATCGGATACGGTCCCACATAGTGCGGACTCAGCTTACCCTTCCTTCCGAATCTCATCACTCCCTTCATAGGGGCCACTCTGAGGAATACCAGGTCCCTGACTTCGAATTCTAACGGTCTACGCTGCATATCTACATAGCTCTTTTATCGGCTCCGAGCAGTTTCAATTCTCTGATGAATGTTCTATATAGCTCGGGTGGTGTCGTCGATGAAGTCCGTCTGGAGTCCCATCCCCTTCTTTTCACCACCCTCGTACCAGCATATGGGAGATCTACATTTCCTCCCGTATAGAGCCTCGTAGGGTGCCATTCCAATAGTAGCTTGGTAGCTATTGTTGTAGGCGAATTTTGCCAAACATAAGTATCGGCACCAGCTACCTTTGAAATCCAGGGCGCAAGCTCGTAACATATCCTCCAGTACTTGATTTACTCTTTTGGTCATGCGTCTGGGATGGAAGGCGATCTTGAACAATAACCGTGCTAGGGCTTTCTGAACACATTCCCAGAAATGGGAAATAAAGCAACCATCTCTGTCAGAAATGATGGTCTTAGGAATTCCATGTAGTCTGATAATTTCCCTAGCATATAACTGAGCTAGTTGCTCCGTCGAATAGGTCATCTTGATTGCTAAGAAGTGGGCGGACTTCGTCAATCTGTCCACAATTACCCATATAGCATCATAATCGTTTGTCGTCTTGGGCAATCCTAAGATGAAATCCATACAAATGTCTTTCCATTTCCATTCTGGAATCTGGATCGGCTGCAGTGTTCCTCCAGATCTCTGGTGTTCTGCTTTAACCCTCTGGCAGGTCAGGCAGGAACTGACATACTAAGCCACATCTCTTTTCATTCCGAACCACCAGAATTTTCTTTTCAGGTCTTGGTACATCTGGGTGGTTCCAGGATGCATTGCATAAGGAGTTCCGTGAGCTTCCTCAAATATCTTCTTCTGTAATTCTAGATCGTCGGGAATACATAAGCGATCCCTGAGGTAGAGTACTCCACTATCAGAGATATGAACCCCGTCGTCCTTTCCTTCTAGGACCTCTTGCTTGATCCTCTGAATGCTTGGGTCACGGGCTTTCTTTTCCAGTGTATCATCGAACAGCGTGCTATCGCTATGGTCGTAGAGCTGTCCGGAAATGATTTCAACCCCGTAACGCATAATCTCCTTTTCTAAGGGCCGAGATAACTCTGATAGAGACATCAAGGTAGCGCATGACTTCCTGCTGAGTGCATCAGCCACCTTGTTTGCTTTCCCCGGATGGTAGAAGATCTCGCAGTCATAATCCTTGATGAGCTTGAGCCATCTGCGTTGTCTCATGTTCAAATCCTTCTGTGTGAAGAAATATTTCAGACTCTAGTGGTCTGTATAAATCCTATACTGAGCTCCATATAGATAATGCCTCCATGTTTTGAGAGAAAAGACCACGGCCGCGAGCTCTAAATCGTGGGTGGGATAATTCCTTTCATGTTCTTTGAGTTGCCTAGAGGCGTAGGCAATGACCTTGTCATTCTGCATGAGTACAACTCTGAGTCCCAACTTGGAAGCGTCACTGTACATGTCGAAGCCTTCTTTATTGTCCGGAAGAGCAAGGATTGGAGCGCTGGTCTGCCTCCTTTTCAATTCTGTGAAACTCCTCTCGCAGGCGTCCGTCCACTCATATTTCTTGTTCTTCGTGAGGATCATAGGGTGCAATCACGAGAAGTTCTCTACAAACTTCCGGTAGTAGCTTGCTAGCCCAAGAAAGCTTCTGATCTCGCTTGTATTCATTGGTCGGTTCTAGTTACTCACGACTTCAATCTTTATTGGGTCTACCATCACTCCGTGCTTGGATATAACGTGACCCAAAAATGATACTTGTTCGAGCCAGAACTCGCATTTGGAGAACTTTGCAAATAGCTACTTTTCCCGAAGAATCTGTAATACCACATTCAAGTGTTCTGCGTGCTCCTCTGGGGTTCTCGAATATATCAGTATGTCGTCGATGAAGACGATCACAAACTTGTCGAGGAATGTCGAGAATACCCTATTCATCAAATCCATGAACAGAGCAGGTGCATGTAGGGGATCGGTATGGCCGCTAGAGGGGGTGAATAGCCCTTTTCGTTTGGATGTCGGTATTTGCTCGTCTACAAGACTAATTAGCGCAGCGAAGACTAATCTGAGACAAGCAAATAGAAATACGAGAAAAACAACGCTAACAAAGAATGTAACGCGTGGTTCACGGCTCGCCGCTAATCCACGGTCCCCGATTCGTCCTCGGTGAATCACTCGCTAAACCAATCCACTAAATGGTCTCTCCTTTGCACCAAGCTAGGTGGAGGTAACCTTTACAATCAAAATCACTCTTCTTACAAATAGAATGGAGTAAAAGCGAGTAAGAAGAGTTTAGAGCTTGTGGGCACTAGGAAGATCACTTGGAGCATAAGCATTAGCCTTTGAGCTTACACCCTCTCTTTTTATAGAGAGGGCTGATTTCTTCCGTTGGCGCCACCCGGTCGACGCCCTTAGCGATCGGCGGTCACTACTAGCGACCTCCGAACACGTCGGATCGGCCGGGTGTGGTCCAAGCGGAACTCTTGGCGATGGGCCCGATGGACTTCATCATTCGGCCTCACGCCTCGTCATCGGCCCGATCGGCTACGAGCGATTCTGGCGAAACCCTATTGACGATCATTGCGCTTCACGGTCGATTGATGGTCTTAGCGATCGGCCTTACGTATGGCGCGATCGGCTGGCCCTGTCGATCGATCGTATACCGGTCGAACTACACTCGACTCGGAAGCGATCGGCCGCCATGACATGGCGATCGGCGGTGTCGAAAACCATCCGACACTTGGCCAAATGGCCAAGTTTCACCTAAACTACCCTTCCTGGGTTACAATCGCTCACTCTCATTCTGAGTCCCTCGCCTTTGAAGTTCTCTTCGTTCTCGGCCACGTCCTCGGCGACATCGAGCGCCGCGGCTCTGCAATGCTCCTTCGCGTCTCTTGCCTCGAAGTCTTCTTCCTCCGGCTTCACTCCAAGCTTCTCGTCTGGAGGTCCCTCGGATGCTCCAAGCGCACGGCTTCCGCAAAGCTATCCTTCACCGACTCAAGGAACGAGTCATGAGATGTGAAACTCGCCACGGCTCCATGTGTGAATTACTAAGTCTGCCGCGACTTCAACGCACATATCAAATCATCATAACACACTAACTTAAACCCTTTGCCACACCATCAAAACCATATTACGGCAAGAGATTGCCCTAACAATCTCCCCCTTTTTGATGTGTGGCAATCCGTTTAAGTTAGGTAAAAACATTTGATATAAATTCTAAGGTAAGAAAGCATGTAAAGATAAATATGATATAGCAACATGCCACTCCCCCTTAATCCATGAAACTCTATATTGCAAATTTTCTCCCCCTATCATATATTTCTCCCCCTAAAATAATTAACTTAAACATAAATTATTTCTCCCCCTTTGACACCATCAAAAAGATTAACACTAAGTTAAAGGAACATGACATCAAGTATAAAGAGAAACATACATTAAAATCAGTCAAAACCTGATAAAATCAGGTTCAGATGTTCATTGATCCATCGCATCATCGGTATATGATGGCAATGACAAAGGAATCCGAATTTCTGATTTTCTGGATGATTTTCAGAAATGCATTAAAAATTCCAGAAAATTTGAAAAATCATGAAATTTGAGGAGCATATTTCTATTAAGTATATCTATCAAGGAAAAATAGTTTTTCATGAAAAATCATTATATTTTCCGAGATTTGCCAAAAATCCAAACACTTGAAAAACCACTAGTTTTTTAGCATGTTAGTATCCATTTTAACACCTAGTCTTGCTTTGAATTGTTCCAAAAACATGAATACATAGATTTTAGATTAAGGAATTGTTTTGAAAACATATGAAATATCCAACCATGATCTTTGGGCAATATGTCTTATGAATTAAACATAAGTCTTCCCCATGATTGGTCTATTATTGCTATTTTGATACTTTAAATTACCATCTAAATGCCATAGGCATTAGTGGACATTTGTATCATCCTAACATCTCACCCATACTAAGTTTGCAATCAAGTTAGCCTATAGTGAGTGTGAGATGCATCCTAGGGGGGTATTTGTATATACTTAACCAATATATTCATGCAATTCTATCATGGTTAAGTATCAACCTAACAATTAACATGATCACAATGGCATATATGAATGAATTCTACATTATGATCATGAAAAGCATGTTTTCATTAAATTATAATCATGCATTAGGTATTATATGATGATAATAAACAAAGTGTCACCTAAAGCATGATTCAAACCTATTTCTCATGATAACGTGCCAAATATCAAAATCATAAATCATGATTTCAAACATACATAGCAATTACATTAATCATCATGATTTAAGCAATATTATCTATTTATGGGCACGTTATCATCACCCAACACTATCTAAAAAAAAATGTTGTCCCATCATCCTAAGTCAACCAAAATATGATATAGGTCAAGTTCATATGGTTGACTACCCTAGGGGTTTTCTAACCCTTAAGGATGGATTTTGGAACCCAAAATAAGTTCTTTCCTATTGGGTTCACTAAGTATTCCTTGGGAATCCATTTTCTAGCTATTATCTTCTTCTTATCTTGTCCCCTAGCTATTAGGCATTTGTAGGCCTTTTCATTTTTCTTTTCCTTGTAGCCTAGGCCCTTTTTGTTAAAACTAGCTCTTTGGCTCCCTAAGATCATATTTAAGGTGTTGGAGCCAATTGTGAATTTCTCTAGGGCTTTGGTTAAATAATCTACCTTTTCCCTTAATGCCCTATTTTCCTCTATGCATTCATCATTAACATCCAAAGGCATATAATCATGTGAGCATGCATCATCATGGCAAGAAGAGGTATCATTATTATTTAAACATGCATTTTCTAGCTTATATTCCAAAGCCTTAATTTGATTAAGCATGCTTTTATTTTTCTTTTTCATTCCAAATAAGTCCTTAGTTAAACTAGAAATTATGGAAACTATTTTCTTAGGAGAAGCTTTCGTTACCATAGTTTCCATGTCCTCTTCTTCTTCGGATGATGAGGATGTAGAAGCTCCCCCTTCATTTGAGCTCTCCCCGCTTGAGCTTGATCCTTCATTTTCGGATGAAGAGAAATCCAAGTCATCAAAGGCCATCAAGGCCAAATTGGTGACAAAGGCATTCTCCTCATCCGATGATGATGAGGAGGATGAGGATGGGTCATCCCAAGTCCTTGCCTTTAGAGCTTTGGTCTTCCCCTTTTCTTTTGTCTTCTTCTCCTCTTCCTTCTTTTTCTTGCTCCCCTTTTTCTTCTTCTTTTCTTCTTTCTTTTTCCTCTCTTCCTTGCTCTTGTTTAGGAGAGGACAATTGTCCCTTATGTGCCCCTCTCCTTGGCAATTGTAGCATATGACCTTCCCCCTTGGTCTTCTATTCCTATTATGAGATTTATCAAATCTAAAATTCTTAAATGCACGTCTTACCCTCCTTACCATATAGGCCTCTTCGGTGCTATCCATGGAGGAGGAGGAAGACGCTTTGTCATCGGAGGAGGAGGGGATTTCCATCTTCTTCTTCCCCTTATTTGCCAACAATGCTACTCCCCTTGAAGGTTGAATTTTTGGCTCTTCTTGTATTCCTTCAAGCCTAGATTCATGTAATTTCATAGTGGAGAAAAATTCATCTAGAGTACTTACCTCTAGATTCTTTGAAATGTAAAATGAGTCCACCATTGAACTCCACTTGGATGATCGGGGGAAAGCATCTATGGCCTTCATTATCATATCGCGATTGGAGAGCCTTTCTCCTACACTTGTTAGTCCATTTAAAATTTCTTTAAATCTAGAATGTAAAGAAGTTACCTTTCTCCCTTTTCTAATTTAATGTTGGATAGTTGGGAGCGGAGAAGATCTCTCCTTGCTAGCTTAGCCTCGGATGTGCCTTCATGAAGCTCAATTAGCTTCTCCCACATCTCCTTGGCGCTTAGGCATTCTCCTATTCGGTTGATTTCTTGTTGGGGGAGCACATTGAAGAGATGATGCTTGGCTATTGAATTTGCAAGGTGCTCTTCCTTTTTCCTTTTGGTCCACCTAGATTTCTCTATTGGCTTCCCCTCTTCATCCCTAGGCAAAACGAAACCGGATTCCATTGTAATCATAATGTCAAAATCCGTTTCGAAAAATACCTCCATTCGCTTCTTCCACCAAGCAAATTCTCCTTCAAACTTTGGAGGATGGATGTTGGAGCCGGCCATTTTGAAATTTGCTTATTATGGCGGTTAGTCCTCGACAAGCTTTCCTCGGCTTTGATACCACTTGTAGGGGATCGGTACGACCGGCTAGAGGGGGGTGAATAGCCCTTTTCGTTTGGATGCCGATATTTGCTCGTCTACAAGACTAATTAGCGCAAGCGGAAGACTAATACAGACAAGCAAATAGAAATACGAGAAAAACAAACGCTAACAAAGAATGTAACGTGGTTCACGGCTACGCCGCTAATCCACGGTCCCCGATTCGTCCTCGGTGAATCACTCCGCTAAACCAATCCACTAAATGGTCTCTCCTTTGCACCAAGCTAGGTGGAGGTAACCTTTACAATCAAAATCACTCTTCTTACAAATAGAATGGAGTAAAAGCGAGTAAGAAGAGTTTAGAGCTTGTGGGGCACTAGGAAGATCACTTGGAGCATAAGCATTAGCCTCTCAAAGGCTTACACCCTCTCTTTTTATAGAGAGGGCTGATTTCTTCCCGTTGGCCGCCACGGATCATTGCGCCCTTAGCGATCAGCCATCACTACCGACCTCTGAACACGTCGGATCCCGACCGTTGTAGTCCAATGGAACTCTTAGCGATCGGTGATGGACCTCATCGATCGGCTTCCTCGTATCGGCGCCCGATCGGCTCACGAACGATTTAATGGCGAAACCCTATTGACGATCGGCTTGCGCCTTCGATCGATCGATGGTCTTTGATCGGCCCCGCAGCGATCGCGCTGAATCCGATCGATCGTATACGGTCGAACTACACTCGACTCAGAGCAGTCGACTGCCATGACATGGCAGTCGACTGGTGTCGGGAAAACCCATCTGACACTTGGCCAAATGGCCAAGTTTCACCTAAGAGCTACCCTTCCCCGGGTTACAATCGCTCACTCTCATCTCTCGGAGTCCCTCGCCTTCGAAGTTCTCTTCGTTCTCGGCCACGTCCCTCGGCAGCATCAGGCGCACGGCTCTGCAATGCTCCTTCGCGTCTCTTGCCTCGAAGTCTACTTCCTCGGCTTCACTCCATGCTTCGTCCGTGGTCCCTCGGATGCTCCAAAGCGCCGCGGCTTCCGTAAAGCTATCCTTCACCGACTCAAGGCACGAGTCATGAGATGTGAAACTCGCCACGGCTCCATGTGCGAATTACTAAGTCCTGCACGACTTCAACGCACATATCAAATCATCATAACACACTAACTTAAACCCTTTGCCACACCATCAAAACCATATTACGGCAAGAGATTGCCCTAACAATCTCCCCCTTTTTGATGTGTGGCAATCCGTTTAAGTTAGGTAAAAACATTTGATATAAATTCTAAGGTAAGAAAGCATGTAAAGATAAATATGATATAGCAACATGCCACTCCCCCTTAATCCATGAAACTCTATATTGCAAATTTTCTCCCCCTATCATATATTTCTCCTCCTAAAATAATTAACTTAAACATAAATTATTTCTCCCCCTTTGACACCATCAAAAAGATTAACACTAAGTTAAAGGCACATGACATCAAGTATAAAGAGAAACATACATTAAAATCAGTCAAAACCTGATAAAATCAGGTTATCAGATTGTTCATTATTCCATCGATCATTGCTATCGGTATGGCGATCACACAAAGGAATCAATTTCGATTTTAGATGATTTTCAGAAATGCATTAAAAATTCCAAAAAATTTGAAAAATCATGAAATTTGAGGAGCATATTTCTATTAAGTATATCTATCAAGGAAAAATAGTTTTTCATGAAAAATCATTATATTTTCCGAGATTTGCCAAAAATCCAAAAACTTGAAAAACCACTAGTTTTTGAGCATGTTAGTATCCATTTTAACACCTAGTCTTGCTTTGAATTGTTCCAAAAACATGAATACATAGATTTTAGATTAAGGAATTGTTTTGAAAACATATGAAATATCCAACCATGATCTTTGGGCAATATGTCTTATGAATTAAACATAAGCCTTCCCCATGATTGGTCTATTATTGCTATTTTGATACTTTAAATGACCATCTAAATGCCATAGGCATTAGTGGACATTTGTATCATCCTAACATCTCACCCATACTAAGTTTGCAATCAAGTTAGCCTATAGTGAGTGTGAGATGCATCCTAGGGGGGTATTTGTATATACTTAACCAATATATTCATGCAATTCTATCATGGTTAAGTATCAACCTAACAATTAACATGATCACAATGACATATATGAATGAATTCTACATTATGATCATGAAATGCATGTTTTCATTAAATTATAATCATGCATTAGGTATTATATGATGATAATAAACAAAGTGTCACCTAAAGCATGATTCAAACATATTTCTCATGATAACGTGCCAAATATCAAAATCATAAATCATGATTTCAAACATACATAGCAATTACATTAATCATCATGATTTAAGCAATATTATCTATTTATGGGCACGTTATCATCACCCAACACTATCTAAAAAAAAATGTTGTCCCATCATCCTAAGTCAACCAAAATATGATATAAGTCAAGTTCATATGGTTGACTACCCTAGGGGTTTTCTAACCCTTAAGGATGGATTTTGGAACCCAAAATAAGTTTTTTCCTATTGGGTTCACTAAGTATTCCTTGGGGATCCATTTTCTAGCTATTATCTTCTTCTTATCTTGTCCCCTAGCTATTAGGCATTTATAGGCCTTTTCATTTTTCTTTTCCTTGTAGCCTAGGCCCTTTTTGTTAAAACTAGCTCTTTGGCTCCCTAAGATCATATTTAAGGTGTTGGAGCCAATTGTGAATTTCTCTAGGGCTTTGGTTAAATAATCTACCTTTTCCCTTAATGCCCTATTTTCCTCTATGCATGCATCATTAACATCCAAAGGCATATAATCATGTGAGCATGCATCATCATGGCAAGAAGAGGTATCATTATTATTTAAACATGCATTTTCTAGCTTATATTCCAAAGCCTTAATTTGATTAAGCATGCTTTTATTTTTCTTTTTCATTCCAAATAAGTCCTTAGTTAAACTAGAAATTATGGAAACTATTTTCTTAGGAGAAGCTTTCGTTACCATAGTTTCCATGTCCTCTTCTTCTTCGGATGATGAGGATGTAGAAGCTCCCCCTTCATTTGAGCTCTCCCCGCTTGAGCTTGATCCTTCATTTTCGGATGAAGAGCAATCCAAGTCATCAAAGGCCATCAAGGCCAAATTGGTGACAAAGGCATTCTCCTCATCCGATGATGATGAGGAGGATGAGGATGGGTCATCCCAAGTCCTTGCCTTTAGAGCTTTGGTCTTCCCCTTTTCTTTTGTCTTCTTCTCCTCTTCCTTCTTTTTCTTGCTCCCCTTTTTCTTCTTCTTTTCTTCTTTCTTTTTCCTCTCTTCCTTGCTCTTGTTTAGGAGAGGACAATTGTCCCTTATGTGCCCCTCTCCTTGGCAATTGTAGCATATGACCTTCCCCCTTGGTCTTCTATTCCTATCATGAGATTTATCAAATCTAAAATTCTTAAATGCACGTCTTACCCTCCTTACCATATAGGCTTCTTCGGTGCTATCCATGGAGGAGGAGGAAGACGCTTTGTCATCGGAGGAGGAGGGGATTTCCATCTTCTTCTTCCCCTTATTTGCCAACAATGCTACTCCCCTTGAAGGTTGAATTTTTGGCTCTTCTTGTATTCCTTCAAGCCTAGATTCATGTAATTTCATAGTGGAGAAAAATTCATCTAGAGTACTTACCTCTAGATTCTTTGAAATGTAAAATGAGTCCACCATTGAACTCCACTTGGATGATCGGGGGAAAGCATCTATGGCCTTCATTATCATATCGCGATTGGAGAGCCTTTCTCCTACACTTGTTAGTCCATTTAAAATTTCTTTAAATCTAGAATGTAAAAAAGTTACCTTTTCTCCCTTTTCTAATTTAATGTTGGATAGTTGGGAGCGGAGAAGATCTCTCCTTGCTAGCTTTGCCTCGGATGTGCCTTCATGAAGCTCAATTAGCTTCTCCCACATCTCCTTGGCGCTTAGGCATTCTCCTATTCGGTTGATTTCTTGTTGGGGGAGCACATTGAAGAGATGATGCTTGGCCTTTGAATTTGCAAGGTGCTCTTCCTTTTGCCTTTTGGTCCACCTAGATTTCTCTATTGGCTTCCCCTCTTCATCCCTAGGCAAAACGAAACCGGATTCCATTGTAATCATAATGTCAAAATCCGTTTCGAAAAATACCTCCATTCGCTTCTTCCACTAAGCGAATTCTCCTTCAAACTTCGGAGGATGGATGTTGGAGCCGGCCATTTTGAAAGTTGCTTGTTGTGGCGGTTAGTCCTCGACAAGCTTTCCTCGGCTTTGATACCACTTGTAGGGGATCGGTACGACCGGCTAGAGGGGGGTGAATAGCCCTTTTCGTTTGGATGCCGATATTTGCTCGTCTACAAGACTAATTAGCGCAAGCGGAAGACTAATACAAACAAGCAAATAGAAATACGAGAAAAACAAACGCTAACAAAGAATGTAACGTGGTTCACGGCTATGCCGCTAATCCACGGTCCCCGATTCGTCCTCGTTGAATCACTCCGCTAAACCAATCCACTAAATGGTCTCTCCTTTGCACCAAGCTAGGTGGAGGTAACCTTTACAATCAAAATCACTCTTCTTACAAATAGAATGGAGTAAAAGCGAGTAAGAAGAGTTTAGAGCTTGTGGGGCACTAGGAAGATCACTTGGAGCATAAGCATTAGCCTCTCAAAGGCTTACACCCTCTCTTTTTATAGAGAGGGCTGATTTCTTCCCGTTGGCCGCCACGGTCATTGCGCGCCTTAGCGATCGGCGCCATCACTACAACGACCTCCGAAACACGTCGGATCCGACCGCCGTGGTCCAACGGAACTCTTAGCGATCGGCCCGATGGACCTCATCGATCGGCCGCTTCGTAGTCGGCGCTAGTCGGCTGCGCGGTTCTGGCGAAACCCTATTGACGGTCATTGCGCCTTCGGCCGATCGATGTCTCTTGCGATCGGCGCCCGCGTATCGATCGCTGCGCCAATCCAATCGATCGATACCAGTC
Source organism: Wurfbainia villosa (assembly GCA_025175895.1). Taxonomy (NCBI): domain Eukaryota; kingdom Viridiplantae; phylum Streptophyta; class Magnoliopsida; order Zingiberales; family Zingiberaceae; genus Wurfbainia; species Wurfbainia villosa. The sequence goes on along the minus strand of CM045990.1, from coordinate 114,970,091 downwards.
GAACTACACTCGACTCAGCGAATGCCATGACATGGCAGTCGACTGGTGTCGGGAAAACCCATCCGACACTTGGCCAAATGGCCAAGTTTCACCTAAGAGCTACCCTTCCCCGGGTTACAATCGCTCACTCTCATTTCTCGGAGTCCCTCGCCTTCGAAGTTCTCTTCGTTCTCGGCCACGTCCCTCGGCAGCATCAGGCGCACGGCTCTGCAATGCTCCTTCGCGTCTCTTGCCTCGAAGTCTACTTCCTCCGGCTTCACTCCAAGCTTCTCGTCCGGCGGTCCCTCCAAGCTTCACACCTAAAATTATTTCCTCGTCTAACTAGTTATTTTTGAAAAGAGGCTCCCCGAGGCTCAATCTTTTCGAAGGATTTTAGTTGATTATTTGAAAAGAGGCTCCCCGAGGCTCAATCTTTTCGAAGGATTTTAGTTGGTTATTTACGTGTTCTAAGTGAGTTCACGAAAGAAAAAAAAACAAAAAAAAAAATCTAAGCATGCAATTTCTAAGTTAAAACACAAACATTTTTTGTACTGGCTCCCCCTAGACCGTTGAATCGGTTCGGTCTATCCACATAGTGGATTTGGTCCTTGGGAACCCAGTACGAGTTGGATCCTAGAGTTGAAATCAAAGTGGTCTTAGGGACCCATGCTTGGACACATTTTTTATATCTACTTACGATTGACATATACGACTTATTGGTCGTGTTTGAGCTAAACCCTAGTCCGGCCTTGTTGTACATGGCCCTTTGTGATCCAAGTAGGAGGTCAAGTCCTTTGGATCCCAAAGTAAACCTTTCCAACGTATTCCTAAGATCTTCGACTTGACTTTTCAAGAGTGAGTTCTCAACTTCGAGTTTTTCAACCCAAGTTGAGTCCTTCTCTTGAACTCGACTAGTCGAAGAGGTTAGGGAGACCTCGTGTTTGAGGAGTTTAACTTCCTCAACCAGGGTCTCGACCTTGGACTCGGACTTAGCTAACTTCCTAGACAAAAACCTAACCGTATTATGTAAAGTATTAAATAAGGTTCGACTCACCTTAAGGGTATCTTTTGAACCGGATGCGTATCCGTGGCTTGACTTGAAGGTAGCTTCGTAGTCCGAGTCATCCTCAGGTTCTGACTCAAGTTCAGGTTCGGTCTCTGTGTCGGACTCAATCGATTTCGCCATGAAGACGTGGTCTTCGTCTTCTTCAGATGACGCTTCTTCCCATGTCGCATTGAGGGCCTTCTTGTGCTTAGGTGCTTGGTGGTTGAGCTTGGGGCACTCGGACTTTATATGTCCAAACCTGTTACACTCATAACACCTAATATTAGAACTTTTAGGCTTACCTTGGTTGAGTCGAGTTGTGGTTCGCTTTCGTCCCTTGGCTATCCTTCGAGCTAGGTTCATTAGTTCGACAGTCAATTCTGGGTCAACTTCTTCTTCGGATTCATCTTCCTCCTCGGTTGGTGGTGGCTTGCTTGCGAATTTCTTCTTCTTTGAACCTGCAAACAAGGCTATACCCCTCTCGGGTTCCGAGTTGGACTGCTCATGTTGTAACGCCCGTAAAATTCCTAGCAATTCTACAGAAATTTTTGGCTTGATGATCATGGGCTTTATGTGGGCCTTTTCAAAAATAAAAGAAAATAAGCCAAAAAGGGGTGCAAGGCCTAAGAATTGAACCCCAAACCTCTAGAGATAGCCAAGCCTTATAGATGCACCCACTAACCAGAAGCCCAATAGGATTATATGATTAAGGAAGAGGGGGAAACTATAGATAAGTGGGACTAGGAGTAAATGAAGAGGCATGGAAAAGAAAAGAGGAACTTCTCTTCCTCCCCCCTTTATAAAGAAGAGGGAAGATTGGATTTGGTCACTTCCACTCTTCTTCTTCTTCTCCTCACCGAATTCTAGCCTCTTCTCCACCTTTGGCCGAATCTCATCCAAGCAAGAGAAGGCTAGGGTTGGTTCTTCCTTAGGTTTTCCTTCCACCAAAAGCCGAAGGATGTAAGTATCCCTCTCACTGCATACGGTAGTTTGATTGAATGTTTGAACAACCTATATGTTAGATCCATGTTTTGGTTTATCAATGAAGTGGTAATCTATGTTTGTAATCTATGTTAGGAAGTATATGATGATGCTAAGATGGGAAAAGAGGTTTGGTTAAAAAGCTAGCCCTAATGGCCACCAAGACCTATTCTAAGCTAGGATTGGGGTTTTACATGAAGTTACATGCTATGTTTTATTCACTATATGATGTAGTTAAGATTTAAAAATGGATTAGGACCAAAAGCTAACCCTAGTTGAGCCCTTATGTGTTTCGGCCACCCTAGGGAATTAGGGTTAGGGTTGCATGAAAATGTCCCTAATGATGCTATGCTAGGTTATAAGGCTCATGAATGAATGTTGGGTAACAAGAACCCTAGTTGAGCCCCTTATGTGTTTCGGCCACCCTAGGGAATTAGGGTTAGGGTTGCATGAAAATGTCCCTAATAATGCTATGCTAGGTTATAATGCCCATGAATGAATGTTGGGTGACAAGAACCCTAAGAAGCCTAAAAGGGCCATTCGGCCACCCTTGGTTGTTTCTTTTCTTTGTGTGTTTCAATGAAGTTTACACCATGAAGTGTATGCATATGTATGTTACTTGAATTAGGTTAAAAGCCTAAACCCTAAAAAGCCTATAAGGGCCATTCGGCCACCTTTGGTCTTTTAGGTTACAATGAAGTTCATACCATGAAATTTATGGAATTGGTATGCATATGTATGTTACTTGAATTAGGTTAAAAGTCTAAACCCTAAAAGCCTATAAGGCCATTCGGCCACCTTTGATCTCTTTAGGTTACAATGAAGTTCATACCATGAAGTATGCTATGCTATGTTAATGAAATAAGCTATGTTGTTATGAAATGAAGTATGCTATGCTATGTTAATGAAATGAAGCATGATGTGTTATGAAATGAAGTATGCTATGCTATGTTAATGAAATGAAGCATGATGTGTATGAAATGAAGTATGCTATGCTATGTTAAGGAAATAAGCTATGTTGTTATGAAATGAAGTATGCTATGCTATGTTAATGAAATGAAGCATGATGTGTTATGAAATGAAGTATGCTATGCTATGTTAATGAAATGAAGTATGATGTGTATGAAATGAAGTATGCTATGCTATGTTAAAGAAATAAGCTATGTTGTAAAATAAGCATATAAGTATTTTACTTTCTGCATGGCTTGTACCAAGACCTTAACAAGGTCCAAGAAGGGATGGGCTCCTAAGATGCCCTAGGTCGATGGAATAAGACTCGGGCCTAGGATGGGCTTCTATGTATGATTGCCCCTAGGTCGATGGAATAAGATTCGGGCCTAGTACGGGATGGGCTCCAAGATGCCTTAGGTCGATGGAGTAAGACTCGGGCCTAGGATGGGCTTCTACGCTATGACGATTGCCCCTAGGTCGATGGAATAAGACTCGGGCCTAGGAACCTATTAGGTTCGAGACTTGCTACCTCGGGCCTATTTAGGTATGTGCGCTATGATAATGAAGAAGTGGTACAATGGCCCAAATATGTTGAGATCTATATTTACGTACCTAACATATATGTTTTCAAAAGCATCTTGCATATGTTTGCCTGTTAATGTTTAAGTTACCTGTTATGTTAGGTGATATGCCATAATGTTTAAGTTACATGTTTTGTTAGATGATATGCCATAATGTTTAAGTTACATGTTATGTTAGATGATATGCCATGATGTTAAGTTACGTGTTATGTTAGATGATATGCCATAATGTTTAAGTTACCTGTTATGCTAGATGATATGCCATAATGTTTAAGTTACATGTTATGTTAGATGATATGCCATAATGTTTAAGTTACATGTTATGATGATATGCCATGATGTTAAGTTACGTGTTATGTTAGGTGATATGCCATAATGTTTAAGTTACCTGTTATGCTAGATGATATGCCATAATGTTTAAGTTACACGTTATGTTAGATGATATGCCATAATTTTTAAGTTACCTATTATGTTAGATGATATGTCATGATGTAAAAGTTACATGTTATGTTCGATGGTACGCTATGATGTTAGGTTACTAAGTTACATATGATGCATATTATGCTGATTAAGTATATATATATATTTCATGTTATCTTTGCTAAGTTAGGGATGATCCATGCTATATTATCTCATGTTACTTAAGCTACAAGTTAAGTTGATGATGCCATGTATGTTACATGATATATTGATTATATGTTATAAATGCTACAAGTCATGATTAATGATGATGTATGGTTTTTGTAGTAGGACAGATCTTACTAAGCCTATGTGCTTATAGTTTATTTTCCCTCGTCGCAGATAAGGGTAAGGGATGGATAAACTAAAGGGAGCGTGAGGAGTCAATGTGTGTGTTAGTGGCATGGTGGAGAAGATCCGTTAAGTCTACTTATACATGTATTACCTATATGATGATGATGTCTATGGATGTCTTTACTTATGTCTCCCTATATGATGTTATGAACCTACTAAGCACTAAGTATCTATATATATATGCATGCTTTATGTTGATAAGAAGAAGTAAAGAAGAAGTAAGAAGAAGTATCTATGCATGCTATGCTATGAAACATACTCTATGTTAAGAAGAAGTGTTAATGCATATCTACATTTAAAAGAAAAAAAAAAGTATTTAGGTCTTAAGTCTTCCGCTGTAAGAAATAAGAAGTATATATATAAAGTCTTCCGCTGTATGAAATGTATGTACGGTCGCGTCACGCGCCTCCCCGGTTTAGGTCGGAAGGGCGTGACACATGTAATTCAAAATCCGAAAAGAGTTCATCTAATCTAAGTTTAGAAAGGTCCTTGGAGACCTTGTAGGCATCGACCATGGATGCCCACAAGGTAGTCCTCGGAAAAGAGTTTAGAACATACCTTATAAGGTCACGGTTTTCGACCTTTTGCCCGATTGCGTGTAGGTTGTTGACTATGTCTTGGACACGGGCGTGGAGTTGCGTCGTGGACTCGTGTTCCTGCATTTTTAGTGTGTACAATTTATTGAACAACAAATCATGTTTGCAAACCTTAGCTTGATCCGATCCTTCATGTAACTCGATCAGCTTTGTCCAAAGGTCCTTTGCGCTAATGAAGGGCGGCGATTTAACTCCTTGGACAAGCCGCATTGGATTTGTATTTGTTTTATCGGCCGACTTGCGTTTTGTCGCAATGGTCCATTGATCATAATCCAAGGAGTCACACACTTCATTAGTCGGAAGTGTGAAACCCGTTTGGATTATGATCCACATCTCGATTTGGGTTTTGAGAAAGCATTCCATCCGACCGTTCCAATAACGGAAGTCATCTCCGTTGTAAAACAGAGGTTGGACGATGCTAAAACCCTTGAGATGGGTCATTAGAACAAAAGACAAAAAGGGACGAAGACGAAGAAACTAGCAACGACAAAAACACAAAACAAAGTACCAAGACTCGCGTCTTGGATTAGTATCTTGAGGAGTAAATTTAACAAAGCGAAATAAATAAGAAATAAATAGAAATAAAAGAAAAATAAATCTGTGAAAAATGGCTAGATTGGTGGTTTCACCAAATCTTAGCAACCCCCGGCTCTGATACCAATTGTTGGATCGAAGCGGATCGCTAGAGGGGGGGGTGAATAGCGATAAAAACTTTTCTTTTAAATCGTTCGATAGACAATTAAACGCAGTGGAAATGTAAATAAAAACTAAATGAGACAAATAGTTTTTTTACTTGGTTCGTAGCCTTCGGCTACTACTCCAAGGCCCTAACGGTCCTAGACCGTGTACGAGGGCAATTCACTAAAACACTCCTCCTCGTTAGTAGGAGTTTACGATTACAAAGCCTTGAAGCAAAAGATAGAGACAAACCTCTCTTCTATTAAAGTAAAATGCAAAAGCCTATTAAAAAAATTTATTGAAAGCAATAACAATTAAGATTATACCAACAACTAAACAAAAGAAACTTTAAGCTAGGGTTGTTGGCGACCGTTGTTGTAGAGTTGTGAGGATTGCACAGTGAGGCTTTTGAGCACTTAGATTGAGGATGAAACCCTAGGTTTGGCCCTCCTTTATAGCCTTTAAGCCCTCAACGAATGGGTCTTCAACCAATCACAAATGGGCACAAAACTCCTTGAAAAATGGTGATAAAGCTTGACTCTTGAGGCTGATTTTGACCACCGGTTGGCCGGCTGAGCCGATTGAACGGCTTGAACGATGGCCAGGATTTTGACTACAATAAAAGCTCAAAATATAAGCGGATTCGACGGCCACTTGCCGTCAATCTCAACATAGACCTTCCATGGGAAGTCTTGGGTGATCGTCGCCTAAGATCATCCCGTAAAGAGGATACGACCTCACTTACGCTCGTACAGAGCTTACCTCGATACTTACGTGTAAGCTGCTTGGCCTTCCACTCGATTCCCCGGCTCCTCGAGTCGTCGCCAAGGCTTCCTCGGTGTCGCTAGCCTTCAACATTGAGACTTTTAGATTTGCTCGTGAGATAACAATATAAACTTAACTTTGTATCGTTTTCTATAATCAAAACTTAGGTTCGACTTAGGTGCCTTTACCAACAATATCCTAGAGTAGTACACAGATCATAACACTTCTATCTAATAGAGTGATTCTCGGGATCAACATGTTGGATCAGTGAATCGCTAGAGTGAATAGCGATAAACCTTTTTCTTTTCTTTGAGGTATTCAAAAACACTTATACAGTGAAATGTAAATGTAAAGTAAAAGAGACAGGAATTTACTTGGTTCGTAGCCTGCTACTACACTAGGCCCTAGCGATCCTTGACACCACGTCGGAGGAAAAAAACTAAACTCCTCTCTTAGAGTAGGAGTTTAATCGAGTGAAGCAAAGCTTGAGTAGAGGACACTCCCCTCTCCTCGTTCGATAAAAGCTCAGAAATGAAAGTACTAAAGAAATAAAAACTTTAAACGTAATAAAATGAAAACAAATAAACCTAGACATCGGAGAAGAAGATTGTCGAAAGGTTGTAGCTTAGGAGGCTTTTGGAAGCTTAGAATTGATGATGAAACCTAGGATTAGCCCTCCTTTTATAGCCTTTGAGCCCTTTTAGAGGAACTTAGAGTTTTGGCACATGGCTCCTTGAAAATGGTGATAAGGCCTCCCTTGATCCGACCATCGGTCGATTGATGGCCATCATCACGACTAATGGTAACATCATCGAATCGACCTCAATGATATGGATGGGACGTCAGTCCTCCAAGGTGGCCGTCGTGATGCTAGTTGTAAGGCAAAGTTAGCTTAACAAAACATTATTTTGATGGCCTCAGGCCGTCCGATCTAGACCTAGACCACCTATAGGATGTCTTTGGTGGATCTATGCTAAAGAGAATGACCTTACTTACACTCGCACACACACGAGCTTACCTTGATATACTCGTGTTGCTTTGCTTCCGCCTTCCACTGATTCCTTTGGCTCCTCAAGTCACTCTGATGGCTTTGGGTGTAACCTTGATCCTATAGCAATTTTCACACTCGATTACTCGTGAGATAACGACATGAGCATAACTGTATCGTTTGATATAATCAAACTCGGGTTAGACTTAGGTGCCTCGAACAATCTCCCCTTATTTATGGAAAACCTACATCCAAAGTTAAGAACATAGCATGCATGAAGAATAAAAATAGCATGCATGAAGAATAATAATGTGCATGAAAACAAAAATAAAGATTAAGTTGGAGTAGTAAGAATTTTCCTCAAGTACTCCCCTTGAGGAAACCTCTTGAGGGTGAGTCTTGAAGAAGACCTTAGTCCTCCCCCTTGAGGATTGCTATTTAGGAAGAGTTTAAGTAATTAACATTACTTAAAGTTGGCCTTAGTAAAACATTTTAAGTTAAGAAGACTTTAACTTGGCCCTTTCTCCCCCTTTCTTAAGTAAAGCATTAGAACTTGGCCATAGTGTTTAAAAAATAATAAGTTTAAGTTAAGAATTCTCTTAACTTGGCCTTTACTTCCTTTTAAGTAAATTTTTAAAACTTAAAGTTAACTAAACATTTACTTAACTTTTGGCCATGAAAATTTTGATCCCTTAACTTTGGCCTTTTTCTCCCCCTTTGCCATATATCGAAAGTGGAAGGGTGTGTGGAAAATAAGTATTAAATTTAAAGTCCAAGCATGTTCCACATTATTTTGAAAATAATATCAAAATAAGCTCATCTATAAAATGTTAGACTCATATTTGGCTTGATTGATATGAAAGATCAACCATCCTTGAGTCGGTTAGTGTATGATTATACTCTGTGGTTCATCGATGCACTAGCTCTACATGGAAGAGTAAGGTCCTAACATCTCACGCCCATCTACGTGGCTAAGTATACAAACACATTAGTCCTATGTGTTGTGAGATGTATTGGCTCCTTAAATCTATAGGTGCATGATATCTAAGGTATGTTCTATACTAGTTCCATGAAAAATGAAAAGTAAGAAATAGTAGTAATATAATTGACAAAGTCTTATTCTACTACGCACATGCCCAATTTTCATCTTAATAGACTAAATTAAAGGTAGGGGTTTAGTAAATATATACCAAGTTAGACTTCGATTCAACGTGTTTGAGTTGTATGGCTCGTTGGCCACATGTTCTCGAATGAAATGGTGTTTGACCTCTATATGTTTGGTCCTAGAGTGACAAATCAGTTCTTAGTAAGATTAATTGAACTAATGTTATCTACGTGAAGTTTAGTATTTGTAAAGTCTAACTTAAAATCGCGGAGAGTGTGCTTCATCCAAAGAAGCTGAGTGACACACTCACCCATCGCGATGTATTCAGCTTCGGTGGTAGATAAGGCAACCGTGTTGATGCCGCCAACTTACTAGACTGTAGAAGTTGACAACAACCACTTGTACTCTTTCTATCGCTTACTACGCATAGTTCGAATCGGAGTAGCCAGGTTAGTTCAACTCGGTAGATCTAGGTATCAATACCGACATTAAGTGTACCCTTTAGATATCTAAGGATCGCTTGGAGAGTTCTGAGACTCCTTGGCATAGGTTTGGAACCTGCATATACTTCTGCAAATAGGATATCGATTGATTAAGTAGACTTCCTATTATGCTCTATAGTATTTTAAATCAATTGAGTTTCGATTAAATCTTCTTCTATATTCACATTAGTTGCCATTGGGTATTAATAATTTTAGCGTCTTGCATTCCAAGCGTTTGATTAATTCCCTAGTATATTTGATGTAGGTATATTCCATCTTTAGTTTGTTTAATTTGTAGACCTAAGAAGAAACTTAAACTCTTCTACTAAATTCATTTCAACTTTCCATAAGTGACATGAACTCATTTAGTAGGATTGAGTTGGTGGTTCAAAATAATATCATCTCGAAGATTTGGGCTATGAATATGTCTTTTCATAAGGTTTTTACTTAAAATAGGTGGGACAAATACACCATGGTAAAATCCTTTGGACTTAATATCAATCGAAAGTCTCTCGTACCAATCACGAGGAACTTGTTTAAGTCCATAGAGAGCTTTCTTTAACCTAAGGACATGGTCGGGTTTGTCTAAACTTTCGAAACTGGGGGGTTGACTAACATAAACTTCTTCTTTAATGTATCCATTTAAGAACGTAGATTTCACATCCATTTGAAACAACTTAAATCCTCGATGTCTGCGTGCGCTAATAGCATTCGAATGGACTCTAATCTAGCTCTTGGGGCATAGGTCTCGTGTAATCTAAACCTTGGTGGCTAAACCCTTTAGCGACTAGTCTAGCTTTATTTCTAACCACTTCACCTTTATCATCAAGTATATTTCTAAACACCCACCTTGTTCCAATGATTGTTTTATCTTTAGGTGGTGGTACTAATTCATGTTCCTAGTGAATTAAGTCGCTTCTTGCATTGAAATAATCCAATCAGGATAAAGAAGTGCTTGGTCAATTGTCTTGGGTTCAATTTTGGAAATTAAGGAGATTTGACTAAGGTTTTAGATGAGGCTCTAGTTGAACTCCTAGATTGGATCACCTATCACTTGGTCGATGGGATGATTTTCTTGAGTCCTAGTTGGGTTTGGGTTTGAGTCTACAACTTGATCAATAGGATGACTCGGAGTTCTAGTTTGGTTAGAGTCATCTCGTCCTTGATCGAGTGACTTGGTTGACTTAGGTTAGGATTAACACTAGACCTGATCTCCGGATCAGAGTTAGGTCTAGTATGAATCGGCTCGCTAATTGGGGTTGCCGGGGGTTTTGTAGGTTCGTGTCCTTCATCAAAACACTGATAGTTTCTCGACTCTAAGGGTGTCATAGTTGTATACTCTATAAGCTCTACTTGTAGTCGAGTATCCTAGAAAGATTGATTGTGGTTTTGGATGTAAAGTTCCCTAGGTACTCCTTAGTGTTTAGGATATGTACCTTACACCCAAATACCCTAAAGTACTTGATGTTAGGTATTTTATCGTGATAAATCTCGTATGAGGTCTTAAGGTGCCTCTTTACCATAAGGATTCTATTTTTGAGCATCTTTGTATTCATGGCTTCCACCCAAAACCTATTGGGTAGGTTATACTCGTTTAACATTGTCCTGGCTTCTTGTAGGGTTCTATTTTTGCGTTCTACTAGGCCATTTGTTGTAGTTCTAGGCAAGAGAACTCATGGTGGTATCCATTTGATTCTGGAAACCTATGGTTCTCAAATTCACCACCATGATCCTAAGTCTTTTGATTTTAATGCTTTGTTGATTTTCTATTAATTTAAAAGGTTGATTAATTAATCTAGGGTATCACTTTTGTGTTTGATGAACCTAACCCAAGTAAATCTAGAGTAGTCATCAATTATGACTAAATGAGAATTTACTTCCATTAAGTGACTTAGCTCCATGTGAATCAAATAAATCCATGTGTAGGCTCAAGCACACTTTTGTTCGTTCTTGATTAGTTAGTTGATGTTGTGTCCTAGATTGTTTACCTTGTTGACAAGCATTACTCTAGGTTTACATTGGTAAAATTCCTAAAACATAAAGATGAAACATTTGAAGTATTTAAAATTTTACTAAACAAATAGAAAATGAAAAGATCGTAAGATTAAAAGAATCTGAAGTGATAACGGAGGATTGAAAATTGAAAATTCACAATAATGTGTTAGAAAATGGATATCATCATGAATATTCATGCCCTAGAACACCTCAACAAAACGGAATAGTAGAAAGAAAAATAGAACCCTACAAGAAGAGGTGAATGATAAATGAATATAACCTACCTAGTTATTTATGGGCAGCAATAAATACCATGTTATGTAAATAGAGTAATAATTAATAAAATACATAATAAAACTCCTATGAAATTTTTAATAATAAGTTATATTCCTAAAGTTGGTGTGAGCATGTCTATGCCACAACCAATCCTCTTCTTGTGTCATATGACACTTAATTGAGGAACTTTCTAAATTTATTGAATATATATTTTTATTCCTAACTCCTTAAGTAATATTTTTGAATTTTCAATACTTATAATCAAACATTCATCCGATAAAATTTCACTATATAACGATCACAAAGACTTATACTAAGTAAGTTAAATTGAAATTATCTACAAGTAGAACTTTTTATATAACAAAATTAGACTCTAGTCACGCCATTTCCCGGTGGCGTGATGGTGACTCGATCGTACATACATATATCGTACTTATAGCGGAAGACTTTAGACATATATTTTTTCTTTTAAACATAAACATGCATCGTCATTTAGAGGTACTTCTTCTTAACATAGAGCATGTCATTATTTCATAAGTACTTAGTGCTTAATTCAAATCCATAAACAAATCATCTTAAGGAAAACATGCTTAGGGACATAAGATCTCTTCCACCATGTCAAGACACACCTTGCCCCTCCTGCGGCTCCTTTAATTTATCCACCCTTTACCCTTATCTGGCAAGGGACATAAACTATAAGCACATTTAGTAAGATCCTTTCCTACTCACAAAAAACATACATCGACAATAAGCATAACATGTAAACATTCATAACATATAAGCAAATATAACATGTAACATATATGACATAAGCACATAACATATGACATATGTAACATAAGCAAACATAACATCTGACATATATAACATAAGCAACATATCATGTACATATATGACATAAGCAAACATACCATGTAACATATATATCATAAGCAACCATATCATGTAACATATATGAAATAAGCAAACATAACATGTAGCATATGTAACATAAGCAACAATAACATGCAACATATATAACACAAACATATCGTACATATATGACATAAGCAAACATACCATGTAACATATATATCATAAGCAACCATATCATGTAACATATATGACATAAGCAAACAAAACATGTAGCATATGTAACATAAGAAAACATAACATGCAACATATATAACATAAGCAACATATCATGTACATATATGACATAAGCAAACATACCATGTAACATATATATCATAAGCAACCATATCATGTAACATATATGACATAACCAAACATAACATGTAACATATATATCATAAGCAACCATATCATGTAACATATATGACATAAGCAAACATAACATGTAGGTATATGCAGGATGCTCTTCAAAAACATATATCATAGGTATTTGAACATAACTCTCAACATATTGAGGTCGGCAATGTACCACATCATCATCATCATAGCGCGCATCCCTAAATAGACCCGAGGTAGCAAGTCTCGAACCTACTAGATTACTAGGCCCGATCTTAGTCCGTCGACCTAGGGGCCATCATCATAACATAGAAGCCCATCCTAGGCTCGATCTTAGCCCGTCGGCCTAGGGCATCTGGGAGCCCATCTGTTAGTTAAAGCCCTAGAACCAATCATGTGATGGTTGAATAGGGAACATTTTGTATCATATTCTATAAAGACAAAGGATTGGTTATTATATTTACATCTTGCTTGTGCCAGCTAATTTAAATATAATAATGCCCTAGAAAAGTAGGTTCTTATCTACAGCACATCAATTGGCAGAATTGATTATGAGAGGCTGTAGAGAACACTTTCCTAAATGTTCCTAGTCGAGTATTAATATGCAAGGGCAATATTAATACATAAAGACTAGCATGTAGGTCAATTGATGACTTGATCTCACAAGTCATGGATATATGATATCAAGTTGACACATGGGTATATATTGGAGAATATATACTGAACTGACCCGCCATGAGAAAGTTTCATGGATCGTTATATGAGTGTCATAAACTTTCTCATGTGACTATTGGTATGAATAGTCCTTAGACCTGAAGTCACTATGGTTCCCTACATAAGGAGTTATGTACTTTGGTATCGTCAAATGTCACCCGTAACAGGGTGGACCATAAAGGCGATTACTGGGTATGTAACAAATTATGCGGAGGGATGTGAGTGATGTAGATGGGATCTATCCCTTCCATATGAGAGTGATATCGGTGGGCCTTGATTGAGTAGAACTACTAAAACGCATGGCCATGCTCGAATGAGTCAATATGAGATATTGAGCTCATTTGTTTGAGTTAGTTTACTCAGGGATCAAGAAACACATAGATTGATCGAGGATGACACGGTCTATGCCTCATTGATCAATCTGATATCAAGGATAGAAGGACACGGTCATATATTATAGTAGTCACGGAAAGGTTAGTCGGATCTTGACTTATCTCAGTAACTTGGGTAGCAATGATGTATTGCTAGATGTCGCTCATTGCTTGTGTATCTAAAAGAGTTTAGGTCCACCGCCAACGCGTTATGAGAGCCTATAGGGTCACACACAAAGAGCATGATAATTAGAGGAATTAGAGTATTCTAGTTTGACTAGAATAATTTGGGAATAAGCTTAAGTACAAAATGGTTTTGGACTTTAAGCTTAATGAGAATTTTAGCTAATTGATTTAATGAGATTAATTCAATATGTTACCTTATTGATTTAATAAGATTAATTCAATATGATAACATAAGCTTAATTGAATTAATAAGATTAATTCAATATGATAACATAAGCTTAATTGAATTAATAAGATTAATTCAACATGCATGAATGCCACATAAGAATGCCACATAAGCATGCCACATAAGCATGCCACCTAAGCATCCACCTAAGCTAGTTAAGGTGGAAGGAAACAAAATGGTTTTGTCTCCTTAAGTGGCCGGCCAAAACAAAAGGGGTCTCAATGCAATGGATTGCATTAAATTGTAGGAGGTGAAAGGGTTTTGCCAACCCTATAAAAGGCCCCATGGAGTGGCCGGCCAAAGGATTATTTGGATGGCGATTGTGGTGTGGTTGTGAGAGAGAGCTTGAGAAGCTTGGTGGAAGCTTTGGTTGTGTGGCTTTGTGAGTGTAGGCTAGCAAGAAGAGTAGTCTTCTTCCTCCTTTCTCTTCTTCCCTAGATTCCTCTCCTTTAGGGACTTCTCTAGCAAGAAGTAAAGGAGAGCTCTTCTAGTTTCTCTTGTGAGACAAGAGCTTGCTCGTGTGGATACGTATAGAGGCACGGACACTTGAACGTGCTAAAGATCCAACAAACCGAAAGGAAAAGCGGGATTAACAAGGGCACGCAACAAAGGTAATCCTCTCCTATAAGATAGGTTTGGTTTAGAGAAATTTATTTTATACGAGTTTGCTTTCGCATGGATCACTTGGAAGGGATCCTATTTTCCGTTGCGCATATGCCATTTGGCATACGACAATTCCCTACAGTGGTATCAGAGCCACTTGCGAAAGATCGTATAAAAATAGGTTTTCTCTATTTTATATGTGATATAGAAGTAGGATAAATTTTATTATGAGTTGATAATTGCATTAGCAAATTTTCAAACATAATAAAATATCCAATGTCTTTTAAAAGTTAAAATGACATGGTGCATGGTTATGGCCTAGTCCCAAAAAGTTTGTGATTGTGTGTTGTAATTCTTAATACGACCTGCGTGTCGTGCCTTTCTCCTAATATTCTTGTTGTAAAATTAGTTTTAGACTCGATTGTAACTCGAGTATTTCTCCTTTTGTAATGTACAAAACAAGGATGGAGGGTCCATTGGAAGATGAGGTTACAAGGAGGAAGTCAACACACAAGACAACCAAAAGGAAGCACTTAGGAGAAGATGCTATCCCTAGGTTGACCAATCAATCTTTTCATTGGCTTGAGAAGATTGTAGAATAAGGGCCATAACCATGACACGTTAGTTTAATATGTATGTGATGCATGTTAGTTTAGCTTGTATGTGATGCATGATTAGTTTAGCTTATATGTGATGTATGCTAATATGTATATGATACATGTTTATTTCTTAATAAGTCTAAACGATATGCCTACCAAAGTTGGTACTCACTACTTCCTCGATCATTTGTTATTGGGTTTGCCAAAGCAAAGCAATGCATTTTATCTTGGAGGGGTGCGAGTGGACAATCGTGATGTCCCGCTATCAGTCTTGGTTAAGACTTAATTAAGTGTTTTCTTAATTGGTTAAGAAAGTAGAGGCATATATTAGCTTTGAACATAAGTGTTAACATTAGTTTTGTGTGATTTCCGAACATCAGCTTTGTCTTAGAAGTGGTCGTTGCTCCGATATCCAAGAAGGCCTCTGTGCCTCGCCACAGCCTGGAAGCTAGTTTAGGAATAAACACTAAACTAATCTAAAACTTAACCAAAGCTATTAAAGAGTTACATCAGATGTAATTGGCAAAAGATTGCCTACCTAATTATACTACGTCTTGGGCGATTAGCCAAAGCTAACTCAAGACGAATTATGATGTGGATCTTTATCCCATATAAATTTATAGCTAAATAGTAGCTATGAGAATTTAGTGGGAGCCTCATTTAATTAAAGGCCTAATTAAATGATTTAGGTATGATACTTAACTTTGCATTTTAATGTTGTAGATCACCATGTCATCTAACACGACACACCCCCTCAACTTGCGATCTGTCCTTGAGAAGGACAAGCTCAATGGAGCAAACTTTCTTGACTGGTATAGGAACTTGAGGATTATCCTCAAGCAAGAACGCAAACTATATGTCCTAGAGCAGGCTACCCCTGAAATACCCGCCCCTACGGCCACTCGTGCTGAAAAGGATGCTTATAAGAAGCATCAAGATGACGCATTAGATGTGTCATGTCTTATGCTTGCCACCATGAACTCTGAGCTTCAGAAGCAACATGAGAACATGGATGCCTATGATATGGTTGAGCATTTGAAACAACTATATCAAGGACAAGCTAGGCACGAGCGTTTTGAAGTGTCTAAGGCTCTTTTTGCATGCAAGATGCAAGAAGGAACACCTGTAGGAACTCACGTACTCAAAATGATTGGGTACGTTGAGAACCTTGAAAGACTAGGTTTTCCACTGAGCCAAGAATTGGCAACCGATGTTATCCTGCAATCGTTGCCGGAAGCATACAATCAATTCGTCATGAATTATAACATGAATGAAATTGATAAACCTTTGCCTGAGATTCTCAGCATGTTAAGAACTGCTGAACCAAATCTCAAGAAGAAAGTTAGTAATGTACTAATGGTCAAGAAGGACAAAGGTAAGCGCAAAGGCAAGGGTAAGACCCAAGCCAAAGGCAAGGCCAATTCATCCACTTCAAAGGGTAAAGGTAAAGTACCTAAGGAAGGGGACTGCTTCCATTCTGAGGTGGACACTAGGCGGGCTATGCAAAGTCTACCTTGAGGAAGTAAAGAACAAGAGAAGTGGGACTTACGCCTCGGTATACACGTTATAGAAGTTAATCTATCTATTTCTTCTACATGGGTATTAGATCTGGGATGTGCATCTCACATTTGTACTAATGCGAGGGTGAGAAATAGTAGAATAATGGCAAAGGGTGAAGTGGACCTACGAGTAGGCAATGGCGCAAAAGTTGCTGCTGTAGCTGTAGGAACATATTCTTTGTCTTTGCCCACTGGGCTTATCTTAGAACTAGAGGAGTGCTTCTATGTACCCTCATTAACAAAGAACATAATTTCTGTATCTTGTTTAGAAAAGAAAAACTTTTCTTTTATAATAAAGGACAAATGTTGTTCCATTTATTTAAATGAAATGTTCTATTGTAATGCACCACTTATGAATGGTCTCTATGTTCTAGATTTAGATAACCCAATTTATAACGTAAATACCAAACGGTTCAAATCGAATGATTTGAACGACATATCTCTCGCATTTATCGCTTAGGTCACATAAATGAAAAACGCATATCCCAACTCCATAAAGATGGATTATTGGACTCATTTGATTTTGAATCATATGAGGTATGCGAGTCTTGTCTTTTAGGAAAGATGACTAAAACTCCATTTAGTGGACATGGCGAGAGAGCGACGGATTTGTTAGGACTCATACATACTAATGTATGTGGCCCTTTCAATGTCGAAGCCAGAGAAGGCTATAAGTACTTTATTACTTTCACTGATGATATGAGTAGATTTGGCTACTTATATTTGATGAGACATAAGTCAGAATCCTTTGAAAAGTTCAAGGAATTCAAGAATGAAGTACAAAACCAACTTGGTAAGCGTATTAAGCTACTTCGATCAGATCGAGGTGGTGAATACCTTAGTCAAGAGTTTCGTGATCACCTGGCTGAGTGTGGGATAATATCCCAACTCACTCCACCTGGAACACCACAATGGAATGGTGTATCTGAGAGGAGAAATCGTACTCTATTAGATATGGTACGATCAATGATGAGCCAGACTGATCTACCTACTTCCTTTTGGGGTTTAGCTCTAGAGACAGCCACTTTCACACTTAATCGCGTCCCATCAAAAGCCGTAGAAAAGACACCATATACGATATGGACTGGGAAGAGTCCCAAAATGTCTTTTATAAAGATTTGGGGTTGTAAAGCTTACATTAGACGTCAAGTCTCAGATAAACTAGGACCCAAATCAGATAAGTGTTATTTTGTAGGATATCCCAAGGAAACTAAGGGATATTACTTTTACAATCCCACACTTGGCAAGGTGTTTGTTGCGAAATCTTTGTCTTTCTAGAAAGAGAATTTATTTCTAGAAATACTAGTGGGAGTAAAATTCATCTTGAAGAAGTTCAAGATGATGATAACACTAAGGCTTCGATGGAAAATGAACAGGCACCACAAAGTGGTGTGGATGAGGAATTTGTTGCCCAAAGAGTTGTGGAGCAAACACCTGTTCAAGTAGACCAACCTCTTCGTAGATCTAATAGGATCCGTCGTCAACCCGAGAGATATTCTTTTCTCTTGACTGACAACGGTGATGTATTGCTTATCAATCTTGACGAGCCTACATCCTATAAAGAAGCTATGATGAGCCCAGATTCCGAGAAATGGCTAGAGGCCATGAGATCCGAAATGGAATCCATGTACACTAACCAAGTATGGACTTTGGTTGATCCACCTGAAGGGGTAAAACCCATTGGGTGTAAGTGGGTCTTTAAAGTAAAGACTGACATGGATGGTAATAAGCATACCTATAAAGGTAGATTGGTGGCTAAAGGATTCAAACAAATTAATGGTATTGACTATGAAGAAACCTTTTCACCAGTTGCGATGCTTAAATCCATTCGGATCATACTTGCTATTGCAGCCTACCATGATTATGAGATCTGGCAGATGGATGTCAAAACTGCTTTTCTGAATGGAAAGCTACTCGAGGATGTGTACATGACACAACCTGAGGGTTTTGAAGATCCAAAGCATCCTGGAAAGGTATGCAAACTGCAAAGGTCCATTTATGGACTAAAGCAAGCCTCTCGAAGCTGCAAAGAGTTTGGTTTCATCAAGAATGAAGATGAGCCTTGTGTCTACAAGAGAAATAGTGGGAGCACAGTTGTATTTCTTGTCTTGTATGTAGATGACATACTTCTCATCGGAAATGATATTCCCTCACTCCAGTCTGTGAAGATGTGGTTAGGGAATTGTTTCTCGATGAAGGACTTAGGTGAAGCTGCCTATATTCTAGGCATCAAGATCTATAGAGATAGATCTAGAAGATTACTTGGCCTAAGTCAGAGTACATACATTGATAAAGTGCTAGATCGTTTTGCTATGCAAAATTCTAAGAAAGGGTTTATGCCTTTATCACATGGTGTGAGTCTTTCAAGACTCAATGTCCCTCTTCTAAGGAGGAGAGAGATCGCATGGATAAGATCCCTTATGCATCGGCTATAGGGTCTATCATATGCGCCATGCTTTACTACTGCTCGTCGCGTCTCGTATGCTTTGAGCATGAGTAGATACGATCGGATCGGTGAAAGTCATCGGATAGTAGTCAAAATATTCTTAAATACTTATGAAGGACGAAAGAATATTTCACGATATTTGGAGGCAATGAGGAGCTAGCGTAAAGGGTTACGATGATGCAAGCTTCCAAGCGGACAAGGATGACTATAGATCGCAATCGGGTACATGTTTTGCACGAATGGTGGAGCTGTGAGTGGAAGAGTTCAAGCGAGACCACGATTCTTGATTCTACAGCAGCCGAGTATATTGCGATCGATGCAAAGGAGGCTATTTGGCTCATAGTTCATCGATGAACTTGGGGTAGTTCCTAGCATTGCAGATCCAATAGACCTCTATTGTGACAACAATGGGGCTATTGCGAGCTAAGGAACCTCGATCACATCAATGACCAAACACATCTGCGGCGCTTCCATCTCATTCGAGAGATCATCGATAGAGGAGATGTGAGGATATGCAGACGAGCTAACATCGCAGATCCATTGACCAAGGCTTGTGGCAGAGGAAGCATGATGGTCACACTAGGTCACTAGGTATTAGATATCATAGTGATTGGTACTAGTGCTAGTGGGAGATTGTTAGTTAAAGCCCTAGAACCAATCATGTGATGGTTGAATAGGGAACATTTTGTATCATATTCTATAAAGGCAAAGGATTGGTTATTATATTTACATCTTGCTTGTGCAAGCTAATTTAAATATAATAATGCCCTAGAAAAGTAGGTTCTTATCTACAGCACATCAATTGGCAGAATTGATTATGAGAGGCTGTAGAGAACACTTTCCTAAATGTTCCTAGTCGAGTATTAATATGCAAGGGCAATATTAATACATAAAGACTAGCATGTAGGTCAATTGATGACTTGATCTCACAAGTCATGGATATATGATATCAAGTTGACACATGGGTATATATTGGAGAATATATACTGAACTGACCCGCCATGAGAAAGTTTCATGGATCGTTATATGAGTGTCATAAACTTTCTCATGTGACTATTGGTATGAATAGTCCTTAGACCTGAAGTCACTATGGTTCCCTACATAAGGAGTTATGTACTTTGATATCGTCAAACGTCACCCGTAACAGGGTGGACCATAAAGGCGATTACTGGGTATGTAACAAATTATGCGGAGGGATGTGAGTGATGTAGATGGGATCTATCCCTTCCATATGACGGGAGTGATATCGGTGGGCCTTGATTGAGTAGAACTACTAAAACGCATGGCCATGCTCGAATGAGTCAATATGAGATATTGAGCTCATTTGTTTGAGTTAGTTTACTCAGGGATCAAGAAACACATAGATTGATCGAGGATGACACGGTCTATGCCTCATTGATCAATCTGATATCAAGGATAGAAGGACATGGTCATATATTATAGTAGTCACGGAAAGGTTAGTCGGATCTTGACTTATCTCGTAACTTGGGTAGCAATGATGTATTGCTAGATGCCGCTCATTGCTTGTGTATCTAAAAGAGTTTAGGTCCACTACCAACGTTATGAGAGCCTATAGGGTCACACACAAAGAGCATGATAATTAGAGGAATTAGAGTATTCTAGTTTGACTAGAATAATTTGGGAATAAGCTTAAGTACAAAATGGTTTTTGGACTTTAAGCTTAATGAGAATTTTAGCTAATTGATTTAATGAGATTAATTCAATATGTTACCTTATTGATTTAATAAGATTAATTCAATATGATAACATAAGCTTAATTGAATTAATAAGATTAATTCAATATGATAACATAAGCTTAATTGAATTAATAAGATTAATTCAACATGCATGAATGCCACATAAGCATGCCACATAAGCATGCCACATAAGCATGCCACCTAAGCATCCACCTAAGCTAGATAAGGTGGAAGGGGACAAAATGGTTTTTGTCTCCTTAAGTGGCCGGCCAAAACAAAAGGGGTCTCAATGCAATGGATTGCATTAAATAGTAGGAGGTGAAAGGGTTTTGCCAACCCTATAAAAGGCCCCATGGAGTGGCCGGCCAAAGGATTATTTGGATGGTGATTGTGGTGTGGTTGTGAGAGAGAGCTTGAGAAGCTTGGTGGAAGCTTTGGTTGTGTGGCTTTGTGAGTGTAGGCTAGCAAGAAGAGTAGTCTTCTTCCTCCTTTCTCTTCTTCCCTAGATTCCTCTCCTTTAGGGACTTCTCTAGCAAGAAGTAAAGGAGAGCTCTTCTAGTTTCTCTTGTGAGACAAGAGCTTGCTCGTGTGGATACGTATAGAGGCACGGACACTTGAACGTGCTAAAGATCCAACAAACCGAAAGGAAAAGCGGGATTAACAAGGGCACGCAACAAAGGTAATCCTCTCCTATAAGATAGGTTTGGTTTAGAGAAATTTATTTTATACGAGTTTGCTTTCGCATGGATCACTTGGAAGGGATCCTATTTTCCGTTGCGCATATGCCATTTGGCATACGACAATTCCCTACACCATCCCGTACTAGGTCCGTACTATGACCGTCGACCTTGGGGCAATCTTAACATAGAAGCCCATCCTAGGCCCGATCTTAGTCCGTCGGCCTAGGGCAACTTAGGAGCCCATCCCTTTGGATGTTGTTAGGGTCCTGGTACAAGCCATGCAGAAGGTAAAATACATACATGCTTCTTATCATAACATATCATATTTCATTTCATAAACATATCATATTTCATTCCATAAACATATCATATTTCATTCCATAAACATATCATATTTCATTCCATAAACATATCATATTTCACTTCATGAACATATCATATTTCACTTCATGAACATATCATACTTCATAAACATATCATATTTCATTCCATAAACATATCATATTTTATTTCAAAAACATATCATAAATATCACACATATAGGGCATGGCATAAGGCATAAACATCATGAGCAAGTATACATGGAATGACCTAAACTGCATGGAGCTCTATCAAAGTTTTAAACACCATACACCTTATATATATATGTATGGTCTAACTAACCACATGTTAATTCTTTAACGTATAAAACATGGCATGGGACCTGTTATCTTCTTCTAACATCAAACATGGCATGAACTTGTTTCAAACCTAACCTAGAGCATGTTATCTTCATCTAGCATCATTTAACATCAAAAGTTATCATGAACTCACCTAAAGCATGGCATAAAGAACACATTAGGGGTCTTGGCCGAATGGTTCAAAAGGGTTTCATGGATCAACCAACAACTTAACCAAACTCATCTAAAAATCCCTCATCTTCATATTAATACAAGATATAACATGGGCCCAAGTTATGGTCTTGGCCGAATGGTCCCATGGGTTTTTTTGAGGTCAACCACTCAACCAACCTCATCTAGAAATCCCTCATCTTCATATTAATACAAGATATAGCATGGATCATCATGGTGAGCCCTAGTTATGGTCTTGGCCGAATGGTCCTTTAGGTTTTTAAGGTCAACCACTCAACCAAACTCATCTAGAAATCCCTCATCTTCATATTAATACAAGATATAGCATGGATCATCATGGTGAGCCCTAGTTATGGTCTTGGCCGAAAGTTTCTTGGGGCTTTTAGAGTTAAACTCTTAACCTAATCCATCTAGCATCCTATCATCATCATATTCATACAAGGTATGGCATGGATCTTCATTGAAAACTCAAGTAAAGGTCTTGGCCGAATGGTTCATGGAGAATTTGACATAACAACTTCAATCGAAAAGCTACTTGTATGTAGGTGAGGGGATACTTACATCCTTCGCTTTGCTTTTTGGTTGGAAGATAACCTAAGGGAAGCAAACCTAGCCTTCTTCTTGCTTGGATGAATTTTGGACAAAGGATGAGAAGGGGGAGCTTTAGGGTTCGGTGAGGAAGAAGAAGAGAAGGAGAAGATGTCAAGTTTGCTTCCTCATGTCTCCTCATTCCCTATTTGTTCACTAGAAGTGTCCCTTAGCCTTCCTTACCCTTAACTATCACTTCCCATATTGCCCTAATAGTACAACCCTACTGGCCTTCTGGTTATTGGATGCATCTTTAGGGCTTGGTTATCTCTAAAGGATTGGGGTTCAATTCCTTGGCCTTGCATCCTTTTTGGCTCATTTTCTTTTATTTTTGAAAGAGCCCACATAAAGCCCATCATAATCAACCAAAAATTCTTGTAAAATTGCTAGAAATTTTACGAGCGTTACAATCCTTCATACCTTTTAAAAGTTTCGTCCTCGAAACTGAGAACAATTCTGGGTACTTCTGTTGCATGTCCTCCTCGCGTTCCCAGGTAGCTTCTTCGTACCGTTGATTTTGCCACAGGACCTTTACTAGGGGCACCTCTTTATTCCTTAGTCACTTGACTTCTCGGTCGAGTATCTGGGTAGGCCGACTTTCATAACTTAGGTCCTCTTGAACTTGCACTGTTTGTGGCTCGATCATTTGGTCCGCACTGGAAATGCACTTCCTGAGCATCAAAACGTGGAACACGTTGTGGATTGCCGACATCTCTTGAGGTAACTCCAGCTCGTAAGCTACCTTGCCAACTCTCTTCAATATCGGATACGGTCCCACATAGCGTGGACTCAGCTTACCCTTCCTTCTGAATATCATCACTCCCTTCATAGGGGCCACCTTGAGGAATACCAGGTCCCCGACTTCGAATTCTAACGGTCTACACCGCATATCTGCATAGCTCTTTTGCCGGCTCTGAGCAGTTTCAATTCTCTGATGGATGTTCTGGATAGCCCGGGGTGGTCTCATCAATGAAGTCTGTCTAGAGTCCCATCCCTTTCTTTTCACCACCCTCGTACCTGCATATAGGAGATCTACATTTCCTCCCGTATAGTGCCTCGTAGGGTGCCATTCCGATAGTAGTTTGGTAGCTATTGTTGTAGGCGAATTCTGCCAAACATAAGTATCAGCTCCAGCTACCTTTGAAATCCAGGGCGCAAGCTCGTAACATATCCTCTAGTACTTGATTTACTCTTTCGGTCTGTCCGTCCGTCTGGGGATGGAAGGCAATACTGAATAATAGCTTCGTGCCCAGGGCCTTCTGAACACATTCCCAGAAATGGGAAATAAAGCGACCATCTCTGTCAGAAATGATGGTCTTAGGAATTCCATGTAGTCTGATAATTTCCCTAGCATATAACTAAGCCAGTTGCTCCGTCGAATAGGTCATCTTGATTGCTAAGAAGTGGGCGGACTTCGTCAATCTGTTCACAATTACCCATATAGCATCATAACCGTTTGTCATCTTGGGCAATCCTGAGATGAAATCCATAGAAATATCTTCCCATTTCTATTCTGGAATTTGGATCGGCTGCAGTGTCCCTCCAGGTCTCTCGTGTTCTGCTTTAACCCTCGACAGTCAAGCGGTCGACATCGAGCCACATCTCTTTTCATTCTGAACCACCAGAATTTTCTTTTCAGGACTTGGTACATCTTGGTGGTTCCAGGATGCATCGCATAAGGAGTTCCGTGAGCTTCCTCAAATATCTTCTTCCGTAATGCTGGGTCATCGGGAATTCACAAGCGATCCCTGAGGTAGAGTACTCCACTATCAGAGATACATAACCCATCATCTTTCCCTTCCAGAACCTCTTGCTTGATCCTCTGAATGCTTGGGTCACGGGCTTGCTTTTCCAATATATCATCGAACAACGTCGGTGTTAGCGTCATGGTCGAGAGCTATCCGGCAATGATTTCAACCCCATAACGCATAATCTCCTTTTCTAAGGGCCGAGATAACACTGATAGGGACATCAAGGCGGCGCATGACTTCCTGCTGAGTGCATTAGCCACCTTGTTTGCTTTTCTCGGATGGTAGAAGATCTCGCAGTCATAATCCTTGATGAGCTCGAGCCATCTGTGTTGTCTCATGTTCAGGTCCTTCTGTGTGAAGAAATATTTCAGACTCTGGTGGTCTGTATAAATCCTACACTGAGCTCCATATAGATAATGTCTCCATGTTTTGAGAGCAAAGACCACGGCCGCCAGCTCTAAATCGGTGGTGGGATAATTCCTTTCATGTTCCTTGAGTTGCCTAGAGGCGTAGGCAATGACCTTGCC
Organism: Wurfbainia villosa; assembly: GCA_025175895.1. Lineage (NCBI taxonomy): Eukaryota > Viridiplantae > Streptophyta > Magnoliopsida > Zingiberales > Zingiberaceae > Wurfbainia > Wurfbainia villosa. The sequence continues at coordinate 114,944,828 of CM045990.1, read as the reverse complement.
ATTCTGCATGAGTATAGCTCCGAGTCCCAACTTGGAGGCATCACTGTACATGTCGAAGCCTTCGTTATTGTCCGAAAGAGCAAGGATTGGAGCGCTGGTCAGTCTCCTTTTCAATTCTGTGAAACTCCTCTCACAGGCGTCCGTCAATTCATATTTCTTGTTCTTTCTGGTGAGGACTGTCATAGGGGCTGCAATTCTAGAGAAGTTCTCTACAAACTTCCTATAGTAGCTTGCTAGCCCAAGAAAGCTTCTGATCTCGCTGGCATTCTTTGGTCGAACAAGTCATCAATCTGCGGTAGAGGGTACCGGTTCCTGATCGTCACATTATTCAGCGCTCGGTAGTCTATGCACATTCGCATAGACCCATCTTTCTTCTTCACCAACAGTACTGGAGTTCAGTAACCACATGCATAAGAGCAGGTGGGGGTACTGTCTCATCGACCCATTACTACGTCTTCCCTATATTACTATCTCATCGACCCTATTACTACGTCTTCCAGCCATGTTTATGAAGTTTATCTTCATATATTAGAGAGTAAGGCTAGTATAAGATTATTGTTCATTTATCTATGCATGGTTACACTAAAATCTAGTTCCTTTAGCTATGCATGGTTAAACTAAAAGCTAGCATAAGGTTATCTTACACATTTCAGGCATACATATTTTCAGGCATATTTAAGCTAGAGGCATTTGTTATCATACATGAACAAAATTAGAGTAGACATAGAATTCTTACTTGGAGCGGCAGGATTTGGAGCTTGATGTGTGTGTAGTGGAAAGGCAGATCTGCTCGATATTAACTCAACCACGCCCGCCCTTTCCTGTGGTCCGAGGGGCGCGCGCTCGCGATCGTACATATATACATCGTACTACTTACAGCGGAAGACTTTAGACATATATTTTTTTTTTCTTTTAAACATAAACATGCATCGTCATTTCGTAGGTACTTCTTCTTAACATAGAGCATGCATCATTATTTCATAAGTACTTAGTGCTTAATTCAAATCCATAAACAAATCATCTTAAGGAAAACATGCATAAGGGACATAACAGATATCTTCCACCAGGCCACTGCCACACACACCTTGCCCCTCCTGCTCCTCCCTTTAGTTTATCCACCCTTTACCCTTATCTGAGTACAAGGGAACATAAACTATAAGCACATAGGCTTAGTAAGATCCTGTCCTACTCACAAAAAAACATACATCGACATTAAGCATAACATGTAAACATTCATAACATATAAGCAAACATAACATGTAACATATATGACATAAGCAAACATAACATGTAGCATATGTAACATAAGCAAACATAACATATAGCATATGTAACATAAGCAAACATAACATGCAACATATATAACATAAGCAACATATCATGTACATATATGACATAAGCAAACATACCATGTAACATATATATCATAAGCAACCATATCATGTAACATATATGACATAAGCAAACATAACATGTAACATATGTAACATAAGCAAACATAACATGTAACATATATAACATAAGCAACATATCATGTACATATATGACATAAGCAAACATACCATGTAACATATATATCATAAGCAACCATATCATGTAACATATATGACATAAGCAAACATAACATGTAGCATATGTAACATAAGCAAACATAACATGTAACATATATAACATAAGCAACATATCATGTACATATATGACATAAACAAACATACCATGTAACATATATATCATAAGCAACCATATCATGTAACATATATGACATAAGCAAACATAACATGTAACATATATATCATAAGCAACCATATCATGTAACATATATGACATAAGCAAACATAACATGTAGGTATATGCAGGATGCTCTTCGAAAACATATATCATAGGTATTTGAACATAACTCTCAACATATTGGGCCCGACATTGTACCACATCATCATCATCATAGATAGCGCACATCCCTAAATAGACCTGATGTAGCAAGTCTCGAACCTACTAGGTTACTAGGCCCGATCTTAGTCCGTTGACCTAGGGGCCATCATCATAACATAGAAGCCCATCCTAGGCCCGATCTTAGTCCGTCGGCCTAGGGCATCTGGGAGCCCATCCCGTACTAGGTCCGTACTATGACCGTCGACCTAGGGGCAATCATAATATAGAAGCCCATCCTAGGCCCGAACTTAGGAGCCCATCCCTTTGGACCTTGTTAGGGTCTTGGTACAAGCCATGCAGAATGTAAAATACATACATGCTTCTTATCATAACATATCATATTTCATTTCATAAACATATCATATTTCATTTCATAAACATATCATATTTCATTCCATAAACATATCATATTTCATTTCATAAACATATCATATTTCACTTCATAAACATATCATATTTCACTTCATAAACATATCATATTTCACTTTATGAACATATCATATTTCATTTCATAAACATATCATATTTCATTTCATGAACATATCATATTTCACTTCATGAACATAACATATTTCACTTCATAAACATATCATATTTCATTTCATAAACATATCATATTTCACTTCATAAACATATCATATTTCACTCCATAAACATATCATATTTCATTTCATAAACATATCATAAATATCACACACATATAGGGCATGACATAAGGCATAAAAATCATGAGCAAGTATACATGGAGTGACCTAAACTACATGGTGCTCTATCAAAGTTTTAAACAACAAACAACTTATATATATGTATGGTCTAACTAACCACATGTTAATTCTTTAACGTATAAAGCATGGCATGGGACATGTTATCTTCTTCTAACATCAAACATGGCATGAACTCGTTTCAAACCTAACCTAGAGCATGTTATCTTCATCTAGCATCGTTTAACATCAAAAGTTATCATGAACTCACCTAAAGCATGGCATAAAGAACACATTAGGGGTCTTGGCCAAATGGTTCAAAAGGGTTTCATGGATCAACCACTTAACCAAACTCATCTAAAAATCCCTCATATTCATATTAATACAAGATATAGCATGGATCATCATGGTGAGCCCAAGTTATGGTCTTGGCCGAATGGTCCCATGGGTTTTTTTGAGGTCAACCACTCAACCAACCTCATCTAGAAATCACTCATATTCATATTAATACAAGATATAGCATGGATCATCATGGTGAGCCCTAGTTATGGTCTTGGCCGAATGGTCCTTTGGGTTTTTGAGGTCAACCACTGAACCAAACTCATCTAGAAATCCCTCCTCTTCATATTAATACAAGATATAGCATGGATCATCATGGTGAGCCCTAGTTATGGTCTTGGCCGAAAGTTTCTTGGGGCTTTTAGGGTTAAACTCTTAACCTAATCCATCTAGCATCCTATCATCATAATATTCATACAAGGTATGACATGGATCTTCATTGAAAACTCACATAAAGGTCTTGGCCGAATGGTTTATGGAGAATTTGACATAACAACTTCAATCGAAAAGCTACTTTTATGCAGGTGAGGGGATACTTACATCCTTCGCTTTGCTTTTTGGTTGGAAGATAACCTAAGGGAAGCAAACCTAGCCTTCTTCTTGCTTGGATGAATTTCGGACGAAGGATGAGAAGGGGGAGCTTTAGGGTTCGGTGAGGAAGAAGAAGAGAAGGAGAAGATGTCAAGTTTGCTTCCTCATGTCTCCTCATTCCCTATTTATTCACTAGAAGTGTCCCTTAGCCTCCCTTACCCTTAACTATCACTTCCCATATTCCCCTAATAGTAAAACCCTGCTGGGCTTCTGGTTATTGGATGCATCTTTAGGGCTTGGCTATCTCTAAAGGTTTGGGGTTCAATTCCTAGGCCTTGCATCTTTTTTGGCTCATTTTCTTTTATTTTTGAAAGAGCCTACATAAAGCCCATCATAATCAACAAAAAATTCTTGTAAAATTGCTAGAAATTTTACGGGCGTTACAAATTCAATGTTACCTGATCCAATTACGTTGAGTTTGTCGTTGTTTCCAAAGGTGACTATTCCTAGGTTCTTGTAGCTTAATTCTGAGAACTTTTGACTATCTCCAATCATATGTCTGGAGCAACCACTATCCAGAATCCATTGGTCCATTTTGGAGTTCTACATGAATTAAAACTTTTTAAGATAATTCATACCTTGAATAAGATGAATTATCTTAAATTTATTTAGTTTGTAAATTTGTTAAGAAAATAAATTTGTTAAATTAATTTTAGTTGAGTATATTAAGTTGGGTTGATTTTAATAAATCAAGTTTTGTTAAGTGAATTTGTTTATTTAGGTATGTTTGTTTGGTTTAAGTAAAGTACAATAAGTTGGGTTGAATTAAGGTAAGTTGTTTAGTTAAATTTATCAATTTTGATTTAAGTATATTAGAATGAGTTAAGCTAAATTAAACTTAATTAATCTTAATTAAGTTCTAAATCATCTCACCCAAGCTAGGTTTTCAATACACTTATTCCTATGGGTTTTGTGAGATGAGGATTTCTTTTATATTAATTAAATTTAATGAGTAATTACAAAGTGTTTAAACTTGTGTTAGATTCAAGCTTAGTTTGAGCTAGTCAAGTAGGTTTTTCCAGTATTGACTTCCAAGTCGTGGCGAGGCACATGACCTTCTTGGTTATCGGAGCAACGATCACTTCCTAGACAAAGTCAATAAAGGAATCAAGTACATGATTCACTTTAGACTAAGCCTTGGTCTAAACTAGTTAAAGACTTAGTGAGTTTGTTTCGGTCAGTTCCACTCGACTTAGTGCACTAGGTCGTGGCGAGCTACATGGCCTTCTTGGTTATCGGAGCAACGACCACTTCCTAGACATGCACTTTGAAGAGCTTCCCTAACTTACTATCAGTTCACTTGTCTTAGTACTAGGTTGTTCAAGTTTAAACTACTTTGTTTCCTATCTAGTCCATTCTAAATTAAGCAAGTAAAGTAAACTAAAGCATACAAGTGTTTAACTAAACAAGGAAACAAATAATGTGTTAGCTCCCCCTAAATGGTAGCTATATTGAGTTTTGTTCACTAAGTGAACTTGACTCTTGGGAACCCAAAATTGATTTGGTCCAACTTGGTTGACTAAGCTAGACTTAGGAACCCATGCTTGGACTCAATTCTTCGTGTTTCGGCTAAGTAATGACATGTATGATTTATAGGTGGATTTAGCCTTGTATCCGAGTCCGGATCTGTTGTACACGACTAGCTGAGTTCCAAGCATCATGTTGAGATACTTGGAACCCGATGTGAACCTTTCCAAAGATCCGATTAGATCATCTACTTGCCTTTTTAGGACCGAGTTCTCTTCCTCAAGCTTTGCAACTTGAATTGAGTCTCTATCCTTAATTTGGCAAGTCGAAGTCTTTGAGTTGACTTGCTTCCTAAGTACTTGGACTTCCTTAAGTAGTGAGTCGAATCGATTCTCGGACTTGGCTAGTTTTCTACCTAAGCATGGAATAATATTATACAACTTATCTTCTAAGGGAGAAGTTACATCAGTTGAACCTTCAGAAACAGATATGGATCCGTGGCTTCTCTCGGACTCGGAATTGGACTCGTACTCGAAACTTGACTCTGCTCTAGATCTCAATTTGGCCATAAATGCGATGAAACTTCTCTTCATCTCTTCCGCGTCCGACTCTTCCAATGACAACTCATCCCATGTTGCCTTTAGCACTTTCTTCTTCTTTTCCTTTTTTGGTTTTTTTCCTTTTTTAAGTTTGTGTACTCTGACTTGTAGTGTCCCTTTCCGTTGCATTTGTAGCACGTCACTTCCGATCGGGGTCTCGGCTTGTTGTCGATGACTTTTTTAGCATCTTTCTTCGTAAATCTCTTCCAACAGTTGAACATCTTCCGGACCATATTTACGATCTCCTCTTCTCCGTTTGTTTCCGACTTCGACTCATCTTCAGATTCATTCTTCACTTTCTTTTCTGTTTTAGTCGAACCTGCCATCAAAGCTATACCATTCTCGGTTTGACCCGAGTTAGCTTGTTCGTGTAGCTCAAGTTCACAAAATAGTTCGTCTAGCCTAATTGTGGAAAGATCCCTAGAAACCTTATAGGCATCGACAATCGAAGTCCATAAAGCATTTCTTGGGAATGCCTTAAGCGTATACCTAATTAAGTCCCTATTTTATATTTGGTGTCCTATTAAATGTAATCCATTTAATATATCTTTAATCCTAGTATGAAGTTGACTAGCATTTTCGTTTTTGTTCATTTTACAATTAAATAATTTATTTAATAACATGTCCCGTTTTGCTATCCTAGTGTCATTTGTACCTCGCAGCTTCAATTAATTTTTCCATAATTCCTTAGAATTTTCAAATGGACCTACCCTATTGAGCTCTTCTTTGATAAGTCCGCATTACAAGGTGTTAAGTACCTTGTAATCATCTTGAGCTCTCTTTCTAATATCGGCGGTCTATTTCTCCGGTTCTAACAACTCACTCGAGTCATCTACTGGAGCTGTAAACCCTTTCCTAATTGATAACCAGACCTCTATGTCGGTTTTCAAGTAGCACTCCATTCGCCTTTTCCAATAGGAAAAGTCCTCCACATTGAAGAGTGGAGGGCGAATGGTGTTTTATCCCTTTAGGTGTGACATTATTAATGAAATATTCTCAAAGTACAAAAAAATAAATTAAATATTTTCTAAGGCAAGAAAAATTAAATCTAATATTTTCTAAGGTAATAAATATTAAATCTAATATTTTCTAAGGCAAGAAAATTAAATCTAATATTTTCTTAGACAAGAAAAATTAAATCTAATATGTAAATATGCAGACAATTAATTAAATAATCTAAATTGCAAAAAATTAATTAAATTATTTAAATATACAAAAAATTGATTAAATTATCTAAAGATGCAAAAAATTAATTAAATTATCTAAATTGCAGAAAATTAATTAAATTATCTAAATTGTAGAAAATTTATTAAATTATCTAAATTGCAGAAAATTAATTAAATTATCTAAATTATAGAAAATTAATTAAATTATATAATTATGAATTAAATTAATTAAATAATCTAAATTGCAGAAAATTAATTAAATTATCTAAATTGTAGAAAATTAATTAAATTATCTAAATTGTAGAAAATTAATTAAATTATCTAAATTGTAGAAAATTAATTAAATTATTTAAATATGCAAAAAATTAATTAAATTATCTAAATATGAAGAAAATTAATTAAATTATCTAAATATGCAAAAAATAATTAAATTATCTAATTTGTAGAAAATTAATTAAATTATCTAAATATAGAAAAAAAATTAATTAAATTATCTAAATATGTAGAAAATTAATTAAATTATCTAAATTGCAGAAAATGATTAAATTATCTAAATTACAAAAAAAGATTTTAGAGCAGTAAAAATTAATCTACACTAATAAAAATTAATCTTAAGGAATACAAATTTATCTAAAGCTCACGATGGTGGTTTAACCAATTTAGAGTGCCCCCGCTATGATACCAATTGTAGGACCGTGTTTCTCCGAGAGAGGGGGTGAATCTCGGAGTCTAAAAATTTATTTTAATTTTTAAAAAAATTTAGAATATTTGAAAAATATTTGTGAGTATGCAGTGGAAATGAAAAATACTAACACTTTATTTTACTTGGTTCACAACCCTAACTGGGTTGCTAGTCTAAGGCCCGTAGCTCTTCCGAGAGCTACCTCGTTGGGCAATCACTAACTTCCCTCCGACTCGAGAACTCTCGACTTCAGAGGGTTTCGCTTTTTACAAATATTAGAGATGTGTAACACACTACCCACTCTTGAAGTTAAGTACATAAGCGAAAATATGAATAAACAAAATTACAAGACGTTATACCGACACTTAAAGATGGTTAAGGAAGTCACGGAGTGTCGGAAGGTCGCCATGTTGTGGAATGAAAATTTTCGTGGATGAGCAAAAATTTCAGGAGCACTTCGACATAGATTGGATTTTCTGATTGGATTCGGTCGAGCACATATTTTATAAATATTTTCCAGTTGATTGGAATGCCTTCCAGTCGACTCCACATCATCCTGTCGATATGGAATTCATGGTCTTCCAGTCGGCTGAAACCTCTTCAGTCGACTCCACGTCACTCGACTCCACATCGAAAAATTTGCGTCTTCAGTCGACTGAAACCCTTTCCATCTGCGTTGCACAATCTCCGATCGATCACCAGGTGATCCTGCCAAATATATATCCAGTCGACTGATCCATTGCCAGTCGACTGAACTTTAGTCGACTTGAATCCATCCAATCGATTGATCCCTGCAAAATAGGATTAGCACAAATATAAAATGCAATAGTAGTAGTAATACTACTCGATCTCGACTACTAAGTCCCACGAGGACTTTTCGTCGAATCGACGCCTAACTTTGTCCCCCTACAGAGGATTCGACCTCACCTCTTCACTCGAGGCTTACCTGCCAGACTTATCACTCTTGACATCCGATCTGACCCACCAGGGCTTCCACTAGCTATCCGGTCTACCTTACCCAACTGGACTTTTTGTCGATTGTCCGGTCTCCTTCATGCCAAATGTCCGGTCCACGCGACCCATTTGGACTTCATGCCTGGTATCCGATCTTCCTGATCTGTCAAGATACGTGCCTAGTATCCGATCAACACGATCTACTAGGACTTTCTATTAAGCCTGCACACTTAACAATGATATAATAATACAAGTGAATCCTAACATTTAACTATGGTTCATACATCAAAACTAAGGAATGATGCTTACTGCATCAACACCGACCAAGGTAGTCTCTACTACTCCATATGTGATATGGAATAGTAAGAAACCTCATTTATCTTACTTGAAGATATGGGGTTGTTCTTCTTATATGAAGCGCACTATATCACACAAATTGGATGCTAAGTCTGATAAATGTCTATTTATTGGATACCTTAAGGAAACGAGGGGTTACAAATTCTATTATCCTGTGGAACAAAAGGTATTTGTTTCAAGGAATGCTGTATTTCTAGAGAAAGAGTTTCTCTTGCAAGAAAATAGTGGGAGTGACGTTGAACTTGAGGAGGTTCAAGAGACTCCAATAGACATTGATGAGATACCTAGTCAAGCACCACAATCGATAACTCATAGTGATGAGCCATCCTCTGAACCTATTATAACACCACATCTTCGTAGATCTGGTAGAACACACAACATTCTTGAGAGATATGGATTTCTCATAAATGAATCAAATGACGTGTTACTCAATGATGATGAGGAGCCTACCAATTATGAAGAAGTTCTGAAAAGTTCAAAAAGGGAAAAATGGCTTGAAGCCATGAAGTCGAAAATGGATTCCATGTATGAAAATGAAGTTTGGAACTTGGTGGACCCACCTGAAGGCATTAAACCTATAGGGTGCAAGTGGGGTTTCAAGAAGAAAACTGACATAGATAGTAATGTGATTACCTATATGGCTAGATTTGTGGGAAAAGGCTATCGTCAAAAGCAAGGTGTTGATTATGACAATACCAATTCACCAGTAGCTATGCTTAAATCCATTCGGATGCTCCTGTCCATAGTCACTCATTATGACTATGAGATATGACAGATGGATGTGAAAACGTCTTTCCTTAATGGAAATCTACTCGAGGACGTATATATAATACAACCCGAGGGATTCACATCGGTTGATAAAACCAAGGTATGCAAAATTTGACGGTCCATATATGGACTGAAGCAAGTATCCAGGAGCTGGAATACCCATTTTGATGAGACAATCAAAAGGTTTGATTTCTCACAAAATCCAAAAGAACCCTATGTGTACAAGAAGGTTAGTGGGAGTGCAATCGTGTTCCTAGTGTTGTATGTCGATGACATATTACTTATAGAAAATGATATATCTGTCTTACAGTCAGTCAAAATTTAGTTATCCAAAACATTCTCCATAAAAGACTTGGGAGAAGGGACCTACATCCTTAGGATTAAGATATATAGAGATAGATCGAAATGATTGGTTGGTCTTTCGCAGTCTACATATATAGACCAAGTGCTAAAGAGATTTGGCATGTCGAAATCCAAGAAAGGTTTTCTTCCCATCAGGCATGGGATACACCTTTCGAAGTCTATGTGTCTGCACACAAAAGACAAGAGGATTTGCATGAGCAATAGGATCTATCATGTATGCTATGTTATGTACGAGGCCCGATGTATCGTATGCTCTGAGTGTCACGAGAAGATACTAGTCTGATCCAGGAATGGTTCATTGGGTAACTGTTAAGACAATCCTTAAGTACTTGAGAAGAACTAAGGATGTGTTCCTAATATATGGAGAAGGTAATATGGTAATACTCGAGTATATGAATGTCAGCTTTCAGACAGAAAAGGATTGTTGGTGCAATCGGCCCAGGTCAAGATTGACCAGACTCAAGTTTGACTCGAATGATGTTTTGATGTTTGACATAGTGAGTTGACATTGATGTTTGATATTGATATCTGGGAGATTGTTTATACAATCGATCTAGGTTAGGTTTAATCGGACTCGAGTTTGACTTGAGGGAGAATTTGATGGTTGACTAGAAGTTGACCATGTCATGGAAAGTCCAAGTCTTGAGTACTTGGCATTGTAAAGTCCAAGCATGGGTCTTGGCAAGGTAAAGTCCAAGTCTAGAGTACTTGGCATGGAAAGTCCAACATGGGTTGGCAAGGGAAGTCCAAGCATGGGTCTTGGCATTATGAGAAGTCCAAGGGATTTGATATTGGCGGCTTAAAGTCCAAGCGGGAGTCTTGGCAGCATAAGTCCAATGGTTTGGCAGCATAAATTCCAGGCGACGTAAATTCCAAGCGGAGTCTTCGCGGCGTAAGTCCGATGTGCCTTGGCGGTGTAGACACCGTTAGCATGACATAGTCGATGGAAGCACGTGAAGCCTAGCGCGATGGATGAAAAAGTCATGGATGACTTGGAGGTATCCGAGAGGCGTGAGGCTGATGGAGGTGGCTAGAAGGCTTAGGTCTAGGCTAAAGGATGTCTAGCAAGTATGGGGGAACCATATTTGGGCTAAAACCTCATGTTTGAGGTGTGCCAGTCGACTAGTGTCATGTGGCAGTCGACTGGCCTAAGTCAACTAGGGTTTGATCATGGATTTGTTTAGCTATGCGCTGGAGGTGGGCGATGACTTATTGGCCGAGCAATGATCGATCTTGTGATCGCCGATCGGTGCTTGGGTTTTGGAGCACATGGAGTCTCACTCGACCGCCAGATCAGCAATGAGTGATGGCTTGATCAGTCGATCGATGGTCATAATCGGTCGATCGATGATGGATCCGCTGGATTTTTCCAAAGATGGATTTAGCCGTTGTCTCACTTCTAGCATAGGTAGAAGCTTTAAAAGGAGCTTGTGGTGGAGGAAAAAGACATGGTTTCTTGAGGGCTTTTGGGGCTGCAAATCCGAGTCTCCAAGTTGATTTCAAGCAACCAAGCGATCAAGCATTCAAAGAGCAATTGTAAAGTAGTTTTCTTTACTTGCATTGTATTTCTTTATTGTAATTACTTGTATCCATTTCTTATTATTGTAAGATTAGTTTGTAAGAGGTTTCTCCGCCTCCGACTTGTGTCGAGAAAGAGTATTTGCGATTAGTGGTTGCGTGTGCATAACTAGAGCTCTTTAGAGCTCGATCCGTGGAGCAGGAACCTTGAGGTTCCGAACCACGTTATATGATCGTGTTGTGATTGTGTATCTTGTTATTTTTATTTGTCATTACTATCACGCACTAGCTCAACGCTATTCACCCCCCCCCTCTAGCGTTCCAATGATCCTCTACAAGTGGTATTAGAGCGAGGCCGCTCTTCAAGGATTAACAACCAAGGGAGCACCGCTAGAGGAAGAACAAGATGGAATTCATGGAGAGATTGGGTGACGACATCAACATTCTGCCTTCCTTCGACCGCGAAGATTTCGCATATTGGAAAGGTAGAATGATGCATTTTCTAATGTGTGACTTTGACAATTGGATTAGTGTCTTAGTAGGCTTTCACACTCCAAAAGACGAAGAAGGAAGAAAAATCAAGAAGAAGAATTGGAGCCAAGAACAACTCCGATACTATAACATCGACAATAAGGTAATGGGTATTTTTCTTAACATAATCCCTAATGATATTTTGATCAAGATAGGGGATTGTAAAGACGCCAAGGAGGTATTGAACAAATTGGCAAAATTCCATGAAGAGCCTCACTCAATCCAAGAAGATAAGGAGGATGAAGAAGAGAGCTCATCCTCAAGTGAAAGTGAGGAGTCGAAAGTTGAGAAGGAGTCAACTTCCGGATCGGAGGAGGAAGAGGAAGAAGTGGAAGAAGAAGCCTCCACCTCTAGGATTGAGGGAGAGGAGAGACCATCCACACCGGAGCCGGAGCAAAGTCAAGAAGAGACCTCAACCTCTATGAGGGTTGAAGAACCCACAAACACAACCACCCTAGGTAACTCAAGCAATTCGATTTTAAACAAAAATCATATAATTTTCTTTGAGTGTAGGAAATCCGGGCACTATAAGAGCAAGTGCCCAAAGAGAGTAAGGAAAGCTCCACCGGTGTCAAAAGTCAATGAAGTCGGTGTTTCCACCAAGAAAAGCAAGGAGCAAATCACTTGCTTCAAGTGCCGACTACCGGGACACTACATGAATCAATGCCCAAAGGGGGAGAAGAAGACTCAAAGGGGAGCATCACAAGTAGGGGGAGCTAAGGCTAAACCCTAAGGTATATTTTAATAATGCACCTTCTAAATTTAAAAGTCAAAAGCATGCTAGGAATTTTAATTCTCTTGCAATTCATCATGAAAAGCATGCTATAGATAAATATTTTTGTTTATGAGCTAAAAGTGTCCACTTAGGAAATAAGGAGAAATTTGGGACTAATATCCCTAAAAATATCTTATCTAAGGACAAACCTAGGTCAAACAATTCTAGACCAATTCTACCTAGGGAGACAATTAGAAAGGTACAAGAGCATCTAGGTCTTAACCCCAAATGCACTAGGCATATGCCATTTGATTATGAAACACAAACTAGGTCTAGGAAGACCAAGGTTACTAGGGAAGTCATCCCTAGAGTTGACCAAGGTATGTGCCTAGTGGCTAGGGTTTCAAGGAAACCTAGGGTGGCCACTAAGAAGGTTGCAAGGGGAGTTACCCCTAGAGTCAACCTGGTAAGACCAAAATGACTAAGGCTAACAAGCCTAGAAGGGTCATTAGGAAGGTATCTAGGGAGGTTATCCCTAAAGAATACCTAATTAACCCTAGAAGCTCAAATAGGTTTTGGGTTCCTAAGAGCGTGTGCCAATCTTGATTGGATGGGTAGCTAACTCAACCATGATAAAGGTGGCACTTTAGGTAATTTTCAAGGTTATGGGTACCTTAAAAATAGATTTGATCTTATGATCCTAAAAGATTTTAGGATGTGCCAATACATTTTTGGAATTATGAAAAAACAATTAAATTGGCACAATTTAGGATTAGAGGTCATAGTGTGTCATTCTGAGTTTTGGCACATTAGGGAGAAAAATAATAATATGGCAAAATATTTTAATTATATCAAATGACAATTAATATTAAAATTTAGGTATTATTATATCTATACATTTTATATGTCATGCTTTGATTGCCATATAACATGCCATGACATCATATTTATTTTTAATCATTTAAAATGTCATGATCATGCTTAGGATTAGGTTAAATGTCATGTATACTTAAATTGTATCATATTCCATGACATCATGATCATTTGTCATGCTTTACTTATGCTATCATTATGCCATGATCATTTCATGCATTTAATTTGACTAAAATTGATTTAAGGACAATGGCATGACTTGGAGTCCCATTTATAAGGGAATCAAGTAGAGTTGCCTTAGAAAAATGCATGAAACCCTAGATTAGGGAGAACAAAACCCACATCTCACATCACATTGACATGTATGTGTATTTATACACCCTAGATACATGTGAGATGCTAGGATATGAGTTGAGTTCAAGGTGTATAGTTTTTGCATCTAGATGAACCAAAACTCATCTTATATGATTGGTGGATCATTGGGAAAGGTTGTGTACAAGTCATGTACATTGAGCCCAAGGAATATGATCCAAAATAAGATTTTGAAAACATTTTAAAATCACTTTAGAAAACATTGGTGAAGTCTATCTTTTGATAACAATCATCATTGATGAGATTGATAGAAAGTGAGCTAAAACATAGAAGTTTTCTTCACTTTTGAATTTTGTATCAATTCGATATTTTATGGGTAAAATATTTTTCACCCATTGTATTAGTTATAGGTATTATACGTATCAAATTTCATGATTTTTCGAATTACGTATAATTATTTATGATTTTCCAAAATCCATTTCTGATAACTAAAATTCTGATATTTGATTATCGATCGCCTTTGGCGATCGATGTAATTGTCGATCGACCGTAATCGGAGTCATCTGCCAATGCTAATTTCGAGAAAACAAGGTATGTTTAGCCCGTGTTTAGCTATGGTAAGGTTCACTAACCACTCCTAACCCTAGGATATGCTTTGGGAAGCATTGTAAAGGGTGAAAATCCATTGGATATGGATTTGGAGAGGTGTTAGGTCAAAGTATCAAATTTAAGGTGTTGGAAAGTTCAATGTTGAATTTTCTAATCTTATTTTTGTTGGTTTAGAGTTTCTATTGGCTAAGGGACTTCCCAAGAACATTGTTGGTGCAATGGTCAAGGGGGAGCAAGCCTTTAGGGGGAGGTATCCATCATGAGATGATGGATGGTATTTTTTTTCTCATGAGTGGGAAAATGGGATTTTGAGATACCCAATTTGGAAATTGGGAGAGTATATAGGTTTGCCTCTCTCGAGTGATATGTGACTTATCACTAGAAAGATGGTAGGCATCCTAGGTATTTCTGGACCAAGGGGGAGATTGTAAGGTCTCATTGGGACATGAGACATTGACCTCCTTGGAGAGTAAACCTTTTTGATGTATGTCAAAAAGGGGGAGAACATAAAATTACCAATTTGGATAATTGATAAGGAGATTTGAGTTAGGAGCCTAACTCAAGGTTGGTTTTTGTCAAACATCAAAAAGGGGGAGATTGTTGGTGTAATTGGCCCAGGTTATGATTGACCAGACTTGAGTTTGACTCGAATGATGTTTTGATGTTTGACATAGTGAGTTGACATTGTGTTTGACATTGATGTCGGTTAATATTTTGGTGAGATTATTTATACAATTGACCCGGGTTAGGTTTAACTGGACTCGAGTTTGACTCGAGTGAGACTTTGATGGTTGATTGGAAGTTGACCAAGTCATGGAAAGTCCAAGTCTTGAGTACTTGACATTGTAAAGTCCAAGCATGGGTCTTGGCAAGGTAAAGTCTAAGTCTTGAGTACTTGGCATGGAAAGTCCAACATGGGTTGGCAAGGGAAAGTCCAAGCATGGGTCTTGACATTATGAGAAGTCCAAGGGGTTTGATATTGGCGGCGTAAAGTCCAAGCGGGAGGCTTGGCAGCATAAGTCCAATGGTTTGGCGGCGTAAAGTCCAAGCGAGGTCTTGGCGGCGTAAGTCCAATGTGCCTTAGCGGTGTAGACACCGTTAGCATGACATAGCCGATGGAAGCACCTGAAGGCTAGCGCGATGGATGAACAAGTCATGGATGACTTGGAGGGATCCGAGAGGCATGAGGCTGATGGAGGTGGCTAGAAGACTTAGGTCTAGGCTAAGGGTGGTCTAGCAAGTATGGGGGAACCATACTTTGGCTCAAATCTCATGTTTGAGGTGTGTCGCGATTGGATTTGGTGCCATGTGTGATCGACCGCGAGTCAACTAGGGTTTGATCGTAGGATTTAGCCTAACGATGACTTATTAGAGCAATGATCGATCTTGTGATCACCGATCGTGCTATGGTTTTGGAGCACAAATGGAGTCTCACTTGGACCGTGGGTCGTAGTCGAGTGATGGCTTGATCCGGATCGATGGTCATAATCAGTCGACTGATGATGGATTCGTTGGATTTTTTCAGCGTGGATCTAGCCATTGTCTCACGACAACAGTGGCAACAGTCGACTGATGGTCATGAGCAGTCGACTGATCGGCGTTTTCCAGCATAGGTAGAAGCTTTAAAAGGAGTTCATGGTGGAGGAAAAAGACATGGTTTCTTGAGGGCTTTTGGGGCGATTTGCTGTTGCAAATTAGGGTCTCAAAGTTGATTTCAAGCAACCAAGCGATCAAGCATTCAAAGAGCAATTGTAAAGTAGTTTCTTTACTTGCATTGTATTTCCTTATTGTAATTGCTTGTATCTGTCATGCCCGCCCTTTTTGAGGACCCTAAATGTCCGGAGAGGCGGCGCGTGACGCGACAGTACATACATTTCATACAGCGGAAGACTTTATATATGTACTTCTTAGTTCTTACAGCGGAAGACTTTAGACCTAAATACTTTTCTTTTCTTTTTTTTCTTTTAAACATAAACATGCATTAACGCTTCTTCTTAACATAGAGTATGTTTCATACCATGCATGGATGGATACTTCTTCTTACTTCTTCTTTACTTCTTCTTATCAACATAAAGCATGCATCATATATATATAGATACTTAGTGCTTAGTAGGTTCATAACATCATCGTCATAGGGAGACATAAGTAAAGACATCCATAGACATCATCATCATAGGTAACATGTATAAATAGACTTAACGGATCTTCTCCACCATGCCACTACCACACACATTGGCCCCTCCTGCTGCTCCCTTTAGTTTACCCATCCCTTACCCTTATCTGCAGTACGAGGGAAAGATAAAATATAAGCTCATAGGCTTAGTAAGATCCTGTCCTACTCACAAAAACCATACATCATTATTAATCATGACTTGTAGCATTTATAACGTAAAATCAATATAACATGTAACTTACATGGTGTCATCAACTCATCATGTAGCATAAGTAACATAAGTGAATATAGCATGGATCATCCCTAACTTAGTAGCATAACATGAATATATACTTAATCAGCATAATATGCATCATATGTAACTTAGTAACATAGACATCATAGCGTACCATCGAACATAACATGTAACGTATACATCATGACATATCATTCAACATAACATGTAACTTAAACATTATGGCATATTATCAAACATAACATGTAAACATATGGCATATCATCAAACATAACATGTAAACATCATGGCATATCATCAAACATAACATGTAAACATCATGACATATCATCAAACAAACATGTAAACATCAAGGCATATCATCAAACATAACATGTAAACATCATGGCATATCATCAAACATAACATGTAAACATCATGGCATATCATCAAACATAACGTGTAAACATCATGGCATATCATCAAACATAACATGTAAACATATGCAGGATGCTTTTGAAAACATATATGTTAGGTACGTAAATATAAATCTCAACATATTTGGGCCCGACATTGTACCACTTCTTCATTATCATAGTGCGCATCCCTAAATAGGCCCAAGGTAGCAAGTCTCGAACCTAATAGGTTTCTAGGCCCGAGTCTTATTCCATCGACCTAGGGGCAATCGTCATAGCGTAGAAGCCCATCCTAGGCCCGAGTCTTACTCCATCGACCTAAGGCATCTTGGAGCCCATCCCGTACTAGGCCTGAGTCTTATTCCATCGACCTAGGGGCAATCATACATAGAAGCCCATCCTAGGCCCGAGTCTTATTCCATCGACCTAGGGCATCTTAGGAGCCCATCCCTTCTTGGACCTTGTTAAGGTCTTGGTACAAGCCATGCAGAAGGTAAAATACTTATATGCTTAATATATAACATAGCTTATTTCATTTCTTGACAAACATAGCATAGCATACTTCATTTCATAACACATCATGCTTCATTTCATGAACATATCTTCTTTCATTTCATAACATAGCATACTTCATTTCATAACATATCATACTTCGTTTCATCATCATATCATATTCATTTTTGTGAGCATATCCTTTTGTTTCATTCCATAGTCTTATCGTATTCCATTTCGTAATATTAGATATCACATACACAAAGGCATGGCATCAAGAGTAAGTAAATACTAACTAAGGCATGGTATCTTCACCTAGCATTATTTAAGATCACATGTCATCATAAATTCACTCAAACACAAAGCACATGTAAACCTAATTCATTTAGCATGGCTACAACTTCATAAGCAGCATTATTTAAGACCACAAGTCATCATGAATTCACTCAAACACAAGGCACATGTGAACCTAATTCATTTAGCATGGCTACAACTTCATAAGCACATAGAGTTTGAATTAAACTTCATCTATTCCCCAAAACATAGGTTGGCCGAATGGTCCATGTAGGGTTTTTAGAGTTAATCTTTAACCTAAATTTATCTACATACTAAACAACATTATATGCATACCAATCATGGTATGAAACTTTATTGAACATAATAACCAATGGTGGCCAAATGGCCCTTATAGGCTTTTTAGGGATTAGACTTTTAACTAATTCAATTAACATACATATGCATACACTTCATGGTGTAAACTTCATTGAAACACACAAAGAAAAGAAACAACCAAGGGTGGCCGAATGGCCCTTTAGGCTTCTTAGGTTCTTGTCACCCAATATTCATTCATGGGCATTAAAACCTAGCATAGCATTATTAGGGACATTTTCATGCAACCCTAACCCTAATTCCCTAGGGTGGCCGAAACACATAAGGGGCTCAACTAGGGTTCTTGTTACCCAACATTCATTCATGAGCCTTATAACCTAGCATAGCATCATTAGGGACATTTTCATGCAACCCTAACCCTAATTCCTAGGGTGGTGACATAAGGGCTCAACTAGGGTTAGCTTTTGGTCCTAATCCATTTTTAAATCTTAACTACATCATATAGTGAATAAAACATAGCATGTAACTTCATGTAAAACCCCAATCCTAGCTTGGCCGAATAGGTCTTGGTGGCCATTAGGGCTAGCTTTTTAACCTAACCTCTTTTCCCATCTTAGCATCATCATATACTTCCTAACATAGATTACAAACATAGATTACCACTTCATTGATAAACCAAAACATGCTTGGCCGAATCTAACATATAGGTTGTTCAAACATTCAATCGAAACTACTCGTATGCAGTGAGGATACTTACATCCTTCGCTTTGCTTTGGGTGGGGAAGATGACCTAAGGAAGACCAACACCTAGCCTTCTCTTGCTTGGATGAGGTTGGCCAAGGGTGGAAGGGAGAGGGAGAGCTCTAGGATTTCGGTGAGAAGAAGGAAAGAAGAGAGGAAGTGACCAAATTCAATCTTCCCTCTTCTTTATAAAGGGGAGGAAGAGAAGTTCCTCTTTTCTTTTCTATGCCTCTTCATTTACCCTTAGTCCCACTTATCTATAGTTTCCACTCTTCCTTAATCATATAATCCTATTTGGCTTCTGGTTAGTGGGTGCATCTATAAGGCTTGGCTATCTCTAGAGGTTTGGGGTTTAATTCCTAGGCCTTGCACCCCTTTTTGGCTTATTTTCTTTTATTTTTGAAAAGGCCCACATAAAGCCCATGATCATCAAGCCAAAAATTCTTGTAAAATTTGCTAGGAATTTTACGGGCGTTACAATCCTTCATACCTTTTAAAAGTTTCGTCCTCGAAACTTAGAACAATATGCTTCATGTCCTCTTCGCGTTCCCAGGTAGCTTCCTCGTACCGTTGATTCTGCCACAGGACCTTCACTAAGGGCACCTCTTTGTTCCTTAGTCTCTTGACTCCTTGGTCTAGTATTTGGATTGGCCGACTTTCAACACTCAGGTCCTCTTGAACTTGTACTGTTTGTGGCTCGATCACTTGGTCCGCACTGGAAATGCATTTCTTGAGTACAAAGACATGGAACACGTTGTGAATAGCCGACATCTCCTGAGGCAGCTCTAGCTTATAAGCTACCTCGCCAATCCTCTGCGATATCGGGTACGGTCCCACGTAACGTGGACTCAGTTTACCCTTTCTTCCAAACCTCATCACTCCCTTCATGGGAGCCACTTTGAGGAATACTAGGTCCCCAACTTCGAATTCTAACGGTCTATGCCGCATATCCGCATAGCTCTTTTGTCGGCTCTGAGCAGTTTCAATTCTCTGACGGATGTTCCGTATAGCTCGGGTGGTGTTGTCGATGAAGTCCGTCTGGAGTCCCATCTTCTTCTTTTCACCACCCTCGTACCAGCATATGGGAGATCTACATTTCCTCCCGTATAGCGCCTCGTAGGGTGCCATTCCAATAGTAGCTTGATAGCTATTGTTGTAGGCGAATTCTGCCAAACATAAGTATCGACACCAGCTACCTTTGAAATCCAGGGCGCAGGCTCGTAACATATCCTCCAGTACTTGATTTACCCTTTCGGTCTGTCCATCCATCTGGGGATGGAAGGCAGTACTGAACAATAGCTTCGTGCCTAAGGCTTTCTGAACACATTCCCAGAAATGGGAAATAAAGCGACCATCTCTGTCAGAAATGATGGTCTTAGGAATTCCATGTAGTCTAATAATTTCCTTAGCATATAACTGGGCCAATTGCTCCGTCGAATAGGTCATCTTGATTGCTAAGAAATGGGCGGACTTCGTCAATCTGTCCCCAATTACCCATATAGCATCATAACCGTTTGTCGTCTTGGGCAATCCTGAGATGAAATCCATAGAAATGTCTTCACATTTCTATTCTGGAATCTGGATCTACCGGTGTTCCTCCGTGTCTCTGTGTTCTCGCCTTAACCCTCTCGCGGTCGGTCGTGCATCGACATCTTGAGCCACATCTCTTTTCATTCTGGACCACCAGAACTTTCGTTTCACGTCTTGGTACATCTTGGTGGTTCCAGGATGCATCGCATAAGGAGTTCTGTGAGCTTCCTCAAATATCTCCTTCGTAATTTCTGGATCGTCAGGAATACATAAGCGATCCCTGAGGTAGAGTACCCCACTATCAGAGATCCGAAACCCGTCGTCCTTTCCTTCTAAGACCTCTTGCTTGATCCTCTGAAGGCTTGGGTCATGGGCTTGTTTTTCCAGTATATCATCGAACAGCGTTGGTGCTATCGTCATGGTCGAGAGCTGTCCGGAAATGATTTCAACCCCGTAACGCATAATCTCTTTTTCTAAGGGCCGAGATAGCACTAATAGGACATCAAGGTGGCGTCGGACTTCTCAATGCATCACCACCTTGTTAGCTTTCCCGGATGTATCTTCCCTTGAGTAGCACACAGAGGAACACAGGGCTGCTTGTTTCATCGGACCTCCTTTAGGATTCTCCCATTGTCTTCTCTCTTGCGGGTTCCCTTTCCAAGCACTGGTTCCTCGACCTCTGACCGGGCCTGACCGCTTCACTCAGTGCTTTCTTTTGCTGATTAATGTTGTTCAGGTAATGCTCGGTAATCAAGGCACTACTGAACAGCTCCTCTGTGGTCTGCGGTCTATGAACTCCACCGGCCACATTCAGAGCTATTTCTGGTCGGAGCATCTTCAACATGAGTCTTACCCTTTCTCTTTCCGTGTTGACCAACTCTAGGCACAGGCGTGCGAGTCGGTTGAATCTCTTCACGGCTTCGCTGACCGATAGGTCACCTTGTCTGAACCCAGTGAACTCGTCGTAATGCTTGTTGGTTACCCTCATGTGGAAGAATTCCTCTAAAAATTCGTACTCGAAATCTATCCATCTCATCTGATTTACTTGTCTCTTTGCTTTAACCCATTCCCACCACATCCGAGCATCTCCCGAAAGGCAGAACGATGCACACTTAATCTTTTCGCATTCGGGCCAGTCCAGTAGCTCCACGATGCTTTCCACCGTCTTGAACCAGCCTGGGCATCCCATGGCTCACCAGTGCCAGAGAAGTTTTTCGGCTTTAGTCTCTGCCCTTTGGATCGATCGTAAGCTTCTGTCGAACCATCGGGCGGGGCCCGTCGGTGAAGCGAGGGTTTCACGATTCATTAGGGTATTTATTACTTGTTGTTGTTCTGTGACTTGTCGCTGGTGTTCTGTGACTACGTGTGTAAGGTCATGCGGGGGTGCTATCTCATCGGCTCTACTACCGCGTCTTCCAGACATTATCTTCATATATTAAAGTAAAGCTAGTATAAGTTTTTCGTTCGTTTACCTATGCATAATTAGACTAAAGCTATCATAAGGTCGTTTCAAGCTTAAGCATCATTCACGTTCTAAGGCATAATTTAGCTTAAGGTATTTTACATCATATATAAACAAGCATAAGGGTATCATACATATTTTCATGCATATTTAGCTAGAAACATTTCCCATCATACATGAACAAGCATAAGGTAAAGACATTTTATAAATAAGCTAGAGGCATTTTATATTATACATGAACTAAATAATCTAAAGACATTTTTATATCATGCATGATCAGAATTAACAAAATTAGAGTATACATAGAATTCTTACTTGGAGCAGCAGGATTTGGAGCTTGATGTGTGTGTAGTGGAAAGGCAGATCCGCTCTGATACCAACCTGTCACGCCCGCCCTTTTTGAGGACCCTAAATGTCCGGAGAGGCGGCGTGTGACGCGACCGTACATACATTTCATACAGCGGAAGACTTTATATATGTACTTCTTAGTTCTTACAGCGGAAGACTTTAGACCTAAATACTTTTCTTTTCTTTTTTTTCTTTTAAACATAAACATGCATTAACGCTTCTTCTTAACATAGAGTATGTTTCATACCACGCATGGATGGATACTTCTTCTTACTTCTTCTTTACTTCTTCTTATCAACATAAAGCATGCATCATATATATATAGATACTTAGTGCTTAGTAGGTTCATAACATCATCGTCATAGGGAGACATAAGTAAAGACATCCATAGACATCATCATCATAGGTATCATGTATAAATAGACTTAACGGATCTTCTCCACCGTGCCACTACCACACACATTGGCCCCTCCTGCTGCTCCCTTTAGTTTACCCATCCCTTACCCTTATCTGATCGAGGAAAGATAAACTATAAGCTCATAGGCTTAGTAAGATCCTGTCTACTCACAAAAACCATACATCATTATTAATCATGGCTTGTAGCATTTATAACGTAAAATCAATATAACATGTAACTTACATGGTGTCATCAACTCATCATGTAGCATAAGTAACATAAGTGAATATAGCATGGATAATCCCTAACTTAGTAGCATAACATGAATATATACTTAATCAGCATAATATGCATCATATGTAACTTAGTAACATAGACATCATAGCGTACCATCGAACATAACATGTAACGTATACATCATGACATATCATTCAACATAACATGTAACTTAAACATTATGGCATATTATCAAACATAACATGTAAACATATGGCATATCATCAAACATAACATGGAAACATCATGGCATATCATCAAACATAAGTAAACATCATGTCATATAATAAAACAAAAATTTAAAAATCATGGCATATCATCAAACATAACATGTAAACATCATGGCATATCATCAAACATAACATGTAAACATCATGGCATATCATCAAACATAACGTGTAAACATCTTGGCATATCATCAAACATAACATGTAAACATATGCAGGATGCTTTTGAAAACATATATGTTAGGTACGTAAATATAAATCTCAACATATTTGGCCCGGCATTGTACCACTTCTTCATTATCATAGCGTGCATCCCTAAATAGGCCCGAGATAGCAAGTCTCGAACCTAATAGGTTTCTAGGCCCGAGTCTTATTCCATCGACCTAGGGGCAATCGTCATAGCGTAGAAGCCCATCCTAGGCCCGAGTCTTACTCCATCGACCTAAGGCATCTTGGAGCCCATCCCGTACTAGGCCCGAGTCTTATTCCATCGACCTAGGGGCAATCATACATAGAAGCCCATCCTAGGCCCGAGTCTTATTCCATCGACCTAGGGCATCTTAGGAGCCCATCCCTTCTTGGACCTTGTTAAGGTCTTGGTACAAGCCATGCAGAAGGTAAAATACTTATATGCTTAATATATAACATAGCTTATTTCATTTCTTGACAAACATAGCATAGCATACTTCCTTTCATAACACATCATGCTTCATTTCATGAACATATCTTCTTTCATTTCATAACATAGCATACTTCATTTCATAACATATCATACTTCGTTTCATCATCATATCATATTCATTTTTGTGAGCATATCCTTTTGTTTCATTCCATAGTCTTATCGTATTCCATTTCGTAATATTAGATATCACAAACACAAAGGCATGGCATGAGACATGGCATCAAGAGTAAGTAAATACTAACTAAGCATGGTATCTTCACCTAGCATTATTTAAGATCACATGTCATCATAAATTCACTCAAACACAAAGCACATGTAAACCTAATTCATTTAGCATGGCTACAACTTCATAAGCAGCATTATTTAAGACCACAAGTCATCATGAATTCACTCAAACACAAGGCACATGTGAACCTAATTCATTTAGCATGGCTACAACTTCATAAGCACATAGAGTTTGAATTAAACTTCATCTATTCCCCAAAACATAGGTTGGCCGAATGGTCCATGTAGGGTTTTTAGGGTTAATCTTTAACCTAAATTTATCTACATACTAAACAACATTATATGCATACCAATCATGGTATGAAACTTTATTGAACATAATAACCAAGGGTGGCCAAATGGCCCTTATAGGCTTTTTAGGGATTAGACTTTTAACTAATTCAATTAACATACATATGCATACACTTCATGGTGTAAACTTCATTGAAACACACAAAGAAAAGAAACAACCAAGGGTGGCCGAATGGCCCTTTTA
Organism: Wurfbainia villosa; assembly: GCA_025175895.1. Taxonomy (NCBI): domain Eukaryota; kingdom Viridiplantae; phylum Streptophyta; class Magnoliopsida; order Zingiberales; family Zingiberaceae; genus Wurfbainia; species Wurfbainia villosa. Next base: position 114,920,027 of record CM045990.1, on the reverse strand, counting down.
GGCTTCTTAGGGTTCTTGTCACCCAACATTCATTCATGGGCATTATAACCTAGCATAGCATTATTAGGGACATTTTCATGCAACCCTAACCCTAATTCCCTAGGGTGGCCAAAACACATAAGGGGCTCAACTAGGGTTCTTGTTACCCAACATTCATTCTTGAGCCTTATAACCTAGCATAGCATCATTAGGACATTTTCATGCAACCCTAACCCTAATTCCCTAGGGTGGCGAAGCACATAAGGGCTCAACTAGGATTAGCTTTTGGTCCTAATCCATTTTAAATCTTAACTACATCATATAGTGAATAAAACATAGCATGTAACTTCATGTAAAACCCCCAATCTAAGCTTGGCGAATAGGTCTTGGTGGCCATTAGGGCTAGCTTTTAACCTAACCTCTTTTCCCATCTTAGCATCATCATATACTTCCTAACATAGATTACAAACATAGATTACTACTTCATTGATAAACCAAAACATGCTTATGAATCTAACATATAGGTTGTTCAAACATTCAATCAAACTACTCGTATGCAGTGAGGGATACTTACATCCTTTGCTTTGGGTGGGGAAGATGACCTAAGGAAGACCAACACCTAGCCTTCTCTTGCTTGGATGAGGTTCGGCCAAGGGGTGGAAGGAGAGGAGAGCTCTAGGATTTTGGTGAGAAGAAGGAAAGAAGAGAGGAAGTGACCAAATTCAATCTTCCTCTTCTTTATAAAGGGAGGAAGAGAAGTTCTCTTTTCTTTTCTATGCCTCTTCATTTACCCTTAGTCCCACTTATCTATAGTTTCCACTCTTCCTTAATCATATAATCCTTTTGGGCTTCTGGTTAGTGGGTGCATCTATAAGGCTTGGCTATCTCTAGAGGTTTGGGGTTCAATTCCTAGGCCTTGCACCCCTTTTTGGCTTATTTTCTTTTATTTTTGAAAAGGCCCACATAAAGCCCATGATCATCAAGCCAAAAATTCTTGTAAAATTTGCTAGGAATTTTACGGGCGTTACAATCCTTCATACCTTTTAAAAGTTTCGTCCTCGAAACTTAGAACAATTCTGGGTACTTCTGCTTCATGTCCTCTTCGCTCCTGTAGCTTCCTCGCACTGCTGATTCCCGCCACAGACCTTCACTAAGGGCACCTCTTTGTTCCTTAGTCTCTTGACTCCTTGGTCTAGTATTTGGATTGGCCGACTTTCAACACTCAGGTCCTCTTGAACTTGTACTGTTTGTGGCTCGATCACTTGGTCCGCACTGGAAATGCATTTCTTGAGTACAAAGACATGGAACACGTTGTGAATAGCCGACATCTTCTGAGGCAGCTCTAGCTTATAAGCTACCTCGCCAATCCTCTGCGATATCGGGTATGGTCCCACGTAACGTGGACTCAGTTTACCCTTTCTTCCAAACCTCATCACTCCCTTCATGGGAGCCACTTTGAGGAATACTAGGTCCCCAACTTCGAATTCTAACGGTCTATGCCGCATATCCGCATAGCTCTTTTGTCGGCTCTGAGCAGCTTCAATTCTACTGGATGTTCCGTATAGCTCGGGTGGTGTTGTCGATGAAGTCCGTCTGGAGTCCCATCTTCTTCTTTTCACCACCCTCGTACCAGCATATGGGAGATCTACATTTCCTCCCGTATAGCGCCTCGTAGGGTGCCATTCAAATAGTAGCTTGATAGCTATTGTTGTAGGCGATCACGCAAACATAAGTATCGGCACACTACCTAAATCCAGGCGCAGCTCGTAACATATCCTCCATTTGATTTACCCTTTGCCTGTCATCCATCCATTTGGGGATGGAAGGCGAGTAATCGAACAATAGCTTGCCTAAGGCTTTTGAACACATTCAGAAATGGAAAATAAAGCGACCATCTCTCGCGAAATGATGGTCTTAGGAATTCCATGTAGTCTAATAATTTCCTTAGCATATAATCGCCAATTGTCGTCGAATAGGTCATCTTGATTGCTAAGAAATGGGCGGACTTCAATCATCCCAATTACCCATATAGCATCATAACCGCTTGTCGCCTTGGGCAATCTCGAGATGAAATCCATAGAAATGTCTTCACATTTCTATTCGAATCGGATCTACCGCAGTGTTCCTCCGTGTCTCGGTGTTCTCGCTTAACCTCTCCGCGTGTCCGTAGGTACCGACATATCGAGCCACATCTCTTTTCATTCGACCACGAACTTTCGCTTCACGCCTTGGTACATCTTGGTGGTTCCAGATGCATCGCATAAGGAGTTCTGTGAGCTTCCTCAAATATCTCCTTCCGTAATTACGATCGTCAGAATACATGCTTTATCCCCGAGGTAGAGTACCCCACTATCGTGAGATCCGAAACCCGTCCTTTCCTTCTAAGACCTCTTGCTTGATCCTCCAAGGCTTGGGTCATGGGCTTGTTTTTCCAGATATCATCGAATAGCGTTGGTGCTATCGTCATGGTCGAGAGTCAGTCCGAAATGATTTCAACCCCGTAACGCATAATCTCTTTTCTAAGGGCCGAGATAGCACTAATAGGGACATCAAGGTGGCGTCGGACTTCTCAATGCATCACCACCTTGTTAGCTTTCCCGGATGTATCTTCCCAGGTAGCACTGAGAGGAACCCGGGTGCTTGTTTCGACCTCCTTTAGGATTCTCCCATTGTCTTCTCTTGCCGGGGTTCCCTTTCCAAGCACTCTGGTTCCTCGACTCTGACCGGGCCCGACCCCGCTTCACTCTGCTTTCTTTTGTTGATTAATGTTGTTCGTAATGCTCTGTAATCAAGGCACATCACAGCTCCTCTGCTCATGCGGTCTATGAACTCCGCCGCCACATTCGTGAGCTATTTCGTGAGCATCTTCAACATGAGTCCGACCCTTTCTTCCGTGTTGACCAACTCGGGCACAAAGTGCGAAGTCGGTTGAATCTCTTCACGGCCACGACCGATAGGTCACCTTGTCCAACTCAGGAACTCGCCGTAATGCTTGTTGGTTACCCTCATGTGGAAGAATTCCTCTAAAAATTGCGACTAAATCATTCCATCTCATCCCGATTTACTTGTCTCTTTGCTTTAACCCGTTCCCACCACATCCAAGCATCTCCCGAAAGGCAGAAGATGCACACTTAATCTTTTCGCATTCGGGCCAGTCCAGTAGCTCCACGATGCTTTCCACCGTCTTGAACCTGACCTGGGCATCCCATGGCTCACCAGTGCCAGAGAAGTTTTTCGGCTTTAGTCTCTACCACTGGATCAGGTAACCTTCCTGTCGAACCATCGGGCCGGGGCCCGTCGGTGGGGCAATAGGGTTTCCTCGCTGATTCATTAGGGTATTTATTACTTGTTGTTTTGTCGGAGTTCTGTGACTACGTGTGTAAGGTCATGCGGGGGTGCTATCTCATCGGCTCTACTACCGCGTCTTCCAGACATTATCTTCATATATTAAAGTAAAGCTAGTATAAGTTTTTCGTTCGTTTACCTATGCATAATTAGACTAAAGCTATCATAAGGTCGTTTCAATCTTAAGCATCATTCACGTTCTAAGGCATAATTTAGCTTAAGGTATTTTACATCATATATAAACAAGCATAAGGGTATCATACATATTTTCATGCATATTTAGCTAGAAACATTTCCCATCATACATGAACAAGCATAAGGTAAAGACATTTTATAAATAAGCTAGAGGCATTTTATATTATACATGAACTAAATAATCTAAAGACATTTTTATATCATGCATGATCAGAATTAACAAAATTAGAGTATACATAGAATTCTTACTTGGAGCAGCAGGATTTGGAGCTTGATGTGTGGGTAGTGGAAAGGCAGATCCGCTCTGATACCAACTCACACGCCGCCCTTTGAGGACCCTAAATGTCCGGAGGAGGCGTGTGTGACGCCACTCATACATTTCATACAAATGGAAGACTTTAGATATGTACTTCTTAGTTCTTACATCGGAAGACTTTAGACCTAAATACTTTTCTTTTCTTTTTTTTCTTTTAAACATAAACATGCATTAACGCTTCTTCTTAACATAGAGTATGTTTCATACCATGCATGGATGGATACTTCTTCTTACTTCTTCTTTACTTCTTCTTATCAACATAAAGCATGCATCATATATATATAGATACTTAGTGCTTAGTAGGTTCATAACATCATCGTCATAGGGAGACATAAGTAAAGACATCCATAGACATCATCATCATAGGTAACATGTATAAATAGACTTAACGGATCTTCCACCGTGCCACTACCACACACATTGGCCCCTCCTGCTCCCTTTAGTTTACCCATCCCTTACCCTTATCTGAAAAGATAAACTATAAGCTCATAGGCTTAGTAAGATCCTGTCCTACTCACAAAAACCATACATCATTATTAATCATGGCTTGTAGCATTTATAACGTAAAATCAATATAACATGTAACTTACATGGTGTCATCAACTCATCATGTAGCATATGTAACATAAGTGAATATAGCATGGATAATCCCTAACTTAGTAGCATAACATGAATATATACTTAATCAGCATAATATGCATCATATGTAACTTAGTAACATAGACATCATAGCGTACCATCGAACATAACATGTAACGTATACATCATGACATATCATTCAACATAACATGTAACTTAAACATTATGGCATATTATCAAACATAACATGTAAACATATGGCATATCATCAAACATAACATGTAAACATCATGGCATATCATCAAACATAACGTGTAAACATCATGGCATATCATCAAACAAACATGTAAACATCATGGCATATCATCAAACATAACATGTAAACATCATGGCATATCATCAAACATAACATGTAAACATCATGGCATATCATCAAACATAACGTGTAAACATCATGGCATATCATCAAACATAACATGTAAACATATGCAGGATGCTTTTGAAAACATATATGTTAGGTACGTAAATATAAATCTCAACATATTTGGGCCCGGCATTGTACCACTTCTTCATTATCATAGCGCGCATCCCTAAATAGGCCCGAGGTAGCAAGTCTCGAACCTAATAGGTTTCTAGGCCCGAGTCTTATTCCATCGACCTAGGGGCAATCGTCATAGCGTAGAAGCCCATCCTAGGCCCGAGTCTTACTCCATCGACCTAAGGCATCTTGGAGCCCATCCCGTACTAGGCCCGAGTCTTATTCCATCGACCTAGGGGCAATCATACATAGAAGCCCATCCTAGGCCCGAGTCTTAGTCCATCGACCTAGGGCATCTTAGGAGCCCATCCCTTCTTGGACCTTGTTAAGGTCTTGGTACAAGCCATGCAGAAGGTAAAATACTTATATGCTTAATATATAACATAGCTTATTTCATTTCTTGACAAACATAGCATAGCATACTTCATTTCATAACACATCATGCTTCATTTCATGAACATATCTTCTTTCATTTCATAACATAGCATACTTCATTTCATAACATATCATACTTCGTTTCATCATCATATCATATTCATTTTTGTGAGCATATCCTTTTGTTTCATTCCATAGTCTTATCGTATTCCATTTCGTAATATTAGATATCACATACACAAAGGCATGGCATGAGACATGGCATCAAGAGTAAGTAAATATTAACTAAGGCATGGTATCTTCACCTAGCATTATTTAAGATCACATGTCATCATAAATTCACTCAAACACAAAGCACATGTAAACCTAATTCATTTAGCATGGCTACAACTTCATAAGCAGCATTATTTAAGACCACAAGTCATCATGAATTCACTCAAACACAAGGCACATGTGAACCTAATTCATTTAGCATGGCTACAACTTCATAAGCACATAGAGTTTGAATTAAACTTCATCTATTCCCCAAAACATAGGTTGGCCGAATGGTCCATGTAGGGTTTTTAGGGTTAATCTTTAACCTAAATTTATCTACATACTAAACAACATTATATGCATACCAATCATGGTATGAAACTTTATTGAACATAATAACCAAGGGTGGCCAAATGGCCCTTATAGGCTTTTTAGGGATTAGACTTTTAACTAATTCAATTAACATACAAATGCATACACTTCATGGTGTAAACTTCATTGAAACACACAAAGAAAAGAAACAACCAAGGGTGGCCGAATGGCCCTTTTAGGCTTCTTAGGGTTCTTGTCACCCAACATTCATTCATGGGCATTATAACCTAGCATAGCATTATTAGGGACATTTTCATGCAACCCTAACCCTAATTCCCTAGGGTGGCCGAAACACATAAGGGGCTCAACTAGGGTTCTTGTTACCCAACATTCATTCATGAGCCTTATAACCTAGCATAGCATCATTAGGGACATTTTCATGCAACCCTAACCCTAATTCCCTAGGGTGGCCGAAGCACATAAGGGCTCAACTAGGGTTAGCTTTTGGTTCTAATCCATTTTTAAATCTTAACTACATCATATAGTGAATAAAACATAGCATGTAACTTCATGTAAAACCCCAATCCTAGCTTGGCCGAATAGGTCTTGGTGGCCATTAGGGCTAGCTTTTTAACCTAACCTCTTTTCCCATCTTAGCATCATCATATACTTCCTAACATAGATTACAAACATAGATTACCACTTCATTGATAAACCAAAACATGCTTGGCCGAATCTAACATATAGGTTGTTCAAACATTCAATCAAACTACTCGTATGCGGTGAGGGATACTTACATCCTTCGCTTTGCTTTGGGGGAAGATGACCTAAGGAAGACCAACACCTAGCCTTCTCTTGCTTGGATGAGGTTCGGCCAAGGGGTGGAAGGGAGAGGGAGAGCTCTAGGATTTCGGTGAGAAGAAGGAAAGAAGAGAGGAAGTGACCAAATTCAATCTTCCCTCTTCTTTATAAAGGGGAGGAAGAGAAGTTCCTCTTTTCTTTTCTATGCCTCTTCATTTACCCTTAGTCCCACTTATCTATAGTTTCCACTCTTCCTTAATCATATAATCCTATTGGGCTTCTGGTTAGTGGGTGCATCTATAAGGCTTGGCTATCTCTAGAGGTTTGGGGTTCAATTCCTAGGCCTTGCACCCCTTTTTGGCTTATTTTCTTTTATTTTTGAAAAGGCCCACATAAAGCCCATGATCATCAAGCCAAAAATTCTTGTAAAATTTGCTAGGAATTTTACGGGCGTTACAGTATCCCTTTCTTATTATTGTAAGAATAGCTTGTAAGAGGTTTCTCCGCCTCCGACTTGTGTCGAGGAGTATTTGCGATTAGTGGTTGCGTGTGCATAACTAGAGCTCTTTAGAGCTCGATCCGTGGAGTAGGAACCTTGAGGTTCCGAACCACGTTATATGATCGTGTTGTGATTGTGTATCTTGTTATTTTTATTTGTTATTACTATTCTATTGTGCTAACAAGATTGTAGACGATCAAACGCGAAAGAATTCCATCACTCACTAGCTCGACGCTATTCACTCTAGCATTCCAACGATACCCTATAAGGATGATTCTAGGTCTCAGTCTGGGTACATATTCACCCTGAATGGAGGTGCAATAAGTTGGAAAAGTTTCAAGTAAGACACTGTAGCAGATTCTACCACTGAGGCATAATACATTGTAGCTTCAGAAGCAGCAAAGGAAGTGGTTTGGATCAAGAAGTTCATCGCTGAACATGATGTTGTCTCATCAACGATCCAAACTTGTGCTTCACCACTATCATCTGATAAGAGAGATCATCATTAGGATGGAAATAAAAATCGAGAAGACTCCCACTGAAAGGAACTTAGCGGACCCTTTAACTAAGGCCTTACCTCAAAGTAAGTTTGAGGGTCATGTTAGAGCTTATGGTATTGGATACCGTGGCGATTGACATTAGGCCAAGTGAAAGTTTGTTAGTTATATATGAGAGGTGTCCTAAGGCAATAGCCTTATGGTTGTACCATTTATTTGATAAATGAAGAATCACTATTTGAGTATACATATTTTCATGTATTTGATTGGATCTTAAACTCATTTACTGAATATCCACAATATGATTCACAACATAAGATTCCTAGTCAATGAATTATGCATTCGGACACCATCAATTCTGTTGAGACTAGCACGAGTTGTACTCTTTGGTTTGTAAGGGAGCCGGCTAGAGGGGGTGAATAGCCCTCGTGACGTTGGACGCCGTAAATTGCTGCCTACAAAGCGTTAGCGCAAGCGAAATATACAACTATAAGTAAAGACAAGCACAATATAAACAAGCAATACAAACACCGAGATATAACGTGGTTCACGGCTACGCCGCTAATCCACGGTCCGATTCGTCCACGGTGAATCACTCCGCCAAAACCAATCACTATCGGTCTCTCCTTTGCACAAAGCTAGGTGGAGGTAACCTTTACAACCAAGATCACTCTTCTTACAATAGGATTGAAGTAAAGACAAGTAAGAAGAGTTTAGAGCTTGTGGGGCACTAGGAAGATTGTTTGGAACTTAAGCATTAGCCTCTCAAAGGCTTACACCCTCTCTTTTTATAGAGAGGGCTAACTTCTTCCTGCTTGTTACGCCATCACGATCACGCCCTTGGCGCCGACGTGCATCCTACAACGGCCTCCGAACACGTCGGATCCCGACCGTTGTAGTCCACCGGAACTCTTGGCAGTCGACTGTTGGACCTCATCAGTCGACTGCTGCCTCCGTAGTCGACGGCCCAGTCGGCTACGAACGGTTCTGTGGCCGAACCCTTATCTACCGATCGCGCTTCAGGCCGATCGATGGTCTTGGCGCGATCGCCCACGATGGCGATCGCGCTGGCCACAATCCGGCGATCGTATACTCAAACTCACTCGAAGCAATGATTGCCATGTCATGGCGATCGGTCGTGTCGAAACCCATCCGACACTTGGCCAAATGGCCAAGTTTCACCTAAGAGCTACCCTTCCCCGGGTTACAATCGCCACTCTCATTTCTGAGTCCTCGCCTTCGTTCTCTTCGTTCTCGGCACGCCCTGATCAGCGCGCGGCTCTGCAATGCTCCTTCGCGTCTCTTGCCTCGAAGTCTACTTCCTCCGGCTTCACTCCAAGCTTCTCGTCCGGCGGTCCCTCGGATGCTCCAAGCGCACGGCTTCCGCAAAGCTATCCTTCACCGACTCAAGGCACAAGTCATGAGATGTGAAACTCGCCACGGCTCCATGTGCGAATTACTAAGTCCTGCACGACTTCAACGCACATATTACATCAACATATCAAACTAACTTAAACCCTTTGCCACACCATCAAAACCATATTACGGCAAGAGATTGCCCTAACAATCTCCCCCTTTTTGATGTGTGGCAATCCGTTTAAGTTAGGTAAAAACATTTGATATAAATTCTAAGTTAAGAAAGCATGTAAAGATAAACATGATATAGCAACATGCAACTCCCCCTTAATCCATGAAACTCTCTATGCAAATTTTCTCCCCCTATCATATATTTCTCCCCCTACAATATATTTCTCCCCCTAAAGTGATTAACTTAAACATACTTATTTCTCCCCCTTTGACACCATCAAAAAGATTAACACTAAGTTATAAGCTCATGGCATCAAGTATATTTCTACCACTTGTTGGTGGCATCAAGTATATTTCTGCCACTTGTAGGAGGTTTTATAAACTGAATTCGGCCTTCAATATTCTGATTTATCAGTATGGCAGTCGACTGGCACAAATGAATCCATATTTCTGATTTTCTGGACGAATTTCAGAAATGCATTATAAATTCCAGAAAATTCTAAAAATCATGAAATTTGGGGAACATATTTCTTTTAAGTATATCTATCAAGGAAAAATAGTTTTTCATGAAAACTCATTATATTTTCTTGTTTTTGCCAAAAATCCAAAAGTTCTAAAAACCACTAGGTTTTTGATCATTCTAGTATCAAGTTAGCTACCTAGTTTTGCATCCAATTGTTTCAAAACATGAATATATGTATTTTAAGGTAAGAAATTGTTTTGAAAACATGTGAAATATCCAACCATGATCTTTGGGCAATATGTCTATGAATTAAACATAAGCCTTCCCCATGATTGGTCTATTATTGCTATGTTGATACTTTAAATGACCATCTAAATGCCATAGGCATTAGTGGACATTTGTATCATCCTAATATCTCACCCATGCTAAGTTTGCAATCAAGTTAGCCTATAGTGAGTGTGAGATGTATCCTAGGGGGTATTTGTATATACTTAACCCATATATTCATGCAATTCTATCATGGTTAAGTATCAACCTAACATCCTACATGATCATAATGACATATATGAATGAATTCTACATTATGATCATGAAACTCATGTATCCATCAAATAATAGTCATGCATTAGGTATTATACGATGATAATAAACAAATTATCACCTAAAGCATGATTTAAACCTATTTCTAGTGATAACGTACAAATTTCAAAATCATAAATCATGATTTAAAACACACATAGCAATTACATCAATCATCATGATTTAAGCATTATTACCTATTTATGGGCACGTTATCATCACCCAACACTATCTAAAAATGTTGTCCTCCATCCTAAGTCAACCAAAATATGATATAGGTCAAGTTCATATGGTTGACTACCCTAGGGTTATTCTAACCCTTAAGGATGGATTTTGGAACCCAAAATAGATTCTTTCCTATTGGGTTCACTAAATATTCCTTGGGGATCCATTTTCTAGCTATTGCTTTCTTTTTATCTTGTCCCCTAGCTATTAGGCATTTATAGGCCTTTTCATTTTTCTTTTCCTTGTAGCCTAGGCCCTTTTTGTTGAAACTTGCCCTTTGGCTCCCAATTATCATGTTAAGGGTGTAGGAGCCTATAGTGAATTTCTCTAGGGCTTTTGTTAAATAATCTACCTTTTCCCTTAAAGCCCTATTTTCCTCTATGCATGCATCATTAACATCCAAAGGCATATAATCATGTGAGCATGCATCATCTAAGCTAGAAGAAATATTATCATTTAAGCATGCTTTTTCTAATTTTTGTTCTAGGTCCTTAATTTGTTCAAGCATGCATTTATTTTTCTTCTTTGCCCTAAATAAGTCCTTAGTTAAGCTAGAAATCATGGAAACTATCTTATGGGGTGAGAGATTCGTTACCATAGTTTCCATGTCCTCTTCTTCGGATGAGGAGGATGTGGAAGCTCCCCCTTCATTTGAGCTCTCCCCATTTGAGCTTGATTCTTCATTTTCGGATGAAGAGCAATCCAAGTCATCAAAGGCCATCAAGGCCAAATTGGTGACAAAGGCATTCTCCTCATCCGATGATGATGAGGATGATGAGGATGGGTCATCCCAAGTCCTTGCCTTGAGAGCCTTAGCCTTTCCCTTCTCCTTTGTTTTCTTTCTCCTCTTCCTTTCTCTTGCTCCCTTCTTCTTCTTCCTCTTCTTTCTTCTTTCTTTTCTTCTCTTCTTTGCTTTTGTTTAGAGAGGACAATTGTCCCTTATGTGCCCTTCTCCTTGGCAATTGTAGCATATAACCTTCCCTTGGTCTTCTCATCCTATCATTAGATTTATCAAATCTAAAATTCTTAAATGCACGCCTTACCCTCCTTACCATATAGGCTTCTTCGGTGCTATCCATGGAGGAGGAGGAAGGACGCTCACATCGGAGGAGGAGGATTTCCATCTTCTTCTTCCCCTTCTTGGCCAATAATGCTACTCCTCTTGAGGGTTGAATTTTAGGCTCCTCTTGTATTCCCTCAAGCCTAGTTTCGTGGAGTTCCATTGTTGAGAAGAACTCCTCCAAGGTGCTCACTTCTAAATTCTTTGAGATATAGAATGAGTCCACCATGGAGCTCCACTTTGAGGACCGGGGAAAAGCCTCTAAGACCTTCATTACCAACTCCCGGTTTGAAACCATCTCACCTACACTTCTTAGTCCATTAAAAATTTCTTTGAATCTAGAATGAAAAGAAAATACCTTTTCTCAGTTTTGTAATTTGATGTTGATAGTTGGGAGCGGAGGAGATCTCTCCTTGCTAGCTTTGCCTCGGATGTGCCTTCATGAAGCTCAATTAGCTTCTCCCACATCTCCTTGGCGCTAGGCATTCTCCTATTCGGTTGATTTCTTGTTGGGGAGCACATTGAAGAGATGATGTTTGGCTTTGAATTTGCAAGGTGCTCTTCCTTTGCCTTTTGGTCCACCTTGATTTTTCGATTGGTTTCCCTCTTCATCCCTAGGCAAAACGTAAAACCGGATTCCATTGTAATCATTATATTAAAACTGCTTTAAAATACCTCCATTCGCTTCTTCCACTGCGAATTCTCCTTCAAACTGAGGAGGATGAATGTTGGAGCCGCCATTTTTGATGTAGGGCTTGTTGCGGCGTTAGTCCGTGACAAGCAACCTCGGCTCGATACCACTTGTAGGGGATCGATATGGCCGGCTAGAGGGGGGTGAATAGCCCTCGTACGTTGGACGTCGTAAATTGCTCGTCTACAAAACGTTAGCGCAAGCGGAATATACAACTATAAGTAAAGACAAGCAAAATATAAACAAGCAATACAAACACCGAGATATAACGTGGTTCACGGCTACGCCGCTAATCCACGGTCCGATTCGTCCACGGTGAATCACTCCGCCAAAACCAATCACTATCGGTCTCTCCTTTGCACAAAGCTAGGTGGAGGTAACCTTTACAACCAAGATCACTCTTCTTACAATAGGATTGAAGTAAAGACAAGTAAGAAGAGTTTAGAGCTTGTGGGGCACTAGGAAGATTGTTTGGAACTTAAGCATTAGCCTCTCAAAGGCTTACACCCTCTCTTTGTATAGAGGGCTAACTTCTTCCCGCTTGCCACCATCACCGATCACGCCTTCGCCGATCGTCATTACTACAATGGCCTCCGAACACGCCGGATCCCGACCGCTGTAGTCCAACGGAACTCTTGGCAATGGATCGATGGACCTCATCAATCGATCACGCCTCTCGTAGTCGACCGCCTGGCTACGAACGCCTGCGGGCCGAACCCTTATTGACTACCGATCCCGCTCAGCAGCCGATCGATGGTCTTGGCCCGATCGCCCATCGATGGCGGCCGACCGCCACAATCCGGGCCAACAGATACCAGAACTCACTGATTGAGCAGCGATCGCCATGTCATGCGGCAATGACCGTGTGTCGAAACCTATCCGACACTTGGCCAAACGGGCCAAGTTTCACCTAAGAGCTACCCTTCCCGGGTTACAATCGCCACTCTCATTTCTGAGTCCTCGCCGAAGTTCTCTTCGCTTCGCCACGCCCCTAAGAAGATCGCGCGACGGCCTCGCAATGCTCCTTCGCCTCTTTGCCTCAAGTCTACTTCCTCCGCTTCACTCCAAGCTTCTCGTCCGGCGGTCCCTCGGATGCTCCAAGCGCACGGCTTCCGCAAAGCTATCCTTCACCGACTCAAGGCACGAGTCATGAGATGTGAAACTCGCCACGGCTCCATGTGCGAATTACTCAGTCCTGCACGACTTCAACGCACATATCACATCAACATATCAAACTAACTTAAACCCTTTGCCACACCATCAAAACCATATTACGGCAAGAGATTGCCCTAACATGGTTTATCCAAGCAACTGCTTCACTTGTCGGAGACATTGGGATGTCCGAAGTCAACCGTGGATGCTAGTTATGGTAACTAGTTCATTGGAGTGACTAGTTGTAAGACTTTATATGGATCTCTTCATATACAGATATGTCAATGAAGTCCTTAATGTAGCTTAAGTGCGATGCTCCTTCGACTTGCGATGTTCAAGTCATCTTGGTCATGGAGATTTATGTTTTGACATCTTAAGAAAGTATCTCCGAGGAGATGTGGACCCGGGATGATTGGCTATAAGTCAAAGTGCCCGAAGGTGTTTGAATTGCTTATAGAGGATTCACCACTCCTTGCGAGGAGATGTAAACCCTATGGCCTTTCGTCGGATTGTTACTAAAGTCTTTGGCCAAAGCATTACATGTTTAGAGTATGGTACTCTTGCATACATGTGTAGTAATAAGAATTCGCAGGACGAGGAAGTAATACTTGGGTTAGGTGACGAGTCACCTAGTGGGAATGACACAATAGACCATGTCCTGAACCAAGTGGGTATAAGATGAGTGAAGGGAACGGGGCATGACTCACTGTAGCTGCTGAAAGGTTTTAGAAGTTGTTCTGGGGTCAATCGTTGATTTTTTTGTTATTTGGGGATCATGATGTACTACTAGGTGGCACTCATGATCATTGTATAATTAATGGTTAATTATAGATGACTAACATAAACCAGGAACCTATTTAGTCACATGCACTACAACTGTTATCCGAAGAATTTAAAACGAGTTTGAGAATGAGATTCTCATATCGAGAGAGACTTGGTTTGGTTGGACAAAACAAGGAGCGAGCATGAAATTGTTTCAGTCGCATCGGAAGCATGGATGGGACGAGTCTTTTGAAGACATAATGGATGAACCAAATTGTTTGGTTCTTATCCAATGGTGGAAAATAACCAAAAGAGGTTTGGTTTATTTTAAACGAATAAACCAAAAATTGGTTTGGTTTATTTTAACATAAAATAGACCAACGTGTTTTTGTTTATTTTAACTTAAAATAATGGAGCAGGTTAATGGGTTTTGGTTGTGAACCAATAACCCTTGAGAAAAGGTCTCTTAATTGTTATGAAACACGTTCTCTATAAATAAAAGGGTTGAGAGATATTTTGTAGACGATTTAGGTTTTGTGAAACCCTAGCCTTTTTCTCTTCTTCCTCTCCTTGCTTGTGTGCCGCCCACTCTTGGAGTTTCCACCGCCAAAGCTTGGCTGCTCCTCCTCCTCCAGGCGCCGACTGACCACCAACCGCCAGTCTTCCTCCGGCCAGCAGTCCCGCCGCCGGCCACCTCCAGCCGCTGGCCATAAGGATGTCGTTGGCCACTTGTTTGGCTGGTCATCTCCTCCACCAAGCTGCCCTCTTGGACAACTTGTGTTCATTGCGACGAGAGCGTCGTTTGGACATCGTTTGGAACTCCGGTAGAGACCTCCTTGCCAGGGATTGGATCTCCAACAATCCTCAAAGTTTCGTCAATTTTTTGACAAAACCGCATCAAAGAAAACAAGTTTGTGAAACTTGTTTTGTGATCGTCTCTCGGATCACAACGTCTTCGACACAAGACTAGTATCTCGTGTAAAGATGGGGCTCGTAGCTTGCTGAAGCTATCCCGAAGATACTCGGCGTGGACTCGGATAGAAGCAAAACATACGAGGGTCGCTAAGGTTGATGCCCTTTCCACTGCTTGTTATTCATCAGGTATATCTTGTGTAATTTCCTTTATTACAAAAATTTAAATGTGCGATTATATCTACACTATTGTATCTTGCATGCTTGTGGTGTGTGTACTGTAATAAAATAGTTTATTATCGATTTTTTTCTTACATGTGCATGTTTTAATCATGTTCGAACACACACCCACATCGGTGCCCCGAAAACCCAACAATTTATAAATTGAATAAGGATCATAAATGGATTGTTTGTGAATTGTTGAAATCATTGAGATATCCTAATGGTTATGTTTCTAATCTTTGCAGATGTGTTGATTTCAAGGAATGCAAATTGATTGGTTTGAAGAGTCATGATTGTCATATATTCATGAAAAGACTAATTCCTATTGCTTTTAAGGAACTGTTACCAAATTTTATATGGGGTGCAATTACGGAATTAAGCATTTTCCTTCATGATATTTGCTCGACAGTATTGAGTCATTCACACATGGAGACATTAGAGAGAGACTTCCGATCATTTTGTGTAACTTAGAAAGAATATTTCCACCGATATTTTTTGATTCCATGGAACATCTTTTGGTTCACATGCCATATAAGGCTAAAGTTGGAGGTCCTGTACAATTTCGATGGATGTATCCATTTGAAAGGTGAACTTTTTCTTTTTCCTTTATCATTATTAGTGCATTTGATCAATTTAGTATAAATTAATTGCTAATAGATTTTTTTTATAACTATTAGATTCCTCTATCACTTGAAAAAAAAGTGAAAAATAAGGCTCATGTTGATGCTTCCATTGTTAATGAATATATTATGGAGGAAGTTACAACTTTTGCATCATATTATTTTGAACCTCACATTCAATGCAAAAGTCGTATAGCAGGAAGAAATAATGAGGGTCCTGTTGATCCCAATTTGAAGTCATTCTCAATTTTTAATTACCTTGGTCGACCGAGTGGATCTTGTACAACTAGATGCTTAACTGGTCAAGAGTAGAGAGCAGTCCACACATATATTTTTATCGAATCCTAGAAGTAACGTCATATTTAGAGTAAGTATATAATTGTTATATTGTATATTTCATATATCATAAATTATTGTTCGTGTTATATTTAATTTTATTATAGGATTTTCCAAACCCTATATTCTGAGCTTCCTAAGCATGAGTTTGATCGTTTGATGAAGAATTTATACCATGATTCAAAAATATGTAAGTAGTCTATGATAATAAATTTGATAAATGTTGACTTTAACACATAATTATTTGACTTTATATTCTTGATAATCACACTCATTGAGCAAGAACTAGTAATGCATCTGTCATGGGGTCCAAATTCAGTGGTGAAAACTTAGATGACATATTTCATAAATGGATATAATTTTCAAACTGAAGAATATGGAATTGGGAAAACTACAATGAATAGTGGAGTTTGTGTTCACCATCTAATGATGGAGGTGCAAGGAATGATTTTTATTGCTTATTGATGAAATTTTAGATGTAGCGTACCCAGGATCAGATTTGTTAGTTAATTTATTTATGTGTCGTTGGTTTGACCCTATCAAAGGCATGAGGGTGCATCGACAATTTAATTTGGTTGAAATAAATCACAAAAAATTATACAAGAGTTATGAAGCATTTGTGTTAGCACAACAAACAATTCAAGTATTTTATGCTTAATATCCTAGTATGACGATGAAACAAAAGTGATTGGTGGGTTATTTGTAAAACAAAAGCACATAAAAAAATTGAGGAACATTGGGAAGACATAACATATTAATAAGATGAAGTTGTCATTTCATATCGACGAATATAATATTTCAATGTTACGAGATCCCAGCGGCATAATAATAGTCGTTGATGTAAGTGAAATGAATGAGGATGAAGATTAGGAATTTAATTTTGAAGATGACGGTGACGATGATGATGACGATGGCGATATCGAATAGACGTATGACCAAGATGAAAATCATAATGCGGACTTCAATTTATAATTATGGGTAACTTTTATTGAGTACCAATTATGTTTCAATTTACTGCCTAATTCTAAATTTCATATATTTGATATATTATTAAACTGTCTTTTTTTGTAGGTTATCCAGTTGATATGAATATGGAAACTTTTTCATATTGTTCATATTATAAATTTGATATGCAAATGTAATTCCTTTTTTTATAGTCATATTCTTCTAATAATTGTGATTGTTAGTTTCGACGTGGCGGTCATAGACGGAGTAGCAATGGAAGATCATAGTCTTCCTCTGCTTCAGCCCTTGCACAGTCTGATGCTATTGCAGGAAATGTGTCCTCCACCTCTTCTCCATTTGCAGAATCTTCTGATCCTCAACAGATACATGCTAATGTATCTTCCCTAGTACAAAAAATCACTCATTGAGAGGGAAGATATGCGAGAGTTCATATCTCCGCGCAGAGATTCGTAACTATTCAAGTTTTAAATTATCTATGTTTTTAATATAATATGTATTTTTGTAAGTATCTAATATGGTTTGTTTTTATTTTATGTTAGATTTATAAATTCTGTACATGTTATTCATGAGGTGAATAAAATAGTGAATAACCATTGGGGCGGAGTTTCTATGACTTATACGAGCACGCCGGAAGAAATAAAAAGTTTATGATGGAATGAGTTCATTGTAAGTTATTTAAATCATTTTGTATATATAATTGTAGTTAATATAATCAATTCAATTTTTCTCTACTGCAGTAGTTATTTACATGGGAGGAGAGTGAAACACAAGAGATTAGGAGGATTTTAAAGAAAAAGTGTGGCAACCATATCAGAAACATACTCAGTCAAGCGAAAATCAGAAATAAAAAGTCACACTATATAATCGAGGAAAATTGGAATAAAATTGTTTCATATTGGGGATTTGAGGATAGCAAACGGAGGAGTGAGCAGAATAAGAAAAATACACATTGTAATTTTGGCGCTATGTCTGCCACGTGTGCGGGAGGCTCAATCAATATCGATGAGCATAGACATCGATTGTTGAGATTTTTTAAATCATAATTTTGTAATCTAATACTCACTAATTTATAAATTATAACGCTGTTTGTTTAGGCCAAGGAGACGGTGGCTGAGCCATTATTCATAGACACTTTCACATGTACATTCCAAAAGAAAGATAAGACGTGGAGTGAGGAGAGAGCTAGAACAATAAAGGTTTGTAATTTAAAAAATTTTAATTATTATTTTAGTATTTAACTTTTTTCTTTTAAAACAGGAGAAATACGATGAACTTGCATAGAGAAATTTGAGTGCAAGTGATGATGCAGTTCAATCTGAGTCTTCTGTTAGAAATATCAATTTATGGCTCGAAGCAATTGGAGGCGTGAAAAGTGGAAGAATAATTGGACTCGGTTCTTTGAGTCAATCCTATAAAGTCCCTGGTGCTTCTTCTTCATCCTCCCCGACATAAAGAGCAGAAATAAATCAATTAACCAAAGAGGTTATTCATTTGAGGGAGTTACTAGCGCAGAAGGAAAATGAATCGAGACAAAGAGATCAGGAAGTAAAAGAATTAAATGAACAGATGAAAGAATTTTGAAGGCAACAGATGTTCATTATGCATCATCTTCAATTAACGTCTAGTTCAAGTCACTGGATTATGGAGGTGTAGCTTATCGGTTGATTTTACCTCCGACACTTGCGATTGCTCACAACGTATTTCCTATTTTTATACTGAGGAAATACATGTCACATGTTGATTATGTTATGAAAGAGGTTTCGATTCTACCTCTATCTAATGCGACTTACGAGGAGATTTCAGTGCGTATTCTTGGTCGCAATAAGCGTCAATTGCAGAACAAAACCATCCAACTCATAAAGGTTGGATGACGGTATCATATCGATGAGGAGGCTATATGGGGGCTGGAAGATACTATCCGAGCTCGATGGTCTCATCTAGTTACTTGAGGAATGTAAGTGGTCGTTTCAGAAACTTGCTTGAAGTAAATTTTTGCATGTTAGTACGAAATTTGGGGACCAAATTTTTATAAGTGGGGGAGAATGTAAAATACCGAAAAAAAAATATTCCTCGATAATTGATAAAATATCTTATGGAATTTTTCAAAAATTTTTAGGAATTTTTTGAAATTAATAGGGATTTGTATGATCGTTTGGAGGAAGGTTAAAGCTTAATTGGGTGTTGGGTCAAGTTGGATTAGCTCGGATTTGATCTAGGCTAACTCAACCACTTAGCATTAAAAACCCACTCGTCTCTTTCTTTAACACGAGCCGTGCCGTTTCTTCCATTTTTCTCCACCCGTACGTTTCCTAAATCGTGCATTTCTCCCCAAATCTCCACCCGACGTCTCTTCGGTGCTCACCGATCGCGACTCCTCCATTCCGAGCTCACCGTCGCCAACCGCTTGCATCGCCGGAGCAGCTAGTGGATCGCACAGCCGACCACCGAATCGGGAAGTAGCCCGACGATGCCTCCTCGCCGCCGTCTTCTCCCTCGTGCGCCGCCACACCGCTGCCGCCGTGAGCTCTCGGTCTTTGATTGCCAGCGCCCCAAGCCAGCCGCGAGCCCTTCTCCCTTTTCACCGCCACCTGAGCTCGCTATGCCATCGCCGGAGCAAGGTTAGGGTGCGGTGTTTTACAAGATTTCAGTCGATTTCGGCCATTACTGGACTCATCGCCGTCTGTCCGGTCGTGTAGCCGACAGAGCTCAATTTTGTTCTGTGAGCCCTAATTGTCGTTGCCGCCTTCTCCGCACCTCTTCTCCTCGCCTACCGTCGGGGCAGCAGGATTCTGACGAACAGATAGATTTGAGGGATTTCTTTGTCGGAGATCGTCGGAATTAGGTAAGGGTGTCGATTTCTCCTTGTCTAGTCCCTTGCTTTGATTCCTTGGTTGAACAGGATTTTTGGTGTATGGGCAGGGATCGTGAGTGCCGGTTGCAGCCGGTGAACGTGGCTGTCGGTTCTGTGGAGTTGATGCCGGTGAGCAGAGGAGATGATGAACAGTACCTTGTTGTTGCCAATAAGTTGGAGCAGGTGCGTGTATAGGAAGTTACTTCCATGACATGCGCTTAAGTTTGAAATTATTTACTGCTATAATCGAGCCACCTATGCTTGATCCGAATTCTCTAGTACTTGGAGTTGCATAGTCTCACAAGGGACAATTTCCCACGTTTCCAGAGGTGCGTCGTTTCCTTCCATCTCCCTTTGCTCTACTCGCCTGCGATGGAAACCTTCTCCTCGGAGTTATTGGTTCATAACCAAAACCCGTTAACCCGCTCCAATAACTTAAGTTAAAATAAACCAAACCACGTTGGTCTATTTTAAGTTAAAACGAACCGAACCAACTTTGGTTCATTCGTTTAAAACAAACCAAACCACTTTGGTTTGTTTTTCACCATTGGATTAGAACAAAATCGATTTGGTTCATCCATCATGTCTTCATAAGACTCGGCCCATCCATGCTTCCGATGCGACTGAAATAATTTCATACTCGCTCTTTGTTTGGTCCAACCAAACCAAGTCTCTCTCAATCTGAGAATCCTATTCTCATACTCATTTTAAATCCTTCGGATCACGCTCGTTGTGCATGTAACCAAATAGGTTCCCGGTTTATGTTGGCCATCTATAATTAACCATTAATTATAGAACGATCATGAGTGACACCTAGTAGTACATCATGATCCCCAAGTAATCGGAAAATCAACGGTTGATCCCAAAACCTTTTCTGAAATCCTTCAGCAGCTACAATGCATCATGCCCCATTCCCTTCACTCATCTTATACCTACTAGGTTCAGGACATGATCTATTGTGTTAGTCCCCACTAGGTTGACTACGTCACACTTAGCCCAAGTATTACTTCCTCATCTTGCAGATTCTAGTTACTGCACATGTATCCAAGCGTACTATACTCTAAAAATATAATGCTTTTGCCAAACACTTTAGTAACAATCCGACGAGAGGCCATAGGGTATACATCTCCTCACAAGGAGCGGTGAATCCTCTATAGGCTATTTAAACACCTTCAGCCACTTCGACTTATATCCAATCATCCCAGGTCCACATCTCCTCGAAGATGCTTGCGTAAGATGTCAAAGCATAAGTCTTCATGACCAAGATGACTTGAATACCGCGAGTCGAAGGAAGATCGCACTTAAGATGCAGTAAGAACTTTATTGACATATCCATATATGCAGAGAACCATATGAAGTCTTACAGCTAGTCACTCCAATGAACTAGTTAACATTACTAGCATCCACGATTAACTCCGGACATCCCAATGTTTCGAGCCAGTAAGGAACAGCTGCTTGGAGAAACCAAAGAGTACACCTCATGCTAGTCTCAACAGAATCGATGCCATCCGAATGCATCAATTCATCGACTAGGGATAATTCCAATACATCACAATTACACATGTAGAGATACTCACTAGTTATGATCCAATCACAATTTCTCTCATGCTGTGAATCGTATTGCAGACATTCAGTAAATGAGTTTAAGATCAAATCAAACACATGAAAACATATATACTCAAATAGTGAATCTTCATTTATCAAATAAATAGTAAAACCATAAGGCGATTGCCTTAGGACACCTCTCATATATTACCAACAAACTCCCACTTGGCCTAAAGTCAATCGCCACAGTATCCAATACCATAAGCTCTAACATGACCCTCAAACTTACTCTGAGATAAGGGCTTAGTTAAAGGGTCCGCTAAGTTCCTTTCCGTGGGAATCTTCTCGATTTGTATTTCCTTCCTACTTATGATCTCTCTAATCAAATGATAGCGGCGAAGCACATGTTTGGATCGTTGATGAGATCACATCAAGATCAGAGATGAACTTCTCGATCCAAACCCCTTTTTTTACTATTTTCCGAAGCTGCAATGTATTCTGCCTCAGTGGTAGAATCTGCTACAGTGTCTTGCTTGAAACTTTTCCAACTTATTGCACCTCCATTTATGGTAAATACGTACTCAGACTGAGACCTGAATCATCCTTGTCTATCTAGAAGCTGGCATCGGTATACCCACATATTACCATATCACCTTCTCCATATATTAGGATCACATCCATAGTTCTTCTTAAGTACTTATGGATTGTCTTAACAGCCACCCAATGATCCATTCCTGGATCAGACTGATATCTGCTCATGACACTCAGAGCATACGATACATCGAGCCTCATACATAACATAGCATACATGATAGATCCTAGTGCGGATGCATAGGAAATCTTACTCATGCAAATCCTCTCGTCTTCTGTGCGCGTAAAGTCCAAGCGGGAGTCTTGGCAGCATAAGTCTAATGGTTGGCGGCGTAAAGTCTAAGCGGAGTCTTGGCAGTGTAAGTCCAATGTGCTTTGGCAGTGTAAACACCGTTAGCATGACATAGCCGATTGAAGCACCTGAAGGCTAGCGTATAGATGAACAAGTCATGGATGACCTGGAGGGATCTGATAGGCGCGAGGCTGACGGATGTGACTAGAAGGCTTAGGTCTAGGCTACGGGTGGTCTAGCAAGTATGGGGGCACCATACTTGGGGTAAACCTTATGTTTGAGGTTAAAACCTCATGTTTGAGGTGTGCCAGTCGACTGGTGTCATATGACAGTTGACTGGTTTTAGTCAACTAGGGTTTGACTGGGGAAGTGTCCCAGCAGTCGACTGCCATAGGTGGGCAGTCGACTGATCATGTGATCAGTCGATTGGTGCTTGAGAATTTGGGCACAAAATGGAGTCTGACTTGACTGCTGGGGTTAGCAGTCGAGTGAAGGCTCGATCAGTCGACTCATGGACATGATCGACTATTGATGTCCTATCCGTTGGATTTTTCCAGTGTGGATTACACCGTTGTCTTACAACAATAGTGTCATCAGTCGACTTATGGTCCCGAGCAGTCGACTGATCGACAATTTCTAGCCCAGGTAGAAGCTTTAAATGGAGCTCATAGAGGATGAAATCAACAAGGTTCTTTGAGGTGTTTTGGGGCGAGTCACTACTGCAATTCAGGGTCTCCAAGTGCTACTTGATCAACCTAGCAAGCAAGCATTCAAAAGAGTTTTGTGTAAATTTTTCTTTGCATCTCTTGTTGTATTTCATATTGTATTTGCTTGTTGTATTTTGTTTATTGTTGTAAAATATTGTACAAGGTTTCTCTGCCTCTGACTTTTGTCAAGAATGAGTGTTTATTAGTGGTGTGTGAATGACATCGCTAGAGCTCATTTGAGCCTGATTCGTAGAGTAGGAACCTTGAGGTTCTGAACAACGTTACATCTTTATCTTGCGGTTGTGTATTCGTATTTGTCTTTATATTGTACTTCTATATTCCGCTGCGTACTAACGAAGATTGTAGAGACAAGCGCGAACGAATTCCATCAACTTATGAGCACGAAGCTATTCACCCCCCCCTCTAGCGGTCAGCATTTCCTCTACAATTGGTATTAGAGCCCGGGGATCTTCTACGGACTAACCGCCGAGAGCAAAGACAAAGACGCTAGAGTGTGAAGATGGAGTTGGAAGAACAACTAGGTTGGGACATCAACACACCAGTGCCTTACACCCTGTATGGACGAGAAGGCTTCAATTCTTGGAAGAGAAGAATTGAAGATTTTATTATGATGAGAGATTTTGAGAAGTGGTCCATCTTAATGGAAGGATTTGAATATCCAAGAGGACCAAAAGGTGGCTTCCTCAAAACGAAGAGATAGAGTGAGGAGCAACTCCAACAATTCGAGAAAAACAAGAAGGTAATCAAATTTATTTTTGATATAATTCCTAATGACTTCTTGTGTAGCCTAGGTGATTGCATGGATGCCAAGGAGCTTTGGAGGGATTTGGTGAAGCTCCATGGAGATCCATCACCGGCTCAAGAAGAGAAGGTCGAAGATGAATCCTCATTCTCACAAGCGAGTGAGGATTCTGAAGTTGATAGGGAGTCAACCTTCGAATCGGTGGAAGAAAAGGAAAAAGTGGAAGAAGCCTCCACTTCAAGGATTGAGGGGGAGGAGAGCCCTCCACACCGGAGATGGAGCAAAATCAAGAAGAAGCCTCAACCTCCGAGAGGGATGAAGAACCCACTCTGATCACCATGACAAATACCCTAGGTAACTCAAGCAATTTAGGCTTAAATAAAATTCATATAATTTGCTTTGAGTGTATGGAATCTGGGCACTATAAGTGCAAGTGCCCAAAGAGAGTAAGGAAAGATCCACCGACACCAAAGGTCAAGGATGTCGGTCCCCCAACAATCGAGAGCAAGGAGAAAGTGATTTGCTTCAAATGCCAGCTACCAGGCCATTATAGGAGTCAATGCCCTAGGGGGAGCTAAAAGACCCAAAATGGAGCATCACATGTAGGGGGAGCTAAGGCTAACCCTAAGGTATATTTTAGTAATGCTCTTTCTAATTTAAATATTAAAAAGCATGCTAGGAATTTCAATTCACTTGCCATCTATCATGAAAAGAATTCTAGAACTAACAAATACTTCTGTTTAGGAGCTAAGAATGTTCATTTTGAAAATAAGGAGAAATTTGGGACTAATGTCCCTAAAAATATTTTACCTAGGACAAGCATTAAGAAAATTGAGGACCATCTAGGTTTTAACTTCAAGAATTCTAGACACATGCCTTGGAAGGGCAAAAATCATCATAGAAACAATGGGCCCACAAAATTAGAGAAATTAGAATTAGAGAACCAAGCCTTGAGGTCAAGGCTTGAGAAGTTGGAAAAGACCTTTGCAAAAATGACAAATCAAATGCAAAGGTCAAATGGTCAAACCATAGGGTCTAGAAGTCAAAGCCAACACCTAGGGCCTAAGAGATAAAAGTCAACCAAGGGCATGAAAGGTTTGGGTCACAAACCTAAGCCTGAGGTGGCTTATCATAGTGTTCCATTTGATTATAGAACACAAACTAGGTCTAGGAAAACCAAGGTTACTAGGGAAGTCATCCCTAAGGGTAACCAAGGTGTGTGCCTAGTGTCTAGGATTTCTAAGAAACCTAGGGTGACCACTAAGAAGGTTACAGGGGAGTTACCCCTAGAGTTAACCTAGGCAAGACCTAAATGACCAAGGCTAACAAGCCTAGAAGGGTCATTAGAAAGGTATCTAGGGAGGTTATTCCTAAGGAATACCTAATTAACCCTAGGAGCTCAAATAGATTTTCGGTTCCTAAGAGCGTGATTGATTCATGCTAGATGGGTTTAGGGTGTGCCAACTTTAAATCGAAGGGTAGTTAACCTAACCATGGTAAAGGGAGCACTTTAGGTTATTTTCAAGGTTATGGATACCTTGGAAATAGGTTTGATCTTTGATCCTAAAAGATTTTAGGATGTGCCAATACATTGTTGGGATTATGAAAAATCAATTAAATTGGCACAATTTAAGTTTAGAGGTTATTGGTGTGCCATTTTGGGTTTTTGGCACACTTGGAGGATTAGTAGCAATATGGCAAAATATACTTAATTATAACAAATGACAACAAATATTAAAATTTAGGTATTGCATACCTTATATTTGCCATGCTTGATTTTCCATATAACATGCCATGACATCATATCTATTTTTAATCATTTAATATGTCATGATCATGTGTAGGATTAAGGTTTAATGTCATGTGTTTTAGATTATATCATATGCCATGACAACATGATCATTTACCATGCTTAAATTATTTCTATCATTTATGCCATGATCAAAATTGATTTAAGGACAATGACATGACTTGAAGTCCCATTTATAAGGGAATCAAGTAGTGTTGCCTTAGAAAATGCATGAAACCCTAAATTAGGATGAACAAAACCCACATCTCACATCACATTGACATGTATGTGTATTTATACACCCTAATACATGTGAGATGCTAGGATATGAATTAAGTTCAAGGTGCATAGTTTTTGCATCTAGATGAACTAAAACTCATCTTATCTTAATTGTGGATCATTGGGAAAGCTTGTGTACAAGTCATGTACATTGAGCCCAAGGAACATGATCCAATATAGGTTTCCAAAAATATTTTAAAATCAATTTAGAAAACCTTGGTGAAGTCTATCTTTTGATAGCAATCATCTTTGATGAAGTTGATACAAAGTATGGCCAAAACATTAAAAATTTCAATGGTTTTGAACTTTATGTCAATTTAAATATTTTATCGGTAAAATATTTTTCTAATATTTTTCACCCATTTTATTGGTCATAAGTATTATACGTATGAATTTTCATAATTTTTTGATATACCTATTATTATTTATGCATTTCTAAAACTCAACTCTGATAATTGAAAATCGATCACGATCGCCTTGGTGGCGGCCGATCGATGAGAGTGGAAATGTGATCGATCTACGATAGAGTTAACTGCCAGGCTGATTTTGGGAAAAACCAGATTGTTTAGCTCGTGTTCAGTGTTGGGGATCCTTGGAAGGCTAGAGGGGGGTGAATAGCCTCTTTTCATTTTCTACAAAAATGATTAACAGAAGCACAACAAAATACAATAATAATAGAAACGAAAATGCAATGCTAACATGGAAGCTTTTACGTGGTTCGGAGATAACACTCCTACTCCACGGCGATCCTTAAGGTGGATCAACCTAAATCAATCTTCACTAATAATCTTTCTCTTTCACAAAACCCTCCTCTTCTTACAAAGGATGAAGATGAAGATTAGAGAGGAGGAGGGGAATTAAAACACTTAGAAAGCTTTAAAAAATTTGTCTCTTGCTCCCCTTGGCCTCTTTTTATAAGCTTGAGAGAATGATCAGAATAAATGCATTAGGCTCTTTTTGCTCCCCTTGGCCTCTTTTTATAGGAAAGAGACCTATTTTCCCCTTTGGAGGTCCATCAGTCGAATGATGTGCTTCGGGATTTGCGATCGTCATCAGGAGGGCTATCGATCGCCAGCGAGTAGAAGTACGACTGATGCTAACCATAGCCGACTAGCAAGTCGGCTATGAGCCTTTCTGTTCATGGCAGTCGATTGCCAATAATGTCAGTCGACTGCTAGCTTGTATGCGGAAGTCCGGTCTAAGTCGACTATCATCAGTTCGACTGGGATAACTCCCAGTCAACTGCAAGAAGTTCTCCGACCTCCAATGTTGCATATTGAAGGCCAGTTCGACTGACACAATATTCCAGTTGACTGGCACACCCCAACTATGACTAATCAATACTTGAAAACATACCCTAAGCCTAGACTTAACCCTCTAGCTTCTCCATCAGCCTTGCGCCTCCAGGATTTCTCTGAGTCCATGACTCCATCCATGCGCTTGCCTTCAAAAGCTTCCTTCGGTTTCGTCATGCTTTGGGTTTCTTCTTTGCCAAAGTACGCTTGGATTTTATGCTGCCAAGACTACATGCTTGGACTTATGCCGTCAAGACTTGCCTTTGCTCTTCCTTTGCCAAGGACTGCTTGGACTTTACGCCGTCAAGACTACATGCTTGGACATACACCGCCAAGACCTTTCCTTGGACTTCTCTTTGCCAAGATCACACTTGGACTTTTCTTTTACCAAGTCTTCATACTTAGATTTTCCTGTCACTTAAACATGTTCATAATTAGATCACAAAGCATTGCCTAACTTAGATGATTATCCAAACATCAAAACATATAAATGTTTGGGGCATTGTTGCTCCAAGAATCTCCTCCTTTTTGATGTTTGGCAATCATTTAAGTTAGGTCTTTAACACATGCACATAATTATATTTTCCAATATGAATTCTAACTTAAACATTCCTTCTCCCCCTTTGACATACATCAAAAAGAGAAGAATTCATACAACAATAAAGTTCATGAAAGAATTACATTTGACACATTTTGAATTAAGGTATAAGATTGATATGAGGCTCCCCCTTAATCCAAGACATGGTTCATGATGTGTGAATAACATGTGAAGCAAAGCATAAAAAATAGAATATGCAAATATGTCCTAACTTTGCACCAACAAGTATAGATTTTAGGGATGTAGCTCCCCCTAAACCAATGCATAAATGCAATCCTTCTTTCCATACAAGTTATCAATTATATACTGTGGGAATCATAGTATGCAGATATAATATCCAAAATTGAACCTTTAAACGATGAAAACAGTTTTCCATCCCAAAACAGTGCCACCGGTTGGCTGATATTATCATTAGTCAACTGACGGCCTTGGCAGTCGACTGCCAAAGACGACAGTCAACTGATATCAGACAACTCTGAAATCAGAGTTTTTCAGTCGAGGTTTAAAAATGCATAGGAAAATCCGTGGATGTCCAAAAATCATGAAACTCGATATACACATTATTTATGACTAATATAATGTGTGAAAAATATTAGACTAAAATTATGCTCATCAGATTAACGGATTGACACAAGAATCAAAATGATAAAAATGTAAAGAAAATGGATTGTATCGTACCAATATTCGTAACTAGGATTACAATAAAGGTTTTAAAAAACACTTAGTAATATGTGTTCAATTCCTAAACTTGAAAATATCAATCCATTAGACACGAATATAAATGAACTAAAAATAACTCCATTTCATTAAACAAAAAGTTACAAACAAAAGTCTGAGTTAGTGTCGTACATATGGCCAAAACAAAATACAAAACACAAGCTATCTAGAGATCGTCATCATCAGCATCCATCGGTGCGGACGATGAACCATCGTGAGGAGGCGGATGTACGGGTGCAATAGGGTGGAGAATCACTAGAATGTCCTGCTGCTATCGGTGCATCCCACTCACTAGGAAGAGGAGCTCATGGTGCTCCCGGCGAAGCTCCTGGTGCCTCAAACTAAGCTCCTCAAGGTGCGCATCCATCCTCTCTGCAAAGGCATTGAAGCAGGCTACAAAAGTTGAGTGTGGCATAACGGCATTGCCTGCAGCAGCAACACCCACAATAGCGGCACCCTCTGGTGTCGGTGTCACACCCCGAGAGCATGCCGAGCCAAAAATCAAACGGACGGCACCTCCCCTGTACGTGGCAACATTTCGGGTTAATACAAGGCCCGTAGGCCCACAATAACAATAACATATATATATCAAAACAACAACTACACAAAAACACAGCGGAAACATACCACAACAATACAACAATCCCACACATGCATACCGGTATGACTAACACACCATAACAACACGAAATCTCGAAAAAATCTAAATATACAACATATACATCATGAAAACTCCCAAATACAATGCACAACGGACGGAAGGCCCAAAACAAAACACGGGAGCCTCAGAGGTGAGATGAGATGATGTCAGCCGGCGGTGCTCCAATGCCATCACAAAGTCTTCTACCTGTTACCTGGGCGACAGAAAACCCAGGGTCCGCGGGGGGTGGTGAGTAAAACTCAGCAGGTAATAGAAAAACATGTATATATGTAATATCACATGTATTTCAACAACATAATCTAAAGGTGCAACAGGTATATCAGCATCGTAAATAAATACAAGCATATACCATCTAACCAAATGAACAACGTAAAATGCAGACATACCTGAAGTCTGCTACGCTACTCTGATCCAACCTGAACATATATCCAACATATATATAACAGGAAGAGTAATACCAACTCACCATACTACCGGTCAAGGTACCTAATGGTCTGTCCAACACATATACAAATATCCGACACCACCGTATAATAAATGTAAGAAGCATGTATGAATATGATGTACAGACAAGTGCAACAAGCATAACCCAAACAAATGCAACATCACAATAAGCATATATATATAGACCGCATCTATATATGTATACTAATCACAATTATCCATATATATATATACACGCATATATGTATATATATGGCAATATGCAAAAATGCCATAAGTCAGCAATGCAGCATGCATGGTTATGTCGGCTCACCCTAAAGCTACCAGACCCCAGTGTGGCCTCGGTGGCTCGAGCATGACAACTGTCCCAACTCAACACCAACCACTACTCTCGAGTGGCCGAGTGGGCAGTATGATCGAGTAGCATATAAGAGTAAAGAGCAAGCTACACGATGGGGGGTCCCTACTGTTGGCCACTCCGACAGTCACTACCCATGAGTGGTCGAGTGTCACACACGCAGGACTACGACACGCAAATCCAACTACCACCGTCTATAGTGGTAGAGTGCGGCACCACAATGCTCTGCCCTCACACGGGTGACTCCTCCTATGAGTAACCGTGGAGGCAGGATGACTGGCGACACTCTCAACCACAAGGGAGACCTCGTCGCCAGCGTGCATGCAAATGCATGAATGCAATGTCTCACATACAGACATCCATCATAGACTCTCTATTCTACAGAGAATCATACTAACCAGATCAACGCACTCTCTATCCTGCAGAGAGTCGTACTCAACTGATCATAATACTCTCTGTCCTGTAGAGAGTCATACCAATCTAATCGACGCACTCTCTATCCTGTAGAGAGTCGTACTCAACTGATGGACACACTCTCTATCTTGTAGAGAGTCGTACTCATCTGATTATAACAAGCTAGGACTACCGGTCCATAGCGATACCCAAAGTATCATTCCTCTGACCATTTACACAATACATGTTCGGTGGTAACATACAACCTAAGGGTACTAGAACTAACCCTAGGTTAAAGATATTATCTACCTACGGATGACCTTTTTGCCCAATGTACAATCAGATTGTCTAACATACAACCTAAGGGTACTAGAACTAACCCTAGGTTAAAGATATTATCTACCTACGGATGACCTTTTTGCCCAATGTACAATCAGATTGTCATCCGCACTTTAATATTTGCACTTAACTTAAACAAATTCTAAGTTACTTGCATCACCTATATGTATAACTCCTAATCATGATAAAATAAACATGATATCAGCAATGGAGTTAATAGCCAACGGTAAAAGATCAAGCATAAGATTAAAAGAGCAGGGTCAAGATAGTATGAACATCTAACATGCTCATATCTTTGACTAAATCTGAATGCAATACATCTACCTGGACCAGGTAGGAAATTACCCACTTGCTATTAATGCTCGTAGCAATGAAGTCCTCATGGCCGTGGACCTGTCTCGTATCCACGTCCTGCAAATAGCATCAATTACATTTTAGTGCAAGCAAATGACAATATATAAATTCTCTATTCTATTGTTTCTATATTCGCGTCCCTTTATCGAATACGAATTAGAAACCCCCCACTTGTACATTTAACACCATATCCACTTACCAAAATCAATCTCATGAAGATTTAATCTTTTTATACTTAATTTGATGTAACAGGATCACCAACAAATTAAGTATAAATCTAGCCCTTATTCACACCGATACTCATCTCTATTTGTAGCCCAATCAAAGCTACTGCTTCACAGCCGGTTAAACACCCAAACAAACCCCACAACCGACTAACCTCCACTCAACCTACTCCATTCCTCCGATCACTCACGGCTGTACGATAATAGAACTTCAAACAGCAATAATCACTGATGAACATGTGATAAACTAAGCTTACCAACAGTTGGAACTTTCCTCCAAATGCTCTGTTTGCCCGATCAGTTCCTTGCTGCCCTAATTTCGGCAGTGGTCGCGAATCAGCTTCCAACCGCCTACTGCAACCACAATCACAGCCTCAAAGTTCCACCAATTTAGATACCTAACTATTTAACCACTTTGTTCAACACATCACCCATCGGTTCCTCCCCACACACTAACAAAATTAACAATCAACTACAGCCGGACAGAAGCTAAATCACGCTTACCTGCTATTGTAATTCCCACCGGCAGTCAATCGCCAACACCGGTTGACACCCTTCCCAAATTCCAATCGACCGGAAACAACCACTTGCTCCGGCTGCGATGGTTGACCGTGAAAGCCCCTTCCTTCGACGCTCTGCTCACTGCCGCCTCCTAACTGTTGCCACAGTCGCCCCTTGCCGGCGGCTTGATCCCCTGCTCGCTATTTGGGATCCGGGTGGAGTCACCAAAAGGGAAAGGAAGAGACGACAACGCTCTCTGAGTGGCGGAGCATCTTGGGCGGTGGCGAGCTCGGGAAGAAAGCGACTCGCGGTGGCCGTCGAAGAAGAAGAAGTCGCGGCGTGAGAAATGGAAGAGGAAGAAGATCAGATCGGGATCGAGAGGAAGAAAAGAAGGAAAGTCGTGGCAAATCAATAAACAAATGGGGTTAAATGGGTTTGGAAAAATGAATCCGGTTTAACCTATAAGCATTAAACCCAATCCAAAATCCCTTCATAAATAGATAACCCAAACAGACTTCCCAAAGCCTATTAAATCTTTCTCCAAAAATACCCTAGAAATTTCCATTTAAGTCTAGGAAAATTTATAAAAAAATCTGTAAAATTCCATAGGATATTTTCCTAGTTAACAATCATTATTTTATTATTAATTTTTTTTTTCCGGTATTTTACATTCTCCCCCACTAATGAAAATTTGGGCCCCAAATTTCGTACTAACATACGAGAACCAACTCAAGAGATTTCTTGAACTACTACATGCCTCAAGTGAACAAATGAGGATATTAGCTCGGATAGTGTCTTCCAGCTTCCACATAGCCTCCTCATCGGTATGATGCTGTCATCCAACCTTTACGAGTCGGATGGTCTTGTTCCGCTACTGTCGCTCGTTGCGACCAGGAATATGCACTAGAATCTCCTCGTAAGTCGCATTAGACTGAGGTAGAATCGAAACCTCTTTCAGAACATGATTAACAAGCGTCACGCATTTCTTCAGTATAGAAACAGGAAAATACATTGTGAACACCTGCAAGTGTTGGAGGTAAAGTCAACCGATAAACTGCACCTTCATAATCCACGACACATGATCTGAATAGATCCTCCAACGTCTAAATGATACACTTAGACCGTTCATCTATCTGTGGGTGAAATGTTGCACTAAGCCGAAGCTCTGTGCCCATAGTCTGGTGCAGACTCTGCCAAAATCGTGAGGTAAATCGCGAATCTCTATTTGATATGGTACTTAAAAGTACCTCACGCAATCCGATAATCTTCCGGCAATACAATGCTGTCGGATGGTCCAACGAGTACGACCCACGAATAGGAAGGAAATGAGCTTATTTGATTAGTCGATCCATAATTACCCAAATCGCATCACATCCTTTACGGGTTCTAGGCAATCCCGTAACATAATCAATAGTGATATGCTCCCACTTCCATTCTGAAATCGGAATTTTCTAGAGCAATTCAGCGAGTTTCTGATGTTCAGCCTTCACCTACTGGCATACTAAACATCGAGCAGCAAAATCTGCTATAACTCTCTTTATACCGTTCCACCAGTATAAACGTTTCCAATCTCAGTACCTCCAAGTACCACCAAGGTATATAGCCCATCTCAAATGATGTGCTTTTTGTATTCTTGACTGGACGCGTGTCCGAAACAAACTATCTTTATCAGAGACGGAAAATTATCTTCTCACAAGAGAAGTCCATCTACCGTCCAAAATCCACTCTACCACACACTCTGTAAGTGCTTGGAAGATTATAGCGATCAATCTCACTGGTTACAACTATTTGCGTACCAGCAACTCTATAGTAGCTACCCAGTAGCTAGTCAAAACTCCATGAGCACTTCTGTTTCATATCACTACAAATCCCAATAATAACTACTAACGTCACGTCATGCATATGACAGACTATCTCCAAATTTCTTAACTGATGTAGGCATAAGATATGCCCCATTCAACTGCATCGGAATCGTTCCGATCCTTGAAACGACGCATCTGCGTACATCATCCTTTTATCCACACCGGAAGGATTAACTAATACTCGTGTAAAAGTTAACCGCCATCTAGGTCATGTAAACTGGTTTCACCAGCTTCCGACTAAATGATTTCCAACATCATCTTTGTCAAACAAGTTTGTGGTATAGTAATGCTAAGACATTCTATCCACATCTACAGTACTAACCAAAACATACAAGGAAAACCACCGTCTATGGTGGTCGACTGCGCAACTCCAACTAACACAATCAAAAGTGGTCAGGTTACGCTACTCCAACAACCACAAACTGATCCAATCGTGTTCAAGATACACGATTCTCAAATCCAGTGATGACTAAATTGTTAATTAGTCTAGCAACTTAATCAAAATTCATACAATTCATACCAAGTATGAAATTATCATCTCCACACACCTGCATCCCCTTTACTCTACGCTGATGAAATATCTTAATCATCACAACGACAATGATAATTGTATGACACCATGTCACTACAATATCAACACTCCAGTCGCAAATCAACCTTAGAGTATACACAGGTGTCCTTTGCTGATCTAAACAGATCATCTATCCCCGACGGAGGATATTCACTTTCAGCAATTATCGCATTCCATCATCGATAATCGATGCATAATTTTAAAGGTTCATCCCTCTTTTATCAAAGAGTTCTGGATCCTTCTCAAGGAGGAATACTGGGATAGATAAATATCCCCTCCAACATCTCCTATAATCGCAACTCACATTCTTTCAATTTCTATAGTGTTTAGTAACACTTATACCAATTAAATTATCACCCGGTATAGGATCTTCGATACCGAAACTATTTCTGCAATCATTTCGATCGCCTACTCCACTTGCCTATGCAACGGCAAACCTTGGAATTCATCAGAAACTACATCCGAAGGCTCTCAGATTATACACACATCCGAGAAACATATCATACCATACTTTCAATAATTTGACCATCCGTAAGGATATGTCTACAGTAAAGATATGTCTATCCAAGTCTAAGGGCCTCCCTTGACTTCTTAATTGTTGATCCATATCTCACTAGACGGTAGAGATACCACCGACCTACAAGTCGATGTAAAGGACCCTTCTAATCCGAACTAAAAATGTTCTAGACAAAGATACTTGTAAACTACAAGTATCTCTCATATATTAACTCAGAGGGTAACCTAGAGTAATACCCTGAACGATCAAATATTTGTCGATCCGATCCCAAAGGCTCCACACAGGTCTCGGCCTTTCTCCGAAGAGAATAAGATCAGATCTCACTGTCCGCGATAAAACGGTCGCATTTCTGCGATGAATGATCCAAGGATTTTTCCTAGATCATCTGATCCTATCACTTAAATCTATGAACTACAACTGTAGAATACCGACTAGATACGACCTTCATCATACACTCTCTCTTCTGCACTAAGCAAAACACATCTGGGGATAACTGCTGAATCTTCTAAGATGTCTTCTGCTGATGCTGCTCCTGTGCTGATCTCTGTTGAAGGGGAGTATCAAGGAACTCCAACCACGCCTGAGGTAGTAGGTTGTTGTTGATGAAATAATCCAATCTTCGGTGCTGATCTCTGCTGTCGAGACAATGCATCTTCCTCCTAGAACACCATCGATAGTCTTCAACTGTGTCTTCAAAGTATACTTCCTCCACTGTACTGGTTGCTAACAATAGCAACAGCTGAACTGATCCAACGGATAATCTGACTTCGCATCCGCACTGCATGCACACAATCCCTTCGAAGTCTTTGTTCTGATTGTGCTGATATCCACGAGAACATCCTGATGATCCGCGGTTGGTCTTCTATAATCGAAAAGTAGCTCAAGTCCTGTGACCCTGATCTTACTCCTTTTTATCCAATAGTTGGAGACTTCTGACTCTATTAAGTTGACCTGCATTTTTTTTCCTTATCGGTCTCCAACTCTTAAACCCTTGTACGAAATCATTTCTAAACTCCTGTCTCAATCCAACATCTTCCGACAGGATCTGGTAGAAGATCCCGGCATCCTAATCCAACTATAAGCCAATAACTCTGGGTGGCTTAAATCATCCATTCATCTCCTTGAGCTATTAGGTGGTCGTAACCTCTACAAGTCTCACGACTCTCCACAGTACACTATTACTGACCGATCACCCTTTCTTGAAGCTCAAGAATTCCATACAAGGTGTCAATAAAAGTGACATGGGGAAATACTCTCTTTCAACATCACTAAACCATGATCAAGTGATGTTTTATTTCCCAAATGTCATTTTCTGCATTTAACACCAAATACCGGTTTGATCCCGATAATGGTATGCAAACAATTCTTCTTTCTCGGTATAACATGAGTTAAGTACTTAAAAATACTCTCAAAGTTATACAACTCAGTACGAACAACTCAGGTATAAATTCCCTATGAAACTCCATAACCTAGCCTTCCGCTATCTGCATCAACAATAGTCTACAAGTCTGTTCATTACCCACAGGTAATGATCCGACTAGCACAGTTAGTGGAAATCTCTAAGACTATAGTCTCTGATTTTCATAATAAATGTGACGACTTGGCCCCTATTTTCCGACTCGGTATTAGTCGGCTCTCAGAGGTAAATCACCTCCTCGACACAGGTTCAAGACTCACAGAGTCAACAGGTCGTTCCTGTGGTCAACTTATACCACGATTACGAATAATAACCAACACACTACAGGTTATTCCTTGGTATAAGCATCTAAATGCATAGCCAACAAAATCGGGAGTATAAACCCTATCGGCACTCCGGTTGGTCGCCTCGGTGGACGACCTCTAGTACAAGTCTGCACGAGTGTCATAACTATACTGTATACACCTACTGATCAAGTTTAGATAAATATCTACTAAACCATAACTTATCAGGAATTCTTACCTCGTGCTGCTTGGAGCTCAGGCCGCTGTCCATCTCATCTCAGAAAACCAAAACCGAATAAATCGACTCTCGAGAATCCAAGACTCGACACAAAAACAATATTGTATGGCATCATAGAACCTTGGGCTCTGATACCACTAAAGTTGTCACGCCCCGAGAGCATGCCGAGCTGAAAATCAAACGGACGACACCTCCCCTGTACGTGGCAACATTTCG
Organism: Wurfbainia villosa; assembly: GCA_025175895.1. NCBI lineage: Eukaryota > Viridiplantae > Streptophyta > Magnoliopsida > Zingiberales > Zingiberaceae > Wurfbainia > Wurfbainia villosa. The sequence continues at coordinate 114,883,015 of CM045990.1, read as the reverse complement.
GGTTAATACAAGGCCCGTAGGCCCACAATAACAATAACATATATATATCAAAACAACAACTACACAAAAACACAACGAAAATATACCACAACAATACAACAATCCCACACATGCATACCGGTATGACTAACACACCATAACAACACGAGATCTCGACAAAATATGAATATACAACATATACATCACGAAAACTCCCAAATACAATGCACAACGGACGGAAGGCCCAAAACAAAACACGGGAGCCTCGGAGGTGAGATGAGATGATGTCAGCCGGCGGTGCTCCAATGCCTTCACGAAGTCTTCTACCTGTTACCTGGGCGACAGAAAACCCAGGGTCCGCGGGGGGTGGTGAGTAAAACTCAGTAGGTAATAGAAAAACATGTATATATGTAATATCACATGTATTTCAACAACATAATCTAAAGGTGCAACAGGTATATCAGCATCGTAAATAAATACAAGCAAACACCATCTAACTAAATGAACAATGTAAAATGCAGACATACCTGAAGTCTGCTATGCTACTCTGATCCAACCTTAACATATATCCAACATATATATAACAGGAAGAGTAATACCAACTCACCATACTACTGGTAAAGGTACCTAATGGTCTGTCCAACACATATACAAATATCCGACACCACCGTATAATAAATGTAAGAAGCATGTATGAATATGATGTACAAACAAGTGCAACAAGCATAACCCAAACAAATGCAACATCACAATAAGCATATATATATAGACCGCATCTATATATGTATACTAATCACAATTATCCATATATATATATATACATGCATATATGTATATATATGGCAATATGCAAAAATGCCATAAGTCGGCAATGCAGCATGCATGGTCATGTCGGCTCACCCTAAATCTACCACGACCCTAATGTGGCCTCGGTGGCTCGAGCATTACAACTGTCCCAACTCAACACCAACCACTACTCTCGAGTGGCCGAGTGGGCAGTATGATCGAGTAGCATATAAGCGTAAAGAACAAGCTACACGATGGGGGTCCCTGCTGTTGGCCACTCTGACAGTCACTACCCATGAGTGGTCGAGTGCCACACACGCATGACTACGACACGCAAATCTAACTACCACCGTCTATAGTGGTAGAGTGCGACACCACAATGCTCTGCCCTCACACGGGTGACTCCTTCTATGAGTAACCGTGAAGGCAGGATGACTGGTGACACTCTCAACCATAAGGGAGACCTCATCGCCAGCGTGCATGCAAATGCATGAATACAATGTCTCACATACAGACATCCACCATAGACTCTCTATTCTACAGAGAATCATACTAACCAGATCAACGCACTCTCTATCCTGCAGAGAGTCATACTCAACTGATCATAATACTCTCTGTCCTGTAGAGAGTCATACCAATCTAATCGACGCACTCTCTATCCTGTAGAGAGTCGTACTCAACTGATGGACACACTCTCTATCGTGTAGAGAGTCGTACTCATCTGATTATAACAAACTTGGACCACCTGTCCGTAGTGATACCCTAAGTATCATTCCTCTAACCATTTACACAATACTTGTTCGGTGGTAACATACAACCTAAGGGTACTAGAACTAACCCTAGGTTAAAGACATTATCTACCTACGGATGACCTTTTTGCCCAATGTACAATCAGGTTGTCATCTGGACTTTATTATTTGCACTTAACTTAAACAAATTCTAAGTTACTTGCATCACCTATATGTATAACTCCTGATCATGATAAAATAAACATGATATCAACAATGGAGTTAATAGCCAACAGTAAAGGATTAAGCATACGATAAAAAGAGCAGGGTCAAGATAATATGAACATCTAACAGGCTCATATCTATGACTAAATCTGAATGCAATACATCTACCCGGACCAGGTAGGAAATTACCCACTTGTTATAAATACTCATAGCAATGAAGTCCTCACGGCCGCGGACCTGTCTCGTATCCACGTCCTGCAAATAACATCAATTACATTTTAGTGCAAGCAAACGACAATATATAAATTCTCTATTCTATTGTTTCTATATTCGCGTCCCTTTATCGAATACGAATTAGAAACCCCCCACTTGTACATTTAACACCATATCCACTTAACAAAATCAATCTCATGAAGATGTAATCTTTTTATACTTAATTTGATGTAACAGGATCACCAACAAATTAAGTATAAATCTATCCCTTATTCACACCGATACACATCTCTATTTGTAGCCCAAACAAAGCTACTGCTTCACAGCCGGTTAAACACCCAAACAAACCCCACAACCGACTAACCTCCACTCAGCCTACTCCATTCCTCCGATCACTCACGGCTCTACGATAATAGAACTTCAAAGAGCAATAATCACTGATGAACATGTGATAAACTAAACATACCAATAGTTGGAACTTTCCCCCAATTGCTCCGTTTGCCCGATCAGTTCCTTGCTGCCCTAAATTCTGCAGAGGTCGCGAATCAGCTTCCAACTGCCTGCTACAACCACAATCACAGCCACAAAGTTCCACCAATTTAGATACCTAACAATTTAACCACTTCGTTCAACACATCACCCATCGGTTCCTCCCCACACACTAACAAAATTAACAATCAACAATAGTCGGACAGAAGCTAAATCACGCTTACCTGCTATTGTAATTCCCAATGGCAGTCAATCGCCAACACCGGCAGACACCCTTCCCAAATTCCAATCGGCCAGAAACAACCACTTGCTCCGGCTGCGATGGTTGACCGTGAAAGCCCCTTCCTTCGACACTCTGCTCACTGCCGCCTCCTAGCTGTTGCCACAGTCGCCCCTTGCCGGCGGCTTGATCCCCTGCTCGCTATTTGGGATCTGGGCGGAGTCACCAAAAGGGAAAGGAAGAGACGATGACGCTCTCTGAGCGGCGGAGCATCTTGGGCGGTGGCAAGCGCGAGCTCGGGAAGAAGGCATCTCGTTGCGGCGGCCCGTCGAAGAAGAAGAGAGGCCAGTCGGTGAGCGTGAGAAAGTCGCTATTGCTGACTGCTGGTCGATGCAGGCGACGGCGCGTTGTGGCGCGGTGATGAAGAACAGTGGAAGAGGAAGAGAGATCGACTGGATCGGGATCGAGAGGGGAAGAAAAGAATCACGAGATTGGGGAAAGTCGCGGCGGCTGGAAACGCTTAAGAAATCCAACTGGTGTGGAGGAGAAAACAACGTTAAATAAATGGGGTTGAACAGGTTTGGAAAAACGAATCTGGTTTAACCTATAAGCATTAAACCCAATCCAAAATCCCTTCATAAATAGATAACCCAAACAGACTTCCCAAAGCCTATTAAATCTTTCTCCAAAAATACCCTAGAAATTTCCATTTAAGTCTAGGAAAATTTCTAAAAAAAATCTAGAAAATTCCATAGGATATTTTCCTAATTAACAATCATTATTTTATTATTATTATTTTTTCGGTATTTTACAGTCGGAGCATTGCCTGCCGACCGTCCTGTAGGGTCCCAGATAATGGACCCCTCGTGGGGCTTTAAGCCCGCCAAAGAGAAGCTCCGAGCGTTCATCTGGTTATATTTCTTGGTCATGGGCTTAATTACCCCCCTTGGTTACATCGATGCCCACGGAACTTAGCCACTGAGTAGGGACATTACCAAATGGCATATGGACCTTCCCATTGTTCGACCTGATTAAATGAGTAATGCAATGGAAGGTGTTGATACCAATGTTTATATCTAAACTCTGATGAAAGATATGCATGAGGAAGAAGTGCACAGGTCGAACTGAAGCCAGGCCACGTGTAACTATCAGAAGAATGAAATGAGTAATGACCTTATAAAGGACATTGTCACGAGTAGAAAGCTCTTGGTTTGGAAAAGATTAGTATTTAGAGGACGAGGAGAATTGTAGAAGAGAGTATGAAGTGATTCTAGAGAGATATCCTCGAAGGGAGGCGGAAGTAGCTCACTCCAAGAAGGATAAAAGATGAACTCATTCTCGAAAGGGCAACATCCGAGAAAATCCGTCCAAATCTGGGGGTTGAAATCCAGATCGCATTGAGAGACGTGAGTCCGATACCTCAAGCCATCCCCAGCCGGTCGCAAATTGTTGAAAAACTCATAAATTAGGGTAATGTTGACCGGGTGGTCACAAAATACCAAGGACTCAAGATTGTAGAATTGGATATTCTAGACAATGTCGAAGCAGTTGTCCATAATAAATTTTGGGTCCAATGATCGAGGAGGGATGAGTTGAAATTTGTTTTTATTGAATGAATGTTCAAGTGTCGAATTTGGAAACCTAGGATCGATCATGGGTGGAGGGTTCGACGGGCCCTCGTTGACCTGTGGTAATCGGGCACGCTTAGATGCAAAATGCTTAACTCTAAATGAGCGGATCTAAAGGGAAAAAAACAATGTAGGTCAAGAATTCATGATGATGATGAATGCATCACAAAAAAAACCAAAACACAATGGTTAGTGAAACAAAAATAGATAAGCAACAAGACTATGAGCAGGGGTGAGGGTTTACCTAGGAGGCATGGTGAATGATCAAAGAAGGGCGCCAGAGTCTAGGTTCCACGAAGCCCTAACCGAGGGAATGGGCTATGGTGGAGACCAGGGCGTGATATGGTGAGAGGAGGGGGTCCTTGAGTCAAAGAAGCCTTCAAGCACGAGCACCGACCGGTGAGATCACCCAAAAAAGAGAGAAGGAGGCAAAACAATCATGGCAAAAATGATCGTCGGAAGAAGAAGAAGAGGGGAGGTCGGATGGGTGGGATAACCTTAAAACCCGTGACATCAGTCGACTGCCATCAGTCGGCAGTCGAACTGATAGGGATCAGTCGAATCAGCCAGTCGGATATGAATGCTTCTGTGGATGACAGTCGACTACCATAAATAGTAGTCGAATTTCTAGTGAACCGGGTAAGCCCGGTTCGGAAAAGGCGTATCAGTCGAACTGGCGATAAGTGCCAGTTGACTGCTATCAGTCTGATAGGTTTTCTGGCGAGATTGAAAAATTTATAATTAATTCAATAAAGATAAAAAAATACAAAATTTTGTGGTTAACTTTGTTAGATCATTCCCTATCACGGAAAAATGATTTTAAAAATATTTCACTTCTAGATTTTGGTATTGATACAAACTCGAGATTTAGCAAAAGTTATGACCTTTTCGCAAGCTTTGTATCACTTTTGCTTATCAATTGAAAATTATTTTTCAAAGTATGATAAACATAGTTTAAATTATATTTTATTTGACATTTCCAATCATATTCTTGGAGCTATATGCCCATCAATTGTGTATAAGCCTTCCCAATGACTTTGGTTCATAGTAATACATTATAACAGGCATGATGAACCAAGTGCATCTTCCTAACATCTCACATGTTGTTTAAGTGGCTCAATACAAAAATCATGGTTTCTTAAGTGTTTTGTGAGATGCTTAAAGGTATAAAACCTAGAATTTCTATAGGATCATGCAAATCTAGATCTTTATTCAACTAAGCACATCCCAAGTTCTCTCCTAAGTGATGAAAATTCTACTTCGGGGAGAGGCTTGGTAAAGATGTCGGCTAGGTTGGACTTAGATTCAATGTAATTAAACTCAATGTCCCCCTTAGCCACATGATCTCTAATGAAGTGATGCTTCACTTCAATGTGCTTGGTCCTAGAGTGATGCACCGGATTTTTGGTCAAATTTATGGTGCTCACATTAACACATAATACTTTTATGTTGGAGTAAGATAGCTCATAGTCCTCTAAAGTATGTTTCCTTCATAGTAGTTGAGCTACACAACCACTCATACCCACATACTCGGGCTCGGTGGTGGATAGGGCAACACAAGGTTGCTTCCGACTACTCCAACTAACTAGGGAGGACCCAAGGAATTGTCATCCACCACTAGTACTCTTTCGATCCAATTTGCAACCGACATAATCGGAATCGGTGTACCCAACCAAATCAAAAGACCTAGTCCTAGGATACCATAGTCCTACATTTAGTGTGACTTTAATATATCTTAAGATTCTCTTAACGGCAACTAAATGAGATTCTTTGGCACATGATTGGTACCTAGCAAACATACCAACCGCAAATAATATATCGGGTCTACTAGCGGTTCGATACAAAAGGCTACCAATCATACTCCTATAGAGTGTAAGATCAATTTATTTTCTTTCATGATTATTATCTATTTTTGTATTAGTTGACATTGGGGTTGACACTACTTTAGCATTTTCCAAACCAAATTTCTTAATAATTTCCTTAGCATATTTGGTTTGGTAAATATAAATTCCTTCACTTGTTTGTTTGACTTGTAATCCTAGGAAGAAATTTAGTTCCCCAACTAGACTCATCTCAAACTCATTTTCCATATTCTTGATAAAGTCTTGAAGGAGTTCATCATTTGTTGACCCAAAGATAATGTCATCAACATATACTTGGGCTACAAAGATGTCCTTTGATGTTGACTTTATAAATAGAGTTTGATCTACACTACCCCTCCTAAAGTCCTTAGAGATTAAGAAAGATGATAATCTTTCATACCAAGCCCAAGGAGTTTGTTTCAAACCATATAAAGCCTTTTTAAGTTTAAATACATGGTTTGGATAGTCTATATTCTCAAACTCGGGATGTTGTTCTACATATACCTCTTCCTTAATGAACCCATTTAGGAATGCTGATTTAACATCCATTTGATGGAATTTGAATCCTATATAAGAAGCATACCCTAATAGGATCCTAATAGACTCTAACCTAGGAACCGAGGCATATGTTTCATCATAGGCAAGTCCTTCAACTTGATTAAAGCCCCATGTAACTAATCTTGCCTTATTCCTAGTAATATTTCCTTGGTCATCTAGTTTGTTCCTAAAGACCCATCTTGTAGTAATGATGGTGTTGTCATTAGGTCTAGGAACTAACTCCCATACTTGACTCCTTTCAAATTTAGCCAATTCATCTTGCATTACTAAGATCCAATCCGGATCAAGTAATGCATCATTGATTATTTTGGGCTCAATTTGGGAGATTATGGCTATATGACTAGAGGGATCTCTATGAAATGACCTAGTCCTAACACCTTGAGATAATTCACCTACAATTTGATCTATAGGGTGATTTTGATGAACTCTTATTGTTCTAGGAGGTGTATTAAGTTGATTTTGATCATGATTATCCTCAACCCTTCTTTCATCATCGGAATCACCTCTTACTTCCCCTTGATTTAACTCTCCCCCCTTGATCATTACCCCCTAAAGTTAAATCTTGAAATTTTTGGGTAATTCTTGATTTATGTAATTGATATCATTATCAATGGGGGATTTCCTAGGGTAAATTAGAGGTTTCATCATATTGGACATTTGAAGATTCCTAAATCTTTTGAGTTCTTTTATTATAAACTCTATACCCTACACTAGTGGATGAGTATCCAACTAGGATTCCCTTATCCGCTTTGGACTCAAATTTACCTAGGTTGTCTTTGGTGTTTAAAATATAGAATTTGCATCCAAAGACCATAAAATAGTGAATTTTTGGAATTGTACCATTACATAATTCAAATGGGGTTTTTCATAAAAACCTATGAATTAAAAACCTATTTTGGATATAGAAAGCGGTGTTGACCACCTTCGCCCACAAGTAGCTAGGCAAAGAATATGCATTAAGCATAGTCCTAGCTGCTTCTTGTAGGGCACGATTTTTCCTTTCCACAACTCCATTTTATTGGGGTGTTCTAGGATAAGAAAATTCGTGCTACTTGATGACTCCTCCTAGGATTTGAATGATGAAGAGACTTCTTTCTTCTCCTTCTTCTTTTTGTCCTTCTTCCCTACAAAAAGAGCTACACCTTTTTCTTTTGATGAAGTATTAGCTTGCTCGTGCAATTCAAATTCACAAAAGAGTTCATCTAATTTAACCAAAGAAAGATTCCTAGAGACCTTATAGGAATCTACAATTGAAGCCCACAAGGTTGTTCTAGGAAAGCTTGGAGTACATACCTCATAAAGTCTCGATTTTTGATCTTTTCACCAATCACATGTAGTCCGTTGACTAGCTCCTTGAAGCGACCGTGCATTTGGCTCACGGACTCGTTGGTCTTCATGGTGATGCTTTGGAGTTGACCTATCAATAGGTCTTTTTTTGGCTCTTCTAGTCTCCTTTGATCCTTCATTCAATTCAATGAGCTTCTCCCAAAGCTCTTTTGTGGAGTTGAAAGGCCCGACTTTGGAAAGTTGCTCCTTGGATATACCACATTGAAGTGTTGTCATTGCTTTTGCATTAGCTTGTGCTTTCTTTACCATCTCTCTTGTCCAATCTTTTATCGGTAGTGGTGCTCCGAATTCGTCGACCTGCTTTTTGAATCCATCTACAATACTAAACCAATTTTCGATGTCATTCATGAGGTAGTATTACATCCTACCTTTCCAATAGTCGAAATCGTTGACGTCAAAAAATGGAGGTCTCACCGTACTATATCCTTCTTGAAATGCCATGCTTCGGTTGATGGTTAGATCTTTCGATGCGACCCAGGCTCTGATACCACTTGTTGGGGATCCTTGGAAGGGTAGAAGGGGGTGAATAGCCTCTTTTCGTTTTCTACAAAAATGATTAGCGGAAGCACAACAAAATACAATAATAATAGAAATGAAAATGCAATGCTAACATGGAAGCTTTTACGTGGTTCGGAGATAACGCTCCTACTCCATGGCGATCCTTAAGGTGGATCAACCCAAATCAATCTTCACTAATAAGCTTTCTCTTTTACAAAACCCTCCGTTCTTACAAAGGATGAAGATGATTAGAGAGGAGGAGGGGAATTAAAACACTTCGAAAGCTTTAGAAAATTTGTGGGAGCTTAAAAGAATGATCAGAATATATGCATTAGGATCTTTTTGCTCACCTTGGCCTCTTTTTATAGGATAGAGACCCATTTTCTTGTTGGAGGTCCATCAGTCGACTGATGTGCTTCATCAGTCGACTGATGTCACAGCTAACGACTTCTGGCAAATCGGATTCACAGGATTTGCAGTCGTCATCACCAACGGGATGACTATTAGTCGACTACCAATAGTAGCAGTCCGACTAATGTTGCCCGTAGCTGACTGGCAAGTCGGCTACGAGCCTTTCTGTTCATAGCAGTCGACTACCAATAATGGCGATGTTTGCTAGCTGTATCTGGCGATCGATGCGAGTCGACTATCATCAATCAGTAGGATAATTCCCGCTGATCGCCAGAGTTCTCCGACCTCCAATGCTGCATATTGAAGGCCAATTCGACTGGCATAATGTAGCACACCCCAAGTATGACTAATTCATACTTGAAAACATACTCTAATCCTAGACTTAACCTTCTAGCTTCTCCATTAGCCTTGCGCCTCCAGGATTTCTCTGAATCCATGACTCCATCCATGCACTTGCCTTCAAAAGCTTCCTTCGATTTCATCATGCTTTTGTTGGTGCAGGGGCACTAGATAATCGAACCTGTGTTTTGATTATGGAAAAGATACAAAGTTATGTTTACATCATTATCTCACGAGCTAAATCGAGTGTGCAAAAAAGTACTAAAGCTGGAGCTGAAGGCTAGCGACACCTGGGGGAAGCCGTGGTGGTCGGGCGACACTCGAGTGACTTCGGAGGGAGCCGAAGGAATCGAGTGGAAGGCCGGAAGCGAGAGCTACAAGTTAAGTATCGAGGAAAGCTTGTGTGAGTGAGAGATTGTAAGGTCGTGTCCTCTTTACGGGGACGACCGTAGGCAGCGATCCGACTAAGACTTCCTGTGGAAGGTCTAGGACGAGATCAAATGGTTTGAAACTGTCGCATTTATCATTTTTTGAGCTAACCTCTTACTGTAGGGAAGTGACCAGGCTGGCAGTCGACTGTTGGACATTGGGCAGTCGACTGATGCTCATCAGTCGACTGATGGGAGGCATCAGTCGACTGATGGCGACGAATCAACCTTTGCGCTAGGACAAAATGGATAAGGTTTGACGCGGCCACTTCGCTATAAAATTTGTACAACTTCGTGATTTGTTCCAAAAATTGAGGAGACAAATTCAGAGGCCAAAATCTATAAAAGGAGGGGAGGATTCCAACTCCAAGGATCATCAAGTTTATTCTCAAGTGCTCCTACAATGCCAACGCTCCAACACCGTCATAACGCCGACGCGACGACAAGTTCCGATCTTCTTCGTCAGTAGCAGAATAAAGTAATATATTTGATATTGTATTCTTTGTTTTTATTCATAACGAGGTGAGGTAGGCTTGTTGCCTCATCCTCGTAATTTCGGTTTTGTGATCGTTGTCTCTTACCTTCAACGAGGAGGAGACGTTATAGTGTTTTTCCCTCCGTACGTGGTCTAGGACCGATAGGGCCTTGGAGTAGCAAGCGCTGGGTTGTGAACCAAGAAAAATAAATGTGTCTATTTATTTTCCGCTGCGCTTACTCGTGTATCGAATGATCGAACGAAAAGATTTACGCTCGCTATTCACCCCCTCTAGCGACGCTTCTCAATCCATCAATTGGTATCAGAGCGAGGGCGCTAAGATTTGGTGAAACCACAAATCTAGCACTTTTTGGTTTTCTATTCATATTTTTCGATTCATGTTTGTTTTTAGGTTTTTTTCCTCCCGCACTACTAATCCAAGACGAAGTCTTGGTACGCTTCTTTTGGTTGTGTGTTTGAAGTATTCTCCTTTGGAGTAGTCGACGGTAAAACGGCCATAACTTTTCGCACAAGTGGACTCACAAAACAATCAAAGCTCTCAGACAGATCTATATTTCTTACGAGGTTTACCCTCATAAAAAGCTATTTCCATCCCCAAAATCCAACGTTTAGTACCCTTTCGGGGACATCGAAAGTCGTAAGTTTCTAGCTTTTGTAGTTTCTTATTCTTCTTATTTATTTCTATTTATTTCCTATTATTTCCCGCACTACTAATCCAAGACCAAGTCTTGGAATTCACTTTGGTTTTTATTCGTGTTTTGCAAGACATTTAATGGCTCACATTGAAGGGTATAGCACCACCCGACCTCCGTTCTTTAACGGAAATGATTTCTGTTATTGGAAAGGTCGGATGGAGTGTTTTCTAAAAACACAAGTCGAGACTTGGATAATAATCCAAACCATCTTTGCTCTACCCACCAATAATCAAGGAGAGCCCTTGGATATCAACAAGTGGACAAACGCAACCAAGAGGCAAATCGAAGCCGATGCAAGAGCAACCCAAATATTGCAATGCAGCTTGTCCAAAGAGGAACTCAACCGCATCGGACCATTCATTAGCGCCAAAGACCTCTGGAACAAATTGATTGATCTACACGAAGGGACACCCGATGCTAAGGTATGTAAAAGAGATTTACTTTTAAATAAAATGTACAATCTAAAGATGCAGGATCGCGAGACCGTCACCCAATTACATGCGTGGATCCAAGACATCGTCAACGGTCTTCACTCGATCGGGCAAGCCATAGAGAACTGGGACCTCATAAGGTATGCTTTAAAAGCTTTCCCTAGGACTACCTTGTGGGCATCCATGGTCGATGTCTACAAGGTCTCTAAGGACCTTTCGGAGCTTAGGTTAGACGAATTATTTTCTGAGTTTGAACTTCACGAGCAAACTAACATGGTCCGGGCCGAGAGAGGTATTGCTCTACTTGCAGGACAAAGATGCAAGCCACCTACTAGGCAAGTAGATGAACTCGAACCCGAAGATGAATCAGAGTCCGAATCCGAAGAGGTGGAAGCAATAGCGAACATACTACGGAAGATCGTTCGGAGGGAAAGGAGGCTACTAAAGAACCAAAAGTGGGCACAATTCAAATCAAATCAAAAGAAGGCTTTCCATGCAACTTGGTACAACGAAGAAGGCGGTGGCATAACATGCATGGCAAGATCCGAAGAGTCTGAGTCAGAGTCCAAATCCGAATCCAATTACAACACCGACTCCGAACTCGAGGACTACTTTGAGAAGCAACTCAAAGCCGGACCAAAAGAGAAAATTAAGGTTAGCCGCTCACTAATTCATATGCTTTACAATACAATTAAAATGCTTAATAGGAAATTAACTAAGTCCGAGTCTAGGGTTGAGTCATTACTTGAGGAGGTTGAAACCCTCAAGCAAGAGGCTACTCTAATCTCTTCAACTAGTCTAGTTCAAGAGGGAAACTCAACCCAAATTGAAAAACTTGAGTAGGAGAATTCTCTCTTGAAAGACCGAGTTCAAGAGGGTGAGGCTAGGTTGGAAAGGTTCACATTGGGATCTAAGAACCTTAATCGACTACTTGGAACCCAAAGAGCCGTGTACAACAAAGTCGGACTTGGATTTAAGTCAAAGACTACGAATAGGTCTTATATGTCTATCGTAAATCGTAGTCATCAAAGAGTCCAAGCATGGGTCCCAAAGGTTTTATTGAACTCACATATAAGGACTAATAAGTTTTGGGTTCCCCAGGATCAAATTCATTATTTGAATAGACCATATTGGTTCAATGGTCCAGGGGGAGCTAACACTAAAATAGTATACCCACTTACTTAGCAAAATCATTGAATATTTTACTTTAATATTTAGAATGGATAGATAGGGAAAATCGTTAGTCAACTCTTGACAACATAGTATCAGGACGCGGCGAGATGATAGTATGTTAGGGAAACAAAGTCTCATGTATTCAGGCTAGATAAGGCTTATCTAGCTTGGTGCACTTGACTGAGTGGAACTAGCTGAAGCTACCTCATCGTATCCTAAACTAGTTAGACCAGGAAGTAACCCTAAGTGACTTAAGTGATATTTTCTTGAATTTGGCTTTGTTTAAGGAAGTGGTCGTTGTTCCGATCAAAGAAGGCCCCTGTGCCTCGCCACGATCTGGAAGTCAGTTTCTCGAAAAGTTACTTAACGATCTAAAGGTTAAATCCGAATCTAACCCATGGTTGATTATCGTTAATTAATTTAAAATCATCTCACAAAACATATAAGGTGAAGAAATTATGAGACACAGAATGGCTGAGATGTTAAGGATAATTGAAATATAACCTCTTCAAAATACTACTTATTTTCTTATCTATTGTACTTAACAACTCTTTGGCCAAAGTTTAGCGCCCCCTACATCTCTTATACTTCATATATTTGACTAAGGGGGAAAGCAAACTAACCCTAAGGGTTATATTTCAAACCTTTAGATTATTGGTGCAGAGGGACACACCTCGAACCAATCTATCTAACTCCTGCTAGACGCATGCTTGGTCTCATATTTGATTTATCTAGATGTATGCATATACGATATTATTTTTAAACCCCTATTTTATACAAAACCCCCAACATTGTTTTTATTTATGGCAAAAGGGGGAGAGAGCAAAAGTTAAGGGGGAGTAACATAAAATTTAATCTTGAAAATTAAATTATCTCTTTCAAAATTCACCTAGGGTTAAGGTGGAGTTTTGGTTGAGGGGGAGTTTTTGGAAATGACATTCATCTTCTACTATACTTGTTTTATGCTTTAATTTCCCTTAACTTTGTGTTGGTTTGCCATAGATCAAAAAGGCGGAGATTGTTAGTGCAGGGGCACTAGATAATCGAACCTATGTTTTGATTATGGCAAAGACACAAAGTTAAGTTTACATCGTTATCTCACGAGCTAAATCGAGTGTGCAGAAAAGTACTAAAGCTGGAGCTGAAGGCTAGCAACACCCGGGGGAAGCCGTGGTGGTCGGGTGACACTCGAGTGACTTCAAAGGGAGCCGAAGGAATCGAGTGGAAGGTCGGAAGCGAGAGCTACAAGGTAAGTATCGAGGAAAGCTCGTTTGAGTAAGAGATTGTAAGGTCGTGTCCTCTTTATGGGGAAGACTGTAGGAGGCGATCTGACTAAGACTTCCTGTGGAAGGTGTAGGTCGAGATCGAACGGTTAGAAACCGTCGCATTTATCATTTTCTGAGCTAACCTCTTACTATTGCAGTGGAAGTACCAGCCGATCGCTAGACATCAGAAGTCGATCGATGCTCATCACGATCGATGGGAGGCATGGAGGCATCAGTCGACTGATGGCGATGAATCAACCTTTGCGCTATGTCAAAATGGATAAGGTTTGAAGCGGCGACTTCACGATAAAATTTGTACAACTTTATGATCTGTTCCGAAAATTGACGAGACAAATTCAGAGGCCAAAATCTATAAAAGAAGGGGAGGATTCCAACTCCAAGGATCATCATGTTTATTCTCAAGTGCTCCTACAATGCCAACGCTCCAACACCGTCTTAACGCCGACACGCCGACACGCCGACACGACGACAAGTTTTGATCTTCTTCATCGACAGTAGAATCAAGTAATATATTTTGATATTGTATTCTTTGTTTTTATTCGTAACGAGGTGAGGTAGGCTTGTTGCCTCATCCTCGTAATTTCGGTTTTGTGATCGTTGTCTCCTACCTCCAATGAGGAGGAGACGTTATAGTGTTTTGCCCGCCCTACGTGATCTAGGACCGATAGGGCCTTGGAGTAGCAACCTCTGGGTTGTGAACCAAGTAAAATAAATGTGTCTCTTTATTTTCTGCTGCACTTACTCGTGTATCGAACGATCGAATGAAAAGATTTACGCTCGCTATTCACCCCCCCCTCTAGCGACGCTTCTCGATCCAACAACTTTGGGTTTCTTCTTTGCCAAAGTACGCCGCCAAGACTACATACTTGGACTTATGCTGCCAAGACTTGCCTTTGGTCTTCCTTTGCCAAGGACGTCTTGGACTTTACGCCGCCAAGACTACATGCTTGGACTTACACCACCAAGACCTTTCCTTGGACTTCTCTTTGCCAAGATCACACATGGACTTTTATTTTACCAAGTCTTCATACTTAGATTTTTCTGTCACTTAAACATGTTCACAATTAGATCACAAAGCATTGCCTAACTTAGATGATTGTGCAAACATCAAAACATCTAAATGTTTGGGGCAGTGTTGCACCAACATTCAGTTACGGTAAAGGTCCCTAACCACTCCTAACCGTAGGATATGGTTTGGAAAGCATTATAAAAGGTGAAAATCCATTGGATATGGATTAGGAGAGTTATTTAGGGTTTGTATTAAATTTAAGGATGGGAAAGTTCTATGTTGAACTTTGAACCTTATTTTTTGATGGGTTAAAGTTCCTATTTGCTTAGGGACTTCCCAAGGACATTGTTGGTGCAATGGTCAAGGGGGAGCAAGCCTTTAGGGGGAGGTATCCATTATGGGATGATGGATGGTAATTTTCCTCATGAGGAGGAAAATGGGAATTCTAAGATACCCAATTTGGAAATTGGGAGAGTATAGGATTGCCTCTCTTGAGTGATATGGGACTTATCACTAGGAAGATGGTAGGCATCCTAGATATTTTTGGACCAAGGGGGAGATTGTAAGATCTCATTGAGACATGAGACATTGACCTCCTTGGAGAGAAAACCTTTTTGATGTTAGTCAAAAAGGGGGAGAATGTTTTGGGGGAGAATGTTATGGAGAGTGTTATCAATTGATGTTATCAATTGTCAATTCGGAGAATTGGGGAGAATGTTTGGGATTATTGGTAAGAAGAATTGAGTTAGTATTCTAACTCAAAGATATGTGTTTTTGTCAAACATCAAAAAGGAGGAGATTGTTGGTGCAATCGGCCCAGGTCACGATTGATCGGACTTGAGTTTGATTCGAGAGATGTTTTGATGTTTGACATGGAAGTTTGACATTGAAGTCTGATATTGTTTTGGGGAGATTGTTGGAGCAATCGACCCGGGTCATGATTGACCCAACTCGAGTTTGACTCGAGGTGGATTTTGATGGTTGACTGGAGTTGACCATGTCATGGAAAGTCCAAGTCTTGAGTACTTGGCATGTAAAGTCCAAGCATGGGTCTTGGCAAGCAAAAGTCCAAG
This sequence comes from Wurfbainia villosa, assembly GCA_025175895.1. Lineage (NCBI taxonomy): Eukaryota > Viridiplantae > Streptophyta > Magnoliopsida > Zingiberales > Zingiberaceae > Wurfbainia > Wurfbainia villosa. The sequence continues at coordinate 114,867,141 of CM045990.1, read as the reverse complement.
CATGGGTCTTGGCATAGAAAGTCTAACATGGGTTGGCAAGGGAAAGTCCAAGTTTGAGTCTTGGCATTTGGAAAGTCCAAGGGGTTTGATATTGGCGGCGTAAAGTCCAAGCGGGAGTCATGGCGGCATAAGTCCAACGGTTGGCGGCGTAAAGTCCAAGCGGAGTCTTGGCAGCGTATGTCCAATGTGCCTTGGCGGTGTAGACACCGTTAGCATAACATAGCCGATAGAAGCACCTGAAGGATAGCGTATAGATGAACAATCCATGGATGACTTGGATGTAGGGATGTATACTGAAAAGTCTATCTTTTCTATGAACATCTTTATTTTTGAAATAAGAATCACATGATCATTATTTGCATATTTTTATGGTTATGCAATATTGTCTAATACTTTACATTGTAGATAACATGGTGTGTGGTGTCACACGGGAGATCATGTTATCGGCCCCTTGAAAAGTATAAGTAAAGGCTCACAACCGAGATGACTTTGGACAAACCATCGGAATGGTTATAGTGTGATTTGGTATTGGTTTGTCTTGACCATAGAATCACACTAGTGCACTTTGTGTGTATTGAGTAAGACCGACATAGAGGTGATTCGATTTATTGCTGACTACATAATCGAATCAGACCTCAAATATTATTTAGTACATGCTCTTAATCCCGATATAATAACGGGCACATATACTTAGTAGTCATCTCTTTGATTTACCAATGGGCGAGATTTATAGATTAAATCGATAGGCTCGGTAAGTTGGGAGATGATATTATTTATATGGTGTGCCGTTGATTATAGGAGGAAAGCGTATCCTATAAATTAGGATGATGATGTCCCCTTGAGGAGCTCATAAGGTTCATCATGTAAACCCTGCAGGTGGACTTGGTCCAGCATGATGAAAAGGTTGAGTGGTACTACTTAAGGAGTTAGATGTTGATTAATTAATGGTCAGTAAATTAATTAATCGACGGGCATTCAAGATCTTAAACACGGGTAGAAAATGTACAAATAATATATAGAGCCCATTGTTAGTAATATATGAGAGATGTCCTAAGGCAATCGCCTTATGTATGAACCATTTATATGATAAATGAAGATTCACTATTTGAGTATACATGTTTTATGTATTTGATTGGATCTTAAACTCATTTACTGAATGTCCACGATACGATTCACAGCATGAGAGAATTTGTGATTGGATCACAACTAGTGAGTATCTCTACATGTGTAATTGTGATGTATCGGAATTATCCCTAGTCGATGAATTGATGAATCTGGACACCATCAATTCTGTTGAGACTAGCACAAGGTATACTCCTTGGTGTATCCAAGCAGCTGATTCTCACTGGCTGGAGACATAGTGATGTCCGGAGTTAATCGTGGATGCTAGTTATGGTAACTAGTTCATTGGAGTGACCAGCCGTAAGACTTCATATGGTTCTCTGCATATATAGATATGTCAATGAAGTTCTTACTGTAGCTTAAGTGCGATGTTCCTTTGACTTGCGGTATTCAAGTCATCTTGATCATGGAGACTTATGCTTTGACATCTTAAGCAAACATCTCTAAGGAGATGTGGACCCGGGATGATTGGGTATAAGTCGAAGTGATCGAAGGTGTTTGAATAGCCTATAAAGGATTCACCACTCCTTGCGAGGAGATGTATACCCCTGGCCTCTCGTCGGATTGTTACTAAAGTCTTTGGCCAAAGCATTACATGTTTAGAGTAAGGTACTCTTCGATACATGTGGAGTAACTAGAATCCGTAGGACGAGGAAATGATACTTGGGCTAGGTGTGACGTAGTCAGCCTAGTGGGGACTGACACAATAGACCATGTCCTGAACCAAGTGGGTATAAGATGAGTGAAGGGAATGGGGCACGATTCATTCGAGCTACTGAAGGGTTTCAGAAATAGTTCTGGATCAACCGTTGATCTTTTCGGTTAATTGGGGATCATGATATACTACTAGGTGCCACTCATGATCGTTCTATAATTAATGGTTAATTATAGACGGCCAACATAAACCGAGAACCTATTTGGTCACACGCACAACGAGTGTAATCCAAAGGATTTAAAACGAGCTTGAGAATGGGATTCTCGAGAGAAACTATGTTTGGTTGGACCAAACATAAAGCGAGCATGAAATTGTTTCAGTCGCAATGGAAGCGTGGATGGGCTGCGTCTTATGAAGACGTAATGGATGGACCAAAATGGTTTGGTTCTAATACAATGGATAAGAATAAACCAAAGGGTTTGGTTTATTTTAAACGAATGAACCAAAAGTTGGTTCGGTTCGTTTTAACTTAAAATAAACCATTATGGTTTGGTTTATTTTAACTTATCTTAATGGAGCGGGTTAACGGGCTTTATGGATATGATCCATTAACCATTAAGAGAATTAGTTCTCTATAAAAGTGGGCTTAAGGGATTGTTAAACCCTAATCCAAAATCAAAACCCTAGCCTCCAAGGAGATGCGCCAACCTGTTTGTGCCGCCCAAGCTCCTTGCCGCGGCTTGATTGTCTGCCCGTCAAGACCCTTGCCGGCGTCCAAGCTCCAGCCGGTGAACCTCCGGCGATCCTCCGTGATCCTATAGGTTCGGCATCAAGGTGAGCTTTTGTCTCCTTGTTTTGGCCGGCGCCTATCTCCTCCACCAAGCTGTCCAGTTTTCTGGACAGCTTCTTCTCCTCTCGTCGGAGCGTCGTTTGGACGATGGTTAGTGCTCCGACAGCGGCTAACATACCGGGGATTTGATCTCCGGTAATCCTCTGAGGTGGAGGACGAAGGATTCGTCAATCGGTTGACGAATACCTCTCCGGAGAAGCAAGTCTTGAGGACTTGTTTTAGGTCCGAATTTGGATTCGGATCGTGATCATCTCTCGATCACGTCGTCTTCAACACGAGGCTAGTAACCCGTACGAAGACGAAGCTCGTGGCTTGGTGAAGTCATCCCGAGGAGCTCGGCGTGGATACGGATAGAGACGATTCTTATGAGGATCGTTCCGGTTGATGCCGTTCCCGCTACACGTCATACGAAAGGTATAACGTAGTTTAATTTCCTTTTATTGCAATTTTAATTTACGGTTATGTCTACACTTGTTGTAATAGCATGCGTGTGTTGTGTGTGTTGTAATAAATAGGAGTATTTATTATTTTTATTGCTTCCGCTGTGCTCATGTTTACGAAACATGATCGAACACACACACGCCGTGGTGCCGGAAACCCAACACCCATATTATCATATGGGGGTTGGTGAGGTAGATCAATGATGAACCTTTAGTGGATTGGATCATCATTAGTGGATCGGACTTTATGTGGGCTTGATCCATGGGTGGCCAAGACCCAACTCCTCCTCATGGTCCCTATTGTAGCCTATTAATACCTCATGAAGCTTAGATCCAAAACAAAACTCTAGATCCAAAGGTAGAGATTAAATCTCTAAGATCCGACGGTTGAGATTAAATCTCTAGATCCGACGGTTGAGATTAAATCCCTTGAACAAATGGTGGAGATTAAACCAAGGCTTATCCCTAACTCTATAAAAGGGTGGACTAGGGTGGGCAGCAAGATGGAGGAGAGGAAAAGGGCCTAGGGTTTGGGCGGCAAGAGCAAAGGAGGTTAGGGTTTTGGGTGGCCACAATTAAGAAAAGTTTGTTTCTTCTTCTTCCTTTGGTGGCCAAAACCTTTCCTCCATCTTCTCTCTTTGGTTTGGCCAGTTCCCAAGCTTCTCCCCTTGATCTATGTCTTGTGATGGATGAGTTTAGGGTTGCTTCCCATGGGCAGCAACCAATCCTAGTTAGGATAGGAATAGGAGTGGGGCTAGGGTTAGGGTTTGGGTGTTGGTGTTGGGCGGAAACAAGGGGAGGAAGCTTCTCCTTCCTCTTCCTAAGGTTGGCCGGCCCCTCTTACTTCTTCCCTCTACCTTGGCCAAAGCTCAATCTATTCTTCTCCCCTTCATCCTTGGCCGGAAATTAAGAGAGCTTAGTTTAGGGTTTTGGTGGCAACAAGGAAAAGGAGTGTTTTCCTTTCTCTGATCCAAGTGTTGGCTTGCGCCCATGCCCTTGTTGTTTCTCTTTTGGTTGGTTTTCATACTCCATGTTCTCTTCCTTGGCCGGCGGCAACATCGAGTTTATTGATTTGGTGGCCGGTTCTAGATAGGAAGATGAGTTTTGTTTTAGGATCTTCCTTTGTTCGGAGTGAACAAGGAAAGGAAGATTAGTGATCTAGGTGGCTTCAACTTTTGGTAGATCGTCGCCCACACGATGTCCGAAAAGAAGAAGGACATACAATAGAAGATCAAGAGGTATAACAAGAGGTATAATCTTGTTTATTTTGATTAGTGTTCTTTTGTATTATGTTTATAATTGCTTTTCAATTATATGCATGATTTGTGTGGATGGTTACTTGCTTGTATTTGTTTTTTAACTATGAGCATGATATAAATCTTTATATGGCTAAATAATACTTGGATCCCAAGCATAAACACAAAAACCGGCGATCCGGACATCGTCTATTCTGCGGCTACTCGTAGAATAGAGGATGGTCGCTTGAACAACTAGTTTGTTCAAGTGACCTCTCTAAACGAATAGCACGTTGATGACTTGGTGGTTTGGGAAATCCCTTTTGTCTAGGATTAAATTTTTTTTTAATCCGGGGACATCGAAGGGATTGCCATGGACATGCTACCGAGGTGAAGTGGGAAGCGAAGTTTCCCCTCACGGACTCGATAAGCAAAACCCTTCAATTGGTATCAGAGCCAAGGTTTTCGGTTTTGTGTGTTTAGGATTCGGTTAATTTTTATGCACTTTTTCATATATTATATGTGCCGGATAATAGTAGGATATGCGTAGTTTAACTCTTTGGTTGCAGGCTTATGATCCGACTATTATGGTCATATGTGTGTATGTGATTGTATGTGTGTAAATATTTATTTTGTTGAATCCTCGGGGTTGACTAGGCTAGTATTTAGTTTTTGGTAAATTAAATACGACATTGTTTAGCCGCTCTTTATTTTATTTTACTTTCGATCTAGATTTCATGTACACTCCCTCGTGGAGTATAGGATCGATGGATGTAAAATAAAATAGGTTTTAGTCTCGGCTCGGATCTCCGGATGGCTCGTACATGGCGTAGGAGGAGCGGACGAGATGGCGTTGCGATGAGAGTCATATTGAAGACAAAATCCATAATAGTTAGAAAATAATTTATTTTTCATATTTATTGCTTTTTGTTTGATATGCATGTCGTAGGTTAGGAAAATTCCTCAATTTCAAACTACTAAGTGGGAGAGGGATATTTTTTAAATTTCCCACGGCCTCCATTACGATTTGACAAGTGATGCAAACAAACTTGCGTGTCGGCTCTGAGTGCCTTCCTCCCCATCGGATGGGTTTGTTTGCGCATCACAAGGTCGAATATGGTTATAGGAAATTATTAAGGAGCGTGTGTACTTGCCCATCGTAAGACACATAACCCGAGATAATTACCTTGGTACCGAGTAATGGTGAACACTTAGATACAAATATAAGTATCCTCCCCATCGGAGTCACTGCTTTTATTTGTAGGGCCAAAGAGGAACCAACTATTAATTTTACTTGTCAAAAAGTTAGGTTGACAAGATAGTAAAATTAATGGGTAAAACCTCCTCTTACAAATGTAGAATTCGTATACCTCCACACTATCGTGGCATACGATATTCTCGGTGTTTTGAGGTGTTGGTTGATTTTAAAATTTTATTGTTTAAGGAATCAATAATTTTTTGAAATCTAATATTTTGATTTATGTGATTCTTAGGTTTTCTTTCAAAATGACTTTCAACCCACTTGTTGTGATACTGAAAGAGAACAAACTTACTAGACCCAACTATGTAGATTGGAAGAGGAATCTAGACATTGTCTTGACTGCTAAGGAGTACAAGTATGCACTCTTCGAAGAGTGTCCTCAAGCCATGATTGCTCAAAAAGGTTTCTACTTCTAAGCCGAAAGGCAAGAAGAAGAAGAAACAAGGTGAAGCAAAGGTGGTGGGAGGATCTCAGGGAGGAGTGAAGAAGCCGAAAAGCAAGTACTTGTAAGCAAGATGGACATTGGAAGAAGGACTGTCCCAATCCAAAGCAGAACAAAGGTGTATCCTTTGGACTAGTCATTGAAACATGATTAGCAGTGTTATCTACTGACACCTTGTGTGTAGATACGAGAGCCACTAATCATGTCTGCAATACATTACAGGGGTTCCAGAGAACCCGACGGCGAGCTAAGGGAGAGATTACCGTTTACTTGGGCAATACCATAATGGTGGCGGCTATTGCAGTGGGAGAAGTTTTATTTATCTTTTGAGAAAAATAAAACTTTGGTTCTGGAAAATTCCCTTTATGTACCTTTATTTAGAAAGAATTTAGTTTCAGTTTCTAAATTGTTTATAGATGGATATTCTATTTCTTTTAATGACAGAACTGTTATAAAAAGGAATAGGGAGAATATCTGTTCAGGTACATTGATGGGAAATTTGTATACACTTGAACTAAAACCTCCCACGATGCAAATTAAAGTTTATAACTCATCTTCTAATTCCAATAAGAGAAAAGAACCTTCGATGATGAACCAAACATATCTTTGGCATCTTAGGCTTAGTCATATTAACCTAAGCAGAATTCAAAGGTTGATAGCTGATGGACCTTTTAGGTTCATTAGTGGTGGAGGATCTCCCAACCTGCGAATCTTGCTTGGAGGGTAAGATGACCAAGAGGCCTTTTAAGGCCAATGGGTATAGAGCCAAAGATGTGTTAGAAATGGTTCATTCTGATTTGTGTGGTCCTATGACTATCCAGGCAAGAGGTAGTCTTGGATATTTCATCTTTTTCATAGATGATTATTCAAGATATGGATGACACTACGATCTGATCGTGGTGGTGAGTACCTCTTAGGAGAGTTTAGGAACTACTTATCAGAGGCTGGGATTCAATCCCAATTGTCTGCACCTGGCACACCCTAGACGAATGGTGTAGCAGAGCGAAGGAATAGGACTCTTTTGGAGATAGTTAGATCGATGATGAGTTATTCTAAGTTGCCAGATTTCGTTCTGGGGATATGCTCTGGATACGGTGGTGTACATTCTGAACTTGGTTCCATCTAAATCATTGCCTTCTACTCCCACAGAGTTGTAGACTGGGCGAAAGCCAAGTTTAAGACATATTCAAATATGGGGGAGTCCAGCACATGTGCTGAAGGCAGATACTTGTAAGTTGGAACCTCGTACAGAAGTACGCTTGTTCGTTGGCTATCCTAGGGGAACGAAGGGTGGATTGTTTTATAGTCCTAGAGATCAGAGGGTGATCGTTAGCACGAACGCCAGATTTCTAGAGGAAGACTATGTGATGAGCCACAAGCCCAAGAGTAAAATTGTTCTGGGGAGTTAAAAGGGGAAGTCACTTCTTTAGTACCACCGGTACAAGAGGATATACCACATGTCACTGCACCGCGTGTCACAGAGGATACATAGGTGATACCTCGTCGTAGCGGGAGGTTGTGAGACAGCCTGATAGATTCATGTTCTTGGGTAACATGAACCTGATCCTTGGACATACGACGAGGCAATCCAAGATATAGATGCAGCATCTTGGCAAAGTGCAATGTATACTGAGATTGAATCTATGGATTCAAGTAAGGTCTGGGAGCTCTTATGCATAGCAGCTCATATGGATTATGAGGTGTGACAGATGGATGTCAAGACAGCTTTCCTTAATGGAAGTCTTGAGGAAAACATCTATAAGAAGCTACCAGAGGGATTCATTGCTAAGGGCAAAGTGCATCTTGTATGTAAGTTTAATCGGTCCATTTAAGGATTGAAGCAAGCTTCGAGGTCTTGGAACATCCGCTTTGAGGAGGTAAATCAGTCTTATGGATTTATTCAAAGTTCGGATGAGTCTTGTGTATACAAGAGATATGAAGGAAATGTAGTGGTATTTCTTGTACTATACGTAGATGACATTTTTGGTGATTGGCAACAATATTAAGGTGTTATCGGACGTAAGGGTTGTTGGGTTTTTCCGAGCCGCAAAAACCGCTTTTTGCGTTGCGGAAACCTCGGAAGCCCCCGGCCACGGATCCGTGCGAAGAAGTATTAAAACAAAACATGTATGTGCTTGTATAAAAACCCTAGATCTACCTTAGATCTAAGAGATAAGAGCGTTACCCTCGATGCGATGCCCTTCGCAAATCCCGCTCGTCCAAAAGTCCGCCGGAACTCGAGAGTGTCAAGTGCACACTCCTCTATGGTATCCACACAAGCAATAGGTGGAAGAAAAACACACTTGAGTGTGCTAGCACTCCTAGGGTGTCTCGGCAAGATGAGGAAGGAGAGGGAGAGAGCTTGAGGGAAGAGTTCCAAGGTTGAAGATGAAGTCAATTAGCCACCAAAAATCAATACACCATCTAATGGAGTGGCCGGCCACTTCATGGAGGGGGGTTACATGCATGCATGTAACTCCCATGACCCTTGATCTCCCTCATGATGTGGCATCAATTGACAAAGTCAATGATGATGTGGAGCATCATCATTGGCCGCCCATGCCAAGTCATCACCATGACATGGCATTTAATCAAGTCAAACTTGACCTTTCATCTTCCCTCTCAAGTCAAGTCAAACTTGACCTCTAATCTCCCATGGTTGATCAAATCTAACCACTTGACTCAAGTCAATTTAATTTAATGAATCTTTATTCATTAATTTAAATTGATTTGATGAATCAAATCTCAATTAGACTCATTCAACACTTGAATCAACTTGAGTCTAACTCAATTAGTCTAATTTGGATTACTCTTAATCCAATTTGGTTCATCCCATGAACCTAATCCTCATGGTTCATCATATGAACCTAATCTCCATCTAATTGCTCTTATTGTTGGGTTTTTCCGAGCCGCAAAAACCGCTTTTTGCGTTGCGGAAACCTCGGAAGCCCCCGGCCACGGATCCGTGCGAAGAAGTATTAAAACAAAACATGTATGTGCTTGTATAAAAACCCTAGATCTACCTTAGATCTAAGAGACGTTACCCTCGTGCGATGCCCTTCGCAAATCCGCCGTCAAAAGTCCGCCGGAACTCGAGAGTGTCAAGTGCACACTCCTCTATGGTATCCACACAAGCAATAGGTGGAAGAAAAACACACTTGAGTGTGCTAGCACTCCTAGGGTGTCTCGGCAAGATGAGGAAGGAGAGGGAGAGAGCTTGAGGGAAGAGTTCCAAGGTTGAAGATGAAGTCAATTAGCCACAAAAATCAATACACCATCTAATGTGGTCGGCCACTTCATGGAGGGGGTTACATGCATGCATGTAACTCCCATGACCCTTGATCTCCTCATGATGTGGCATCACTGATCAAAGTCAATGATGATGTGGAGCATCATCATTGGCCGCCCATGCCAAGTCATCACCATGACATGGCATTTGGTCAAGTCAAACTTGACCTTTCATCTTCCCTCTCAAGTCAAGTCAAACTTGACCTCTAATCTCCCATGGTTGATCAAATCTAACCACTTGACTCAAGTCAATTTAATTTAATGAATCTTATTCATTAATTTAAATTGATTTGATGAATCAAATCTCAATTAGACTCATTCAACACTTGAATCAACTTGAGTCTAACTCAATTAGTCTAATTTGGATTACTCTTAATCCAATTTGGTTCATCCCATGAACCTAATCCTCATGGTTCATCATATGAACCTAATCTCCATCTAATTGCTCTTATGTGTGTGACCCTATAGGTACTTGTAACGTTGGCAATGTCCCTAAACCGATTTAGGAACATAAGCAATGAGCGGTATCTAGCAACACATCATTGCTACCCAAGTTACAAGAATGTTGAGCTCCAACATCACCTTTGTGACTACTAATTGTGACTCCACAATATGTGACAATGTCCCTCTATCCTTGACATCTAGATTGACCAATCGAGGCATAGACCGTGTCATCCTCGGTACAATCTAAATCTTGAACTCCAAGTAGACTCACTCTAATCAAATGAGCTCAATATCTCATATTGACTCATTTGGGCATGGCCATGCACTTCGTGGTCTCACTCTATCAAGAATATCGATGTCACCCCCGTCATATAGGAGGGATAGATCCCATCTACATCACTCACATCCCTCCGCATAATTCGTTACATACCCAGTAATCGCCTTTATAGTCCACCCATTTACGGGTGACGTTTGACGAAGCCAAAGTATGCAATTCATTATGTAGGGAACCATGGTGACTTCAGGTCTAAGGACTAATAGTCATACTAATAGCCATATGAGAAAGTATATGACACTCATATAACGATCCATGATACTTTCTCATGGCGGGTCATTCAGTATACATTCTCCAATGCATACCCATGTGTCAACTTGATATCTCATATCCATGACTTGTGAGATCAAGTCATCTTGTTGACCTATATGCTAGTCTCTACGCATTAACATTGTCCCTGAATGTTAATACTCGACTAGGAATGATTAAGAGTAGTGTTCTCTATATCATCTCATTATCGATTCAACCAATCGATTGATATAGATAAGAACCTACTACTCAAGGACATTATTATATTTAGTTATTTGGCACCAATACAAGTAAATATAATAACCATGCCTTAATAAATAGGAATATGATACAATAAAGTCCATACAACAATCATCATATGATTGGCTCTAGGGCTTTCACTAACAATCTCCCACTAGCACTAGTGCCAATCACCGTAGTATCTAATACCCAATGACCTAGTGTGACCATCATGCTCGTACCAAGCCTTGGTCGAGGATCTGCGATGTTAGCCTATGGGTACTCGCAAATCTTCACATCTCCTCTCTCGATAATCTCACGAATGAGATGGAAGCGATATATTCCTCTTGTAGAATCAATAAGCGTGTCCACCTTGGAACTCTTCCACTCACGTGCTACCTATTCAAGCAAAACACGAACCACATTGCGATCTGTAATCATCCGTCGTTTGGAAGCGCATCATTGTAACCCTTCTGACTAGCTCTCATCGCCTCCAAATATCAAGAAATATTCTTTAGTCCTTCTCAAGTACTTAAGAATATTCTTGATACTATCGATGGACGCTCACCGATCTGACGTAGTATCTACTTGTCATGCTCAAAGCATACGAGACATCGGGTGACAGTACACAACATGGCGTCATATGATAGATCCTATAGCGGATCGTAAGGGATCTTATCCATGCTCTCTCTCCTCTCAGAAGAGGGACTTTGAGTCTTCGAAAGACTCACACCATGTGACATCGAAGTCCTTTCTTGGAATTCTCGCATGGCAAACCAAGTAATACCGTGTCAATGTATGTACTCGACTTAGGCTAAGCAATCTCTTAGATCTATCTCTATAGATCTTGATGCCTAGAATACAGTGCCGCTTCACCTAAGTCCTTCATTGAGAAGCACGCCTCCCAAGTCTTCACAGATCAGAGCGAAGGGATGTCATTCCCAATGAGTAGTATGTCATCCACATACAATAAGGAAGACAATCAGATTCCCATTAACCCTCTTGTAGACACAGGTTCATCTTCATTCTTGATGAAACCAAACTGCTTGATCGCATCATCGAATCGAAGATTCCAGGCTCCGAGAAGCTTGCTTTAGCCCATAAATGGACCTTGCTTGCATACCTTCCCAAGATATGTCGTGGATCTACAAAACCCTCGGGTTGTGTCATGTACACATCCTCGAGTAAGTTTCCATTCGTAAACGCGTTTTGACATCCATCCGCCAGATCTCATAATCGTGGTATGTCGCAATAGCAAGCAAGATCCGAATGGACTTAAACATCGCCGGAGAAAAGGTTTCATCATAGTCAATACCATGAATTTGCTTGAAACCTTTAGCCACTAATCGACCCTTAGAGGTATGCGTAAGTCCATCCATGTCAGTCTTTCTCCTAAAGACCCACTTACACCCAATTGGTTTGACCCCTTCAGGTGGATCAACCAAAGTCCATACTTGGTTAGTGTACATGGATTCCATCTCGGATCTCATGGCGTCTAGCCATTTCTCAGAATCTGGGCTCATCACAGCTTCCTGATAGGAGGTAGGCTCATTCTCAATGAGCATAACGTCATCATGGTCAGACAAGAGAAATGAGTATCTCTGAGGCTGACGACGTATCCTATCAGATCTGCGAAGAGGTAGGTCTACCTGAACAGGTGATTGTTCCACAACTCTTTGTTCAACAACCTCATCACCCACAACACTTTGTGGTTCCTATTCAGCCTCCATCAAGGCCTCAGTGCTATGGTCCTTATCTTGAATTTCTTCAAGATCGAAGGTACTCCCACTAGTTTTTATAGAAACAAAATCCCTTTCTAGAAAAACCTAGTCTTTGCCACAAACACTTTGTGCTGACTGGGAATGTAGAAGTAATATCCCTTTGTATCCTTGGGATATCCAACAAAATAGCACCTATCGGATTTGGGTCCCAGTTTGTCTGAGACTTGACGTCGAACGTAAGCCTCACAACCCCAAATCCTCATAAAAGACATCTTGGGATTTTTCCCTGTCCATATCGTATATGGTGTCTTTACCACAGCCTTGGATGGTACACGGTTAAGGGTAAAGGTTGTGTCCAGAGCATATCCCCAAAAGGATATAGGAAGATCTGTGTGACTCATCATAGATCGTACCATATCCAATAGGGTACGATTCCTCCTTTCGGATACACCATTCCACTGTGGTGTTCCAGGAGGAGTGAGTTGGGATAGAATCCCACACTCAGCTAGATAGTCACGAAACTCATGGCTAAGGTATTCACCACCTCGATCTGATCAAAGTATCTTAATACTCTTGCCAAGCTGGTTTTGTACTTCATTCTTGAATTCTTTGAACTTTTCAAAGGATTCAGATTTATGTGTCATAAGATACACATAACCATATCTACTGAAGTCATCAGTAAATGTAATGAAGTACCTGTAACCACCTCTAGCAGCAACATTGAAAGGACCACATACATCACTATGTATAAGTCCTAACAAATCTGTTGCTCTTTCGCTATGTCCACTAAAGGGAGTCTTGGTCATCTTGCCTAAAAGGCAAGACTCGCATGTCTCATATGATTCAAAATCAAATGAGTCTAGCAGCCCATCCTTATGGAGCTGAGATAAGCGACTCTCATTTATGTGACCTAAGCGACAATGCCAGAGATAGGTTTGGTTCAACTCATTTGATTTGAACCTCTTGGTACTTATGTTATAGATAGGGCTCTCTAAGTCTAGAAAGTAGAGTCCGTTCATTAGAGGTGCACTACAATAGAACATATCATTTAAATAAACTGAACAACATTTGTTCTTTATTATAAATGAAAACCCTTTCTTGTCCAAACAAGAAACTGAAATGATGTTCTTAGTTAAAGGTACATAACAACATTCTTCTAATTCTAGTACAAGCCTGTAGAGGCGTAGATAGATCATAAGTTCCTACAAAGAACAAAGAAGAACCCTTGCTCCATTGCCTACTCGTAGGTCCACCTCGCCTTTGTCAATGCCTTGCTATTTCTCACTGCACATTGGTACAAATGTGAGATGCACATCCGATCTAATACCCATGATGAAGAAATAGATAGATTGACTTCTATAACATTTATACCAAGTAGAAGTCTCACTTCTCTTCTTCTTAAGATCTTCCGGTATGCCTTGCGATTACGCTTCCAAAGGTCCTCGCTTCCTGCGAAGCAAGCCCCTTCCTTGGCTACCCTCCTTTGGGTTTAAGTTCTTTGCCTTTGCCCTTGGCTTGGGACTTTCCCTTACCTTTAGGCTTGCCCTTGCCTTTCTTTTCGCACCATCAAAATGGTGTCAGATTTTCCCTTCTTAAGGTTAAGCTCTGCAGTTCTCAACATGCTGAGCATTTCAGGCAGTGGCTTGTCAATTTCATTCATGTTATAATTCATGACAAATTGATTGAAGGCTTGTGGCAAAGATTGCAAGATCAGGTCAGTGGCCAGCTCTTGGCCAAGTGGGAATCCCAGCCTTTGTAGGTTTTCTACGTACCCAATCATCTTGAGTACATATGTACCTGCGGGAGTCCCTTCTTGCATTTTGGACCCAAATAATGCCTTAGAGACTTCATATCTCTCATGCCTAGCTTGTCCTTGATATAGTTGACGAAGATGTCCAACCATATCATAAGCATTCATGAACTCATGTTGCTTCTGAAGCTCAGAGTTCATGGTGACGAGCATTAGACATGACACATCTAATGCATCATCTTGATGCTTCTTGTAAGCATCTTTGTCACCGTGAGGCATTGGCGGAGGTGCCTCGAATGGGCTGCTCAGACGATACAACTTCCTTTCTTGGGTGAGAACAATTCTCGTGTTCCTGCATCACCCAGAAATTTGCTCCATTGAGCTTGTCCTTCTCAAGGAGAATCGCAGAGAGAGAGTGTTCGTGTTTGTTGACATAGTAATCTACAACATACAATGCAGAGGATTAATATCATATTCCTTTTATCATTTAATTAGGCCTTTAATCAAATGATGCTCCCACTGAATTATAGGAATTTTGTAGAATCGAGTTATGGATGTGGTCAAACCACTTTTACTAGATTCATACAAACTAGCTATAATTCTTAAGGGACAAGATCCACATCATACTAAGCCTTGAGTTAGCTTTGGCTAAATCGCCCAAGACTTAGTACGATCGGTGGGTAACATATTACCGATTACATCTCTATGCAACTCTTGTTTATAGGATTAAGACCCACATTTACAAAAGACCTTGAGTTAGCTTTGGCTAAATCGCCCAAGATTTAGTGTAAATGTGATCTTAACCTATCTTTCCAACGATTGGAATATGCCTATAGTTCTACTCGATCCAATTGAGTTAACTAGTTTTGCTCAATCTAATAGAGCTTACTCTAACCCGAGTCGTGATAGGCGGGACCAAGATTGTCCCTCCGCACCCTACCAAGATAATATGCGTTGCTCTGCTTTGGCAGATTCAACAACAACAAATGATCGAGGTAGTGATGGGTATCAAGGCTTGGTATGCATTTTCGAGTTGATTCGATTATGATCTAATCTAATCGTAATGTGTATCTTATACGCATTTAGGCCTTTATTTTCCTATATTAGCATGCATCATATACATACATTAATTATTCTAGCATGCATCATATACATACAAGAAAATTAACCTAGCATGCATCATATACATACAAACATGTTTCTACTAGCATGCATCACATACATACAAGCAAAATCAATTAAATATACATATATATATATCAACATATATATATATCATTAAATGTGATATAGTCATGGCCCTACTACGATCTTCTCAAGCCAATGAGAAGATCGGACGGTCAACCTAAGGCTAGCGGCTTCTCCAAGCGCTTCCTTTGACCGCCATGTGTCGTCGTCACCCTTCTCGTAAGCTCGTCTTCAAGTGGACTTTCCACCGCTCCATTTTTGTACATTACAAATACGAAACTCGAGTTACATTCGAGTCTAAAACTATTTATAACTAGAATATTAAAAGAATAGGTGCGACGCGTGTCGCAAAACACTATACAACACGCACAACCACAAAATGGCACGCAGCCGTATTATGAATTACAACACACTTAATCCAATCCAATTGGGTTATTGGGCCATGACAATCACAGAATTATACATAATTCTAAATTATGTATTTTTTACAGAAATTTCTATAATTTTTCTTAATTTATTTCGAATTTATGAGTCAACTCTCCGTAACGGTCCCGCTAAGCGGTTTCCGGGCGCGATCGCGTGACATGGCCGCTTTCGGGGATAGGGGCAGCGCCTACCGCAAAATAAACTTGCGAGTGTCCCTACAATGATCTTACAGCGACTTAAGTCGCTGTCCCAAAACCTAAAGCGAGAACTCGCCAATTGGAGAGTTTTTCTCGACGGTTAGAAGCCTCAAGTGTCCCAACACTCGTTGCTTCGACTCTACGAGAAAAATACCCAAAAATTCTATAAAATAAGAAAATTTACAGAAACATATAAATCTGTAATTTTTATATCTAATATAAAAACTACAAAAACGAAACACATACATGCTTCGCACGTGGCTCTGATACCACTGTTGGGGTTTTCCGAGCCGCAAAAACCGCTTTTTGCGTTGCGGAAATCTCGAAAGCCCCCGGCCATGGATCCGTGCGAAGAATTATTAAAACAAAACATGTATGTGCTTGTATAAAAAACCCTAGATCTACCTTAGATCTAAGAGATAAGATCATTACCCTCGATGCGATGCCCTTCGCAAATCCCGCTTTCAAAAGTCCGGAACTTCGAGAGTGTCAAGTGCACACTCCTCTATGGTATCCACACAAGCAATAGGTGGAAGAAAAACACACTTGAGTGTGCTAGCACTCCTAGGGTGTCTCGGCAAGATGAGGAAGGAGAGGAAAGAGCTTGAGGAAGAGTTCCAAGGTTGAAGATGAAGTCAATTAGTACCAAAAATCAATACACCATCTAATGGAGTGGCGGCCACTTCATGGAGGGGGTTACATGCATGCATGTAACTCCCATGACCCTTGATCTCCTCATGATGTGGCATCAATTGACAAAGTCAATGATGATGTGGAGCATCATCATTGGCCATGCCAAGTCATCACCATGACATGGCATGTGGTCAAGACACCCTGGACCTTTCATCTTCCCTCTCAAGTCAAGTCAAACTTGACCTCTAATCTCCCATGGTTGATCAAATCTAACCACTTGACTCAAGTCAATTTAATTTAATGAATCTTTATTCATTAATTTAAATTGATTTGATGAATCAAATCTCAATTAGACTCATTCAACACTTGAATCAACTTGAGTCTAACTCAATTAGTCTAATTTGGATTACTCTTAATCCAATTTGGTTCATCCCATGAACCTAATCCTCATGGTTCATCATATGAACCTAATCTCCATCTAATTGCTCTTATGTGTGTGACCCTATAGGTTCTTGTAACGTTGGCAATGTCCCTAAACCGATTTAGGAACATAAGCAATGAGCGGTATCTAGCAACACATCATTGCTACCCAAGTTACAAGAATGTTGAGCTCCAACATCACCTTTGTGACTACTAATTGTGACTCTCACAATATGTGACAATGTCCCTCTATCCTTGACATCTAGATTGACCAATCGAGGCATAGACCGTGTCATCCTCGGTACAATCTAAATCTTGAACTCCAAGTAGACTCACTCTAATCAAATGAGCTCAATATCTCATATTGACTCATTTGGGCATGGCCATGCACTTCGTGGTCTCACTCTTTCAAGAATATCGATGTCACCCCCGTCATATAGGAGGGATAGATCCCATCTACATCACTCACATCCCTCCGCATAATTCGTTACATACCCAGTAATCGCCTTTATAGTCCACCCATTTACGGGTGACGTTTGACGAAGCCAAAGTATGCAATTCATTATGTAGGGAACCATGGTGACTTCAGGTCTAAGGACTAATAGTCATACTAATAGCCACATGAGAAAGTATATGACACTCATATAACGATCCATGATACTTTCTCATGGCGGATCATTCAGTATACATTCTCCAATGCATACCCATGTGTCAACTTGATATCTCATATCCATGACTTGTGAGATCAAGTCATCTTGTTGACCTACATGCTAGTCTCTACGCATTAACATTGTCCCTGAATGTTAATACTCGACTAGGAATGATTAAGAGTAGTGTTCTCTATATCATCTCATTATCGATTCAACCAATCGATTGATATAGATATGAACCTACTACTCAAGGACATTATTATATTTAGTTATTTGGCACCAATACAAGTAAATATAATAACCATGCCTTAATAAATAGGAATATGATACAATAAAGTCCATACAACAATCATCATATGATTGGCTCTAGGGCTTTCACTAACACTTATGTGTGTGACCCTATAGGTTCTTGTAACGTTGGCAATGTCCCTAAACCGATTTAGGAACATAAGCAATGAGCGGTATCTAGCAACACATCATTGCTACCCAAGTTACAAGAATGTTGAGCTCCAACATCACCTTTGTGACTACTAATTGTGACTCTCACAATATGAGACAATGTCCCTCTATCCTTGACATCTAGATTGACCAATCGAGGCATAGACTGTGTCATCCTCGGTACAATCTAAATCTTGAACTCCAAGTAGACTCACTCTAATCAAATGAGCTCAAAATCTCATATTGACTCATTTGGGAATGGCCATGCACTTCGTGGTCTCACTCTATCAAGAATATCGATGTCACTCCCGTCATATAGGAGGGATAGATCCCATCTACATCACTCACATCCCTCCCCATAATTCGTTACATACCCAGTAATCGCCTTTATAGTCCACCCATTTACGGGTGACGTTTGACGAAGCCAAAGTATGCAATTCATTATGTAGGGAACCATGGTGACTTCAGGTCTAAGGACTAATAGTCATACTAATAGCCACATGAGAAAGTATATGACACTCATATAACGATCCATGATACTTTCTCATGGCGGGTCATTCAGTATACATTCTCCAATGCATACCCTTGTGTCAACTTGATATCTCATATCCATGACTTGTGAGATCAAGTCATCTTGTTGACCTACATGCTAGTCTCTACGCATTAACATTGTCCCTGAATGTTAATACTCGACTAGGAATGATTAAGAGTAGTGTTCTCTATATCATCTCATTATCGATTCAACCAATCGATTGATATAGATAAGAACCTACTACTCAAGGACATTATTATATTTAGTTATTTGGCACCAATACAAGTAAATATAATAACCATGCCTTAATAAATAGGAATATGATACAATAAAGTCCATATAACAATCATCATATGATTGGCTCTAGGGCTTTCACTAACAATCTCCCACTAGCACTAGTGCCAATCACCGAAGTATCTAATACCCAATGACCTAGTGTGACCATCATGCTTTTTCTGTGCCAAAGCCTTGGTCAAGGGATCTGCGATGTTAGCCTCTGTGGGTACTCTGCAAATCTTCACATCTCCTCTATCGATGATCTCTCGAATGAGATGGAAGCGCCGTAGTATGTGTTTGGTCCGGTGTGAGCGAGGTTCCTTAGTTTCAGGTAATCGCTCCATTGTTGTCACAATAGAGCTCTATAGGATCTGCAATGCTAGGAACCACCCCAAGCTTCGAATGAACTTGCGGATCCAAATCGCCTCCTTTTTGCCGCCTCGGATGCGATATACTCGCCTCTGTTGTAGAATTAGCAATGTGTGTCTGCTTCAACTTTTCCATCACGCGCCATACCATTCAAGCAAAACACGAACCCTCGATCGCGATCGTAATCATCCCGTCGTTTGGAAGCCGCATCACGTAACCCTTACTAGCTCCTCATCGCCTTCCAAATATCAAGAAATATTCTTTAGTCCTTCTCAAGTACTTAAGAATATTCTTGATCGCTATCGATGGCGCTCACTTGGATCCGATCGTATCTACTGCCATGCTCAAAGCATACGAGACATCAGGACGAGTACACAACATAGCGTACATGATAGATCCTATAGCAGATGCGTAAGGGATCTTATCCATGCGGTCTCTCTCCTCACTAGAAGAGGGACTTTGAGTCTTCGAAAGACTCACACCATGTGACATCAAGTCCTTTCTTGGAATTCCGCATGGCAAACCGTAGTAATACCGTGTCAATGTATGTACTGAACTTAGCCAAGCAATCTCTTAGATCTATCTCTATAGATCTTGATGCCTAGAATACAGGCTGCTTCACCTAAGTCCTTCATTGAGAAGCACGTCCCCAGCCAAGTCTTCACAGACTGTAGCGAAGGGATGTCATTCCCAATGAGTAGTATGTCATCCACATACAGTACAAGGAAGACAACTGTAATCCCATTAACCCTCTTGTAGACACAGGGTTCATCTTCATTCTTGATGAAACCAAACTGTTTGATCGCATCATCGAATCGAAGATTCCAGCTCCGAGAAGCTTGCTTTAGCCCATAAATGGACCTTTGAGCTTGCATACCTTCCCAAGATGTCGTGGATCTACAAAACCTCAAAGTTGTGTCATGTACACATCCTCGAGTAAGTTTCCATTCAGAAATGCAGTTTTGACATCCATCTGCCAGATCTCATAATCGTGGTATGCTGCAATAGCAAGCAAGATCCGAATGGACTTAAACATCGCCACTGGAGAAAAGGTTTCATCATAGTCAATACCATGAATTTTCTTGAAACCTTTAGCCACCAATCGGCCCTTATAGGTATGTGTAAGTCCATCCATGTCAGTCTTTCTCCTAAAGACCCACTTACACCCAATGGGTTTGACCCCTTCAGGTGGATCAACCAAAGTCCATACTTGGTTAGTGTACATGGATTCCATCTCGGATCTCATGGCGTCTAGCCATTTCTCGTAATCGGCTCATCACTTCCTCGATAGGAGGTAGGCTCATTCTCAATGAGCATAACGTCATCATGGTCAGACAAGAGAAATGAGTATCTCTCAGGCTGACGACGTACCCTATCAGACCTGCGAAGAGGTAGGTCTACTTGAACAGGTGGTTGTTCCACAACTCTTTGTGCAACAACCTCTTCACCCACAACACTTTGTGGTTCCTGTTCAACCTCCATCAAGGCCTCAGTGCTATGGTCCTTATCTTGAATTTCTTCAAGATCGAAGGTACTCCCACTAGTTTTTCTAGAAACAAAATCCCTTTCTAGAAAACTCCAGTCTTTTCCACAAACACTTTGTGACCGGAATGTAGAAGTAATATCCCTTTATCCTTGGGATATCCAACAAAATAGCACCTATCGGATTTGGGTCCCAGTTTGTCTGAGACTTGACGTCGAACGTAAGCCTCACAACCCCAAATCCTCATAAAAGACATCTTGGGATTTTTCCCTGTCCATATCGTATATGGTGTCTTTACCACAGCCTTGGATGGTACACGGTTAAGGGTAAAGGCTGCTGTGTCCAGAGCATATCCCCAAAAGGATATAGGAAGATCTGTGTGACTCATCATAGATCGTACTATATCCAATAGGGTACGATTCCTCCTTTCGGATACACCATTCCCGTGGTGTTCCAGAGGAGTGAGTTGGGATAGAATCCCACACTCACCTAGATAGTCACAAAACTCATGGCTAAGGTATTCACCACCTCGATCCGATCAAGTATCTTAATACTCTTGCCAAATTGGTTTTGTACTTCATTCTTGAATTCTTTGAACTTTTCAAAGGATTCAGATTATGTGTCATAAGATACACATAACCATATCTATCAAGTCATCAAGAAATGTAATGAAGTACTGTAACCACCTCTAGCAAAGAATATCAAAGGACCACATACATCACTATGTATAAGTCCTAACAAATCTGTTGCTCTTCGCTATGTCCACTAAAGGGAGTCTTGGTCATCTTGCCTAAAAGGCAAGACTCGCATGTCTCATATGATTCAAAATCAAATGAGTCTAGCAGCCCATCCTTATGGAGCTGAGATAAGCGACTCTCATTTATGTGACCTAAGCGACAATGCCAGAGATAGGTTTGGTTCAACTCATTTGACTTGAACCTCATGGTACTTATGTTATAGATAGGGCTCTCTAAGTCTAGAAAGTAGAGTCAGTTAATTAGAGGTGCACTACAATAGAACATATCATTTAAATAAATGAACAACATTTGTTCTTTATTATAAATGAAAACCCTTTCTTGTCCAAACAAGAAATCAAATGATGTTCTTAGTTAAAGGTGCACATAACAACATTCATCTAATTCTAGTACAAGCCCGGAGGGCAGAGATAGATCATAAGTTCCTACAAAGAATAAACAAAGAACCCTTGCTCCATTGCCTACTCAGAGGTCCACCTCGCCTTTGTCAATGCCTTGCTATTTCTCATTTGCACATTGGTACAAATGTGAGATGCACATCCGTATCTAATACCCATGATGAAGAAATAGATAGATTGACTTCTATAACATTTATACCAAGTAGAAGTCTCACTTCTTTCTTCTTAAGATCTTCCAGTATGCTGTAGCTACGCCCAGTTGTCCTCGCTTCCTTGCAAAAGAAGCAAGCCCCTTCCTTGGCTACCCCTCCTTTGGGTTTAAGTTCTTTGCCTTTGCCCTTGGCTTGGGACTTTCCCTTACCTTTAGGCTTGCCTTGCCTTTCTTCTTCTCACCATCAAAATGGTGTCGATTTACCCTTCTTAAGGTTAAGCTCAGCTTCTCAACATGCCGAGCATTTCAGTAATGGCTTATCAATTTCATTCATGTTATAATTCATGACAAATTGATTGAAGGCTCGGCAAAGATTGCAAGATTAGGTCATGGCCAACTCTTGGCCAAGTGGAATCCCAACCTTTGTAGGTTTTCTACGTACTCCAATCATTTTGAGTACATATGTACCTACTGAGTCCCCTTGCATTTTGAACCCAAATAATGCCTTAGAGACTTCATATCTCTCATGCCTAGCTTGTCCTTGATATAGTTGACGAAGATGTCCAACCATATCATAAGCATTCATGAACTCGTGTTGCTCAAGCTCGGAGTTCATGGTCGAGCATTAGACATGACACATCTAATGCATCATCTTGATGCTTCTTGTAAGCATCTTTGTCACTCGTGAGGCATTGGCGGAGGTGCCTCCGAATGGGCTGCCCAGACGACATACCTTCCTTTCTTGGGTGAGAACACTCGTGTTCTGCATCACAGAAAATTTGCTCCATTGAGCTTGTCCTTCTCAAGGACAGATCGCAGAGAGAGAGTGTTCGTGTTTGTTGACATAGTAATCTACAACATACAATGCAAAAATTAATATCATATTCCTTTTATCATTTAATTAGGCCTTTAATCAAATGATGCTCCCACTAAATTATAGGAATTTTGTAGAATCGAGTTATGGATGTGGTCAAACCACTTTACTAGATTCATACAAACTAGCTATAATACTTGCGGGACAATATCCACATCATACTAAGCCTTGAGTTAGCTTTGGCTAAATCGCCCAAGACTTAGTATGATCTGGGTAACACAATACCGATTACATCTCTATGCAACTCTTGTTTATAGGATTAAGACCCACATTTACAAAAGACCTTGAGTTAGCTTTGGCTAAATCGCCAAGATTTAGTGTAAATGCGATCTTAACCTATCTTTCCAACGATTGGAATATGCCTATAGTTCTACTCGATCCAATTGAGTTAACTAGTTTTGCTCAATCTAATTGAGCTTACTCTAACCGAGTCGTGATAGGCGGGACCAAGATTGTCCCTCCGCACCCTACCAAGATAATATGCGTTGCTCTGCTTTGGCAGATTCAACAACAACAAATGATCGAGGTAGTGATGGGTATCAAGGCTCGGTAGGCATTTTCGAGTTGATTCGATTATGATCTAATCTAATCGTAATGTGTATCTTATACGCATTTAGGCCTTTATTATCCTATATTAGCATGCATCGTATACATACATTAATTATTCTAGCATGCATCATATACATACAAGAAAATTAACCTAGCATGCATCATATACATACAAACATGTTTCTACTGCATCACATACATACAAGCAAAATCAATTAAATATACATATATATATATCAACATATATATATATCATTAAATGTGATATAGTCATGGCCCTACTACGATCTTCTCAAGCCAATGAGAAGATCGGACGGTCAACCTAAGGCTAGCGGCTTCTCCAAGCGCTTCCTTTGACCGCCATGTGTCGTCACCCCTTCTCGTAGAAGCTCGCCTTCAAGTGGACTTTCCACCGCCCATTTTTGTACCTTACAAATATGAAACTCGAGTTACATTCGAGTCTAAAACTATTTACAACTAGAATATTAAAAGAATAGGTGCGACGCGCAGGTCGCAAACACTTTACAACACGCACAACCACAAAACGGCACGCAGGCCGTATTATGAATTACAACACACTTAATCCAATCCAATTGGGTTATTGGGCCATGACAATCACAGAATTATACATAATTCTAAATTATGTATTTTTACAGAAATTTCTATAATTTTTCCTAATTTATTTCGAATTTATGAGTCAATCTCCGTAACGGTCCCGCTTAAGCGGTTTCCGCGCGATCAAGGACATTGCCCCTTTCGGGATAGGGCAGCGCCTACCGCAAAATAAACTTCGTGAGTGTCCCTACAATGATCTTACAGCGACTTAAGTCGCTGTCCCAAAAACCTAAAGCGAGAACTCGCCGATTCGGAGAGTTTTTCTCGACGGTTGAAGCCTACGAGTGTCCCAACACTCGTTGCTTCGACTCTACGAGAAAAATACCCAAAATTCTATAAAATAAGAAAATTTACAGAAACATATAAATCTGTAATTTTTATATCTAATATAAAAACTACAAAAACGAAACACATACATGCTTCGCACGTGGCTCTGATACCACTGTTGGGTTTTTCCGAGCCGCAAAACCGCTATGCTATGGAAACCTCGAACCCCGCCACGGATCCGCGTAAGAAGTATTAAAACAAAACATGTATGTTCTTGTATAAAACCCTAGATCTACCTTAGATCTAAGAGATAAGAGCGTTACCCTCGATGCGATGCCCTTCGCAAATCCCTGGCCATTCAAAAAGTCCGCCGAACTCGAGAGTGTCAAGTGCACACTCCTCTATGGTATCCACACAAGCAATAGGTGGAAGAAAACACACTTGAGTGTGCTAGCACTCCTAGGGTGTCTCGGCAAGATGAGGAAGGAGAGGGAGAGAGCTTGAGGGAAGAGTTCCAAGGTTGAAGATGAAGTCAATTAGCCACCAAAAATCAATACACCATCTAATGGAGTGGCCGGCCACTTCATGGAGGGGGGTTACATGCATGCATGTAACTCCCATGACCCTTGATCTCCCTCATGATGTGGCATCAATTGACAAAGTCAATGATGATGTGGAGCATCATCATTGGCCGCCCATGCCAAGTCATCACCATGACATGGCATTTGGTCAAGTCAAACTTGACCTTTCATCTTCCCTCTCAAGTCAAGTCAAACTTGACCTCTAATCTCCCATGGTTGATCAAATCTAACCACTTGACTCAAGTCAATTTAATTTAATGAATCTTTATTCATTAATTTAAATTGATTTGATGAATCAAATCTCAATTAGACTCATTCAACACTTGAATCAACTTGAGTCTAACTCAATTAGTCAAATTTGGATTACTCTTAATCCAATTTGGTTCATCCCATGAACCTAATCCTCATGGTTCATCATATGAACCTAATCTCCATCTAATTGCTCTTATGTGTGTGACCCTATAGGTTCTTGTAACGTTGGCAATGTCCCTAAACCGATTTAGGAACATAATCAATGAGCGGTATCTAGCAACACATCATTGCTACCCAAGTTACAAGAATGTTGAGCTCCAACATCACCTTTGTGACTACTAATTGTGACTCTCACAATATGTGACAATGTCCCTCTATCCTTGACATCTAGATTGACCAATCGATGCATAGACCATGTCATCCCTGCATAATCTAAATCTTGAACTCCAAGTAGACTCACTTAATCAAATGAGCTCAATATCTCATATCGACTCATTTGGGCATGGCCATGCACTTCGTGGTCTCACTCTATCAAGAATATCGATGTCACCCCATCATATAGAGGGATAGATCCCATCTACATCACTCACATCCTCCGCATAATTCGCTACATACCCAAGAATCGCTTTTATAGTCCACCCATTTACGTGACGCTTGACGGCCAAAGTATGCAACCTTATGTAGGGAACCATGGTGACTTCGTGTCTAAGGACTAATAGTCATACTAATAGCCACATGAGAAAGTATATGACACTCATATAACGATCCATGATACTTTCTCATGGCGGGTCATTCAGAATACATTCTCCAATGCATACCCATGTGTCAACTTGATATCTCATATCCATGACTTGTGAGATCAAGTCATCTTGTTGACCTACATGCTAGTCTCTACGCATTAACATTGTCCCCGAATGTTAATACTCGACTAGGAATGATTAAGAGTAGTGTTCTCTATATCATCTCATTATCGATTCAACCAATCGATTGATATAGATAAGAACCTACTACTCAAGGACATTATTATATTTAGTTATTTGGCACCAATACAAGTAAATATAATAACCATGCCTTAATAAATAGGAATATGATACAATAAAGTCCATACAACAATCATCATGATTGGCAAGCAATAAACTAAGACAAGCAAATAGAAATAAAACAAAGACAATACAAACACGGAGATGTACTAGTCCATGGTCCGATTCGTCACGGTGAATCACTCCGCAATCTATCCACTAGATCTCTCCTTTGCACAAAGCTAGGTGGAGGTAACCTCTTTACAACAACACTCCTCTTACAAATATAATGAAAATAAGCTTGGGTAAGAGGATGGAAAGCTTTAGGAACTTTGGGAGAGTGTTAGAGTGTAAGCATTTGCCTCCCAAAGCCTTACCTCTTCCTTTTATAGAGGAAGAAGGTTTTGGCACCCATCGCCCAATAATGGCCGCTTCCACGCGTTGGATACCATCCAACCATCGATCGATGATGGCACCATCGTGCTCGAGTGCCCAATGAGTCGACTCCATTCATCGGATCGATGTCGACATCGCGCCATGCACTAAACCGTCTTATACCAGCGATCGAACCATCGACTGCCATGACATGCCGAACCATCCGACACTTGGCCAAATGGCAGTTTCACCTAAGAGCTACCCTCCGGTTACAATCGCCACTCATTCCTGAGTCCTCGCCTTTGAAGTTCTCTTCGTCATGCCACGCCCTCGGCGATCGAGTGCGACTACTGCAATGCTCCTTCGCGTCTCTTGCCTCGAAGTCTACTTCCTCCGACTTCACTCTAAGATCCTCGTCCGGCGGTCCCTCGGATGCTCCAAGCGCACGACTTCCGCAAAGCTATCCTTCACCGACTCAAGGCACGAGTCATGAGATGTGAAACTCGCCATGGCTCCATGTGCGAATTACTAAGTCCTGCACGACTTCAACGCACATATCAAATCAACATATCAAACTAACTTAAACCCTTTGCCATACCATCAAAACCATATTACGGCAAGAGATTGCCCTAACACAAACAATTTGATTTGAAGGACTTGGGAGAAATGGGACACATCCTTGGGATCAAGGTTATTATGCTTATCCCAAGCTTCATACATAGACATGATAATGGATCGTTTTAGCATGAAAAACTCCAAGAAAGGTTTTTTACCTTTCAGGCATGGAGTTCCTTTATCTAAGGAGATGTGTCCTAGATCATCTGAGGAGATAGAGGAGATGAAGGTGGTTCCTTATGCTTCGGCAGTAGGAAGCCTCATCTATGTGATGCTATGTACGAGACCAGATATCTGCTATGTCATCGGCATGGTCAGCAGATATCAGAGTAATGTAGGACAGGGACATTGGACTGCGGTAAAGCATATATTGAAGTGCCTGAGAAGGACTAAGAATTATATGCTAGTTTACCGGGCAGACCAATTACTCCCTGTGGGTTACCTGGATTGCGACTTTCAATCAGATAGGGATAACAGTAAGTCTACCTCAGGTTTTGTGTTTACTTTGGGAGGTGGAGCCATTGTATGGAGGAGTGTCAAGCAGAAATGCATGGCGGACTCTACCATGGAAGCTGAGTATGTGGCGCTCTCTAAGGCGACCAAAGAATCTGTATGGCTCAAAAACTTCCTGATGGACTTGGATGTGATTCCTGGTTTGCCCAGAACTATCATAATTTATTATGATAATAGTGGTGCAGTTGCAAACTCGAAGGAACCACGAACCCATAAGGCTAGAAAACACATAGAGCGCAAGTACCACCTGATACGAGAAATCGTAATGGAGGTAGAAGTTGTTGTCACCTAGATTGCATCAGAGGATGACCTGGTAGACCTTTTCACTAAGGCCCTTCTAGTAAGAGCTTTGATAGGCATGTTGAGGGAAGGGGAATCAGATGTATGGCAGTGTGAGGACAACATAGTCTTTTAGTATAAGTGGGAGATTGTAGGGATGTATACTGAAAAGTCTATCTTTTCTATGAACATCTTTATTTTTGAAATAAGAATCACATGATCATTATTTGCATATTTTTATGGTTATGTAATATTGTCTAATACTTTACATTGTAGATAACATGATGTATGGTGTCACATGGGAGATCATGTTATCGGCCCCTTGAAAAGTATAAGTAAAGGCGCACAACCGAGATGACTTTGGACAAACCATTGGAATGGTTGTCGTGTGATTTGGTATTGGTTTGTCTTGACCATAGAATCACACTAGTGCACTTTGTGTGTATTGAGAAGGACCGACATAGAGGTGATTCGATTTATTGCTGACTATATTATTGAATCAGACCTCAGATATTATTTAGTACAACCTCTTAATCCCAATATAATAATGGGCACATATACTTAGTAGTCATCTCTTTGATTTACCAATGGGCGAGATTTATAGATTAAATCGATAGGCTCGGTTAGTTGGGAGATGATATTATTTATATGGTGTGCCGTTGATTATAGGAGGAAACCGTGTCCTATATATTAGGATGATGATATCCCCTTGAGGAGCTCATAAGGTTCATCATGTAAACCCTGCAGGTGGACTTGGTCCGACATGATGAAAAGGTTGAGTGGTACTACTCAAGGAGTTAGATGTTGATTAATTAATGATCAGTAAATTAATTAATCGACGGACATTCGAGATCTTAAACATGGGGAGAAAATGTACAAATAATATATGAAGCCCATATTATTATATGGGGGTTGGTGAGGTAGATCAATGATGAACCTTTAGTGAATTGGATCATCATTAGTGGATCAGACTTTATGTGGGCTTGATCCATGGGCCAAGACCCAACTCCTCCTCATGGTCCCTATTGTAGCCTATTAACACCTCATGAAGCTTAGATCCAATGGATAGAAACAAAACTCTAGATCCAAAGGTAGAGATTAAATCTCTAAGTTCCGACGGTTGAGATTAAATCTCTAGATCCGACGGTTGAGATTAAATCCCTAGAACCAATGGTGGAGATTAAACCAAGGCTTATCCCTAACTATATAAAAGGGTGGACTAGGGTGAGCGGCAAGATGGAGGAGAGGAAAATGGACTAGGGTGAGCGGCAAGATGGAGGAGAGGAAAATGGGCTAGGGTTTGGGCGGCAAGAGCAAAAGAGGTTAGGGTTTTGGGTGGCCACAATTAAGGAAAGTTTGTTTCTTCTTCTTCCTTTGGTGGCCGAAACCTTTCCTCCTTCTTCTCTCTTTGGTTTGGATGGCACCCAAGCTTCTCCCCATGATCTATGGCTTGTGATGGATGAGTTTAGGGTTGCTTCCCATGGGCGGCAACCATTCCTAGTTGGGATAGGAATAGGAGTGGGGTTAGGGTTAGGGTTTGGGTGTTGGTGTTGGGCGGCAACAAGGGGAGGAAGCTTCTCCTTCCTCTTCCTCAGGTTGGCCGACACCTCTTCCTTCTTCCCTCTACCTTGGCCAAAGCTCAATCTATTCTTCTCCCTTTCATCCTTGGTCGGAAATTAAGAGAGCTTAGTTTAGGGTTTGGGTGGCAACAAGGAGGAGTGTTTTCCTTTCTCTTCTCCAAGTGTTGGCCGGCGCCCATGCCCTTGTTGTTTCTCTTTTGGTTGGTTTCCATACTCCATGTTCTCTTCCTTGGCCGACGGCAACATCGAGTTTATTGACTTGGTGGCCGGTTCTAGATAGGAAGATGAGTTTTTTTTAGGATCTTCCTTTGTTCGGAGTGAACAAGGAAAGGAAGATTAGTGATCTAGGTGGCTTCAACTTTTGGTAGATCATCACCCACACGACGTCCGAAAGGAGGAAGGACATACAATAGAAGATCAATAGGTATAACAAGAGGTATAATCTTGTTTATTTTGATTAGTGTTCTTTTGTATTATGCTTATAATTGTTTTTCAATTATATGCATGTTTTGTGTGGATGGTTACTTGCTTGTATTTGTTTTTCAACTATGAGCATGATATAAATCTGTATATGGCTAAATAATACTTGGATCCCGAGCATAAACACAAAAACCGGTGATCCGGACATCGTCTATTCCACGGCTACTCGTAGAATAGAGGATGGTCGCTTGAACAACTTGTTTGTTCAAGTGACCTCTCTAAAAGAATAACACGACGATGACTTGGTTGTTTGGGCAATCCCTTTTGTGTAGGATTATATTTTTTTTTAATTCGGGGACATCGAAGGGATCGCCATAGACAAGCTACCAAGGTGAAGTGGGAAGCGAAGTTTCTCCTCATTGACTCGATAAGAAAAACCCTTCATTGGAGGGATCCAATAGGCGTGAGGCTGACGGAGGTGGCTAGAAGGCTTAGGTCTAGGCTATAGGTGGTCTAGCAAGTATGGGGGCACCATACTTGGGTTAAACCTCATGTTTGAGGATAAAACCACATGTTTGAGGTGTGCCAGTCGACTGGTGTCGTATGGCAGTTGACTGGTATGAGTCAACTAGGGTTTGACTATGGGAAGTGTCATAGCAGTAGACTGCCAGAGGTAGGCAGTCGACTGCTGGCTCGAGTAGTCGACTGATCATGTGATCAGTTGACTAGTTCTCGAGAATTTGGGCACAGCATAGAGTCTGACTCGACTGCTAGGGTTAGCAGTCAAGTGAAGGCTCGATCAATTGATTGATGGACATGATCAGTCGACTGATGTCCTATCCGTTGGATTTTTTCCAACATGGATTACACCGTTGTCTCACAGCAATAGTGTCCTCAGTCGACTGATGGTCCCGAGCAGTCAACTGATCGGCAATTTCCAGCTCAGGTAGAAGCTTTAAATGGAGCTCATGGAGGAGGAAATCGACAAGGTTCTTTGAGGTGTTTTGGGGTGAGTTGCTGCTACAATTCAGGTTCTCCAAATGCTACTCAATCAACCTAGCAATTAAGCATTCAAAAGAGTTTTGTGTAAATTTTTCTTTGCATCTCTTTTTGTATTTCATATTGTATTTGCTTATTGTATTTAGTTTATTGTTGTAAACTATTGTACGAGGTTTCTCTACCTCCAACTTGTGGCGAGAAGGAGTGTTTATTAGTGGTGTGTGATTGGCATCGCTAGGGCTCGTTTGAGCCCGATCCGTGGAGTAGGAACCTTGTGTAGGTGATCGGATGGCCGGCTAGAGGGGGGTGAATAGCCCTCGTTCGTTTGGATGGCGGTATTTGCTCGTCTACAATTAGATTAGCGCAAGCGGAAACAACAATACAAGCAAATTAAACAAATAAAAACAAAGCAAAGGAAATAGACAATGCTAACACAAGATGTAACGTGGTTCACGGCTACGCCGCTAATCCACGGTCCCCGATTCGTCCTCGGTGAATCACTCCGCTCAACCAATCCACTAAATGGTCTCTCCTTTGCACCAAGCTAGGTGGAGGTAACCTTTACAATCAAGATCACTCTTCTTACAAATAGAATGGAGTAAAAGTGAGTAAGAAGAGTTTAGAGCTTGTGGGGCACTAGGAAGATTGTTTGGAACTTAAGCATTAGCCTCTCAAAGGCTCACACCCTCTCTTTTTATAGAGAGGGCTAACTTCTTCCCGTTGGCCGCCATCGACCGATCACGCCATCAATGGCACCGCGTTACTACACGGCCTCGAACACGTCGGATGCCGACCGTTGTCCAATCTGAACTCTGGCAGCGATCACGACTGGACCTACCGCCGATCTTCGTAGTCGACGCCTACGATGGCTATGAAGCGGCTCTGCGTGGCCAAAACCCTATTGACCCGATCCGCCGCCGATCGATTCGGCAATGACGCTAACGATGGCGCCGACCGCCGAAACCTGGGCTAACAGATACCCCGAGCTATACACTTACTGATCGCATATTGCCATGGCAAGCGATCGACCGTGTCGAAAACCCATCGACACTTGGCCAAATTGCCAAGTTTCACCTAAGAGCTAACCCTCCCCGGGTTACAATCGCTCACTCTCATTTATCGGAGTACTTCGCCTTCGAAGTTCTCTTCGTTCTCGGCCACGTCCCTCGGCAGCATCAGGCGCACGGCTCTGCAATGCTCATTCGCGTCTCTTGCCTCGAAGTCTACTTCCTCCGCCACTCCACGCTTCGTCCGCGGTCCTCGATGCTCCAAGCGCACGGCTTCCGCAAAGCTATCCTTCACCGACTCAAGGCACGAGTCATGAGATGTGAAACTCGCCATGGCTCCATGTGCGAATTACTAAGTCCTGCACGACTTCAACGCACATATCAAATAAATATAACACACTAACTTAAACCCTTTGCCACACCATCAAAACCATATCACGGCAAGAGATTGCCCTAACAATCTCCCCCTTTTTGATGTGTGGCAATCCGTTTAAGTTAGGTAAAAATATTTTATATAAATTCTAAGGTAAGAAAGCATGTAAAGATAAACATGATATAACAACATGCAATTCCCCCTTAATCCATGAAATTCTCTATGCAAATTTTCTCCCCTTATCATATATTTCTCCCCCTACAATATATTTCTCCCCCTAAAGTGATTAACTTAAACATAATTATTTCTCCCCCTTTGACACCATCAAAAAGATTAACACTAAGTTATAAGCTCATGGCATCAAGTATAATGGAGGAAAAAATATGACAAGTTGATTTAAAGTTGGGTACCACTTGTTGATGGCATTAAGTATATTTCTACCACTTGTTGTAGGTTTACAAACTGAATTCGGCCTTCAATATTCTGATGATAGCTACCAAATCAGCTATCGATGGCAATGATCGCACAAAGGAAGCCGAATTTTTATTTTTCTGGATGAAATTCAGAAATGCATTAAAAATTCCAGAAAATTCAAAAAATCATGAAATTCGAGGAACATATTTCTCTTAAGTATACCTATCAAGGAAAAATACTTTTTCATGAAAAATCATTATATTTTACAAGATTTGCCAAAAATCCAAACACTTGAAAAACCACTAGTTTTTGAGCATGTTAGTATCCATTTTAACACCTAGTTTTGCATCCAATTGTTTCAAAACATGAATACATGTATTTTAAGGTAAGAAATTGTTTTGAAAACATTAGAAATATCCAACCATGATCTTTGGGCAATATGTCTATTAATTAAACATAAGCCTTCCCCATGATTGGTCTATTATTGATATTTTGATACTTTAAATGACCATCTAAATGCCATAAGCATTAGTGGACATTTGTATCATCCTAACATCTCACCCATGCTAAGTTTGCAATCAAGTTAGCCTATAGTGAGTGTGAGATGCATCCTAGGGGGGTATTTGTATATATATACTTAACCAATATATTCAAGCAATTCTATCATGGTTAAGTATCAACCTAATAACCTACATGATCATAATGACATATATCAATTAATTTCACATTATGATCATGAAATACATGTTTTCATCAAATTATAACCATGCATTAGGCATTATATGATGATAATAAATAAAGTATCACCTAAAGCATGATTTAAACCTATTTCTCATGATAATGTGCCCAATATCAAAATCATAAACCATGATTACACATATGCATAGAAATTACATTAATCATCATGATTTAAGCATTATTACCTATTTATGGGCACGTTATCATCACCCAACACTATCTAAAAATGTTGTCCCGTCATCCTAAGTCAACCAAAATATGATATAGATTAGGTTCATATGGTTGACTACCCTAGGGGTTTTCTAACCCTTAAGGATGGATTTTGGAACCCAAAATAGATTTTTACCTATGGGGTTCACTAGAAATTCCTTGGGGATCCATTTCTTAGCTATTACTTTGTTTTTGTCTTGTCCCCTAGCTATTAGGCATCTATAGGCCTTCTCATTTTTCTTCTCTTTATATCCTAGGCCTTTCTTGTTAAAACTTGCCCTTTGGCTCCCTATGATCATATTCAAGGTGTTGGAGCCAATTGTGAATTTTCCTAGGGCTTTGGTTAAATAATCTACCTTTTCCCTTAATGCCCTATTTTCCTCTATGCATGCATCACTAACATCTAAAGGCACATAATTATCATGTGAGCATGCATCATCATGGCAAGAAGAAGTATCATTATTATTTAAGCATGCATTTTCTAGCTTATTTTCTAATGCCTTAATTTGATCTAGCATGCATTTATTTTTCTTCTTTGCTCTAAACAAATCCCTAGTTAAACTAGAAATCATAGAAACTATTTTACTAGGAGAGCTTCGCTACCATAGTTTCCATGTCCTCTTCTTCTTCTTCGGATGATGAGGAGGATGATGATGTGGAGGAGGCTCCCCCTTCACTTGAGCTCTCCTCTTGTGCTTGATCCTTCATTTTCGGAGGAGGAGCAATCCAAATCGTCAAAGGCCATCAAGGCCAAATTGGCGACAAAGGCATTCTCCTCATCCGATGATGAGGAGGAGGATGAGGAAGGATCATCCCATGTCTTGGCCTTGAATGCTTTGGCCTTCCCTTTTTCTTTTGCCTGCTTCTCCTCTTCCTTCTTTTTCTTGCTCCCCTTTTTCTTCTTCTTTTCTTCTTTCTTTTTCTTCTCTTCCTTGCTTTTGTTTAGGATGGGACAATTGTCCCTTATGTGTCCCTCTCCTTGGCAATTGTAGCATATGACCTTCCCCCTTGGTCTTCTATTCCTATCATTAGATTTATCAAATCTAAAATTCTTAAATACACGCCTCACCTTCCTTACCATGTAGGCTTCTTCGGTGCTATCCATGGAGGAGGATGAGGCTTCATCATCGGAGGAGGAGGGACTTCCATCTTCTTCTTCCCTTGTTTGCCAACAATGCTACTCCTCTTGAGGGTTGAATTCTTGGCTCTTCTTGAATTCCTTCAAGCCTCGTTTCGTGGAGCTCCATTGTGAGAAGAACTCCTCCAAGGTACTTACTTCCAAGTTCTTGGAGATATAGAAGGAGTCCACCATGGAACTCCACTTTGAGGACCGGGAAAGGCATCTATAGCCTTCATGAGCATGTCCCGGTTGATAGCTTCTCACCTACACTTGTTAGCCCAATTAAAATTTCTTTAAACCTAGAGTGTAGTGAGGTTACCTTTTCTCCCTTTTCTAGTTTTATATTGATAGTTGGGAGCGGAGGAGGTCTCTTCTTGCAAGCTTGGCCTCGAGGGTGCCTTCATGAAGCTCTACAAGCTTCTCCCACATCTCTTTGGCGCTAGTGCATTCTCCGATCCGGTTGATCTCTTGTTGAGGGAGCACATTGAGAAGATGATGTTTTGCCTTTGAGTTTGCAAGGTGC
This sequence comes from Wurfbainia villosa, assembly GCA_025175895.1. Lineage (NCBI taxonomy): Eukaryota > Viridiplantae > Streptophyta > Magnoliopsida > Zingiberales > Zingiberaceae > Wurfbainia > Wurfbainia villosa. The sequence goes on along the minus strand of CM045990.1, from coordinate 114,831,892 downwards.
TCCTCTTTGCTTCTTATTCCACCTTGACTTCTCTATTGGCTCACCCTTTCATCCCTAGGCAACTCAAACCATTTTCCATTATAAGCATAATATCAAATCGGTTTCAAGAATACCTCCATTCTCCTTTTCCACCAAGAGAATTCGCCACGAACTTCGGTGGGTGGATGTTGAGCCGCCATTTTGATGTAGGGCTTGTTGCGCGGTTAGTCGGTGACAAGCAACCTCCTCGATACCACTTGTAGGTGATCGGATGGCGGCTAGAGGGGGTGAATAGCCCTCGCTCGTTTGGATGGCGGTATTTGCTCGCCTACAATTAGATTAGCAAGCGAAACAACAATACAAGCAAATTAAACAAATAAAAACAAAGCAAAGGAAATAGACAATGCTAACACAAGATGTAACGTGGTTCACTACTACGCCGCTAATCCACGGTCCCGATTCGTCCCTGAATCACTCCCAACCAATCCACTAAATGGTCTCTCCTTTGCACCAAGCTAGGTGGAGGTAACCTTTACAATCAAGATCACTCTTCTTACAAATAGAATGGAGTAAAAGCGAGTAAGAAGAGTTTAGAGCTTGGGGCACTAGGAAGATTGTTTGGAACTTAAGCATTAGCCTCTCAAGGCTCACACCTCTCTTTATAGAGAGGGCTAACTTCTTCCGTTGGCCGCCATCATCCGCCCATGGCTGATCACTACAACGGGCCTCGAACACGCGTTGGATGCCGACCGTTGTTGTCCATCGGAACTCTTAGCGCATGACCGGACCTCACCGGGCCGATCGACGGCCGATCGTCGAGTCGCCCGATCGGCTACGAGCGGTTCGGGCCAAAACCCTATTGACTACCGATCCGCGCCAGCCGATCGTTATCGATCGCTAACGTATGGCGATCGATCACGCCACAAACCGCCGATCAGATACCGGTCCGAGCTACACTCGATTCGAAGCGATCCGCCATTCCATGGCGATCGGTGGTGTCGGGAAAACCCATCCGACACATGGCCAAATGGCCAAGTTTCACCTAAGAGCTACCCCTCCCCGGGTTACAATCGCTCACACTCATTTCTCGGAGTCCTTCGCCGGTTCTCTTCGTTCGGCCACGCCTCGAAGATCGCGACGGCTCTGCAATGCTCCTTCGCGTCTCTTGCCTCGAAGTCTACTTCCTCCGGCTTCACTCCACTGCTTCTCGTCCGGCGGTCCCTCGGATGCTCCAAGCGCACGGCTTCCGCAAAGCTATCCTTCACCGACTCAAGGCACGAGTCATGAGATGTGAAACTCGCCATGGCTCCATGTGCGAATTACTAAGTCCTGCACGACTTCAACGCACATATCAAATAAACATAACACACTAACTTAAACCCTTTGCCACACCATCAAAACCATATCACGGCAAGAGATTGCCCTAACACCTTGAGGTTCCGAACCACGTTACATCTTTCTCTTGTGGTTGTGTATTCGTATTTGAATTTATATTGTACTTCTATATTCCGTTGCGTACTAATGAAGATTGTAGAGACAAGCACGAACGAATTCCATCAACTTACAAGCACGACGCTATTCACCCCCCTCTAGCAGTCAACATTTCCTCTACACCTTGTACATACAGGGTTCGTCTGGATTTTGTGAGAAATCAAACCTTTTGATTGTCTCATCAAAATGGATATTCCAGCTCCTGGATGCTTGCTTCAGTCCATAAATGGACCGTCGAAGTTTACATACCATGGTTTTCTCAACCGATGTGAAACCCTCAGGTTGTATCATATACACATCCTTGAGTAGGTTTCCATTAAGGAAAGTCGTTTTCACATTCATCTGCCATATCTCATAATCATAATGAGTCGCTATGGCCAGGAGCATCCGAATGGATTATGCATAGCAACTGGTGAATAGGTTTTGTCATAATCAACACCTTGCTTTTGACGATAGCCTTTCGCCACTAATCTAGCCTTATAGGTAATCACATTACCATCCATGTCGGTTTTCTTCTTGAAAACCCATTTGCACCCTATAGGCTTAATGCCTTTAGGTGGGTCCACCAAGTTCCAAACTTGATTTTCATACATGGAATTCATTTCCGACTTCATGGCTTCAATCCATTTGTCCCTTTCTGAACTTTTCAGAACTTCTTGATAATTGGTAGGCTCCTCATCGTCAATGAGTAACACGTCGTTCAATTCACTTACGAGAAATCCATATCTCTCAGGAATATTGCGTGTCCTACCAGATCTATGAAGATGTGGTGTCACAATAGGTTCAGTCGATGTCTCATCACTATGAGTTATCGATTGAGGTGCTTGACCAGGTATCTCCTCAATGTCTATTGGAGTCTCTTGAACCTCCTCAAGTTCAATGCCACTCCCTATGTTTTCTTGCAAGAGAAACTCTTTCTCTAGAAACACATCATTTCTTGAAACAAACACCTTTTGTTCCAAGGGATGATAGAATTGGTAACCCCTTGTTTTCTTAGGGTATCCAATAAATAGAACTTATCAGATCTAGCATCCAATTTGTCTGACATAGTCCACTTCACATAAGTAGGACAACCTCATATCTTCAAGTAAGATAAATGAGGTTTCTTACTAGCCCATATCTCATATGGAGTAGTAGAGACTACCTTGGTCGGGACTCTATTTAGCAAGTAAATAGCTGTCTAAAGTGCATAGCCCCAAAAGGACTTACGAAGATTCGCGTGATTCATCATTGACCTGACCATGTCCAACAAGGTCTGATTTCGCCTCTCAGATACACCATTAAGCTATGGTGTATACGACGGAGTCCATTGAGACAATATACCATTGTCCCTTAGATAATCCAAAAACTCTTGACTCAAGTATTCACCACATTGATCCGATCGAAGTATTTTAATACTCTTGCCAAGTTGTTTCTCTATTTCATTTCTAAATTCTTTGAACCTTTCAAAGGCTTCGGACTTGTGTTTTATCAAGAACACATACCCAAACCGTAAGTGATCATTGGTGAAGGTAATGAAGTAGCTATAGCCTTCTAGAGCTTGAGTTGACATAGGTCTGCATACATCAGTATGTATTAGACCAAGCAACTCTCCCACCGCTTCACCTTTTCCTGTAAAAGGTAACTTAGTCATCTTGCCTTTTAAGCATGATTCGCTTGCATCCTATGAATCTAATTCAAACGATTCCAGAATTCCACATCGGTGTAATTCGGACATGCATTTCTTGCTGACATGACCAAGATGACAATGTCACATCTAGGAGTCTAATTGATTATCTTTTCGAGCATGCTTGTTGCTCGCTTCGATACTGAGAATGTCACTGGATACGTCTAACGTATATATGCCATTGCACAATGTTCCAGTCCCATAAAGCACGCCATTCAAAGTTATGTGACAATAATTTTTACTAAAAGTCAAATGGTACCCATTTCTATTTAAACAAGAAACAGAAATGATGTTCTTTATCAATGAAGGAACATAAAAGAAATTGTCCAGTTCTAAGACAAGTCCTGTATGGAGTTTCAACAAATACATTCCGATGGCGAGTGCAGCAACCTTTGCTCCATTCCCAACACGTAAATTTGACTCTCCCTTGACGAGTCTTCTTCTACTCTTTAGCCCATGTATGTTATTACATATATATGAACCACACTTGGTATCCAATACCCAAGTATCTAAGGAAATAGAATGCCAATCAATAATGAATATATCTGAACAAGATGAGGCATCGGATGCCTTATTCTTCTTCATGGACTCAAGATAAATCTTGTAGTTTCTTCGCTAATGGCCGTCCTTGCCACAATGATGGCAAGTGCCCTTTTGAGCTAGTTCTGCCTTTTTAGCCTTTTTCTTCTTCTCCTTCTGTTGTTCATTTGACTTCTTCGAGGAATCAACTAACAAAACCATCTTCTCCTCATGCCTCACAGAAGGCTCCACAGTCTTCAGCATATTGAGGAGCTCAGGAATTGTGGTTTCAATCTTATTCATCCGGTAGTTCATCACAAATTGTGAGAAACTCTTGGGTAAACAATGCAAAATTAAGTCAATACTTAATTCATGATCCATCACAAAACCGAGTGTAGCTAGCCGCTCAATGTACCCATTCATCTTGAGCACAAATTCCACCACAGATGAACCCTCTTGCATCTTACAGGTGAAGAGGAACTTGAAGATTTCGAACCTTTCGGATCTCGCTTACTCATTAAACAACTCATGAAGATGGATGGATATGGTATTAGCATCCATATTCTCATGTTGCTTTTGAAGCTTGGGTGCCATTGCGGCTAGCATGATGCAACTTGCCAGTTCAGAATTAGCCACATGTTTCTGATAGGTCAACAATTGGTCCGGAGTTATATCGTCCTTCGGATGGGTGGGAAGACGCTCATCAAGGACATACACAAGCTTTTCTGCCTTTAGAACAATTCTCAAGTTTCTAAGCAAGTCCAAGAAGTTCGACCTAGTCAATTTATTTGAATACAAAATCGAGCACAAATTCTAAGACGTCATGATTAATCGATTAACCTAGAAATACAAATCAAGCATATATGAGAAAATGATTTTAAAAATGCATCAACATAAATTTACAAAATCCCATTCATTTTTCGAATTTCAAAAACCCTCAAAATTAATTCGGGAGATTATAGGTCCATCTCCGAATGGGTTGATATCCAACATAGATAAGAACAACCTTGGAGAGAGTTCAACAAGCCATTCTTAGCTACGATGGTAGGTATCAAATATACCAATTGCATATCACATATATGCAACTATCACAATGTGCTATCAACTAATTGAATGTTCACACATACATCGGGTTGTTAACTCATTAACAAGTATGCATCATATGCATAGCAGCCAACTTCACCTCCCTCCACATCAACCTTGGAGAGAGTCCAAAAAGCCGATGCTCCAGGTTAAAGCCAACCCATTAATCAAGAAATAGTTTTAATATGATTAGAGCGCATTCAACTAATTAACCAAGCTTGGAGAGAGTCCAACAATGCAAACTAACGATTGACCTCTGACACTTACCGTATTAGTAATAAACTATTCCAATGGTTTGAACAAGTTCAGGTTTGAGCCGGGCTTGGAGAGTGTCCAACAACCCAAACAAGAAATGGAACTCTGGTTCTAACCATATTAATGGAAGGTGTAGGATTTAATGTCTCATCCTCTTTGCATGCAAATAACTATTATCTAAATGGCATGACACACATGACATACATTTACATTTCACGACATGCATGACATAATGATATGCATCTAATGCAATACCATGACATACAATTATGACATGTACACATAGTTTCCTTATTTGTCATAACTATTTTGGAAATAAAATATATTTTAGATTTGATTTCCCAAATCAAATCATGATTAAATTAGGAAATAAATTTCCAAATCTAATCACATATTTTATTTATGGAAAGTGTTAATTAAGGAAAGTCAAATCTAATTTAGGAAATAAATTACCTAAATTGTAATTTCCTAATCATAGTAGGAAACTTCCAATTTGAATTTCTTTACAAATTAAAATTTCCATAAATACTTCTAAACTTTCCAAAAGTAGAATATTTTCATAAAAACAATTATGACTATTGCAAAACAATTTTACGATTATGTCAAAACACAACATATCTCTGATACCACTGTTGGATTTCCCCAGCACCACAGTGAGTGTGTGATCGAACACGTTTCGTAAATATGCACACAACAGAAGCAAAAATAGGTAAAAAACAAATTTTATTACAACACACACATCACACGCATGCAGAATACAACATGTGTAGACATAATCGCTATTTAAAATTTTGCAATAAAAGAAAATTTATACTAGGTATACCTGACATATCACGTGTAGCGGGAATGATATCAACCGTAGCGACCCTCGCTAGAATCACCTCTATCCATATCCACACCGAGTATCATCGGGATAGCTTCACAAAGCCACGAGCCTTGTCTTCACAAAAGTCAATAGCCTCGAGTCGAAGACGATGTGATCCGAGAGATGATCACAATCCGAATCAAATTCGGATCTAAAAATGAGCTCCACGAACTCGCTTCTCGGAAGCGGTTTTCGTCAACCAATTGACGAAACATTGGTCCTCCACCTATGAGAATTGCCAGAGATCCAATCCCCGGCAAGTAGGTTGCTGTCGGAGTGCAAAATGCTGACTAAACGACCTCTCTACGAAGAGAGAAACAAACTGTCCAAAACTGGACAGCTTGTGTTGGTGGAGAAGATAACCGGCCAAAGGCTTGGGTGGTTGCTCCTTGGTCGCCGATAGCCAAGGGTGGTTGGTCGCCTGAGGGTGGCCCAAGGGTGGCCGGTGGCTGGTGGTAGGCCAGCGACAAGGAGGTGGCAGCAACAAACTTGGACAGCAATTCCATGTGGGCGGCAAGGGCAAGGAGGAAGAAGTGGAGGCTAGCTATTTCTAAAAATAACTCTTAGGGATTTTTCAAAACCCTTAAGTTGCATTTTTATAGAGTGTGTGTTTCTTGACCATCAAGAAACCTTTCCCTAGGAGTTATTGGTTCATAACCAAAACCCCTTAACCCGCTCCAATAACTTAAGTTAAAATAAACCAAACCGCGTTGGTCTATTTTAAGTTAAAATGAACCGAACCAACTTTGGTTCATTCGTTTAAAACAAACCAAACCACTTTGGTTTGTTTTCCACCATTGGATTAGAACCAAACCGATTTGGTTCTTCCATCATGTCTTCATAAGACTCGGCCCATCCATACTTCCGATGAGACTGAAATAATTTCATACTCGCTCTTTGTTTCGTCCAACTAAACTAAGTCTCTCTCAATCTGAGAATCCTATTCTCAAACTCATTTTAAATCCTTCGGATTACACTCGTTGTGCATGTGACCAAATAGATTCCCGGTTTATGTTGGTCATCTATAATTAACCATTAATTATAGTACGATCATGAGTGGCACCTAGTAGTACATCATGATTCCCAATTAATCAAAAAATCAATGGTTGATCCCAGATCCTTTTCTGAAACCCTTCAACAGCTACAATGAATCGTACCCCATTTCCTTCACTCATCTTATACCCACTTAGTTAAGGACATGGTCTATTGTTTCAGTCCCCACTAGGTTGACTACGTCACACCTAGCCCAAGTATTACTTCCTCATCTTGCGAATTCTAGTTACTGCACATGTGTCCAAGAATACTATACTCTAAACATGTAATGCTTTGGCCAAAGCCTTTAGTAATAATCTGACAAGAGACTATAGGGTATACATCGCCTCGCAAGGAGCGATGAATCCTCTATAGGCTATTCAAACACCTTCGGCAACTTCGACTTTTACCCAATCATCCCGGGTCCACATCTCCTCAGAGATGCTTGCTTAAGATGACAAAGCATAAGTCTTCATGACCAAGATGACTTGAATAGCGCAAGTCGAAGGAACATCACACTTAAGCTGTAGTAAGAACTTCATTGACATATCCATATATGCAAAGAACCATATGAAGTCTTACAGCTAGTCACTCCAATGAACTAGTTACCATAACTAGCATCCACGATTAATTCCGGACATCCCAATGTCTCGAGCCAGTGAGGAACATCTGCTTGGATAAACCAAAGAGTACACCTCGAGCTAGTCTCAACAGAATCAATGGTGTCTGAATGCATCAATTCATCGACTAGGGATAATTCCAATACATTACTATTACACATGTAGAGATACTCACTAGTTGTGATCCAATCACAAATTCTCTCATGCTATGAATCGTATTGCGGGCATTCAGTAAATGAGTTTAAGATCCAATCAATCACATGAAAACATGTATACTCAAATAGTGAATCTTCATTTATCAAATAAATAGTACAACTATAAGGCGATTGCCTTAGGACACCTCTCATATATTACCAACATAATATCCTATATGAATTGCATACATTAGTTAGCATTGTAAGACAGTTGGTATCGACCAAAGGGAAGGAAGAAAAAGGATGATTCAATATGGTCGAGGCCATCATGGACAAAAATATACTAGCCTCATGAAACATACGAGGCCTTAGCAAAGACCTCAAACAAAAGCGGGTTGACAACCTCTTTTGAGTGAAGAAGTTAAGTGGCATGGGTGTTTTAGAGACAAAGCTTACTACTGCGAGTTATCAGAAAATGAGTTCTCGTTGGTTCCACCACCTTTAGACAAAGCAGCAGGAGGGCTCTATGACTTGAAATTGAATCCTACTAATTTGGGATGATCGATAAGTAGAAATTGAAGTGAAAAGAGTGGGACGAACAATTTTTTCACTGTATTGTGCAATGCTAGGTCATAAGAACATTGATAGTAGTGACCTTTGTTTATCGAAAACTAACATTGCCCAATTGGAAGCCACTGTGGTAAGGATTGCATCGTAACGCTGTTGAGATGGGGTTGTCATGGGTTGTCATGGGTTGTCTTAAGAGACTTCAACTCTTTCTTATCGAATGATGACAAATGCGGTTGACTACTAGTTACAAAGTACACTCTCAAGGACTTTCAGTGCATCATGGAGTCCGCAAGATTGGAATACTTCACTACATGATGTTGATCCACGCGAGAACGACTCTCAAATCCCCAACGATACTCGTCAGGGACTCATAGCGCATGCTCACACTTGTGCTCGTGCTCAATGACTACAAGTGCATGGGTGTCGTCAAGTAATAAAAGATTATCGATCCCACAAGAACTAAGATTCGAATACCATCTGTCAAGTGGATGTTGTTTTTCGGAATAAATATCCTAAGAGTATAGGTTGCGAGGTTGACAGTAGTCATAACTCTAGTACGGTGTCACTCCGAGGAAGGGAAGGTTGGTTGAAGTTCTCAAAAAGAATTCTAAGACTTCAATTTCACTCGTGCGTCATGGAACATGCTATCCATTAGGTGTGTTGAGATCTCTAATTATGATCTTAAGGGAGGATCAATATGTAATTGTCCGATGAACTTTTGCTTCTACTGGGAGCTACATATTCCTAACAAAGTTTACCTTTTGGATCATCATAGCTCAGGGTGTTGATACCATTGGAAACCCTCTGTCACTAAGGTCCCTCAACCCTTCTAGAGTTAATTTCTTCTACTTTGGCCCTTCTACTAAGATAGGTGTTTGGGTACCATGACGTCCTAACAATCCCAATGTAGAGGTGGAACTTATTTCATATCCTGTCCTATCATATTCTATCTTCTACTATTATGGGAAGTAGGATGACCGTAAGGCTCATTCTTGATTCTCCTAGTTTTTTGATACGAAGGCCTTTACCCTTTGTATCAGCTACTCACGGTAGAATTAGAATCAAAACACAATCTTCATCAATCTCAACACACAAAACTGCAAATAGAATCAAAGGAGATAAATGACTATTTGCACTAACATGTCCACAAACACAAGTTACTCCCTAATCCTAGAATCGAAGTATCTACTCCATAAACAAGGAAGAATAAACACAAGACAACTTAGAAAAAATCATTACACTGAAGATAAGACAAGAGGATAAAGAAGATACTCTCTGTCCTAACCAATATGCGTGTCTTGGTTGTTCTCCACAATGTCGGAGAGTCGGGATGGATTTCATAGCTGCTTCCTTCCTTCTCGTTGCGAGTCTCCAGTGCTTTTTAGGGCACCTTTTGTCATTCTAGCCATCGGGCCTCCTCCTAGGGTTTGGCAGCCCTTGGGCGGCTCCCCTGTAATCCCTATGTTAGGGCAATCTCTTGCCATGATAAGGTTTTGATGTGTGTGGCAAAGGGTTTAAGTTAGTTTGTTATGTTGATTTGATATGTGCGTTGAAGTCGTGTAGGACTTAGTAATTCGCACATGGAGCCATGGTGAGTTTCACATCTCATAACTCGGTCCTTGAGTCGGTGAAGGATAGCTTTGCAAAAGCCGTGCGTTTGGAGCATCCGAGGGACCACCGGATGAGAAGCTTGGAGTGAAGCCGGAGGAAGTAGACTTCGAGGCAAGAGATGCGAAGGAGCATTGCAGAGCCGTGCGCCTGATGCTGCCGAGGGACATGGCCGCGAATGAAGAGAACTTCGAAGGCGAGGGACTCCGAGGGATAAGAGTGAGCGAATGTAACCTGGGGAGGGGTAGCTCTTAGGTGAAACTTGGCCATTTGGCTAAGTGTCGGATGAGTTTTCCCGACACCGCCGATCGCCATGTCATGGCAATGATCGCTTCCGAGTCGAGTGAGTTCGACCGTATACGATCGATCGAGTTTAGGCAGCAGCGATCGCCATACGGAATGATCGAAGATCACGATCGCCGGCAAGGGCACGAATGTAGTCGGTCAATAGCGAGCACTGTACGAGCCGATCGAGCCGATCGAGCGATCGATGGTGAGGTCCATCACGATCCGCTAAGAGTTCGCTGACTACACCAACGGATCCGACGCGAGGCCGCTAGGGACGGCAATGATCGCCAAGGCGACCGATGGCGCATAATCGAGTGTCAACGGAAGAAACCCTCTCTCTATAAAAAGAGAGGGTGGGCTTTGGGAGGCTAATGCTTATGCTCCAAATCTTCTCCAAAGTGCCCCACAAGCTCTAAACTCTTCTTACTTGCTTTATTTCCATTCTATTGTAAGAAGAGAAATTGTAAAGAGGTTACCTCCACCTAGCTTGGTGCAAAGGAGAGATCTAGTGGATTTGGAGGAGTGATTCACCTTGGACGAATCGGACCATGGATTAGCGGTGTAGCCGTGAACCACGTTACATCTCGGTGTTATTGTTTGTATTCTCTTTTTTTTATTTTCTTGTCTTGTTTTATTATTTCCTCTTGCGCTAATCTTGTATGTAGACGAGTAAATTATGACATCCATCGAATGAGGGCTATTTACCCCCCTCTAGCCAGCCATTTCGATCCTCCAACAAGTGGTATCAGAGCCAAGGAAAGCTTGTCGAGGACTAACCACCACAACAAGCAACTTTCAAAATGGCCAGCTCCAACATCCATCCACCGAAGTTTGAAGGAGAATTCGCTTGGTGGAAGAAGCGAATGGAGGTATTTTTCGAAACGGATTTTGATATCATGATTACAATGGAATCTGATTTCGTTTTGCCTAGGGATGAAGAAGGGAAGCCAATAGAGAAATCTAGGTGGACCAAAAAGCAAAGGGAAGAGCACCTTGCAAACTCAAAAGCCAAGCACCATCTCTTCAATGTGCTCCCCCAATAAGAGATCAACCGAATTGGGGAATGCTCAAGTGCCAAGGAGATGTGGAAGAGATTGGTTGAACTTCATGAAGGCACTTCGAAAGCCAAACTTGCAAGGAGAGACCTCCTCCGCTCCCAACTATCAAATATCAAATTGGAAAAGGGAGAAAAGGTAATATCATTACATTCTAGGTTTAAAGAAATATTAATTGGGCTAACAAGTGTAGGAGAAAAGCTCTCCAACCGGGATATGGTAATGAAGGTCATAGATGCCTTTCCCCGGTCCTCAAGATGGAGCTCCATGGTGGACTCATTTTATATCTCTAAGAACTTAGAAGTAAGAACCTTGGAGGAATTCTTCTCAACCATGGAGCTTCATAAAACAAGGCTTGAAGGTATACAAGAAGAGCCTAGAATCCAACCTTCAAGGGGAGTAGAATTGTTGGCAAACAAGGGGAAGAAGAAAATAGAGATTCCCTCCTCCTCCGATGATGAAGCTTCCTCCTCCTCCTCCATGGATAGTACGAAAGAAGCCTATATGGTAAGGAGGGTAAGGCGTGCATTAAAAGGTTTTAGATTTAACAAATCAAAAGATAAGAATAGAAGACCAAGGGGGAAGATCATTTGTTACAATTGCCAAGGAGAGGGACACATAAGGGACAATTGTCCCCTCCTAAACAAGAGCAAGGAAGAAAGGAAAAAGAAGGAAGAAAAGAAGAAGAAAAAGGGGAGCAAGAAGAAAGAGGAGAAGAAGGCAAAAGAAAAGGAGAAGGCTAAGGCATTCAAAGCAAAGATATGGGATGATGTTTCTTCATCTTCCTCATCCGAAGAAGAAGAACATGTCTACTCCAACCTTGCATTGATGGCCTTTGATAACCTGGATTGCTCCTTCACCAAAAATGAAGAATCAAGCTCAAGTGGAAAGAGCTCAAGTGAAGGGGGAGCCTCCTCTACATCCTCATCCGAAGAAGAAGAAGAGGACATGGAGACTATGGTAACAAATCTAACTCCCAAGAAAATAGTTTCCATGGTCTCTAGCTTAACTAGGGATTTATTTAGAGCTAAGAAGAAGAATAAGAGCATGCTAGATCAAATTAAGGATCTAGAAAATAAACTAGAAAAAGCATGCTTAAATGAAAATGAAAATATTTCTTCTAGCTTAAATGATGCATGCTCACATGAATATATCCCATTTAATGTTAGTGATGCATGTATGGATGAAAATAGGGCTTTAAGGGAAAAGGTAGACTATTTGACAAAAGCTCTAGAAAAATTCACAATTGGCTCCAACACATTGAATATGATAATTGGGAGCCAAAGGGCAAGTTTTAATAAGAAAGGTCTAGGTTATAAAGAAAAGAAAAATGAAAAGGCCTATAAATGCCTAATTACTAGGGGACAAGATAAAAAGAAGGTAATAGCTAGGAAATGGGTCCCCAAGGAGTATTTAGTGAACCCAATAGGAAAGAACTTATTTTGGGTTCCGAAATCCATTCTTAAGGGTTAGAAAAACCCTAGGATAGTCAACCATATGGATTTGACCTATATCATATTTTGTGGTTGACTTAGGATGACGGGACAACATTTTTGAAATAGTGTTGGGTGATGATAATGTGCCCATAAATAGATAATAATGCTTAAATCATGATATTTAATGAAATTGCTATGTATATTTGCAATCATGACTTATGATTTTGATATTTGACCCATAATCATGAGAAATAGGACTTAAATCATGCTTTAGGTGATATGCTTATTATCATGATATAATACCTAATGCATGATAACAATTCAATGAATACATGTGTTTCATGATCATAATGTGAATTTAAGTCATATATGTCTTTATGATCATGTTGAGTGTTAGGATGATACTTAACCTTGATAGAATTGTATGAATATAATGGTTAAGTATATACAAATACCCTCTAGGATGCATCTCACACACACCATAGGCTACTTTGATTTAAAACTTAGCATGGGTGAGATGTTAGGATGATACAAATGTCCTCTAATGCCTATGGCATTTAGATGGTCATTTAAAGTATCAAAATAGCAATAATAGACCAATCATGGGGAAGACTTATGTTTAATTCATAGACATATTGCCCAAAGATCATGGTTGGATATTTCATTTGTTTTCAAAACAATTTCTTAATCTAAAATCTATGTATTCATGTTTTGAAACAATTGGAACCAAAACTAGGTATTAAACTTGATACTCACATGATCAAAAACCTAGTAGTTTTTAAACCTTTTGGATTTTTGGCAAATACGTGAAAATATAATGATTTTTCATGAAGACCTATTTTTCACTGATAAAGAATCTTACTAAAAATATGTTCCCCAAATTTTATGATTTTTCGAATTTTCTGGAATTTTTAATGCATTTCTAAAATTCGGTCCGAAAATAAGAAATGATCGCATCGATTAACAACCCAATATTTTCGAATTCAGGTTTTAGACTAACTTTTGGTATTTTCCTTCTATTATACTTGATGTCATGAGTTTATAACTTAGTGTTAATCTTTTTGATGGTGTCAAAGGGGGAGAAATGATTATGTTTAAGTAAATTATGATAGGGGGAGAGAGAGTTTCATGGATTAAGGGGGAGTTGCATGTTGCTATATCATGTTTATGTTTACATGCTTTCTTTCCTTAGAAATTTTTATCAAATGTTCTTATCTAACTTAAACGAATTGCCACACATCAAAAAGGGGGAGATTGTTAGGGCAATCTCTTGCCATGATAAGGTTTTGATGTGTGTGGCAAAGGGTTTAAGTTAGTTTGTTATGTTGATTTGATATGTGCGTTGAAGTCATGAAGGACTTAGTAATTCGCACATGGAGCCGTGGCGAGTTTCACATCTCATGACTCGGTCCTTGAGTCGGTGAAGGATAGCTTTGCGGAAGCCGTGCTCTTAGAGCATCTGAGGGACTGTCGGATGAGAAGCTTGGAGTGAAGCCAGAGGAAGTAGACTTCGAGGCAAGAGATGCGAAGGAGCATTGCAGAGTCGTGCGCCTGATGCTGCCGAGGGACGTGGCCGCGAACAAAGAGAACTTCGAAGGCGAGGGACTCCGAGGGATGAGAGTGAGCGAATGTAACCTGGGGAAGGGTAGCTCTTAGGTGAAACTTGGCTATTTGGCTAAGTGTCGGATGAGTTTTCCCGACACACCGATCGCCATGGATCGGCGATCGCTCCGAGTCAAACTGGTTCGACCGGTTTAAGACTAGGGTTTAGTACTTGGCGACGATTTCCATGGATCGGCAATGACGCGGGGAATGGCATCATGATCGACAAGACTATGCACGCGAGAATGTAGTCGACTTCGCGAGCACTGATCGCTCGAGCATCGATCGGATCGATGGTAATATCAGTCGACTAATGCCAGTACCGTTGGATGAAATCCAACATGGAAAGTGGTCGTTATTGGGCAACGACTACAGAACAAGTCGACTGATCGGAGCATCAGTCGACTGCTTCTGTGTCAACGGGAAGAAACCCTCTTCCTCTAAAAAGAGGAAGGGGATGGGGCTTTGGGAGCCAAAATGCTCATGCTCTAATCTTCTCCCAAAGTGCTCTAAGGGTTTTTCCACTCTTCTTACTTGCTTTATTTCCATTCTATTGTAAGAAGAGAAATTGTAAAGAGGTTACCTCCACCTAGCTTGGTGCAAAGGAGAGATCTAGTGGATTTGGAGGAGTGATTCACCTTGGATGAATCGGACCGTGGATTAGCGGCGTAGCCGTGAACCACGTTACATCTCGGTGTTATTGTTTGTATTCTCTTTTGTTTATTTGCTTGTCTTGTTTTATTATTTCCGCTTGCACTAATCTTGTGTGTAGACGAGTAAATTATGACATCCATCGAATGAGGGCTATTCACCCCCCTCTAGTCGGCCATTTCGATCCTCCAACAAGTGGTACTCCTAGATGAGTTTCCTATATATAGAGGCGGCTCCGACTTTCCATAAATGCTCGTAAAAGTCCTATTTCTTTGAATTTGCGGCGCCATAACACGACCGTGTTCAAGGCTGGCAACGACTGAAATCTGGGCTGGAAATTTAACATGGTTGTATGGATTTCACACGACTGACAGTGTAGATTTCTAGAGCCTCCATTTTGATCGTTTCGCTTTGGAAACATGCCCATGTATTGGGACATGGCTAGTACGTGTTACCTAAGGTCTGTGCTCCACAAATTGCTCCATTTTTGCTCCAAAAATGCCATCCTACACATAAATTAACAAAAGTAGACCCCCGAACTAGAAAATAGGAAATGAATGAAAAACAAGGAAGAATATGCATGAAATAAGTATAAAATGAAATGAGATGTGTACTAAAACTACTCCTAAAACCCTTTATATTTTGCACACATCAATTCCCCAGGACTTAGATCTTTGTTTGTCCTCAAACAAACCTCAGTGCCATGAAATTTTAAAAGTATTGATCCTTAGTTAGCATGTTAACTAAAGTGTTCAAGTGGTATTTTCAATCATAGCAAATAGATATGCTTTAAAAGTTCACTAAGTTAGCTTTTTGTGCATGTGCTGAGAGAATTTCCCTAAGGGATACTCGTTCCACAGTGAGTTAAGTGTCATCCTATAGCTTTCGTAAGGCCTCCGACTTTTAGGTACTTACCTGCCCTAAGCGAGGATTGTTCCCTAGATTTAACATAAAGTCTCAAAGGCATGCTCGGTATTGAGATAAATTGGTAGATGTTTCCCAGTAACCTAACTCGGTCTCAAATGGGCATCTAACCATTTGAGAATATTCCCCTTTCAGAATATTCATCAAGTATAAGTGAAAGATAAAAGCTAACAAGTGCAAATCTAGAAAATCCATTAAAGAAACCAAAAATAAAATACCACAAGATAAATGAAGTTAAGCTATCTATGGCATGGAAGTAAATCATGAAATTTTTTGAAAATATTACTGAGGTAGCTTAAAATGATAAACAATTAGTGCTGAAAGGAAACTAAATATTGTATTCATGGACAATTAAATACAAATGATCTAAAACTAAACCTAAATGTTAAGAAATAACTACTGCTAGAAGAAGGTCATATCAAAATTTGGGGTCATCCCTATTGGTACAATTGGCCCAAGTCACGATTGACCAGACTCAAGTAGGAATCGAGCAGTGTTTTGATGTTTGACAATGTTTTGGGGAGATTTTTGGGGCAATCGACTCGAGTGATGATTGACCAGACTCGAGTTTGACTCGAGGGGTATTTTGGATGTTTGATGATGGTTTGACCATTGTTTGACTATATGGTTGACATGGGATTGACCATATGATGGAGAAGTCCAAGTCTTGGGTACTTGGCATCGAAAGTCCAAGTGGGACACTTGGCAATGGAAAGTCCAAGCATGGGTCATGGCAAGGGAAAGCCCATGCTTGAGTCTTGGCAAATGGAAAGTCCAACATGGGTTGGCATAGAAAGTCCAAGCATGGGTCTTGGCAAGGGAAAGTCCAAGCTTGAGTCTTGGCATTTGGAAAGTCCAACATTAGGTTGGCATGGAAAGTCCAAGGGTGTAGTCTTGGCCACGTAAGTCCAAGGGTGTAGTCTTGGCGGTGAAAATCCAAGTCATGGGTACATGGCAATTGAGAAGTCCAAGGGGAATATTGGCGGCGTAAAGTCCAAGGGTGGAGTTTTTACAGCATAAGTCCAATGGTTGGCGGCGTAAAGT
Organism: Wurfbainia villosa; assembly: GCA_025175895.1. NCBI lineage: Eukaryota > Viridiplantae > Streptophyta > Magnoliopsida > Zingiberales > Zingiberaceae > Wurfbainia > Wurfbainia villosa. Next base: position 114,815,070 of record CM045990.1, on the reverse strand, counting down.
CCAAGCGGAGTCTTGGTAGCATAAGTGCAATGTGCTTTGGCGGTGTGGACCACATTAGCTTGACAATAGCTGATGGAAGCACCTGAAGGCTAGCGTATGGATGAACAAGTCATAGATGACTTGGAGGGATCCGATAGGCATGAGGCTGACGGAGGTGGCTAAAAGGCTAAGGTCTAGGCTATGGGTGGTCTAGCAAGTATGAGGGTATCATTCTTGGTGTTAAACTTCATTGATGAGGTTTATCAGTCGACTGATGTGAGTTGACTAATGTTCAACTGTAGAAAATGGCCTGGCAATCGACTACCAGCATTAGGCAGTCGACTGATGGCCTGATCAGTCGACTGGTATGGTGATCAATCGACTGTTGGTCGAGTTTTCGGGGATAGAATGTTTTTGAGTAGATTGTTACGGTTTGACAGTCAAGTGATGACTTGATCAGTCGACTGATGGGCATAATCCATCGACTGATGGTCTATCTGTTGGAACTTATCCAACATGGTTCATGTCGTTGTGAGATAACGACAACAGGACCAGTCGACTGATGGACTCGATCAGTCGACTGCTAGGCAAAATCCAGCCCGAGTTCCACGTTTAAAAGGGGCACGAACGAAGGGATTTGGCAGCGATTTCTTGAGTATCTTTAAGGCGATTTGCTTGTGCAAATTAGGGTCTTCAAGCCCGATTTAAGCAATCAACAAGCAAGCATTCCAAAGCAATAGTTGTAAAGTTTTCTTTATGTTGTTTTGTATATTCATCTTGTATTTGTTTGTTTTACCTTGTATTACTTAGTGTAATCACTTGTAAGAGGTTTCTCTGCCTTCGACTTGTTCTCGAGAAAGAGTATTTGATTAGTGGTGTGTGTTTGCATCGCTAGGGCTCTTTTGAGCCCAATCCATGGAGTAGGAACCTTGAGGTTCCGAACCACATTATATTTTGGTGTTGTGATTGTGCTTGCATGTTTAGTTTGTTTATTTCATTATTTCCGCTGCGTACTAACATTGTGTAGCAAGCACACGAACAAATTCTATCGACGCATTGAATCACTATTCACCCCCTCTAGCGGGCGCATAGGTCCTAACAAGTGGTATTAGACCGGGTCTCTCTTCATCGGCTTCGCATCCGAAGGAGCAAATGCATTAGAGGGAAAGATGGATTTTCAAGAGAAATTGGGTGACGACATCAACGTTCCGCCTTCCTTCGACCACAAAGATTTCGCATATTGGAAAGGTAGAATGATGCATTTTCTTATGTGCGATTTTGACAATTGGATTAGTGTCATAGTAGGTTTTGACACTTCAAAAGACGAAGAAGGAAGAAAAATCAAGAAGAAGAATTAGAGTCATGAACAACTCCAATACAACAACATCAATAATAAGGTAATGGGTATTTTGCTTAATGTAATCTCTAATGACATCTTGATCAAGATAGGGGATTGTAGATGCCAAGGAGCTTTGGAGAAAATTGGAAAAATATCGTGAAGACCCATCATTGGCTCAATTGGAGAGAGAGCCCGAAGGAGAGGAAGAAAGCTCATCCTCACAAGAAAGTGAGCATTCGGAGGTCGAGGAGTGTTCAACATCCGAGGAGGAAGAAGAGGTGGAAGAATTGGAGGTTGAAAGGCCATCAACGTCCAAGGAAGAGGTAGAATTGGAAGAAATCTCAACCTCTAAGATTGAGAGGGAGGAGAGATCATCTACTCCGGAACAAGAGCAAAATCAAGAAATACCATCAACTTCCGGAAGAGATGAAGAAGCCCAAACATCCACCGATGACCTAGGTAACTCAAGCATTTCGATAAATACTAAAAATCATATAATATGTTTTGAGTGTAGGGAAGCCGAACACTACAAGAGCAAGTGTCTTAAGAAAGTTAAGAAGGCTCCACCGGTGCTAAAGGTCAAGGATACCGGCGTCCCCGCTAAGAAGAGAAAGGAGCATGTCATTTCCTTCAAATGTCAACAACCGGGACACTATAGGAGTCAATGCCCAAAGAGGGGGGGGGGGGGGGGTTAGAAGAAGACTCATGAAGGAAGAGCTACACATGTAGGGGGAGCTAAGGCAAATCCTAAGGTAACTTTTAAGTATGCTTCTTCTTCAATTAGTTATCAAAATCATGCTAGACATAATCTTGCAATTATTCATGAAAGACATGCTAGAAATAATAGGCTTTATTGTTTAGGAGCTAAACATGTCCATTTTAGGAATAAGGAAAAATTTGGGACTAATGTCCCAAAAACAATTTTACCTAAGGAAAGTATTAGGAAGATAGAGAACCATCTAGGCTTTAACTCCAAAAATTCTAGACATATGCCTAGAAAGAACAAATCAATTCAAAAAAATAATGGGCCCACAAAATTAGAGAAATTGGAGTTGGAGAAGCAAGCCTTGAGGTCAAGGCTTGAGAAAATGGAAAAAACCCTTAGGAAAATGCAAAATCAAATGCAAGGGTCAAATAGTCAAAGCCTAGGGTCTAGGAGTCAAAGTCAAAGGCCTAGGAAACAAGAACCATCCAAAGGCAAACTTAAGCCCAAAAAGACCTATCACAATGTTCCATTCGATTATGGAACTCAATCTAGGTCTAGGAAAACCAAGGTCAATAGGTAAGTCATTCCTAAGGTTGACCAAGGTAGGTGCTTAGTGGCTAAGGTTTCAAGGAAACCTAGGGAAGCCATTAAGAAGGTTACAAGGGGAGTTACCCCTAGAGTTAACCTAGGTAAGACCCAAATGACCAAGGCTACCAAGCCTTAAAGGGTGATTAGGAGGGTATCTAGGGAGGTCATCCCTAAGAAATACCTAGTTAACCCAAGGAGCTCAAATAGGTTTTCGGTTCCTAGGAGCGTGATCGATTCACGCTAAATGGGTTAGGGTGTGACAACTTTAAATGGATGGGTAGTTAACCTAACCATGGTAAAGGTGGTACTTTAGGTCATTTCCAAGGTTATGGGTATCTTGGAAATAAGTTTGATCATAATCTAAAGGATTTTAGGATGTGCCAATATTATCTTGAGAATTATGAAGATCAATCAAATTGGCAAAAACTAGGTTTAGATGTCATAGTGTGTCATTTTGGGTTTTTGGCACACTTGGGAGATGAGTGACAATATGGCAAACTGGACTTAATAATAACTGTTAGTTATATATGAGAGGTGTCCTAAGGCAATTGCCATATGTTTAAACCATTTATATGATAAATAAAGATTCACTATTTGAGTATACATGATTGCATGTATTTGATTAGATCTTAAATTCATTTACTGAATGTCCATAATATGATTCACAACATGAGAGAATTTGTGATTGGATCACAACTAGTGAGTATCTCTACATATGTAATTGTGATATTTTGGAATTATACCTAGTCGATGAATTGATGAATATGGACCCCATCAATTCTGTCGAGACTAGCACGAGGTATAATCTTTGGTGTATCCAACCAGCTGATTCTCACTGGCCGGAGACATTGTGATGTCTGGAGTTAATCGTGGATGCTAGTTATGGTAACTAGTTCATTGGAGTGATCAGCTGTAAGACTTCATATGGTTCTCTGCATATATGGATATGTCTTACTGCAGCTTAAGTGCGATGTTCCTTTGACTTGTCGGATTCAAGTCATCTTGGTCATGAAGACTTATGCTTTGACATCATAAGAAAGCATCTCTGAGGAGATGTGGACCCGGGATGATTGGGTATAAGTCGAAATGCCCGAAGGTGTTTGAATAGCTTATAAAGGATTCACTACTCCTTGCGAGGAGATGTATACCCATGGCCTCTCGTCAAATTGTTACTAAAATCTTTGGCCAAAGAATTACATGTTTAGTGTAAGGTACTCTTGGATACATGTGCAGTAACTAGAATCCGTAGGACGAGGAAATAATACTTGGGCTAGGTGTGACGTAGTCAGTCTAGTGGGGATTGACACTATAGACCATGTCCTTGTTGGGATGTATACTGAAAATTCTATCTTTTGTATGAACATCTTTATTTTGAAATAAGAATCACATGATCATTGTTTGCATATTTATGATTATGCATATTGTCTAATACATTACATTGTAGATAACATGGTGTGTAGTGTCACACGGTAGATCATGTTATCAGCTCCTTGTAAAGTATAAGTAAAGGCTCACAACCGAGATGGATTTGGACAAACCATTTGTATCGTTGTAGTGTGATTTAGTATTGGTTTTTCTTAACCATAGAATCACACTAGTACACTTTGTGTATTGAGCAGGACCGACATAGAGGTAATTCGATTTATTGCTGACTACATAATCGAATCGGACCTCAGATATTTTATTGTACATGCTCTTAATCCTGATATAATAATTGGCACATATACTTACTATTTATTTCTTTGATTTACCAATGGGCAAGATTTATAGATTAAATCGATAGGCTAGATAAGTTGGGAAATGATAATATTTATATGGTGTGTCGTTGATTATAGGAGGAAATCGTGTCCTATATATTAAGATGATGATGTCCCCTTGAGGAGCTCATAAGGTTCATCATGTAAACCCTGTAGGTGGACTTGGTCTGACATGATGATAAGGTTGAGTGGTACTACTCATGGAGTTAGATGTTGATTAATTAATTGTTAGTAAATTAATTAATCGACGGACATTCGAGATCTTAAACACGGGGAGAAAAATATAGAAATAATATATGGAGCCCATATTAACTTATGGGGGTTGGTGAGGTAGATCAATGATAATCCTTTAGTGGATTGGATTATCATTAATGGATCAGACTTTATGTTGGCTTGATCCATTGGGTGGCCAAGATCCAACTCCTCCTCATGGTCCCTATTGTAGCCTATTAAAACCTCATGAAGCCTAGATCCAATGGTTGAAAACAAAACTCTAGATCCAATGGTAGAGATTAAATCTCTAGATCCGACGGTTAAGATTAAATCTCTAGATCTGACGGTTGAGATTAAATCCCTAGAACCGATGGTGGAGATTAAAGAAGCCTTAAGCCTAACTCTATAAATATGGGCTTAAGGGTGGGTGGCAAGAATAATTAGAGGAAGAGGGGCTAGGGTTTTGGGCGGCAAGGGAGGCTTAGGGTTTTGGGCGGCCACAATTAAGGAAAGGTTTTCCTTCTTCTTCTTCCTTAGGTGGTCGGCGCCCTTCTTCCCTCTTCTCTCCTTGGTTTTGCCGGCGTCCAACCTTCTTCCCTTCATCCTTGGTCGGAGCTTAGGGTCTTCCCCTTGGAGCTTTTGGCCGTCCCTCTTCTTCATCCCCTTGTTCTCCTTCTTGGCCGGCGGCAAGCACCAAGCTTGGAGCTTGGTGGTTGGTTGAAAGAAGGAGAAGTGCTTTGTTTATATACTTCCTCTTGTTCGGAACGAGCAAGGAAGGAAGATTGGTGATCTAGGAGCTTCGACTTTTGGAAGATCGTCGCCCACACGATGTCCAAAAGGAGGAAGGACATACAATAGATGATCGAGAGGTATAATTGTTGTTTTATATTCTTTCGTGTTATGTTTATAATTGTTTTCCAATCATATACATGTTGTATATTCTATTTTATGGCTAAAATAACTTGGACCCCGAATATAAACACAAAATCCGATGATCCGTACATCGTCTATTCCACGGATAATCATAGAATAGAGGTTGGTTGCTTGAACAACATGTTTGTTCAAGTGACTACTCTAATTGAATAGCACGACGATAAAATGGGAGTTTGGGTAATCCCTCTTATCAAGGATAATTTTTTTTTATCCGGCGACGTAGAAGGGATCGCCATGAACAAGCGACTGAGTTGAAGTGGGAAGCGAAGTTTCCTACCTTCAAGTGGTATCAGAGCCTCGGTTTTGCAAAACCTTCAGTCCTGAACCAAATGGGTATAAGATGAGCTAAGGGAATGGGGCTCGATTCATTGTAGCTGCTGAAGGGTTTCAGAAATGGTTCTGGATCAACAGTTGATTGTACGATTAATTGGGGATCATGATGTACTACTAGGTGCCACTCATGATCGTTCTATAATTAATGGTTAATTATAGACGACCAACATAAATCGAGAACCTATTTGGTCACACACACAATGAGCGTAATCTGAAGGATTTAAAATGAGCTAGAGAATGAGATTCTCATATCGAGAGAAACAAAGTTTGGTTGGACCAAACAAGGAGCGAGCATGAAATTTTTTCAGTCGCAATTGAAGCATGGATGGGCCGAGTCTTATGAAGACATGATGGATGAACCAAAATAGACCAACTCGGTTTGGTTTATTTTAACTTAAAATAGACGAACTCGGTTTGGTTTATTTTAACTTAAGTTATTGGAGTGGGTTAACGGATTTTGGTTATGAACCAATAACTCTAAGGAGAAGGTTTCTTAATGGTTAAGAAATACGCGCTCTTTAAAAGTGCGGATAGAGGTTTGGAGAGCTCTAAGTTTATTTTAGGAAATACTCTTCCTCTCCTCTCCCTCTCTTCTCTTTGCCTCCGCCCAAGGAGTCCACAACACCAGCCCTTCTGTGCCGCCGTCCACCCTTGCTATTGGCATCCAGCTGCTGCTGGCCACTTCTCCAGCCACCCTCCGGCGACCTACCTTGGTTTCGACAACCAAGGAATAGCCTCTCATCTCCTTTGGTCGGCGCCAAGTCCTCCACCAAGCTGTCCGGTGTTTTGGACAGCTTGTTTCTTTCTAGTCGAAGTGTCATTTGGATGGCGTTTGGAGGTTCGACAATGACTTTATTACTGGGGATTGGATCTCAGGTAATCCTCATAGGTGGAGGACCAAGGATTCATTAATCGGTTGACGAATACTTCTCTGGAGAAGCGAGTTTTGGGGACTCATTTTCGAATCCGAATTTTGATTCAGATTGTGATCTTCTCTCGATCACATCGTCTTCGACGTGAGGCTAATGACTTCTAAGAAGACGAGGCTCATAGCTTGGCGAAGCTATCCCGACGGTACTCGGCATGGATACAGATAGAGGCAATTCTAGCGAGAGTTACTCCGATTGATGTCATTCCCACTGTACGTGATACGTCAAGTATAACTAGCTTAATTTTCTTTTATTGCAAAATTTGAAACAACAATTATATCTACACATGTTGTACTATGCATGCGTGTGATGTATGTGTTGTAATAAATTAGATTTATTGCTTTTTAATTCTTTCGTCGTGCATATGTTTACAAAATATGTTCGAACACACACTCGCCGTGGTGCTGGAAACCTAACAGTGGTATCAAAGCCCAGGTTGTGTTTCAACATAATCGTAAAATTATTTTGTGATAGTCATAATTGTATTTATGGAAATTTTCTACTTTTGGAAAGTTTAGAAGTATTTATGGAAATTTTCAAATTTTTGAAAGTTTAGAAGTATTTATGGAAATTAACACTTTCCATAAATAAAAATATGTGATTAGATTTGAAAATTTGTTTCCTAATTTAATCATGATTTGATTTGGGAATCAAATCTAAAATATATTTTATTTCCATAAATAGTTTTGACAATTTAGGAAATTTGTGTCCTAAGTTAAATTTGACTTTCTATAAATAAAATATGTCATTAGATTTCGAAATTTGTTTCCTAATTTAATCATGATTTGATTTGAGGAATCAAATCTCAAACATATTTTATTTCCATAAATAGTTATGACGTATAAGGAATTAATTGTACATGTCATAATTGTATGTCATGTAATTGCATTAGATGCATATCATTATACCATGCATGTCGTGACATGTAGATGTATGTCATGTATGTCATGTCATGTAGATAATAGTTATTTGCATACAAAGAGGATGAGACATTAAAACCCTTACACAATATTAAAGCCTTCCATTAATATGGTTAGAACCAGAGTTCTATTTCTTGTTTAGGTTGTTGGACTCTCTCCAAGCCCGGCTTGAACCTGAACCTGTTCAAACCATGGAATAGTTTAATACTAATATGGTTAGAGTCAGAGGTCAATCATTAGCTTTGGTTGTTGGACTCCCTCCAAGCTGAGCTAATTTGTTGAATGCACTCTAACTATATTAAAACTATTTCTCGATTAATGGGTTGGCTTTAACCTGGAGCATCGGCTTGTTGGACTCTCTCCAAGGTTGATGTGAAGGGAGGTGAAGTTGGGTGCTATGCATATGATGCATACTTGTTAATGAGTTAACAACCCGATGTATGTGTCAACATTCAATTAGTTCATAGCACATTGTGATAGTTGCATATATGTGATATGCAATCGGTATACTTGATACCTACCATCGTAGCTATGAATGGCTTGTTGGACTCTCTCTAAGGTTGTTCATATCTATGTTGGATATCAGCCCATTCGGAGATGGACCTACGATCTCCCGAATTGATTTTGGAATTTTAAAATTCGAAAAATGAATGGGGTTTGTAAATGTATGTTGATGCATTTTTCCATCTTTCTCATATATGCTCGATTTTTATTTCTTGGTTAATCGCTTGATCATGATGTCTTTGAATTTGTGCTCTATTTTGAATTCGAATAAATTGACTGGGCCGAACTTCTTGGACTGGCTTAGAAACTTGAGAATTGTTCTCAAGGCGGAAAAGCTTGCGTACGTCCTCGAAGAGCCTCTTCCTGCCTGTTCGAGCGATGATTCAAATCTGGACCAATTGTTGGCCTATCATAAACATGTGAGTGATTCTGAACTAGTGAGTTGTATCATGCTAGCCACGATGGTACCCAAGCTGCAGAAGCAGCATGAGCATATGGATTCTCATACCATAGTCTTTCATCTTTATGAGTTGTTTGATGAGCAAGTGAGATTCGAAAGGTTTGAAGTCTCCAAGCTCCTCTTCACCTCTGAGATGCAAGAAGGTTCATCTGTGGTACTACTCAACATGCTGAAGACTGTGGAACCTTCTGTGAAGCATGAGCAGGGGACGGTGTTGTTAGTTGATTCCTCGAAGAAAGGTTTTAAGAGGAAGTCAAAGGAACAACAGAAGGGGAAGAAGAAAAAAGGCTAAAAAGGCAGAACCAGCTCAAAAGGGCACTTTCCATCATTATGGCATGGAGGGCCATTGGCGAAGAAACTGCAAGATTTATCTTGAGTCCGTGAAGAAGAATAAGGCATCAGATGCCCCATCTTCTTCAGATATCTTCATTATTGATTGTCATTCTATTTCCACAGACACTTGGGTATTGGATACTGGGTGTGGCTCACATATATGTAATGACATACATGGGATAAGAAATAGAAGAAGACTCGTCTAAGGAGAGTATAATTTACATGTTGGGAATGGAGTAAAGCTTGTTGTACTCGCCATCGGAACGTATTTGTTGAGACTCCCTACAAGACTTGTCTTAGAACTGGACAATTGCTTTTATGTTCCTTCGTTGATAAAGAACATCATTTCTATTTCTTGTTTAAATAGAAATGGTTACCATTTGACATTTAGTAACAATTGTTGTTATATAACTTTGAATGGCGTATTTTATGGGACTGGAACTTTGAGCAATGGTATTTATACATTGGATGTATCCAATGAGATTTTCAATATCGAAGCGAGCAACAAGCGTGCTCGAAAGGATAATCAATTAGACTCCTACATGTGGCATTGTCGTCTTAGCCATGCAAGCAAGAAACTCATGTCCGAATTACACCAATGTGGAATTCTGGAATCATTTGAATCTGATTCATTCGATATATGTGAATCATGCTTAAAAGGCAAGATGACCAAATTACCTTTTACTGGAAAAGATGATCTAGTGGAAGAGTTGCTTGGTTTAATACATACTGATTTATGTGGACATATGTCAACTCAAGCTCTAGGAAGCTATAACTACTTCATTATCTTCACCGATGATCACTCACAGTTTGGGTATGTGTTCTTGATGAAACATAAGTCTAAAGCCTTTGAAAAGTTCAAAGAATTTAGAAATGAAGTAGAGAAACAACTTGGCAAGATTATTAAAATACTTTGATCGGATCGAGGTGGTGAATACTTGAGTCAAAAGTTTCTGTATTATTTAAGGGATAATGGTATATTGTCTCAATGGACTCTACCGTATACACCGAAGTATATTGGTGTATCTGAGAGGCGTAATCGCACCTTGTTGGACATGGTCAGGTCGATGATGAATCATGCGAATCTTCCCAAGTCCTTTTGGGGCTATGCACTTCAAACAACTGTTTACTTGCTAAATAGAATGCCAACCAAGATAGTCTCTACTACTCCATATGAGATATGGAATAGTAAGAAACCTCTTACTTGAAGATATGGGATTGTCCTGCTTATGTGAAGCGAACTGTATTAGACAAATTGGATGCTAAGTCTAATAAATGTCTATTTATTGGATACCCTAAGGAAACAAGGGGTTACCAATTCTATCATCCTGTGGAACAAAAGGTGTTTGTTTCAAGGCATGCTGTGTTTCTAGAGAAAGAGTTTCTCTTGCAAGAAAACAATGAGAGTGTCATTAAGCTTGAGGAGGCTCGAGAGACTCCAATAGACATTGATGAGATACCTGGTGAAACACCACAACCGATAACTCAAAGTGATGAGCCATCGGCTGGACCTATTGTGACACCACATCTTCGTAGATTTGGTAGAACACGCAACATTCCTGAGTGATATGGATTTCTCGTAAATGAATCGAATGACGTGTTACTCATTGATGATGAGGAGCCTACCAATTATGAAGAAGTTTTGAAAAGTTCATAAAGGGATAAATGGCTTAACGCCATGAAGTCAGAAATGGATTCCATGTATGAAAATCAAGTTTGGAACTTGGTTGACCCACCTGAAGGCATAAAGCCTATAGGGTGCAAGTGAGTTTTCAAGAAGAAAACCGATATGGATGGTAATGTGATTACCTATAAGGCTAGATTTGTGGCGAAAGGGTATCGTCAAAAGCAAGGTGTTGATTATGACGAGACCTATTCATCTGTTGCTATGCTTAAATCCATTCGGATGCTCTTGGCCATAGCGGCTCATTATGATTATGAGATATGGTAGATGAATGTGAAAACTTCTTTCTTTAATGGTAACCTACTCGAGGACGTGTATATGAAACAGCTTGAGAGTTTCACATCGGTTGATAAAACCAAGGTATGCAAAATACAACGATCTATATATGGACTGAAACAAGCATCCAGGAGCTGAAATATACGTTTTAATGAGACAATCAAAAAGTTTGATTTCTCGCAAAATCCGGACGAACCTTGTGTGTACAAGAAGATTAGTGGGAGTGCAGTAGTGTTCTTAGTATTGTATGTCAATGACATATTACTTATAGGAAATGATGTTTCTATCTTACAGTAAGTTAAAATTTGGTTGTCCAAGACATTCTCCATGAAAGAACTGTTAGGGAAATCAATCCATGTGATATGGTTTTGATGTGTGTGGCAAAGGATTAAAGTTAGGATTGTTATGGATTTGATATGTGCATTAAAGTCATGCAGGACTTAGTAATTCACACATGGATGACAATGGCATTGGCAAGATTTACCATCCATGACTCGGTCCTTGAGTCGGTGAAAGATGCATTGCGGAAGTCGTGCGCTTGGTGCATCCGAGGGACCGTCAGACGAGGAGCATTGGAGTGAAGCCGAAGGAAGTAGACTTTCGGGTGAGACGCGAAGGATGGCATTGCGAAGCCGTGCACTCGGCGCATCCGAGGGATATGGCCGGACGAAGAGAACTTTAAAGCCGAGGGACTCCAAGGAAAGATGAGAGTGAGCGATTGTAACCCTGGAACGGGTAGCTCTTAGGTGAACTTGTCCAAATGGCTAAGTGTCAGATGGGTGTTTCCCGACACCAGTCGACTCCTATAGGTAGCGATCGATCGATCGAGACTAGAGACTCGGTGTTCGAGTCGGTTATAGCGAAACGATCAGCCACTCATGGCGGCGATCGAACTCCCATCAGTCGACTGCCAAGGCGAGCAATCGATTGATGTCCAGGGTTTCGGGCACAGAAGATTCAGCAATCGAGTGATCACATCGACCACTCGACTAATGTCTCCATCAATCAACTGATGGGAAGATCAGTCGACTGATGTGGGAGTCGATGGTTTGAATCCAACTCGGAAGGAGCCGTTGCGAGGCAATAGCCACAGCAGCAGTCGACTGATCGAGGCATCAGTCGACTGCCGTTGGATCTACGGGAAGAATGGGCCCTTCCCTATAAGAAGAGGCTTTTGGACACTTGGGGAGCCTAATGCTTTAACTCCAAACAACACCCAAGTGCTCAAAACATTTTCCTACTCTTCTTACTTGCATTTATCTCAATTCTATTGTAAGAAGAGTGATCTTGTAAGAAAAGGTTACCTCTACCTTGCTTGGTGCCAAGGAAATAATAGTGAAGGTTTAGGGGTGATTCACCTGGAACGAATCGGTTCGTGGATTAGCGGCAAGGTCGTGGACCACGTTATATCGGTTTTTTAGCATTGCCTCTTGTATTGTCTTTTATTATTCTGCTGCGCTAATCATATTCGTAGGCAATCAAAGAGCGACGTCCACCGTACGCGATAAAAGGCTATTCACCCCCCTCTTGCCGGCCATCGATGTTCCAACAAGAACTGGGAGAAGCAACCTACATCCTTTGGATTAAGATCTATAGGGATAGATCGAATCGGTTGCTTAGTCTTTCGCAGTCTACATATATAGACTAAGTGCTAAAGAGGTTTAGCATGTCGGAATCCAAGAAAGGTTTCCTTCCCATCAGGCATGGGATACACCTTTTGAAGTCTATGTGTCCGCGCATAGAAGACGAGAGGATTTACATGAGTAAGATTCCCTATACATCCGCAATAGGATCTATCATGTATGCTATGTTATATACGAGGCCCGATGTATCGTATGCTTTGAGTGTCACGAGCAGATACCAGTCTGATTCAGGAATGAATCATTGGGCGGCTGTTAAGACAATCTTTAAGTACTTGAGAAGAACTAAGGATGTGTTCATAATATATGGAGAAGGGGACATGGTGATACGAGGGTATACAGATGCCAACATTCAGATAGACAAGGATGACTCCAGGTCTTAGTCTGGGTACGCGTTCACCATGAATGGAGGCACAGTGAATTGGAACGGTTCCAAGCAAGACACTATAGCAGATTCTGCCACTGACGTAGAATATATTGCAGCTTTGGAAGCGGCAAAGGAAGCGGTTTGGATCAAGAAGTTCGTCTATGAACTTGATGTGGTCTCATCAATGATCCAAACATGTACTTCGCCGCTATCATTTGATCAGAGAGATCATAAGTAGGAAAGAAATACAAATCAAGAAGTTTCCCACTAAAAGGAACTTAGCGGACCCTTTTAACTAAGGCCTTACCTCAAAATTGTAAGAGATCGATATGGCCGGCTAGAGGGGGGTGAATAGCCCTCGTTCGTTGGTTATCGGAATTTGCTTGTCTACAATTAGATTAGCGCAAGCGAAAACAACAATACAAGCAAATTAAACAAATAAAAACAAAGCAAAGGAAATAGACAATGCTAACACAAGATGTAACGTGGTTCACGGCTACGCCGCTAATCCACGGTCCCCGATTCGTCCTCGGTGAATCACTCCGCTCAACCAATCCACTAAATGGTCTCTCCTTTGCACCAAGCTAGGTGGAGGTAACCTTTACAACCAAGATCACTCTTCTTACAAATAGAATGGATTAAAAGCGAGTAAGAAGAGTTTAGAGCTTGTGGGGCACTAGGAAGATTGTTTGGAACTTAAGCATTAGCCTCTCAAAGGCTCACACCCTCTCTTTTTATAGAGGGCTGTCGATCGCCTCACGCTACGAGCGGTCTGCGCCAAAACCCTATTGACCCGATCGGCCGCCTTGAATGAGCCCGATCATAGTCTTGGCAATGATCGCCAACATATGGCGATCATTGATCGCCGCCACAAACGATCGATCGGCCATGCGATACGAGCTACACTGACTCGGCGACCGCCATTCCATGGCATGACCGTGTCGAAAACCTATCCGACACTTGGCCAAATGGCCAAGTTTCACCTAAGAGCTACCCCTCCCCGGGTTACAATCGCTCACTCTCATTTCTCAGAGTCCCTTGCCTTCAAAGTTCTCTTCGTTCTCGCCACGCCCCTAAGCGGCATCAAAGACGGCTCTGCAATGCTCCTTCGGCGTCTCTTGCCTCAAGTCTACTTCCTCCGGCTTCACTCCAAGCTTCTCGTCCGCGGTCCCTCGGATGCTCCAAGCGCATTCCGCAAAGCTATCCTTCACCGACTCAAGGCACGAGTCATGAGATGTGAAACTCGCCACCGGCTCCATGTGCGAATTACTAAGTCCTGCACGACTTCAACGCACATATCACATCAACATATCAAACTAACTTAAACCCTTTGCCACACCATCAAAACCATATCACGGCAAGAGATTGCCCTAACAATCTCCCCCTTTTTGATGTGTGGCAATCCGTTTAAGTTAGGTAAAAGCATTTGATATAAATTCTAAGGTAAGAAAGCATGTAAAGATAAACATCATATAGCAACATGCAACTCCCCCTTAATCCATGAAACTCTCCATGTAAATTTTCTCCCCCTATCATATATTTCTCCCCCTACAATATATTTCTCCCCCTAATATGATTAACTTAAACATACTTATTTCTCCCCCTTTGACACCATCAAAAAGATTAACCCTAAGTTATAAGCTCATGGCATCAAGTATAATAGAGGAAAAATATGACAAGTTGATTTAAAATTGGGTACCACTTGTTGATGGCATTAAGTATATTTCTACCACTTGTAGGAGGTTTACAAACTGAAATCGGCCTTCAATGTTCTGATTTACAGGCCACCAGTCGACTGCTATCAGTATGGCAGTCGACTGGCACAATGGAAGCCGAATTTCTGATTTTCTGGATGAAATTCAGAAATGCATTAAAAATTCCAGAAAATTCTAAAAATCATGAAATTCGAGGAACATATTTCTCTTAAGTATATCTATCAAGGAAAAATAGTTTTTCATGAAAAATCATTATATTTTACAAGATTTGCCAAAAATCCAAACACTTGAAAAACCACTAGTTTTTGAGCATGTTAGTATCCATTTTAACACCTAGTTTTGCATCCAATTGTTTCAAAACATGAATACATGTATTTTAAGGTAAGAAATTGTTTTGAAAACATTAGAAATATCCAACCATGATCTTTGGGCAATATGTCTATTAATTAAACATAAGCCTTCCCCATGATTGGTCTATTATTGATATTTTGATACTTTAGATGACCATCTAAATGCCATAGGCATTAGTGGACATTTGTATCATCCTAATATCTCACCCATGCTAAGTTTGCAATCAAGTTAGCCTATAGTGAGTGTGAGATGCATCCTAGGGGGGTATTTGTATATATATACTTAACCAATATATTCAAGCAATTCTATCATGGTTAAGTATCAACCTAACAACCTACATGATCATAATGACATATATCAATTAATTTCACATTATGATCATGAAATACATGTTTTCATCAATATATTCAAGCAATTATAACCATGCATTAGGCATTATATGATGATAAAAAAAAAAGTATCACCTAAAGCATGATTTAAACCTATTTCTCATGATGACGTGCCCAATATCAAAATCATAAACCATGATTACACATATGCATAGAAATTACATTAATCATCATGATTTAAGCATTATTACCTTTTTATGGGCACGTTATCATCACCCAACACTATCTAAAAATGTTGTCCCGTCATCCTAAGTCAACCAAAATATGATATAGGTCAAGTTCATATGGTTGACTACCCTAGGGGTTTTCTAACCCTTAAGGATGGATTTTGGAACCCAAAATAGATTTTTGCCTATGGGGTTCACTAGAAATTCCTTGGGGATCCATTTCTTAGCTATTACTTTGTTTTTGTCTTGTCCCCTAGCTATTAGGCATCTATAGGCCTTCTCATTTTTCTTCTCTTTATATCCTAGGCCTTTCTTGTTAAAACTTGCCCTTTGGCTCCCTATGATCATATTCAAAGTGTTGGAGCCAATTGTGAATTTTCCTAGGGCTTTGGTTAAATAATCTACCTTTTCCCTTAATGCCCTATTTTCCTCTATGCATGCATCACTAACATCTAAAGGCACATAATTATCATGTGAGCATGCATCATCATGGCAAGAAGAAGTATCATTATTTTTTAAGCATGCATTTTCTAATTTATTTTCTAAGTCTTTAATTTGATTAAGCATGCTTTTATTTTTCTTTTTCATTCCAAATAGGTCCTTAGTTAAACTAGAAATTATGGAAACTATTTTACTAGGAGAAGCTGCTACCATAGTTTCCATATCTTCTTCTTCTTCTTGGATGATGAGGAGGAGGATGATGTGGAGGAGGCTCCCCCTTCACTTGAGCTCTCTCCTCTTGTGCTTGATCCTTCATTTTCGGAGGAGGAGCAATCCAAATCGTCAAAGGCCATCAAGGCCAAATTGGCGACAAAGGCATTCTCCTCATCCGATGATGAGGAGGAGGATGAGGAAGGATCATCCCATGTCTTGGCCTTGAATGCTTTGGCCTTCCCTTTTTCTTTTGCCTTCTTCTCCTCTTCCGTCTTTTCTTGCTCCCCTTTTTCTTCTTCTTTTCTTCTTTCTTTTTCCTCTCTTCCTTGCTTTTGTTTAGAAGAGGACAATTGTCCCTTATGTGTCCCTCTCCTTGGCAATTGTAGCATATCACCTTCCCCCTCGGTCTTCTATTCCTATCATTTGATTTATCAAATCTAAAATTCTTAAATACACGCCTCACCTTCCTTACCATGTAGGCTTCCTCGATGCTATCCATGGAGGAGGAGGAGGCTTCATCATCGGAGGAGGAGGGGACTTCCATCTTCTTCTTCCCCTTGTTTGCCAACAATGCTACTCCTCTTGAGGGTTGAATTCTTGGCTCTTCTTGAATTCCCTCAAGCCTAGTTTCGTGGAGTTCCATCGTTGAGAAGAACTCCTCCAAGGTACTCACTTCTAGGTTCTTGGACATGTAGAAGGAGTCCACCATGGAGCTCCACTTTGAGGACCGGGGAAAGGCATCTATAGCCTTCATGAGCATGTCCCGGTTTGAAAGCCTTTCTCCTACACTTGTTAGCCCAATTAAAATTTCCTTAAACCTAGAATGTAGTGAGGTTACCTTTTCTCCCTTTTCTAGTTTTATATTAGATAGTTGGGAGCGGAGGAGATCTCTCCTTGCTAGCTTGGCCTCGGATGTGCCTTCATGGAGTTCTATAAGCTTCTCCCACATCTCCTTGGCGCTAGCACATTCTCCGATCCGGTTGATCTCTTGTTGAGGAAGCACATTGTAGAGATGGTGCTTGGCTTTGGAGTTTGCAAGGTGCTCCTCTCTTTGCTTCTTGGTCCACCTAGATTTCTATTGGCTTCCCTCTTCATCCCTAGGCAAAATGAAACCGGATTCCATTGTAATCATTATATCAAAATCCTGCTTTGAAAAATACCTCCATTCGCTTCTTCCACTGCGAATTCTCCTTCAAACTTCGGAGGATGGATGTTGAGCCGCCATTTTTGATGTAGGGCTTGTTGCGCGTTAGTCCGGTGACAAGCAACCTCGCTCGATACCACTTGTAAGAGATCGATATGGCGGGCTAGAGGGGGTGAATAGCCCTCGTTAGAGTTATCGGAATTTGCTTGTCTACAATTAGATTAGCGCAAGCGGAAACAACAATACAAGCAAATTAAACAAATAAAAACAGAGCAAAGGAAATAGACAATGCTTACACAAGATGTAAAGTGGTTCACGGCTACGCCGCTTATCCACGGTCCCCGATTTGTCCTCGGTGAATCACTCCGCTCAACAAATCCACTAAATGGTCTCTACTTTGCACCAAGCTAGGTGTAGGTAACCTTTACAATCAATATAACTCTTCTTACAAATAGAATGTAGTAAAAGCGAGTAATAAGAGTTTAGAGCTTGTGGGGCACTAGGAAGATTGTTTGGAACTTAAGCATTAGCCTCTCAAAGGCTCACACCCTCTCTTTTTATAGAGAGGCCATCCCGATCGGCGGCTACGAGCTCGCGGGCTAAAACCCTATTGACACCGATCACCGCTTGAGCAATGATCGATCTTTCTTGGCAAATTGCCAACATATGGCAATCGATCTTGCCACAAACCGATCGATCGTATACCGGTCGAGCTACACTCGACTAGAGTCGATCGCCATTCCATGGCAATGATCGTGTCGAAAACCTATCCGACACTTGGCCAAATGGCCAAGTTTCACCTAAGAGCTACCCCTTCCCGGGTTACAATCGCCACTCTCATTTCTGAGTCCTTTGCCTTGAAGTTCTCTTCGTTCGGCCACGTCCCTCGGCGATCAGCGCCGCGGCTCTGCAATGCTCCTTCGCGTCTCTTGCCTCGAAGTCTACTTCCTCCGGCTTCACTCCAAGCTTCTCGTCCGGCGGTCCCTCGGATGCTCCAAGCGCACGGCTTCCGCAAAGCTATCCTTCACCGACTCAAGGCACGAGTCATGAGATGTGAAACTCGCCACGGCTCCATGTGCGAATTACTAAGTCCTGCACGACTTCAACGCACATATCACATCAACATATCAAACTAACTTAAACCCTTTGCCACACCATCAAAACCATATCACGGCAAGAGATTGCCCTAACAAAAATAAGTTTGAGGGTCATGTTAAAGCTTATGGTATTGGATACCGTGGTGATTGACATTAGGCCAAGTGGGAGTTTGTTAGTTATATATGAGAGGTGTCCTAAGGCAATTGCCTTATGTTTAAACCATTTATATGATAAATGAAGATTCACTATTTGAGTATACATGTTTGCATGTATTTAATTAGATCTTAAACTCATTTACTGAATGTCTATAATACGATTCATAGCATGAGAGAATTTGTGATTAGATCACAACTAGTGAGTATCTCAACATGTGTAATTGTGATGTATTAGAGTTATCCCTAGTCGATGAATTGATGGATTTGGATACCATACATTCTGTCGAGACTAGCACGAGGTATACTCTTTGGTGTATCCAAGCAGTTGATTCTCACTAGCTGGAGACATCGTGATGTCCGGAGTTAATCGTAGATGCGAGTTATGGTAACTAGTTCATTGGAGTGACTAGCTGTAAGACTTCATATGGTTATTTGCATATATAGATATGTCAATGAATTTCTTACTGCAGTTTAAGTGCAATGTTCTTTTGACTTGCGGTATTCAAGTCATCTTGGTCATAAAGACTTACACTTTGACATCTTAAGCAAGCATCTCTGAGGAGATGTGAACCCGGGATGATTGGGTATAAGTCGAAATGCCCGAAGGTGTTTGAATAACCTATAAAGGATTCACCATTCCTTGCGAGGAGATGTATACCCATGGCCTCTTGTCGGATTGTTACTAAAGTATTTGGACAAAATATTCCATGTTTAGAGTAAGGTACTCTTGGATACATGTGCAGTAACCAGAATCCGTAGGACGAGGAAATGATACTTGGGCTAGGTGTGACGTAGTCAACCTAGTGGGAACTAACACTATAGACCATGTCCTGAACCAAGTGGGTATAAGATGAGTGAAGGGAATGGGGCACGATTCATTGTAGCTGCTGAAGGGTTTCAGACATGGTTCTGGATCAACCATTGATTTTTCAGTTAATTTGGGATCATAATGTACTACTAGGTGCCACTCATGATTGTTCTATAATTAATTGTTAATTATAGATGACCAACATAAATTGAGAACCTATTTGGTCACATGCATAATGAATGTAATCCGAAGGATTTAAAACGAGCTAGAGAATGAGATTCTCAGATAGAGAGAAACAATGTTTGGTTGGACCAAGCAAGGAGCGAGCATGAAATTGTTTCAGTCGCAGTAGAAGCATGGATGGGCCGAGTCTTATGAAGACATGATGGATGAACCAAATTGGTTTCGTTCTAATCTAATCGTAGAGATTAAACCAAAGGGGTTTGGTTTATTTTAAACGAATGAACAAAAGTTGGTTCGGTTCGTTTTAACTTAAAATAGACCAACTCGGTTCGGTATATTTTAACTTAAGTTATTGGAGTGGGTTAACGCGTTTTGGTTATGAACCAATAACTCTAAGGAGAAGGTTTCTTAATGGTTAAGAAACACGCGCTCTATAAAAGCGCGACTAGAGGTTTGGAGAGCCCTAAGTTTATTTTGGGAAATATTCTTCCTCTCCTCTCTCTCTCTTCTCTTTGTCGTTGCCCAAGGAGTCCACACCGCCAGCCCTTGTGTTTCGCCGTCCACCCTTGCTGCTTGCATCGAACTGCTGCCGGCCACTCCTCTGGAGACCCTCCGGCGACCTACCTTGGTTCCGGCGACCAAGGATTAGCCGGCCATCTCCTTTAGCCGGCGCCAAGTCCTCCACCAAGCTGTCCAGTTTTTTAGACAGCTTGTTTCCTTCTTTTCGAAGTGTCATTTGGACGGTGTTTGGAGCTCCGACAGCGACTTTATTATCGGGGATTGGATCTCCGATAATACTCATAGGTGGAGCACCAAGGATTCATCAATCGGTTGACGAATACTTCTCCAAAAAAGTGAGTTTTGGGGCCTCATTTTCGAATCCGAATTTTGATTCAGATTGTGATCTTCTCTCGATCACATCGTCTTCGACGCGAGGCTAGTGACTCCTATGAAGACGAGGCTCATAGATTGGCGAAGCTATCCCGACAGTACTCGGCGTGGATACGGATAGAGGTAATTCTAGCGAGAGTTGCTCCGGTTGATGTCATTCCCGCTGCACGTGATACGTCAGGTATAACTAGCGTAATATCCTTTTATTACAAAATTTGAAATTACGATTATGTCTACACATGTTGTACTATGCATGCGTGTGATATGTGTGTTGTAATAAATTAGATTTATTATTTTTTAATTCTTCTGTTGTGCACATGTTTATGAAAATGTTCGAACACACACTCGCCGCGGTGCTGGAAACCTAACTATCAAATGACAATTAATATTAAAATTTAGGTATTGTCATACCTATATATTTCATTTGTCATGCTTTGTTTGTCATATACCATGTCATGACATCATGTTTCTTTTTAATCATTTATATGTCATGATCATGCCTAGGTTTTAGTCTTAATGTCATGTATGTTTAAGAATTAATCATATGTCTTGACATCATGATCATTGGCCATGATTATTTATGTTATCTTTTATGCCATGATTATATTTCATGCATTTAAAGTTAATTAAATTGATTTAAGGACGATGACATGACTTGAAGTCTCATTTATAAGGGAATCAAGTAGTGTTGCCTTAGAAAATGCATTAGCCCTAGACTCACATCAAATTGACATGTGTATGTTTAAGATGAACCAAAATCCACAACTCACATCAAATTGACATGTGTATGTTTTCAAACACCCTAGACACATATGAGATGCTAGGAAATGAGTTAAGTTCAAGGTGCATAGTTTTTCCATCTAGATGAACTCAAACTCATCTAAAACCATGGATGAATCATGAGGAAAGCTTGTGTACAAGTCATGTGCATTAAGCCCATTGACCATGGTTCAATATAAGAATTTAAAACTATTTCAAAATCATTTTGAAAAACCTTGGTGTAGACTATCTTTTGATAGAAGTCACCATTGATGATGTTGATACAAAGTGAGCTCAAAACAATGAAGTTTTTCTCATTTTTGAACTTTGTATCAATTTCACTATTTTGTTGGTAAATTATTTTTCAAATATTTTTCACCCATTGTATTTGTCATAAATATTATACATATGAATTTTTGTGATTTTTCGTATTATCTATAATTACTTATGAATTTCCAAAATTCATATCTGATTTCTGATTTCTGATTTCTGTATTTTGTAGATATCATTCGACTATTGCTTGATGGCAGTCGACTGATGCATAAGGCAGTCAACTGTTGACTGTCAGAGTCGACTGCTAGAGTTGATTTCGGGTAAACAAGAATGTTTAGCCCATGTTTCAGCTATGTTAGGGTTCCCTAACTACTCCTTACCCTAGGATATACTTTGGAAAGCATTAGAAATGGTAAAAATCCATTGGATATGGATTAGGAGGGTTGTTAGGGTGATGTATCAATTTTAAGGTGTGGGAAAGTTCAATGTTGAACTTTTACCCTTAATCTTGAAGGTTTAGCATTTCTATTGGTGCAATGGTCAAGAGGGAGCAAACCTTTAGGGGGAGGTATCCATCATGGGATGATGGATGTGTTCTTCCTCATGAGGAGGAGAAATAGAAACGCGACCTCAAATCTCGTGACGGAGGGCGTCGAGGACTCGAAGTGCGCACTTGTGCTCAACGCCTGCAAGCGCACGGATGTCGTCAAGTAATAAAAGATTATCGATCTCATAGAGACTGGGATTCAAATATCGGTATATTCAGTGGTTGAAATTTTTCGGACGAAAACTCTAAGGGGTTTTGACTTGTGAGGGTTGTCGATGGACTATACTCTATACGGTGTCACACAGAGGAGGAAGGAAGCATGCTGAGGTCTTCAAAGGTGATTCTAGGACTTCAGTTTCGCTTGTGTGTCGCATAACAATGTTGTCAATTGCCGTTGTCTAGACGTTTAGCTATGGTTTTATGGAAGGGACATCATAGACTCTCCCGATGAGCCACCGCATCTACCGGAAGCTATCTCCGCTTAATGGATGGGATAGACGGTACGAGGATGCCGAATCAATCCCTAAGATGAATCGTGTCCGGTTCCATCGCATCCTTCTACCCACGATTACAAGACATCAGGTTTACCCCTAGGTTCCTTGTTTAAAATCCCCTAAATCTTAGATACGAGGGTTGTCACCCCTCGTATCGCCTAAGCACAGCAGGTAGAAAACCAAACACGCATAGATATAGTAAAAGCAACTACTAATTGCCAAATTAAACTCAAAGATAGAATTTAACATGAACCAACATTGTAATGTACACACAAGCTACTCCGTAATCCTAGAATTGAAAGAACTACTCCATATATATGAAGGAGGAATCACAAAGCATGTACATGTTCGAATATAGAATAGATAAAACGTAGGAACAAGGGATTACAATGCTTTCGTGGTCATCTCTCTGGGGTTGAAGTGCAAGGCGTGGACCTTCGGCGGTGTTCCTCCTCCCCATTGCGAGTTCTCAAAGCTTTTTAGCGCTTCGGTGTGTCGTCCTACCCGTCGTGCCTCCCCTAGGGTTTAGCCGAAGCCATCCTTATATAGACATCACCTCGGACCACTGCAAAATCCGAAAAAATCCCTAGTCATGAAAATCTTGCGGGTCGTCACACGGCCGTGTGTTTCCACCCGGTCAGGTCGTGTGCGGCCCTAAGTTGGTTGATCTCGCCCATTTGACAAGACCGTGTGTAGCCACACGCCCTGGCCGTGTCCCACTCTGCGTCTAGCTGTAAAATGTCCTTCTTTTGCTCCAAAAGCGCTCATTTTTCTCCCGAAATGCTAACATGCACCTAAAAGTACAAAGATCAGACCTCCGAATCAGAAAATAGGAAATGCGTACAAAATAGAGTAATATATGCATGAAACTAACATAAAATGTAATGAGATGTGAGCGAAAACTACTCCTAAAACCCTATATATTTCGCTCACATCACTTCCCCTAGACATAAGTCTTTGCTTGTCCTCATGCAAACCTTAGTACCATGAAATTTAAAAATACATTGTTTCATACTTAGCATGTCAACTAAATTTATCAAGTGGTAATTACAATCAAAGCAGAATAAATATGTTCTAGAAATTTACTAAGTTAGCTCCACGTGCTTGTGCTAAGCGAATCATGAAGGTAAGAAACTTCGCTTCCCACTTCAACTCGGTCGCTTGTTCATGGTGATCCCTTCTACGTCCTCGGATAAAAAAAAAATTATCCTTGACAAGAGGGATTACCCAAGCAACCGTTTCATCGTCGTGCTATTTGACTAGAGTAGTGACTTGAACAAAGTTGTTGTTCAAGCAACCAACCTCTATTCTACGAATAGCCGCGGAATAGACGATGTACGGATCGCCGACTTTTGTGTTTATGTTCGGGGTCCAAGTTATATTAGCCACAAAACATAATATATCATGCATATATAATTGAAAACAATCATAAACATGTTACATAAGAAAATAGACAAGTATTATACCTCTCGATCTTCTATCGTATGTTCTTCCTCCTTTTGGACGTCGTGTGGGCGATGATCTACCAAAAGTCGAAGCTCCTAGATCACCAATCTTCCTTCCTTGCTCGCTCCGAACAAGAGGAAGACTAAGAAACAAAGAACTTCTTCTTTCAACCAACCACCAAGCTCCAAGCTTGGTGCTTGCCGCCGGCCAAGAAGGAGACCAAGGAGAGTGAACGCCAACCAAGACTCTAAGGGAAGAGACCCTAGACTTCTTTCCACTGGCCAAGGAGAGGAGAGAAACTTGTTTGGACGCCGGCCAAGATCTATGGAAGGAGAAGGGGCGCCAACAACTCTTAAGGAAGAAGAATAAGAAGAGGAAAAACTTCTTTATTTGTGGCTTCCCAAGTACAAACCCTAACTCCAAGCCTCTTGCCGCCCAACCCTAATCTCCTTTGCCTCTAATTCAATCTCCACGCCAACAACCCTTAAGCCCCTTTTTATAGAGTTAGGGATAAGCCTTGTTTTAATCTCCACCATTGGTTCTAGGGATTTAATCTCAACCGTCGGATCTAGAGATTTAATCTCTACCATCGGATCTAGAGATTTAATCTCTACCTTTGGATCTAGAGTTTTGTTTTCATCCATTGGATCTAGGCTTCATGAGGTATTAATAGACTACAATAGGACCATGAGGAGGAGTTGGATCTTGGCCACCTAATGGATCAAGCCCACATAAAGTCCGATCCATTAATGATAATCCAATCCACTAAAGGATTATCATTGATCTACCTCACCAACCCCCATAAGTTAATATGGGCTCCATATATTATATGTACATTTTCTCTCCGTGTTTAAGATCTCGAATGTGCGTCGATTAATTAATTTACTGACCATTAATTAATCAACATCTAACTCCATGAGTAGTACCACTCAACCTTTTCATCATGTCGGACCAAGTCCACCTTTACATGATGAACCTTATGAGCTCCTCAAGGCCACATCATCATCCTAATATATAGGACACGGTTTCCTCCTATAATCAACAGCACACCATATAAATAATACCATTTCCCAACTTACCGAGTCTATCGATTTAATCTATAAATCTCACCCATTGGTAAATCAAAGAAATGAATACTAAGTATATGTGCCCGTTATTATATCGGGATTAAGAGTATTTACAATATAATATCTGAGGTCCGATTCGATTATGTAGTCAACAATAAATCGAATCACCTCTAAGTCGGTCCTGCTCAATACACACAAAGTTTACTAGTGTGATTCTATGGTCAAGACAAACCAATACCAAATCACACTACAACCATACTAATGGTTTGTCCAAAGCTATCTCGGTGGTGAGCCTTTACTTATACTTTACAAGGAGCCGATAACATGATCTCCCGTGTGACACCACACACCATGTTATCTACAATGTAATGTATTAGACAATATGCGTAACCATAAATATGCAATCAATGATCATGTGATTCTTATTTCAAAATAAAGTTGTTCATACAAAAGATACACTTTTCAGTTTACATCCCAACAATCTCCCACTTATACTAATAGACTATGCTGTCCTCAAACTGCCATACATCTGATTCCCATTCCATCCACATGCCTATCAAAAGCTCTCGTCGGAAGAGCCTTAGTGAAAGGATTTGCCAAGTTATCCTCTGATGCAATCTTGGCCACAACAACTTCTCCTCTCTTTACGATTTCTCGTATCAGGTGGTACTTGCGCTCTATGTGTTTACTTGCCTTATGGGCTCGTGGTTCCTTCGAGTTTGCAACTGCACCACTATTATCACAATAAATTGTGATAGTTCTGGGCAAACCAGTAAGTCTACCTCAAGTCCATCAGGAAGTTCCTGAGCCACACAGCTTCTTTGGCTGCCTCAGAGGCCGCCACATACTCAGCTTCCATGGTATAGTCCGCCACGCATTTCTGCTTGACACTCCTCCAGACAATGGCTCCACCTCCCAAAGTAAACACAAAACTTGAGGTAGACTTACTGTTATCCCTGTCTGATTGGAAGTTGGAATCCGTATAACCCACAGGGAGTAATTGGTCTGCCTGATAAACTAGCATATAATCCCTAGTCCTTCTTAGGTACTTCAATATATGCTTTACCGCAGTCCAATGTCCCTGTCCTGGATTACTCTGATATCTACTGACCATGCCCACCACAAAGCAGATATCTGGTCTCGTACATAGCATCGCATACGTGAGGCTTCCTACCACCGAAGCATAAGGAACTGCCTTCATCTCCTATATCTCCTCAGATGTTCTAGGACACATCTCCTTAGATAAAGGAACTCCATGCCTGAAAGGTAGAAAACCTTTCTTGGAGTTTTGCATGATAAAACGATCCATAATAGTGTATATGTATGAAGCTTGAGATAAGCCCAACATCCTTTTCCTGCGATCCCTTATAACCTTGATCCCAAGGATGTGTCCCACTTCTCCCAAGTCCTTCATATCAAACTGTTTGGACAACCATACCCTTACATCCGATAACACCTTGATATTGTTGCCAATTAACAAAATGTCATCTACGTATAGTACAAGAAATACCACTATGTTTTCGTCACATCTCTTGTATACACAAGACTCATTCAGACTTTGAATAAATCCATAAGACTAGATTACCACATCAAAGCGGATGTTCCAAGACCTTGAAGCTTGCTTCAATCCATAAATGGACCGATTAAGCTTACATACAAGATGCTATTTGCCCTTCACAATGAATCCCTCTGGTTGCTTCATATATATGTTTTCCTCAAGACTTCCATTAAAGAAAGTTGTCTTGACATCCATCTACCACACCTCATAATCCATATGAGCTGCAATGCATAAGAGAATCTGGATAAACATAAGCATTGCCACCGGCGAAAAAGTTTCCTCATAATCGATACCCTCTTTCTGAGTATACCCCTATGCAACAAACCTCGCTTTGAAGGTCTCAACCTTCCCGTCTATTCCTCTCTTTCTTTTGTAGATCCAATTACATCCAATTTTTTTTACACCATCGGGTAGTTCTACTAGCTCCTAGACCTGATTCGAATCCATAGATTCAATCTCAGTATTCATTGCATTTTGCCAAGATACCGCATCTTTATCTTGGATTGCCTCATCATATGTCCAGGGATCAGGTTCATGTTCGCCAGGGACCAAATCAGAAGATTCTCCCAAGAACATGAATCTATCAGGATGTCTCACAACCCTCCCACTACGATGAGGTATTACCTGTATATCCTCTGTGACACGCGGTGCAGTGACTTGTGGTATATCCTCTTGTACCGGTGGTACTGAAGGAGTGACTTCCCCTTTCAATTCCTCCAGAACAATCTTACTCATGGGCTTGTGGTTCATCACATAGTCTTCCTCTAGAAATCTGGCATTCGTGCTAACGATCACCCTCTGATCTCTAGGACTATAAAACAAACCGCCTTTCATTCCTCTAGGATAGCTAACGAACATGCACACTTATGTATGGGGTTCCAACTTACCAGCATCTACCTTCAGCACATGTGCTGGACTCGCCCAAATCTTAATATGTCTTAGACTAGGCTTTCGCCCAGTCCACAATTCTGTGGGAGTAGAAGGCACTGATTTAGATGGAACCAAGTTCAGAATGTACACCGCCGTATCTAGAGCATATCCCCAGAACGAATCTGCCAACTTAGAATAACTCATCATCGATCTAACCATCTCCATAAGAGTCCTATTCCTTCGTTCTGCTCCACCATTCTGCTGGGGTGTGCCAGGTGTAGACAATTGGGATTGAATCCCAGCCTTTGATAAGTAATTCCTAAACCCTTCCAAGAGGTACTCACCACCACGATCAGATCGTAGTGTCTTGATACTTTTACCTTGATGTTTCTCCACATCAGCCTTGAATTCTTTGAACTTGTCAAAGCATTCAGACGTGCGGCGCATCAAGTAAATGTATCCATATCTCGAATAATCGTCTATAAAAGAGACGAAATACTCAAAACCACCACTAGCCTGGATAGACATAGGACCACACAAATCAGAATGAACCAATTCTAACACATCTTTGGCTCTATACCCCTTGGCCTTAAAAGGCCTCTTGGTATTTTTACCCTCCAAGCAAGATTCGCAGGTTGGGAAATCTTCCACCACTAATGAACCCAGAGGTCCATCAGCTATCAACCTTTGAATTCTGCTTAGGTTAATATGACCAAGCCTAAGATGGCAAAGATATGTTTGGTTCATCTTTGAAGGTTCTTTTCTCTTATTGGAATTAGAAGATGAGTTATTAGCTTCTATTTGCATTGTGGGAGCTTTTGGTTCAAGTGTGTATAAATTTCCTATCAATCCACCCGAACAGATAATGCCCCTATTCCTTTTTATAACAACTCTGCCATTAAAAGAAATAGAATATCCATCTATAAATAATTTAGAAACCGAAATTAAATTCTTTCTAAATAAAGGTACATAAAAGAAATTCTTAAGAACCAAAATTTATTTTTCTCAAAAGATAAATAAACGTCTCCCATTGCAACAGTCGTCACCTTCGTGGCATCGCCCAAGTATACGACAATCTCTCCCTCAGCCAGTCATCTGGTTTCCTGGAACCCCTGCAAAGTATTGCAGACATGATCAGTAGCTCCTGTATCTACACACCAGGTGCTGGTAGATAACACCGCTAAACATGTTTCAACGACTAGACCAAAAGATATACCTTTGTTATGCTTACAGTTGGGGCAGTCCTTCTTCCAGTGTCAAGTCTGCTTACAAGTGAAGCACTTGCCTTTCGGCTTCTTCACTCCTCCCTGAGTTCCTCCCACCGCCTTTGCCCCAGTTTGTTTCTTCTTTTTCTTGCCTTTCGGCTTAGAAGTAGAAACATTTTGGGTAATCATGGTATGCGCCTGAGCACTCTGACAAAATAGCCCCTCTGTCGCCTGGAGTTCTATCAAAAGCTCTGCCAACGAATACAACCTCTTGTTCATGTTGTCGTTCAGGTGAAACTGCTCAAAACTCCTAGGTAGAGACTGGAGAATGATATCGACCTGGGTTTCCCCATCAATGTCAGCTCCAAGGACTTCCAACTCATTTAAATGAGCCATCATCTTGAGAACATGATCCCTCACGGGTGTTCCCTCAATCATGGTGGTCGTCATCAAGTTCCTCATGGCTTCCTGCCTAGCAGCCCGATTCTGGTGTTCGAAAAGTTCTTTGAGATTGAGCATCATGTGATAAGCAGTGGACATGACTTGATGCTGATGTTGCAGTACATTTGACATGGATGCCAAAATATAACACTGTGTCATCTCATCGGCCTTAATCCACTACTTATAACTCTCCTCCTTTTCCCCAGAATCATCCACAGGCTTAGGAGGGCACTCTTCGAGGAGTACATATTTGTATTCCTCAGCAGTCAAGACAATGTCAAGATTCCTCTTCCAATCAACATAGTTCGGTCCAGTAAGTTTATTCTCTTTCAGTATCACAGCAAGTGGGTTGAAAGTCATTTTGAAAAAAACCTAAGAATCACATAGATCAAAACATTAGATTTCAAAAAATTATTGATTCCTCAAACAATAAAATTTTAAAATCAACCAACACCTCAAAACACCGAGAATATCGTATGCCACGATAGTGTGGACGTATACGAATTCTACATTTGTAAGAGGAGGGTTTACACATTAATTTTACTATCTTGTCAACCTAACTTTTTGACAAGTAAAATTAATAGTTGGTTCCTCTTTGGCCCTACAAATAAAAGCAGTGACTCCGATGGGGAGGATACTTATATTTGTATCTAAGTGTTCACCATTACTCGGTACCAAGGTAATTATCTCGGGTTATATGCCTTCCGATGGAGAAGTACACACGCTCCTTAATAATTTCCTATAACCATATTCGACCTTGTGATCCGTAAACAAACTCATCCGATGGGGAGGAAGGCACTCAGAACCGACACGCATATTTGTTAGCATCACATGTCAAATCGTAATGGTGGCCGTGGGAATTTACAAAAATATCCCTCTCCCACTTAGTAATTTGAAATCGAGGAATTTTCTAGCCTACGACATACATATCAAACAATAAGCAATAAATATGAAAAATAAATTTTTTCCAACTATTATGGCTTTTGTCTTCAATATGTCTCCCGTCGTATCGCCATCTCGTCCACTCCTCCTACGCCATGTACCGGAGATCCGAGCCAAGACTAAATATTTTAATTTACATCCATCGATCCTATACTCCACGAGGGAGTGTACATGAAATCTAGATCGAAAGTAAACTAAAATAAAAAAGAGTGGCTAAACAATACCGTATCTAATTTACAAAAATTAAATACTAGCCTCGTCAACCTCGAGGATTCAACAAAATATACAATTACACACATACAATCACATACACACATATGGCCATAAGAGTTGGATCCTATGCCTGCAACCAAAGAGTTAACATACGCATATCCTACTATTATCCGGAACATATAATATATAAAAAGTGCATAAAGGTAACCGAATCCTAAACACAAAAAATCTGACACCGTGGCTCTGATACCACATGAAGGTAGGAAACTTCGCTTCCCACTTCAACTCAATCGCTTGTTCATGGCGATCCCTTCTACGTCCCCAGATAAAAAAAATGTATCCTTGACAAGAGAGATTACCCAAGCAACGGTTTCATCGTTGTGCTATTTGATTAGAGTAGTCACTTGAACAAACTTGTTGTTCAAGAAACCAACCTCTATTCTACGAATAGCTGCGAAATAGACGATGTACGGATCGTCAGCCTTTGTGTTTATGTTCGGGGTCCAAGTTATATTAGCCACAAAACAGAATATATCGTGCATATATAACTGAAAACAATCATAAACATGTTACATAAAAAATAGACAAGTATTATACCTCTCGATCTTCTATCGTATGTTCTTCCTCCTTTTGGACGTCGTGTGGGCGATGATCTACCAAAAGTCGAAGCTCCTAGATCACCAATCTTCCTTCCTTGCTTGCTCCGAACAAGATGATGACTAAGAAACAAAGCACTTCTCCTTCTTTCAACCAACCACCAAGCTTTAAGCTTGGTGCTTGCCGCCGACTAAGAAGGAGATCAAGGAGAGTGAACGCCGGCCAAGACTCTAAGGGAAGAGACCCTAGACTTCTTTCCACGGGCCAAGGAGAGGAGAGAAACTTGTTTGGATGCCGGCCAAGGTCTAGGGAAGGAGAAGGGGCGCCGGCAACTCTTAAGGAAGAAGAATAAGAAGAGGAAAAACATCCTTATTTGTGGCCGCCCAAGCACAAACCCTAACTCCAAGCCTCTTGCCCCCCAACCCTAATCTCCTTTGCCTCTAATTCAATCTCCATGCCAACCCTTAAGCCCCTTTTTTATAGAGTTAGGGATAAGCCTTGTTTTAATCTCTACCATTGGTTCTAGGGATTTAATCTCAACCGTCGGATCTAGAGATTTAATCTCAACCGTAGGATCTAGAGATTTAATCTCTACCTTTGGATCTAGAGTTTTGTTTTCATCCATTGGATCTAGGCTTCATGAGGTATTAATAGGCTACAATAGGGACCATGAGGAGGAGTTGGATCTTGGCCACCCAATGGATCAAGTTACATAAAGTCCGATCCATTAATGATAATCCAATCCACTAAAGGATTATCATTGATCTACCTCACCAACCCCCATAAGTTAATATGGGATCCATATATTATATGTACATTTTTTCCCTGTGTTTAAGATCTCGAATGTCCGTCGATTAATTAATTTACTGGCCATTAATTAATCAACATCTAACTCCATGAGTAGTACCACTCAACCTTTTCATCATGCCGGACCAAGTCCACCTGCAGGGTTTACATGATGAACCTTATGAGCTCCTCAAGGGGACATCATCATCCTAATATATAGGACACGATTTCCTCCTATAATCAACGACACACCATATAAATAATACTATTTCCCAACTTACTGAGCCTATCGATTTAATCTGTAAATTTCGCCCATTGGTAAATCAAGGTGCCCATTATTATATCGGGATTAAGAGTATGTATAATATAATATCTGAGGTCCGATTCGATTATGTAGTCAACAATAAATCGAATCACCTCTAAGTCGGTCCTGCTCAATACACACAAAGTGTACTAGTGTGATTCTATGGTCAAGACAAACCAATACCAAATCACACTACAACCATACCAATGGTTTGTCCAAAGCCATCTCGGTTCTGAGCCTTTACTTATACTTTACAAGGAGCCGATAACATGATCTCCCATGTGACACTACACACCATGTCATCTACAATGTAATGTATTAGACAATATTCATAACCATAAATATGCAATCAATGATCATATGATTCTTATTTCAAAATAAAGATGTTCATACAAAAGATAGACTTTTCAGTATCCCAACAAATCATTCTTAGGGGATGTCCATTCCATGGCGAGTTAAGTCATCACCCCATAGCTTTCCTAAGGTTTCTGGCTCTTAGGCACTTACCTGCCCAAAACGAGGGTCGTTCCCTATATCTTGCATAAAGTCTCAAAGGCGTGCTCGGTATTGAGAGAAATTGGTAGGTGTTTCCCCAATAACCTAACTCGGTATCAAAAGAGCACCTAGCCATTTTCACCCACGACAACTATTTTTTTTTATCCCTCATAATCTTCTCTCTCTCTCTCTCTCTCTCTCTCTCTTTTTCTTTTTCTATTTTATCTTTTTCATCTTTTTCTCTTTCTCTCCCCTTTTTTTTTCTTCTCACTGGATTTTGATTTTTCCAAATGAGCTTACACAATCCAAGCATCTCCAGTAAATAAAATGTTAAACCTAGAGTCACCTATGGATTTCAAAGTACTAGACTACTGAGATGAATCATAACTAGGAATGTACTAGATTATCTCTTTCAGAATGTTTGACATGTGTAATTGTAAAAATAAAGCTAACCAGTGTAAGTCTAGAACATTCATTAGAGTGAATAAAATAAAATACCACGAGATCAATGAAGTTAAACTACCTATGGGAACAACTCATGTAAGCAACTTTTTATAAATACTACTGCGACAGCTTTACAGATAACAAAAACTAAGTACCGAAAGAAACTCAACAACCCATGCATGAATAAATGAATGAAAATACCAGAAAAGAAACTACTGTTAGGAAACAAAACAAAATAAACTTTGGAGGTCCTCCCCCCCAGACTTAAATGAAAATATACCTCTAGTATGGTGGACGAGGTGGAAAGTCTGGGACCCTCGGCATCTCGGGATCCTGGGAGAACCTGCTGCTGAGCCGCTGATGCCACATGTACATGTGGTCGATCTGGGAGCTGGTGGATGCAGCGGCTGCTTGGTGCTCCTCCTCTGTGGCACACTATGCCTGCTGGGCATGCATGTGCTGTCGCATCTCCAGACGGTAGGCAGCCTCATCCTAGCGACGAGCAGCCTCCTCCTAGAAGTATATGTGGGCCTCGTCATAGAACTCCTCAGCCTGCTGGAAGTGCTCCCGGAAGCCCTGGAACTCCGCCTTAGTGTAGGCACTCTGCTCCTCCCATTCCTGCCTCTACATCTGCTGCTCAGTGTATATGTTGTCGAGGCACGATTGGAACTCCGAGAAATCATAGGACGACGTACCTACATCCTACTCAAAGGTGGAAGAATGTGGTGGTGCAGGTGCAGTCTCATGTCGGCATGGACTAGGTGGGCTCCTATGCATGTGTGGACTGGAGGGAGAGTGATGTAAAGGGGGAGATATGAGCGCCGATGTGGGTGGTCCCTCATGTGGAGGGGACTCCACTATTAGATCCAAGCGTCAGTTGGCGCGTGTAGTGATGGTGGTATGATCAGGGTCGGGGAGCCTAAGGGCCATCAGATTTTTCCTTACAAAGCATATGGAGTGTCCCTCTCTCACAATCATCTTCATGGCCATGCACACTTTTAGGTCAATCCTAGGGCTCCCCTCTATACTCTCTAATGCAGTGTAATCGTACCCCTTCCTATGACAAATGTGGGTAAGTAGGCCCCCCACATTAATCTCACCTCGTGCTGCTTTGCCCATCTTCACTAAGTGTCTGATAAAGTGGAGGTATCGGAAGACGGGGTTTTGGAGGCGTGATGCTTTGGCCCTAGAAGGGTCATAAGCATGCTCTCCTATCAACACCGGTCAAAAATATCCGAGAGTTGAACCCAATAGGGATTCTTCTCTCTCTCCCACTCGGCAAGCCAAAACATGAGTTCCATTGGTGATGGGTCCACTCATGCTCAATGTTAAAAAACCTAAAATTTATCCTACCCTTCTCACTCTCTCTACTCGTTAAAATTTTCGCCTCTAAGGAACTCAAAAATTCTAGAACTATCCTAGGGTAGGTTGGATGTCTTATTCCCATCTTCTCTTCCCACCCCATTTTTGCAAATAGGGCTTGAATATCACCCAACAGCCCTAAAAACTCCAGCAAATCTTCATCTAAGTACCTAGCAGCAGTGAGTTTACGAGTAGAAAGCATATTATATCTATCTCTATGTTCATTATTGTGAAAAAGAAGAGTGGGTAGGGCGTTACCCTTCTCCAGAGCTTGAGGGGCATCGACTCTCCTTGTTTGTCACTACGAAGCATAGGATCGAGGTGCTACAAGCTTTGTCCTCCTCATCCTTGCTTCTTTTGGCTTCCTTTGTGGTTAAAAGTGCTTCTAGATGGCGGGGAAGATGAAACCACATGGCTAGGGCAAGAGCACTTGAAGCACATGGTGCAAATGGGGTGAAAACACATGGCTCGGCCCTTTTAACCTTGCGTGACACGACCATGTGTGCCTCGTGTCGGTCGAGCACGACCATGGGAAATCACATGACTAGGTCATGTGTCCCCATTTCTCTCCCCATTTTGTGTTTGGGTTCAAATTTTCTCATACATTTCGCCGTGTTGGTTAATATGGATTTTATTTTTGCCTAGCAAGGTTCTTTTGTAGTCCTAACTTTAAATGAGATGGAAATCAAAACTAGAATTAAATAAATGCATGCAATACAATCAAAGGGAAATCTAAAACTAAACTTGGGTTGCCTCCCAAGAAGCGCTTTGTTTAAGGTAGTTCAGCTCGACCTCACTACACTCTCAACTCGGCTCTGGAGGTTCAGTACACCTCCATTCATCCATCTCGAAAGCTTCATATGGCGGTTTCAGCTTCATTCTTCTAAACGTGAAGCCATCGAGGTAGGGGGCTCTGTGCTCTGAAAGGGTGAAGAGGATGATCTCCCCATCTACCTCCAAGGAGATCTGGTGTGCCGTTATGTCTATTCACGCTCTCGCAGTTGCCAGAAAAGGCCTTCCCAGAATGATGGGATTCTGGGGATTGGGTCCTGTGTCTAGTATGATGAAATCCGTGGGTATCATGAAATCCTCAATCATCACAGGCACGTGTGGTATCATGCCAACGAGCTCCTTGACTGAGTCATCCCCCATACGAATACCAAGATTCGCTGGTTAGAGCCCGTTCAGTCCCATCTTCAGATAGTATGCGTAGGGCATCACACTGACTGATGACCCCAAGTCGCATAGAGCTTCATTGAAGCTCTCACCATAAATTGAGCAGGGGATAACAAATTCACTGGGGTCCTCAAGTTGTAGTGGAATCTTCTCTACAATTTTAGCTTGGTCAGGTAGGGTGGTAATCATAGTTGCATACCCCTTGGTGAATTTGCTACTCTACCCCACTCCTTCCTCTTTAGCCTGACTCACCGGAGAGCTCTTCACAGGTTGCTACACCGTTTGGGCTATCTGGGCCACTTGCGTCTCCAACATCCTGGGTGTGACTTGCAAGGCCATCAACGTTGGCCTTCATGTCCCTGAGTGATTCTTCAGACATCTGATGTTGGCGACCAAATTCCTCATTGGCCTTAGTTTGGGTAGCAATGAAGTCCTCCATCATCAGTTCCAGTCTGGACTTCTGTGGTCATTGTCCATTGCCCTACTGCTACCCATACCCCCTGATGGTTGTGAGTTTCCCGAGTTATTCTTATAGGAGAAATTCGGGTGATTCCAGCATCCGGGATTGTAGGTGTTAGAGTATGGGTTGTCGGGCCTTTGGTCATAGTCCCCAACCGCGTCACAGTGCTCAATCTACTACTTTGAGGTTCCCTACCCTCCATAGTGATCCTCTCGATACGCTGTCGCTCCCTCTCCAAAGTCAATGGACACGCATGCAAATGAAGGATTCAAAGATTCAAACCATCTACTGAGCGTGTCCATCCTTCCTGCCAGATGGTCCATGGAGTTGACAGTGTATCATCCCACTGCAAGCGTAGGTTGACCACGTTCTGAAGCCCATTGATGGTGGTTCTGGGGCACCTCTTCTATCAGCTCCTCTACTTTCTCTATGGTCTTATTCATCAGTGCTCCTCCTGCAGCAGAATCAAGGGACATCTTCATGGCATACACGATCCCATTGTAGAAGATGTGGATCACTTGCCACCTCTCCAGTTCGTGGTGGGGGCATTGGTAGAGTAGCCCCTTGTAGTGATCCCTAGTTTCGAATAAGGACTCCCCCTCCTTCTGGCGGAAGCTCGTGATAAGATGGTGAATGTGAGCAATCTTTCTTGGTGGGAAGTATTTGTTCAGAAACTGTTGCTCACATTGCTCCCATGTTGTGATGCTCCCCGAAGGTAAGGAGTGGAGCCATGCCTTAGCCTTATCCCACAGTGAGAACGGGAATAGGCTCAGGCGGATCACGTTGGTAGGGACTCCGCTCTTCTTCATTGTCGAGCAGATTTCTAAAAATGCCTCAAGGTACCGATTCGGGTCTTCAGTCGTAGCTCCCCCAAATTGACTCTGCTAGACCATATGTATAAGTGTTGGTTTCAGCTCAAAGTTATTTGTCGAAATAGATGGTCCAGCTATACTCGACCTAAATCCTCTAGCGCTAGGAGCTACATAGTCCCGCAGAGGTCGCCTACCTATGTTCCCTTCGGATGCGGCTTGATCCTACATCCTTCATTGCTCTTCTCTCCGACGATGAAAGGATCATTCAATCTCTAAGTCGATCGAAATCAGGCCTTCCGATCCTAAGCGTCTAAGCATAGATGAACCGAGCCACAAAAATTAGGAGTGCTACTAATCCTAAGAGGCAGAAAATAAAACAATCTAGCTAATAAAATTCTAAGATGCAAAAAGGAAATAAAAACAACTATTGCTAGAATAAAATTAAAAACTAAATCTAAATATGGAAAGTTTCGAACTAAAGTAAATAAGGCAAACTAAAAAAAGTAAATAAATCTAATCCTAAGTCCGATCCAATTCTCCACTGTTCGGTTTGATATCGAATAGATCAGTCCCCAGCAACGGCGCCAAATACATGATGCACGCGATCGTAACCTCAAATCTCGCGACGGAGGCCAACGAGGACTCGAAGTGCGCGCTCACACTCAATGCCCGCAAGTGCACGGATGTCGTCAAGTAATAAAAGATTATCGATCCCACAGGGACTGGGATTCGAATATCGGTATGTTCAGTGGTTGAAATTGTTCGAACGAAAACTCTAAGGGGTTTTAACTTGTGAGGGTTGTCGGTGGACTATACCCTATACGGTGTCACACGGAGGAGGAAGGGAGCGTGCCGAGGTCTTTAAAGGTGATTCTAGGACTTCAGTTTTGCTTGTGTGTTGTATAACAATGCTGTCAATTGGCGTTGTCTAGACGTTTAGCTATGATTTTGTCGAAGGGACATCATACACTCTCCCGATGAGCCGCCGCATCTACCGGGAGCTATCTCCGCCTAAAGGACAGAATAGACGATACGAGGATGCCGAATCAATCCCTACGATGACCCGTGTCCGGTTCCATCGCATCCTTCTACCCACGGTTATAGGAGATCAGGTTTACCCCTAGGTTCCTTGTATAAAATCTCCTAAATCTGAGATACGAGGGCTATCACCCCTCGTATCGCCTAAGCACGACAGGTAGAAAACCAAACACGTATAGATATAGTAAAAACAACTACCAATTACCAAATTAAACTCAAAGACAGAATTTAACATGAACCAACATTGTAATGTACACACAAGCTACTCCCTAATCTTAGAATCGAAAGAACTACTCCATGTATATGAAGGAGCAATCACAAAGCATGTACATGTTTGAATATAGCATAAATAAAACGTAGAAACAAGGGATTACAATGCTTTCATGGTCTTCTCTCCAGCGTTGAAGTGCACGGCGTGGACCTCCGGCGGTGTTCCTCCTCCCCATTGCGAGTTTCTGAAGCTTTTTAGGGTTTCGATGTGTTGTCCTTGCCATCGTGCCTCCCCTAGGGTTTGGGCAAAGCCATCCTTATATAGACATCACCTTGGACCGCTGCAAAATCCAGAAAAAGCCCTAGTCGCATAAATCTGGTGGGCCGCCACACGGCTGTGTGTTTCCACACGACCAGGCCGTGTGCAGCCATAAGTTGGCTGATCTCTCCCATTGGACATGGTCATGTATAGCCACACGCCCTGGTCGTGTCCCACTCTGCGTCTAGCTGCAAAATGTCTATCTTTTGCTCCAAAAGAGCGCCTTTTTCTCCAAAAATGCTAACCTGCACCCAAAAGTACAAAGAGCAGACCTCCGAACCATAAAATAGGAAATGCGTCCAAAATAGAGTAACATATGCATGAAACTAATATAAAATGTAATTAAATGTCAGCGAAAACTACTAAAACCCTATATGTTTCGCTCACATCAATGCCCAATTTGGAAATTGGGAGAGTTTATAGGAAGCCTCTCTTAAGTGATATGGGACTTATCATTAGGAAGAGTGAAGTCATCCTAAGTGTTTTTGACCAAGGGAGAGATTGTAAGATCTCATTGAGATATGAGACATTGGCCTCCATGAGGAGAACCTTTTTGATGTATGTGAAAAAGGGAGAGAATTTATGAAATTATCAATTTGGGAGAATTGTAAGGAGATTTGAGTTAGGTAGCCTAACTCAATGGTTTTGGGGGTTTTGTCAAACATAAAAAAGGGGGAGATTATTGGTGCAATCAGCCCAGGTCACGATTGACAATACTCGAGTTGGAATCAAGTAGTGTTTTAATATTTGACAATCTTTTGGAGAGATTGTTGTGGCAATCAACCCGGGTTATGATTGACCCGACTCGAGTTTTAATCGAGGGGTATTTTGGATGTTTGACGACGGTTTGACCATTGTTTGACTATATGGCTGACATGGGGTTGACCATATGTTTGAGAAGTCCAAGTCATGGGTACTTGGCATGGAAAGTCCAAGTGGGACACTTGACAATGGAAAGTCTAAGCATGAGTCTTGGCAAGGGAAAGTCCAAGCTTGAGTCTTGGGAAATGGAAAGTTCAACATGGGTTGGCATAGAAAGTCCAAGCATGGGTCTGGGCAAGGG
Organism: Wurfbainia villosa; assembly: GCA_025175895.1. Classification (NCBI taxonomy): domain Eukaryota; kingdom Viridiplantae; phylum Streptophyta; class Magnoliopsida; order Zingiberales; family Zingiberaceae; genus Wurfbainia; species Wurfbainia villosa. Next base: position 114,775,673 of record CM045990.1, on the reverse strand, counting down.
AAAGCTTTTGGGGAGATTGTTGTGGCAATCAACCCGGGTCATGATTGACCCGACTCGAGTTTTAATCGAGGGGTATTTTGGATGTTTGATGACGGTTTGACCATTGTTTGACTATATGGCTGACATGGGGTTGACCATATGTTTGAGAAGTCCAAGTCATGGGTACTTGGCATAGAAAGTCCAAGTGGGACACTTGGCAATGGAAAGTCCAAGCATGGGTCTTGGCAAGGGAAAGTCCAAGCTTGAGTCTTGGAAAATGGAAAGTCCAAGCATGGGTTGGCATAGAAAGTCCAAGCATGGGTTGGCAGAGACGATTTTCTGATACAAATCAGGGTCTTCAAGCTCGGTTCAAGCAATCAACAAGAAAGATTTCCAAAGCAATAGTTGTAAAGTTTTCTTTACATTGTTTTCTATATTCATCTTGTATTTTCTTGTTTTGCCTTATATTTGTTAGTATGAGCCCTTAGTGACAATTATGAGATGATTGGTGAGGGAGACTTTTGTATTATATTCTTGCATTAATAAAGGCAAAGATTAATTATTATATTTCTTTATGCGTGTGCCAGCTAAATAAATATAATAATACCCATGAATAGTAGGTTGTTATCTACAGTATATCAATTGGTATTGATTATGAGAAGCTGTAGAGAACACTATTCTTAAATATTCCTAGTCGAGTATTGTATTAATAGACAAGGGCTATATTGATACATTGAGACTAGCATGTAGGTCAATGGATGACTTGATCTCACAAGTCATGGATATGTGATATCACATTGATACATGGGTATATATATTGGAGACTATATATACTGAATTGACCCACCATGAGAAAGTATCATGGATCGTTATATAAGTGTCATATACTTTCTCATGTGACTATTGGTATGAATAGTCCTTAGACCTGAAGTCACTACGGTTCCTTACATAAGGAGTTATGTACTTTGGTATCGTCTAACGTCACACCGTAACTGGGTGACTATAACGGCGATCACTGAGTATGTAACGAATTATGCGGAGGGATGTGAGTGATGTAGATGAGATCTATCCCTCTCATATGACGGGAGTGATATCTTTGGCCTCTTGATAGAGTTGGACCACAAAATGCATGGCCATGCTCAAATGAGTCAATATGAGATATTGAGCTCATTTGTTTGAGTGAGTCTACTTGGGGATCAAGAAACATAAAGATTGATAAGAGGGTGACACGGTCTATGCCTCATTGATCGATCTGAGATATCAAGGATAGAAGGACACTGTCATATGATAATAGTCACGGAAGAGGTTGTCGGATCTCGACATTCACATCACTTGGGTAGCAATGATGTATTGCTAGATGTCGCTCATTGCTTATGTATCTAAAATGGTTTTGGATACATTACCAACGTTATGAGAGTCTATAGGGTCACACACAAAGAACATATTATTTTGGAGAGGAAATCATTTTGGTTTGACTAAAATGAATTATTATTTAATTGGATTAACTAGAATGAGTAAGACTCATTACTTGGCTAAATTTGAGTTGGACTCAAATTGGTTTATGTTGAGTTAGACACAAGTCAAACCAAGAGAAGAAGGCTAAAATGAATAATACACGAATTAATAATATAATACACGAATTAATAAATGGGGTTTTAAATGGGATTTAAAACTCATTAATGTGCATTTAATGAGCATTAATTGACTTCCTTTCTTTTACCATGGAGAATAAGGAAGTGCATTTAATATCTCATTAAGGTGTATTATGGTTGCTTCTTCTTCTTCTTCAACGTGGACAATGAAAAAGAAATTAGATTTTTTTTTTCGTTCACAATACAAGAGGGCCAAGTATCGAGTGGAAAAGTGAGACCTTGGAGTGGTTGCTAGCACAACCGAAAGGGCTTACCTCTTCTCTCCAAAATTGTGTGTGTGTGCACCGTAGAGGCGTGGACATTCTGACCACGCTGAGATCCGCAAGTGTTGCTGACTGGAATTCGAAGGGCACGCTTCGAAGGTAATCTCGATTCCTATAGGATAGAATCGATAATTGAAACGAGTATATTTTTTTTTGCTTGGATCTCTGGAGGGATCCTAAGTTTTCCGCTGCGAATTTTGTTTATCGCTCGGGATCCCTACAATATTACCTAGTGTAATCACTTGTAAGAGGTTTCTCCGCCTCCTAATTGTTGATGAGAAGGAGTATTTGATTAGTCGTGTGTGTTTGCATCGCTAGAGCTCTTTCGAGCCCAATCTGTGGAGTAGGAACCTTGAGGTTCCGAACCATGTTATATTTTTGTGTTGTGATTGTGCTTGTGTGTTTAGTTTGTTTATTTCATTATTTCCGCTATGTACTAACATTGTGTAGAAAGCACACGAACAAATTCAATTGACGCATCAAATCGCTATTCACCACCCTCTAGCGGGCGCATAGGTCCTAACACTCCCCCCAGACTTAAATGAAACTGTACCTCTAGTATGGTGGTCTAGGTGGGAAATTCGGCAATCTCGGCATGTCGTGCTCCTGGGAGAATCTGGTGCTCAGCCGCTGAGGCCACATGTACAAGTCGATCTAGGAACTGGTGGATGCAGCGACCACTCTATGCTCCTCCTCCCTTGCCCACTGTGCCTGTGTAGCACGCATGTGCTAGCAAACCTTCTGGCGATAGGCAACCTCCTCCTAAAAATAAGTTCGGGCCTCACCGTAGAACTCCTTGGCCCACTGAAAATGCTCCCGTAGATCCTAGATCTCTGAACGTGTATAGATCCTGTGCTCCTCCCATCGCTGCCCATGTGTCTGCTGTTCAACATAAACATCATCGAGGCGCGATCGGAACTCAGAGAAGTCATAAGCCGACGTACATGTATCCTACTCAAAAGTGGAAAAAGAAGGAGGTGTAGGTGTAGGCTCACGGCGTGGACTAGAGGGGCTCCTATTGAGCACATGGAAAAAGTTCTAGATTTAGCATGACCGTGTGAAATTCACATGGTTGACTGTGTGCGACTCTGGATTTATCCTAGAGTGCAACACGGTCCATGACTTTCCATATGCCTAGCTGTGTTCTTTTCTAACAGTTGGGCACGACCGTGTGAAATCCACACAGCTGCCCATGCTTCCTTCTAGGGTTCTAACAAGGTCTCTCGTTTCTACATATAAATTTCTATCTTACCCTCAAACACTTGTGAAGATTCCATTGGACAAAAATTAAAGTCTAAACAAACATGCATTAATGCAAAAAAGACTAAAAACATGTAGATTTAAACTTTGGTTGCCACCCAATAAGCGCTTGTTTAAGGTCTCTAGGTTGACTGTACCCCTACATTTCATCTTGGCTCTAGTGGGCCAAGGAGATTTTTCCTCCCTTTCTTAATGGGTTTGAATCTTGCTCGTAAAGATACTTGCTCACATTCCTTGTGGTCCTTCGTCACCATATCCCTTAAATTTGGCTCGTGGAGGGGAAAGATACTTGCTCACTTTATGCCTCTTACCTTGTGGTCCTCCATCACCATAACTCTTATATCTTGCTAGTGGAAAGGCATGATATGTCACGCCCGCCCTTTCCTAGGGTCCGGAAGGGTGGCGCGACGCGATCGTACATACATACATCGTACTACTTACAGCGGAAGACTTTAGACATATTTTTTTTTCTTTTAATCATAAACGTGCATCGTCATTTCGTAGGTACTTCTTCTTAACATAGAGCATGCATCATTATTTCATAAGTACTTAGTGCTTAATTCAAGTCCATAAACAAATCATCTTAAGGAAAACATGCATAAGGGACATAACAGATCTCTTCCACCATGCCACTGTCACACACACCTTGCCCCTCCTGCTGCTCCCTTTAGTTTATCCACCCTTTACCCTTATCTGTAGTACAAGGGAACATAAAGTATAAGCACATAGGCTTAGCAAGATCCTGTCCTACTCACAAAAAACATACATCAACATTAAGCATAGCATAAGCAACGTATAAGCAAACATGACATGTAACATATATGACATAAGCAAACATAACATGTAGCATATGTAACATAAGCAAACATAACATGCAACACATAAAACATAAGCAACATATCATGTACATATATGATATAAGCAAACATAACATGTAACATATATATCATAAGCAACCATATCATGTAACATATGTAACATAAGCAAACATAACATGCAACACATATAACATAAGCAACATATCATGTACATATATGACATAAGCAAACATAACATGTAGCATCTGTAACATAAGCAACCATAACATGTAACATATATGACAAAAGCAATCATAACATAAAGGTATATGCAGGATGCTTTTCGAAAACATATATCATAGGTATTTGAACATAACTCTCAACATATTGGGCCCGGTATTGTACCACATCATCATCATCATAGCGCGCATCCCTAAATAGACCCGAGGCAGCTAATCTCGAACCTACTAGGTTACTAGGGCCGATCTTAGTCCGTCGACCTAGGGGCCATCATCATAACATAGAAGCCCATCCTAGGCCCGATCTTATCCTGTCGACCTAGGGAATCTGGGAGCCCATCCCGTACTAGGACCGATCTTAGTCCGTCAACCTAGTGGCAATCATAACATAAAAGCCCATCCTAGGCCCGATATAGTCCGTCGGCCTAGGGCAACTTAGAAGCCCATCCCTTTGGACCTTGTTAGGGTCTTGGTACAAGACATGCAGAAGGTAAAATACATACATGCTTCTTATCATAACATATCATATTTCATTTCATAAACATATCATATTTCATCTCATAAAATTATCATATTTCATTTCATAAACATATCATATTCCATTTCATAAACATATCATATTTCACTTCATAAACATATCATATTTCATTTCATAACCATATCATATTTCATTTCATAAACACATATCATATTTCATTTCATAAACATATCATCTTTCACTTCATAAACATATCATATTTCACTTCATGAACATATCATATTTCATTTCATAACCATATCATATTTCATTTCATAAACACATATCATATTTCATTTCATAAACATATCATCTTTCACTTCATAAATATATCATATTTCACTTCATAAACATATCATATTTCATTTCATAAACACATATCATATTTCATTTCATAAACATATCATAAATATCACACACATATAGGGCATGGCATAAGGCATCAACATCATGACCAAGTATACATGGAGTGGCCTAAACTGCATGGAGCTCTATCAAAGTTTTAAACACCAAACAACTTATATATATGTATGTTCTAACTAAAACACATGTTAATTCTTTAACGTATAAAGCATGACATAGGACATGTTATCTTCTTCTAACATCAAACATGGCATGAACTCATTTCAAACCTAACCTAGAGCATGTTATCTTCATCTAGCATCATTTAACATCACAAGTCAACATGAACTCACCTAAAGCATAAAACACATGTTAACCTAACCTAGAGCATGTTATCTTAATCTAGCATCATTTAACATCCCAAGTTATCATGAACTCACCTAAAGCATGGCATAAAGAACACATTTGGGGTCTTGGCCGAATGGTTGAAAAAGGGTTTCATTGATCAACCACTTAACTAACTCATCTAAAAATCCCTCATCTTCATATTAATACAAGATATAGCATGGATCATCATGGTGAGCCCAAGTTATGGTCTTGGCCGAATGTTCAAGGGGGTTTCATGGATCAACCACTTAACAAAACTCATCTAAAACTCCCTCATCTTCATATTAATACAAGATATAGCATGGATCATCATTGGGAGCCCAAGTTATGGTCTTGGCCGAATATTCAAGGGGGTTTCATGGATCAACCAATTAACTAAACTCATCTAAAAAATCCCTCATCTTCATATTAATACAAGATATGGCATGGATCATCAAGGTAAGCCCTAGTTATGGTCTATGCCGAAAGTTTCTTGGGGGTTTCATGGATCAACCACTTAACTAAACTCATCTAAAATCCCTCATCTTCATATTAATACAAGATATAGCATGGATCATCATGGTAAGCCCTAATTATGGTCTTGGCCGAAAGTTTCTTGGGGCTTTTAGGGTTAAACTCTTAACCTAATCCATCTAGCATCCTAACATCATCATATTCATACAAGGTATGGCATAGAACTTCATTGAAAACTCAAGTAAAGGACTTGGCCGAATGGTTCATGGAGAATTTGACATAACAACTTCAATCGAAAAGCTATTTGTATGCAGGTGAGGGGATACGTACATCCTTCGCTTTGCTTTTAGTTGGAATATGACCTAAGGAAAGCCAAACCTAGCCTTCTTCTTGCTTGGATGAGTTTCGGACAAAGGATGAAAAGGGAGGGGAAATGGATCTCGGTGAGAAGAAGATGAGAGGAGAGAAAAGCAATTTGATCACTCATGTCTCCTCATTCCCCCTATTTATTCACTTGAAGAGTCCCTTAGTCTCCCTTACCCCTAACTATAATTTCCCATATTCCTCTAATAGTACAACCCTGCTGGGCTTCTGGTTATTATATGCATCTATAGGGCTTGGCTATCTCTAGAGGTTTGGGGTTCAATTCCTAGGCCTTGCATCCTTTTTGGCTCATTTTCTTTTATTTTTGAAAGAGACCACATAAAGCCCATCATAATCAACCAAAACTTCTTGTAAAATTGCTAGAAATTTTACGAGCATTACAATCCTTCATACCTTTTAAAAGTTTCGTCCTCGAAACTTAGAATAATTCTGGGTACTTCTGTTTCATGTCCTCCTCGCGTTCCCAGGTAGCTTCTTCGTACCGTTGATTTTGCCACAGGACCTTTACTAAGGGCACCTCTTTGTTCCTTAGTCACTTGACTTCTCGGTAGAGTATCTGGATAGGCCGACATTCATAACTCAGGTCCTATTGAACTTGCACTGTTTGTGGCTCGATCATTTGGTCCGAACTGGAAATGCACTTCTTGAGCATTGAAACATGGAACACGTTGTAGATAGCCAACATCTCTTGAGGCAGCTCCAGCTCGTAAGCTACCTTGCCAACTCTCTTCAATATCAGATACGGTCCCACATAGCGTGGACTTAGCTTACCCTTCCTTTCGAATCTCATCACTCCCTTCATAGGGGCCACCTTGAGGAATACTAGGTCCCCAACTTCGAATTCTAACAGTCTACACCACATATCTGCATAGCTCTTTTGTCGGCTCTGAGCAGTTTCAATTCTTTGACGGATGTTCTGGATAGCCCGGGTGGTGTCGTCAATGAAGTCTGTCTGGAGTCCCATCCCTTTCTTTTCACCACCCTCGTACCAGCATATAGGAGATCTACATTTCCTCCCATATAGAGCCTCGTAGGGTGCCATTCCGATAGTAGCTTGGTAGCTATTGTTGTAGGCGAATTCTGCCAAACATAAGTATCGGCACCAGCTACCTTTGAAATCAAGGGCGCAAGCTCGTAACATATCCTCCAGTACTTGATTTACTCTTTCGGTCTGTCCGTCCGTTTGAGGATGGAAGGCGGTACTGAACAATAGCTTCGTGCCGAGTGCCTTCTGAACACACTCCCAGAAATGGGAAATAAAACAACCATCTCTGTCAGAAATGATGGTCTTAAGAATCTCATGTAATCTGAAAATTTCCTTAGCATATAATCGAGCCAGTTGCTCAGTCGAATAGGTCATCTTGATTGCTAAGAAGTGGGCAGACTTCGTCAATCGGTCCACAATTACCCATATAGCACCATATCCATTTGTCGTCTTAGGCAATCCTGAGATGAAATCCATAGAAATATCTTCCCACTTCCATTCTGAAATCTAGATTGGCTGCAGCGTTCCTCCAAGTCTCTGGTGTTCTGCTTTAACCCTCTGGCAGGTCAGGCAGGTACTGACATACTGAGCCATATCTCTTTTCATCCCGAACCACCAGAATTTTCTTTTCAGGTCTTGGTACATCTTGGTGGTTCCAGGATGCATCGCATAAGGAGTTCCGTGAGCTTCCTCAAATATCTTCTTCCGTAACTCTGGATCATCGGGAATACACAAGCGATCCCTGAGGTAGAGTACTCCACTATCAGAGATATGAAACCCATCGTCCTTTCCTTCTGGGACCTCTTACTTGATCCTTTGAATGCTTGGGTCACGGGCTTGTTTTTCCAATATATCGTCGAACAGCGTCGGTGCTATCGTCATGGTCGAGAGCTGTCCGGAAATGATTTCAACCCCGTAACGCATGATCTCCTTTTCTAAGAGCCAAGATAACACTGATAAAGACATCAAGGTGGCGCAGGACTTCCTGCTGAGTGCATCAGCCACCTTGTTTGCTTTTCCCGGATGGTAGAAGATCTCGCAGTCATAATCCTTGATGAGCTCGAGCCATCTGCGTTGTCTCATGTTCGGTCATACGTGAAGAAATATTTCAGACTCTGGTGGTCTGTATAAATCCTACACTGAGCTCCATATAGATAATGCCTCCATGTTTTGAGAGCAAAGACCACGGCCGCAAGCTCTAAATCGTGGGTGGGATAATTCCTTTCATGTTCCTTGAGATGACTAGAGGCGTAGGCAATTACCTTACCATTCTACATGAGTACAGCTCCGAGTCCCAACTTGGAAGCGTCGCTGTACATGTCGACGCCTTCGTTACTGTCCGGAAGAGCAAGGATCGGAGCGTTGGTTAGTCTCTTTTTCAATTCTGTGAAACTCTTCTCGCAGGCATCCGTCCATTCATACTTTTTGTTCTTTCTGGTGAGGACTATCATAGGGGCTGCAATTCTAGAGAAGTTCTCTACAAATTTCCTATAGTAGCTTGCTACCCCAAGAAAGCTTCTGATCTCACTGGCATTCTTTGGTCTGTTCCAGTTACTCACTGCTTCGATCTTTATTGGGTCTACCATCACTCCGTGCTTGGATATAACATGACCCAAAAATGATACTTGATCGAGCCAGAACTCGCGTTTGGAGAACTTTGCATACAACTGCTTTTCCTGAAGAATCCGATTCAGTAGATCATAGCAGGTGCATTCGTCACTCTGAAAGGCATAACTACGAACTCATAACGTCTGTATCTTGTTCGGCAAGCCGTCTTCGGTATATCATCTAGTTTCACTTTCACTTGATGAAAGCCAGACCTCAGATCAATCTGAGAGAAGACGGTGGCACCCTTTAACTGGTCGAACAGGTCGTCAATCCGTGGTAAAGGGTACCTATTCTTGATTGTCACATTATTTAGCGCTCGGTAGTCTATGCACATTCGGTCTTTCTTCTTTACCAACAGTACTGGAGCTCCCATGGAGAGCGAAATACTGTCTTATCGACTCTATTACTACGTCTCTCAGCCATGTTTATCTTCACATATTAGAGTAAGGATAGTATAAGGTTATCGTCCATTTATCTATGCATAGTTAAACTAAAAGCTAGCATAAGGGTATCTTACATATTTCAGGCATACATATTTTCAGGCATATTTAAGCTAGAGGCATTTGTTATCATACATTAAAGAAATAAAGTAGGCATAGAAATTCTTACTTGGAGCGGCAGGATTTGGAGCTTGATGTGTGTGTAGTGGAAAGACAGATATGCTCTGATACAACCTATCAAGCCTGCCCTTTCCTAGGGTCCGGAGGGGCGGCGCGACGCGATCGTACATACATACATCATACAACTTACAGTGGAAGACTTAAGACATATTTTTTTTTCTTTTAATCATAAACGTGCATCGTCATTTCGTAGGTACTTCTTCTTAACAAAGAGCATACATCGTTATTTCATAAGTACTTAGTGCTTAATTCAAGTTCATAAACAAATCATCTTAAGGAAAACATGCATAAGGGATATAACAGATCTCTTCCACCATGCCACTGCCACACACACCTTGCCCATCCTGCTGCTCCCTTTAGTTTATCCACCCTTTACCCTTATCTGCAGTACAAGGGAACATAAACTATAAGCATATAGGCTTAGTTAGATCCTGTCCTACTCACAAAAAAACATACATCGACATTAAGCATAGCATGTAAACATTCATAACATATAAGAAAACATGACATGTAACATATATGACATAAGAAAACATAACATGTAGCGTATGTAACATAAGCAAACATAACATGCAACACATATAACATAAGCAACATATCACGTACATATATGACATAAGAAAACATAACATGTAACATATATATCATAAGCAACCATATCATGTAACATATGTAACATAAGCAAACATAACATGCAACACGTATAATATAAGCAACATATCATGTACATATATGACATAAGCAAACATAACATGTAGCATATGTAACATAAGCAACCATAACATGTAACATATATGAAATAAGCAATCATAACATAAAGGTATATGCAGGATGCTTTTCGAAAACATATATCATAGGTATTTGAACATAACTCTCAACATATTGGGTCTGACATTGTACCACATTATCATCATCATAGTGCGCATCCCTAAATAGACCCGAGGTAGTTAATCTCGAACCTACTAGGTTACTAGGCCCGATCTTAGTCCGTCGACCTAGGGGCTATCATCATAACATAGAAGCCCATCCTAGGCCCGATCTTAGCCCGTTGGCCTAGGGCATCTGGGAGCCCATTCCGTACTAGGCCCGATCTTAGTCCGTCGACCTAGGGGTAATCATAACATAGAAGCCCATCCTAGGCCCGATCTTCGTCCGTCGGCCTAGGGCAACTTAGGAGCCCATCCCTTTGGACCTTGTTAGGGTCCTGGTACAAGCCATGCAGAAGGTAAAATACATACATGCTTCTTATCATAACATATCATATTTCATTTCATAAACATATCATATTTCATCTCATAAACATATCATATTTCATTTCATAAACATATCATATTCCATTTCATAAACATATCATATTTCACTTAATAAACATATCATATTTCATTTCATAACCATATCATATTTCATTTCATAAACACATATCATATTTCATTTCATAAACATATCATCTTTCACTTCATAAACATATCATATTTCACTTCATGAACATATCATATTTCACTTCATGAACATATCATATTTCATTTCATAAACATATCATCTTTCACTTCATAAACATATCATATTTCATTTCATAAACACATATCATATTTCATTTCATAAACATATCATAAATATCACACACATATAGGGCATTGTTGGGTTTCCGGCACCGCGGCGTGTGTGTGTTCGATCATGTTTCGTAAACATGAACACAGCGGAAGCAATAAAAATAATAAATCTACATTTATTACAACACACACAACACACGCATGCATATTACAACAAGTGTAGACATAACCGTAAATTTAAATTTGCAATAAAAGGAAATTTATCTACGTTATACCTTTCGTATGACGTGTAGCGAACGGCATCAACCGGAACGATCCTCGCTAGAATCGTCTCTATCCGTATCCACGCCGAGTTCCTCGGGATGACTTCGCTAAGCCACGAGCTTCGTCTTCGTACGGGTTACTAGCCTCGTGTTGAAGACGATGTGATCGAGAGATGATCACGATCCGAATCCAAATTCGGATCCAAAACGAGTCCTCAAAACTCGCTTCTCCGGAGAGGTATTCGTCAACCAATTGACGAATCCTTCGTCCTCCACCTCAGAGGATTACCGGAGATCGAATCCCCGGTAAGTTAGCCGCTGTCGGAGCTCTAACCGTCGTCCAAACGACTCTCCGACGAGAGGAGAAGAAGCTGTCCAGAAAACTGGACAGCTTGGTGGAGGAGTAGGCGCCGGCCAAAACAAGGAAGCCAAGTGCTCACCTTTTCACCGAGGCCTAGGAAGATCACCGGAGGGTCGCCGGAGGATCACCGGTCGAAGCTTGGACGCCGGCAACAACTTGATCGGCGGCACAATGGGCTGGGCGGCAAAGGAGGTTGGCGCCAACTCAAAGAGAAGATGAGGTGGGCGGCAACTTAATCTAGGGTTTTGGATTAGAGCTTAATTATCCCTTAAGATCTCTTTTATAGAGAATTAATTCTCTTAATGGTTAATGGATCATAACCATTAGGCCCGTTAACCCGCTCCATTAAGATAAATTAAAATAAACCAAACCATGATGGTTTATTTTAAGTTAAAACGAACCGAACCAACTTTTGGTTCATTCGTTTAAAATAAACCAAACCCTTTGGTTTATTCTCCTCCATTGGATTAGAACCAAACCATTTTGGTTCATCCATTACGTCTTCATAAAGACACGGCCCATCCACGCTTCCATTGCGACTGAAACGATTTCATGCTCGCTTTATGTTTGGTCAAACCAAACCTAGTTTCTCTCGGTCTGAGAATCCCATTCTCAAGCTCATTTTAAATCCTTTGGATTACGCTCGTTATGCGTGTGACCAAATAGGTTCTCGGTTTATGTTGGCCGTCTATAATTAACCATTAATTATAGAACGATCATCAGTGGCACCTAGTAGTACATCATGATCCCCAATTAACCGAAAAGATCAACGGTTGATCCAGAACTATTTCTGAAACCCTTCAGCAGCTCGAATGATTCATGCCCCATTCCCTTCACTCATCTTATACCCACTTGGTTCAGGACATGGTCTATTGTGTCAGTCCCCACTAGGCTGACTACGTCACACCTAGCCCAAGTATCATTTCCTCATCCTACGGATTCTAGTTACTCCACATGTATCCAAGAGTACCTTACTCTAAACATGTAATGCTTTGGCCAAAGACTTTAGTAACAATCCGACGAGAGGCCATGGGTATACATCTCCTCGCAAGGAGTGGTGAATCCTTTATAGGCTATTCAAACACCTTCGATCACTTCGACTTATACCCAATCATCCCGGGTCCACATCTCCTTAGAGATGTTTGCTTAAGATGTCAAAGCATAAGTCAGATGACTTGAATACCGTAAGTCAAAGGAACATCGCACTTAAGCTACAGTAAGAACTTCATTGACATATCTATATATGCAGAGAACCATATGAAGTCTTACGGCTGGTCACTCCAATGAACTAGTTACCATAACTAGCATCAACGATTAACTCCGGACATCACTATGTCTCCAGCCAGTGAGAATCAGCTGCTTGGATACACCAAGGAGTATACCTCGTGCTAGTCTCGACAGAATTGATGGTGTCCAAATCCATCAATTCATCGACTAGGGATAATTCCGATACATCACAATTACACATGTAGATATACTCACTAGTTGTGATCCAATCACAAATTCTCTCATGCTGTGAATCGTATCGTGGACATTCAGTAAATGAGTTTAAGATCCAATCAAATACATAAAACATGTATACTCAAATAGTGAATCTTCATTTATCATATAAATGGTTCATACATAAGGCGATTGCCTTAGGACATCTCTCATATATTACTAACAGACTCCCACTTGGCCTAATGCCAATCGCTACGGTATCCAATACCATAAGCTCGAACATGACCCTCAAACTTATTTTGAGGTAATGCCTTAGTCAAAGGATCCGCTAAGTTCCTTTCAGTGGGAATTTTCTCGATTTGTATTTCGTTCCTACTGATGATCTCTCTGATAAGATGATAGCGGCGAAGCACATGTTTGGATCATTAATGAGACCACATCAAGTTCAGAGATGAACTTCTTGATCCAAACCGCTTCCTTTGCTGCTTCCAAAGCTGTAATGTATTCTGCCTTAGTGGCAGAATCCGCTATAGCATCAAGCTTGGAACCTTTCCAACTTATTGCGCCTCCATTCTAGGTGAATACATACCCAGACTGAGACATGGAATCATCCTTGTCTGTCTGGAGCTGGCATCCGTATACCCACGTATCACCATGTACCCTTCTCCATATATTAGGAACACATCCTTAGTTCTTCTCAAGTACTTAAGGATCGTCTTAACAGCCACCCAATAATCCATTCCTGGATCAGACTGGTATCTGCTCATGACACTCAGAGCATACGATACATCGGGCCTCGTACATAACATGCATACATGATAGATCCTATTGCATAGGGAATCTTACTCATGTAAATCCTCTCATCTTCTGTGCGCGGACACATAGACTTCGAAAGGTGTATTCCATGCCTGATGGGTAGGAAACCTTTCTTGGATTCCGACATGCTAAACCTCTTTAGCACTCGGTCTATATATGTAGACTGCGAAAGACCAAGCAACCGTTTCGATCTATCTCTATAGATCTTAATCCCGAGGATGTAGGTTGCTTCTCCCAGGTCTTTCATGGAGAATGTCTTGGATAACCAAACCGTAACTGACTGTAAGACTGAAACATCGTTTCCTATAAGTAATATGTCATCGACATATAATACTAGGAACACGATTGCACTCCCACTAACCTTCTTGTACACACAAGGTTCGTCTGGATTTTATGAGAAATCAAACTTTTTGATTGTCTCATCAAAACGGATATTCCAACTCCTGGATGCTTGCTTCAATCCATAAATGGACCGTCGCAATTTGCATACCTTGGTTTTATCAACTGATGTGAAACCCTCAGGTTGTATCATATACACGTCCTCGAGCAGGTTTCCATTAAGGAAAGTTGTTTTCACATCCATCTGCCATATCTCATAATCATAATGAGTCGCTATGGCCAGGAGCATCCGAATGGATTTAAGCATAGCTACAGGCGAATAGGTTTCGTCATAATCAACACCTTGTTTTTGACGATATCCTTTCGCCACCAATATAGCCTTATAGGTAATCACATTACCATCCATGTCGGTTTTCTTCTTGAAAACCCACTTGCACCCTATAGGCTTTATCCCTTCAAGTGGGTCAACCAAGTTCCAAACTTGATTTTCATACATGGAATCCATTTCCGACTTCATGGCACCAAGCCACTTATCCCTTTCTGAACTTGTCAGCACTTCTTCATAACTGGTAGGCTCCTCATCATAAATGAGCAACACATCGTTCGATTCACTTACGAGAAATCCATATCTCTCAGGAATATTGCGTGTTCTACCAGATCTACGAAGATGTGGTGTTACAATAGGTCCATCCGATTGCTCATCACTATGAGTTGTCGGCTGTTGTGCTTCACCAGGTATCTCATTAATGTCTATTTGAGTCTCTCGAGCCTCCTCAAGCTCGACGACACTCCCACTGTTTTCTTGCAAGAGAAACTCTTTCTCTAGAAACACAGCATGCCTTGAAACAAACACCTTTTGTTCCACAGGATGATAGAATTGGTAACCCCTTGTTTCCTTAGGGTATCCAACAAATAGACATTTATCAGACTTACCATTCAATTTGTCTGATACAGTTCGCTTCACATAAGCAGGAAAACCCCTTATCTTCAAGTAAGATACGTGAGGTTTCTTACCGTTCCATATCTCATATGGAGTAGTTGAGACTACCTTGGTAGGCATTCTGTTTAACAAGTAAACAGCTGTCTGAAGTGCATAACCCCAAAAGGACTTGGGAAGAGTCGCATGATTCATCATTGACCTGACCATGTCCAACAAGGTTCGGTTACGCCTCTCAGATACACCATTATGCTGTGGTGTATAGGGCGGAGTCCATTGAGACAATATACCATTGTCTTTTAGGTAATCAAGAAACTCCTGACTTAAGTATTCACCACCTCGATCCGATCGAAGTATTTTAATACACTTGTCATGTTGTTTCTCTACTTCATTTCTGAACTCTTTGAACCTTTCAAAGGCTTCAAACTTGTGTTTCATCAAGAACACATACCCAAACCGTGAGTGATCATCGGTGAAGGTAATGAAGTAGCTATAGCCTCCTAATGCTTGAGTTGACATAGGTCCACATACATCAGTATGTATTAGACCTAGTAACTCTCCCACTTGTTCACCTTTTCCAGTAAAAGGTAACTTAGTCATCTTGCCTTTTAAGCATGATTCGCATGTATCGTATGAATCCAATTCAAACGATTCCAGAATTCCACATCGGTGTAATTCGGACATGCGTTTCTTGCTTACATGGCCAAGACGACAATACATGTAGAAGTCTAATTGATTATCTTTTCGAGCACGCTTGTTGCTCGCTTCGATATTGAAAATGTCACTGGATACGTCCAACGTATAAACACCATTGCTTAAAGTTCCAGTCCCTTAAAGAACTCCATTCAAAGTTATGTAACAACAATTGTTACTAAAAGTCAAATGGTACCCATTTCTATTTAAACAAGAAATAGAAATGATGTTCTTTATCAACGAAGGAACATAAAAGCAATTGTCCAGTTCTAAGACAAGTCCTACAGGGAGTTCCAACAAATACGTTCCGATGGCGAGTGCAGCAACTGTTGCTCCATTCCCAACACGTAAATTTGACTCTCCCTTGACGAGTCTTCTTCTATTCCTTAGCCCATGTATGTCATTACATATATGTGAGCCACACCCAGTATCAAATACCCAAGTGTCTGAGGAAATAGAATGACAATCAATAAAGAAGATTTCTGAAGAAGATGGGGCATCCGATGCCTTATCCTTCTTCACGGACTCAAGATAAATCTTGCACTTTCTTCGCAAATGTCTCTCCTTGCCATAATGATGGCAAGTTTCCTTTTGTGCTAGTTCTACCTTCTTAGCCCTTCTCTTCTTTCCCTTCTGCTGTTCCTTTGACTTCCTCTTAGAACCTTTCTTGAGGAATCAACTAACGACTGCCCCCTCGCTCATGCTTTTGAAGACTCCACAGTCTTGATATTAAGACCACAGATGAACCTTCTAGCATCTTAGAGGTGAAGAGGAGCTTTGAGACTTCGAACCTTTCGAATCTCACTTGCTCATCAACCAACTCACAAAGATGAAGGACTACGATATGAGCATCCATATGCTCATGCTGCTTTCGTAGCTTGGGTTCCATCGCGGCTAGCATGATGCAACTCATTTGTTCAGAATCACTCACATGTTTCTGATAGGCCAACAATTGGTCCAGAGTTGCATCGTCACTAGGACGGGCGGGAAGAGGCGCTTCGAGGACATTTGCAAGCTTTTCAAGCTTGAGATCAATTCTCATGCTTATAATCCAGTCCATGAAGCTCGGCCAATTCTATTTATTCGAATTCAAAATGTAACTCAATTCAAAGACTTCATGATAAATCTTAGAAATACAAAGCGAGCATATATGAGAAAATGATTTTAAAATGCATCAATATACATTTATAAATCCCATTCATTTTTCAATTTCAAAACCCCAAAATCACTTCGGAGATCGTAGGTCCATCTCCGAATGGGCTGATATCCATCATAGTTATGAACAACCTTGGAGAGAGTCCAACAAGCCATTCATAACTACGATGGTAGGTATCAACTATACCGATTGCATATCACGTATATGCAACTATCACAATGTGCTATCAACTAATTGAATGTTCACACATACATCGGGTTGTTAACACATTAACAAGTATGCATCATATGCATAGCACCCAACTTCACCTCCCTTTACATCGACCTTGGAGAGAGTCCAACAACCCGATGCTCCAGGTTAAAGCCAACCCATTAATCGGGAAATAGTTTTAATATGGTTAGAGCGCATTCAACCAATTAGCCCAGCTTGGAGAGAGTCCAACAACCAAAGCTAACGATTGACCTCTGACTCTTACCATATTAGTATTAAACTATTCCATGGTTTGAACATGTTCGGGTTCGAGCCGGGCTTGGAGAGAGTCCAACAACCCAAACAAGAAACGGAACTCTGGTTCTAACCATATTAATGGAAGGTGTAGACTTTAATATTGTTTAAGGGTTTTTATGTCTCATCCTCTTTGCATGCAAATAACTATTATCTACATGACATACATCTACATGTCACGACACGCATGGCATAATGTTATGCATCTAATGCAATTACATGGCATACAATTATGTTATGTATATAATTTCCTTATATGTCATAACTATTTATGGAAATAAAATATGTTTAAGATTTGATTCTCCAAATCAAATCATAATTAAATTAGGAAACAAATTTCCAAATCTAATCATATATTTTATTCATGGAATTATTCGATTAAGAAAAATCTATTTAGGAAACCAATTTCCTAAATCATTAAAACTACTTATGGAAATAAAATATTTAAAGATTTGATTTCCCAAATCAAATCATGATTAAATTAGGAAACAAATTTCCAGAATCTAATAAAATATTTTATTTATGGAAAATATCAATTTCCATAAATACTTCCAACTTTCCAAAAGTGGAAGATTTCCATAAATACTTCTAAACTTTCCAAAATTGAAAAATTTCCATAAATACTTCTAAATTTCCAAAATTAGAAAATTTCCAGAAATACATTATGACTATCGCAAAACCATTTTTACGATTATGTCGAAACACAACCTGGGCTCGATACCCTTTGTTGGGTTTGACACATGGCGTGTGTGTTAGATCATGTTTAAAACATGAACACAGCGGAAGCAATAAAAATAATAAATACTCCTATTTATTACAACACACACAACACACGCATGCATATTACAACAAGTGTAGACATAACCGTAAATTTAAATTTGCAATAAACGGAAATTTATCTACGTTATACCTTTCGTATGACGTGTAGCGGGAACGACATCAACCGGAACGATCCTCGCTAGAATCGTCTCTATCCGTATCCACGCCGAGTTCCTCGGGATGACTTCGCTAAGCCACGAGCTTCGTCTTCGTACGGGTTACTAGCCTCGTGTTGAAGACGACGTGATCGAGAGATGATCACGATCCAAATCCAAATTCGGATCCAAAACGAGTCCTCAAAACTCGCTTCTCCGGAGAGGTATTTGTCAACCAATTGACGAATCCTTCGTCCTCCACCTCAGAGGATTACCGGAGATTGAATCCCCGGTAAGTTAGCCGCTGTCGGAGCTCTAACCGTCGTCCAAACGACGCTCCGACGAGAGGAGAATAAGCTGTCCAGAAAACTGGACAGCTTGGTGGAGGAGTAGGCGCCGGCCAAAACAAGGAAGCCAAGTGCTCACCTTTTCACCGAGGCCAAGGAAGATCACCGGAGGGTCGCCGGAGGATCACCGGCCGAAGTTTGGACGCCGGCAACAACTTGATCGGCGGCACAATGGGCTAGGCGGCAAAGGAGGTTGGCGCCAACTCAAAGAGAAGACGAGGTGGGCGGCAACTTAATCTAGGGTTTTGTATTAGGGCTTAATTATCCCTTAAGCCCTCTTTTATAGAGAACTAATTCTCTTAATGGTTAATGGATCATAACCATTAGGCCCGTTAACCCGCTCAATTAAGATAAGTTAAAATAAACCAAACCATGATGGTTTATTTTAAGTTAAAACGAACCGAACCAACTTTTGGTTCATTCGTTTAAAATAAACCAAACCCTTTGGTTTATTCTCCTCCATTGGATTAGAACCAAACCATTTTGGTTCATCCATTACGTCTTCATAAGACTCGGCCCATCCACGCTTCCATTGCGACTGAAACGATTTCATGCTCGCTTTATGTTTGGTCCAACCAAACCTAGTTTCTCTCGGTCTGAGAATCCCATTCTCAAGCTCATTTTAAATCCTTTGGATTACGCTCGTTATGTGTGTGACCAAATAGGTTCTCGGTTTATGTTGGCCGTCTATAATTAACCATTAATTATAGAACGATCATCAGTGGCACCTAGTAGTACATCATGATCCCCAATTAACCGAAAAGATCAACGGTTGATCCAGAACTATTTCTGAAACTCTTCAGCAGCTCGAATGATTCGTGCCCCATTCCCTTCACTCATCTTATACCCACTTGGTTCAGGACATGGTCTATTGTGTCAGTCCCCACTAGGCTGACTACGTCACACCTAGCCCAAGTATCATTTCTTCGTCCTACGGATTCTAGTTACTCCACATGTATCGAAGAGTACCTTACTCTAAACATGTAATGCTTTGGCCAAAGACTTTAGTAACAATCCGACGAGAGGCCATGGGTATACATCTCCTCGCAAGGAGTGGTGAATCCTTTATAGGCTATTCAAACACCTTCGATCACTTTGACTTATACCCAATCATCCCGGGTCCACATCTCCTTAGAGATGCTTGCTTAAGATGTCAAAGCATAAGTCTCTATGATCAAGATGACTTGAATACCGCAAGTCAAAGGAACATCGCACTTAAGCCACAGTAATAACTTCATTGACATATCTATATATGTAGAGAACCATATGAAGTCTTACGGCTGGTCACTCCAATGAACTATTTATCATAACTAGCATCCACGATTAACTCCGGACATCACTATATCTCCAGCCAGTGAGAATCAATTGCTTGGATACACCAAGGAGTATACCTCGTGCTAGTCTCGACAGAATTGATGGTGTCCAATCACAAATCGACTAGGGATAATTCCGATACATCACAATTACACATGTAGAGATACTCACTAGTTGTGATCCAATCACAAATTCTCTCAAGCTGTGAATCGTATCGTGGACATTCAGTAAATGAGTTTAAGATCCAATCAAATACATAAAACATGTATACTCAAATAGTGAATCTTCATTTATCATATAAATGGTTCATACATAAAGCGATTGCCTTAGAACATCTCTCATATATTACTAACAGGCATGGCATAAGGCATCAACATCATGAGCAAGTATACATGGAGTGGCCTAAACTGCATGGAGCTCTATCAAAGTTTTAAACACCAAACAACTTATATATATGTATGTTCTAACTAAAACACATGTTAATTCTTTAACGTATAAAGCATGGCATAGGACATGTTATCTTCTTCTAACATCAAACATGGCATGAACTCATTTCAAACCTAACGTAGAGCATGTTATCTTCATCTAGCATCATTTAACATCACAAGTCAACATGAACTCACCTAAAGCATAAAAAACATGTTAACCTAACCTAGAGCATGTTATCTTCATCTAGCATCATTTAACATCCCAAGTTATCATGAACTCACCTAAAGCATGGCATAAAGAACACATTTGGAGTCTTGGCCGAATGGTTCAAAAAGGGTTTCATGGATCAACCACTTAACTAACTCATCTAAAAATCCCTCATCTTCATATTAATACAAGATATAGCATGGATCATCATGGTGAGCCCAAGTTATGGTCTTGGCCGAATGTTCAAGGGGGTTAATGGATCAACCACTTAACTAAACTCATTTAAAAATCCCTCATCTTCATATTAATACAAGATATAGCATGGATCATCATTGGGAGCCCAAGTTATGGTCTTGGCCGAATGTTCAAGGGGGTTTCATGGATCAACCAATTAACTAAACTCATCTAAAAAATCCCTCATCTTCATATTAATACAAGATATGACATGGATCATCAAGGTAAGCCCTAGTTATGGTCTTGGCCGAAAGTTTCTTGGGGGTTCCATGGATCAACCACTTAACTAAACTCATCTAAAATCCCTCATCTTCATATTAATACAAGATATATCATGGATCATCATGGTAAGCCTGAATTATTGTCTTGGCCGAAAGTTTCTTGGGGCTTTTAGGGTTAAACTCTTAACCTAATCCATCTAACATCCTAACATCATCATATTCATACAAGGTATGGCATAGAACTTCATTGAAAACTCAAGTAAAGGACTTGGCCTAATGGTTCATGGAGAATTTGACATAACAACTTCAATCGAAAAGCTACTTGTATGTAGGTGAGGGGATACTTACATCCTTCGTTTTGCTTTTAGTTGGAAGATGACCTAAGGGAAGCCAAACCTAGCCTTCTTCTTGCTTGGATGAGTTTCGGACAAAGGATGAAAAGGGAGGGGAAATGGATCTCGGTGAGGAAGAAGATGAGAGGAGAGAAAAGCAATTTGATCACTCATGTCTCCTCATTCCCCCTATTTATTCACTTGAAGAGTCCCTTAGTCTCCCTTACCCCTAACTATAATTTCCCATATTCCTCTAATAGTACAACCCTGCTGGGCTTCTGGTTATTGGATGCATCTGTAGGGCTTGGCTATCTCTAGAGGTTTGGGGTTCAATTCCTAGGCCTTGCATCTTTTTTGGCTCATTTTCTTTTATTTTTGAAAGAGCCCACATAAAGCCCATCATAATCAACCAAAAATTCTTGTAAAATTGCTAAAAATTTTACGGGCGTTACATGTTATTTATTAGCTGCCTTCTTTTTTTCGAGATTGACCATGCTTATCTTCAAAGAATCATCAAGAGTTCAATCATAATATTCCATTTCATCCATATGCTGTAAATAATGTAACTCACCACAAATATCCTCGCCAAAAGATTGATTAGTAGATTCTATTATGTCGAATGAAATTTTATCATTAGCAATCACCAAAAGGGCTTCGTTATTGGAAACTAAAGTTTCAGTGAGGGTTAAGGTAGGATACTCTGGTCCTTGAGGTTAGGAGGTATTTTAATTGAAGCAATACACTCCTCATTTAAAGTATCAACTATATAATCCTCAAGTTCTCCCTCTAGTGGTGATTGAATGGATTGTCCTTCTTCACTTCCTATGTCATCTGCGTCTTCCTCATCCATTCGTTCGAAGTGAGTCTTTGCCATATTAGGTGTAATCCAGTCATCAAAGTCACCTTTTAGTCGTTTGGATTTTTCTTCTGCCCGCTGTCATTGAATAAACTCCGCGAATTATCGACTATGATCCTCATATTGCCTAGTAAAATTGTCTACCAAGGCTTCTAAGTAGGGACTTGGTTATGGATAGAATTCGTATGGTGATTCATAGCTCTCATTCTCACTTGGGAAATAATATTGTCTCTATCTGTGAATGTCGCCACTGGAATTCAATGTTCGCCGCTTGTTGCGTTTGAATGAAAATTTCCATCATTTGCTCAAGTCGGGATTTAGGTGGACAATATTGAGGGTTTAAGTAGCCAGGGTCATAACTATATGAATATGAATCATCTTGTGGCCATTGGTTGTAATCGTAGGTGACATTTTCTTGCTCAAATTGCGAAGGTCCAAATATATCTGGGCAATGGTTAATGGTATGTCATTGTTCCCCCACAATGCTCACAATAAATGTTATCAAAACTCACAGCATTAAATTGATCAAAATAATGAGTGAAAGCATGCATCGTTATATACAGGGAAATGTAGACAAGGAAAGGAAAAGCAGTGCAACAATAAGAGACTAAAAGGGAAACAAGAGCTAAGAAAATAATTAAAAAGAAAAGCTGCTAGAAAATAACTGAAGCTAGATGAAAAATTAAAATCTAAATTAGAACTAAATTAAACTGGAAATTAATAGAGACTAGGGAAATAATCCTAAACTAGATCTGATCCAAACTATCCACTTTCGTCTCGATATCGAATCAATAGTCCCCAACAACGATGTCAAAAACTTGATGGATGCGAAGAGCATGACTTTCAAATCCCGGATGAGACTCGTCAGGGACTCATAGCGCGCGCTCGTACTCAATGCCTGCAAGTGTATGGGTATCCTCAAGTAAAAAAATGAGTATCGATCCCACAGGGATAGAGATTCGAATACCATCTGTCAAGTGGATGTTGTTGTTTTGAATAAATCTCCTAAGAGTATAGGTTGCGAGGTTGACGATAGACCTAACTCTAGTACGGTGACACATGGAGGAAGGGAAGGTTGGTTCGAAGTTCTCAAAAAGGATTCTAGGACTTCAGTTTCACTCATGCAACGTAGAACATGATATCCATTAGGTGCATTGAGATCTCTAATTATGATCTTGAGGGAGGATCAATATGTAATTGCCCGATGAACTTTTTCTTCTACCGGGAGCTACCTATTCCTAACCAAGTTTACCTTTCGGATCATTAGAGCTCAAGGGGTTGATACTGTTGGGAGCCCTCTATCACTAAGCTCCATAAACCCTTCTAGAGTTAATTTCTCCTACTTTGGTTCTTCTGCTAAGATAGGTAATTGGGTACCAAGACGTCCTAACAATCCCTATATAGAGGTGGATCTTATTTCATATCCTGTTCTATCATATCCTATCTTCTACTACTATGGGAGGAAGGATGACCGCAAGGTTCATCCTTGATTCTCCTAGGTTTTTGATACGAAGGTTGCCACCCTTTGTATCGGCTACGCATGGTAGAATTAGAATCAAAACACAATCTTCATCAATCTCAACACACAAAACTGCAAATAGAATCAAAGGAGATAAATGACTATTTGCACTAACATGCCCACAAACAATAGTTACTCCATAATCCTAGAATCGAAGTATCTATCCATAAACAAGGGAGAATAAACACAAGACAACTTAGAAAACATCATTACACTAAAAATAGAAAAAGAGGATAAAAAAGGTACTCTCAGTCCTAACCAATATGCGTGTCTTGGTTGTTCTCCACAAAGCCAGAACATCGGGATGGATCTTGTAACGCCCGCCCTTTTCCAGACCCTGAATGTCCGGAGGGGCGGCGCGTGACGCGACCGTACATACTTACATTACAGACAGCGGAAGACTTTATGCATACTTCTTAATTCTTACAGCGGAAGACTTTAGACATTTTTTTTTCTTTTTAAAACATAAACATGCATTGATATATATATATATATATATATATACTTCTTCTTCTTCACATAGAGCATGCATCATAGCATATATAGATACTTCTTACTTCTTCTTTACTTCTTCTTATTAGCATAGAACATGCATCATAACATAGATAGGTACTTAGTGCTTAGTTCAAGTTCTTAAACGACACCATCATAAGCAGGCATAATAAGGACATCCATAGACATCATCATCATAGGTAAACACATGTATATGTAGACCTAACGGATCTTCTCCACCATGCCACTACCACACACATTTGGCCCCTCCTGCTGTTCCCATTAGTTTATCCATCCCTTACCCTTATCTGCAGTACGAGGGAAAGATAAACTATAAGCACATAGGCTTAGTAAGATCCTGTCCTACTCACAAAAACCAAACATCGACATTAATCATGGCATGTAGCATTCATAACATATAAGCAATATAATGTGTAACATACATGGCATCATCAACTTAACATGTAGCATAAGTAACATAAGTAAATATAACATGTGTCATCCATAACTTAGCGGCATAACATGAATAAATGCTTAACCAACATAACATGCATCGTATGTAACTTAGTAACATAAACATCATAGCATATCCTCAAACATGACAGGTAACGTATATAACATAAGCATGTAAACATTCCTAACATATCACCAAACATAACATGTAAACATATATAACATAAGCATGTAAACATAGACATCATATCATATCATCAAGCATAACATGTAAACATAAACATCATATCGTATCATCAAACATAACATGTAAACATAGACATCATATCATATCATCAAACATAACATGTAAACATAGCATCATATCATATCATCAAACATAACATGTAACGTATCTAACATAAGCATGTAAACATAAACATCATATCATATCATCAAGCATAACATGTAAACATAAACATCATATCGTATCATCAAACATAACATGTAAACATAGACATCATATCATATCATCAAACATAACATGTAAACATAGCATCATATCATATCATCAAACATAACATGTAACGTATCTAACATAAGCATGTAAACACAATCAGTAGGTAAACATATGCAGGATGTTTTGAAAACATATATTTTAGGTACGTAAACATAAATCTCAACATATTTGGGCCCGGCATTGTACCACTTCTTCATTATCATAGCGCGCATCCCTAAATAGGCCCGAGGTAGCAAGTCTCGAACCTAATAGGTTTCTAGGCCCGAGTCTTATTCCATCGACCTAGGGGCAATCGTCATAGCGTAGAAGCCCATCCTAGGCCCGAGTCTTACTCCATCGACCTAAGGCATCTTGGAGCTCATCCCGTACTTGGCCCGAATCTTATTCCATCGACCTAGGGGCAATCATACATAGAAGCCCATCCTAGGCCCGAGTCTTATTCCATCGACCTAGGGCATCTTAGGAGCCCATCCCTTCTTGGACCTTGTTAAGGTCTTGGTACAAGCCATGCAGAAGGTAAAATACTTATATGCTTATTTGTACAACATAGCTTATTTCATTAACATAGCATGGCATACTTCATTTCATAACACATCATGCTTCATTTCATTACCATAGCATAGCATACTTCATTTCATAACACATCATGCTTCATTTCATTAGCATAGCATAGCATACTTCATTTCATAACACATCATGCTTCATTTCATTAACATAGCATAGCATACTTCATTTCATAACACATCATGCTTCATTTCATTAACATAGCATAGCATACTTCATTTCATAACACATCATGCTTCATTTCATTAACATAGCATAGCATACTTCATTTCATAACACATCATGCTTCATTTCATTAACATAGCATAGCATACTTCATTTCATAACACATCATGCTTCATTGCATTAACATAGCATAGCATACTTCATTTCATAACATATTTCAAATATCGCATACACATAGACATGGCATAAGGCATGGTATCAAAGTAAGTAAACACTAACCTAAGGCATGTTATCTTCATCTAGCATTATTTAATATCACAAGTCAGCATGAATTCACCCAACTTAAAACACATGTTAACCTATTCATTTAACTTAACAACAACTTCATATGCACATAAAACTTGGATTAGACTTCATTTAATCATCCAAGGTTCATGGTGGCCGAATGGTCCATAGGGTTTTCTAGGGTTGTCTTTTAACCTAATTCATTTCAACTCCTAACATCATCATATAGTTACCAAAACATAGCATGAAACTTCATTAAAACCCTAAAAGCATGGCTTGGCCGAATGGGTCTTGGTGGCCATTAGGGTTAGCTTTTGTCCTAATTCATTTTAACTCCTAACATCATCACTGGACATCTGAGCCCTTCCTCGAGATTCGAATGATCATGATTATCCATTCAAATTGATCAGATCCATCCATTCAAAGTCAAAGAATTCTCAACCGTTAGATGCACAACCCTTAAATGGATTAATCAGATTCATTTAGTCCTAGGTTTAATGGATGGTTGAGATGTGATCATGCTTCAAATGGACGGGCATGGAAATAACCCTTTAAAAACCAACATTTCCTCATCGCACGACAGCCGACATATCTTCCCTTTCTTGCAATTTCGCCCGAGGACCATCGCATCTTCACCGCTGTCGCGCTCTTCGCTTCCTCGCTGGTCGCCGGAGAGAAAAGGGTATTCCCTCCTTCTCCGGTAACCGGTTCCCCTCTATCATCTCCTCGTCCGATGCACAACCGCTTCTTCATCCATTGTTGACAACACCATAGCTCCGCTCCGAGTTCTGCCATTGGTTTTTCCTTCTCCCAATCTCCACCAGCCACCTGTTCCACCTCCGATCAGAGGTGCTATTCTACAGCTCTAGCTGCCTTCGATGCCACTCCATCATCGCATCCACCGCAAGCAGCCAGCTCCACCATCTCCACAGCTCCGCCTTCGTGATCGCCGCTGACCAAACGGAGTGAGGATTCTCCTCTGATCGTTCCAGCCTTCGTACAACCACCAGAGTGGGGATTCCCCTCCGTTACCATCTCGTTCTTCCACATTTGTGGCCACCACCTTCTTGGCAGCGCCGAATTCCATCTCCAGCTAGCTTCAGTTTCATCATTCGTCGGACAGCAAGATTTCTTTTCGGTCATTATTTTTCGTCTTAGTTGTTGAATGTTTGTAATTGAATGATCTTCCACATTTAGAATTGCACACACTTGGTTTAATTTGTTTCATGCTTATGTAGTGTTCAATAAAATTCCTCTTAGAGTAATTAGGTTGTATTTGGTTAGTTTAGATTTAATTTCAGGTTATGTTCTACTCTCATGTTATTCTACATATTTAAATTCCTACACTTTCTTGTTTGAATGCTTAGTTTAAATTTCTTTTAATTTCATCGCAATCGTAGTTTAGTTAGATTAGAGTTTGATTACATGCATTGTCTTTTCGTTTAGTAGGATTAGTCTTTTAAAATCCCAAACCCCCATCTTCAATAGAAAACTCAAAGCAATAATTAGAAACCCTAAGTTTACTACTCTATCGATTACACTCGTTGGGAAAAGATCCAAGCCGTTCACTATGCTATATTAGTGTAGAGAGGGTTTGATAATTAATTTGTAACAGTACCGTGACACAAAAATACTGTTATCACCTCCCCCTTGACCTTAGGTGAGTATTTTGAAAAAAGAAACTTAGCTCTCCCCCTTAACATTTCCCATTTAAAAAAAAATTAAGTTAAGTTTTCAAAAATGATCTTGATCCCTTAAATTTGCCTTTCTTCTCCCCCTTTTGTCATAAATCCAAAAAGATGGGGGTTTGTCAAATTTTTTTAGAAAATAAGCTATTATTATTTGTAAGTCCAAGCATGTTCCTATTATATTTTGAAATAATAGTTTCAAGGTACACTCAACTAATAGAATGTTCAACTCTTTTTGACTTAATTGATATGAAATGATCAATAAGTCCGCATTAGAGTTGGTTATTTTACATAATTATACTCCATGATTCATGTTGATGCACTTGATCTACATATGAAATCAGGAGTAAGATCCTAACATGTCACGCCCATCTACGTGGCTCCCTAAATCTATACGTGCATGCTTTCTAAGGTAAATCCTAAGATAGTTCCATGTAGCATGAAAAAAATAGCGTATATAAGAAAAATATAAGAGTTGAGTCCTACTCTATTACGCACATTCCTAATTTCTATCTAAGTAGACTAAACTCTGCTTCGGGTAAGGGTTTGGTGAAGATATCTACTAGGTTCGATTTGGACTCAACATACTCGAGTTGTATTGTTCCATTTTCTACGTGTTCTCGAATGAAATGATGTTTAACCTCTATGTGTTTAGTCCTAGAGTGACAAATTGGGTTCTTAGTTAGGTTAATGGAACTAATGTTGTCGATGAAAATTTTAGTGTTACTAAAGTTTAATTGGAAATCTCGGAGAGTGTGCTTCATCCAATGAAGTTGAGCTACACACTCAACCATCGCAATGTACTCGACTTCGGTGGTAGATAAGGCAACACAATGTTGCTTTCTACTACACCAGCTAACAAGACTCGAACCTAGGAGTTGGCAACAATCACTCGTGCTCTTCCTATCAATTTTACTACCGACATAATCTGAATCGGAGTAGTCGACTAGTTCAAACTCGTTAGACCTAGGGTACCAAATTCCTACGTTTAGTGTTCCTTTAAGATATCGGAAGATGCGTTTAACTAGCGTTAGGTGCGACTCCTTAGCACAAGATTGAAATCTTGCACACATACTTGCTGTGAAGAGTATATTAGGTCGACTCGCAGTTAAGTATAGGAGGCCACCTATCGCGCTCCTATAGTATTTTAAATCAATTAGTTTTCCTTCTAAGTCTTCTCCTATATTCACATTAGTTGCCATTGGTGTGTTAATTTCCTTAGCATTTTCCATTCTAATATTATTAATTAATTCCTTATCATATTTTCGTTGGTGTAGGTAGATACCTTTGTTAGTGAAAGCCCTAGAGCCAATCATGTGATGATTGTTGTATGGACTTTATTGTATCATATTCCTATTTATAAAGGCATGGTTATTATATTTACTTGTATTGGTGCCAAATAACTAAATATAATAATGTCCTTGAGTAGTAGGTTCTTATCTATATCAATCGATTGGTTGAATCGATAATGAGATGATATAGAGAACACTACTCTTAATCATTCATAGTCGAGTATTAACATTCAGGGACAATGTTAATGCATAGAGACTAGCATGTAGGTCAACAAGATGACTTGATCTCACAAGTCATGGATATGAGATATCAAGTTGACACATGGGTATGCATTGGAGAATGTATACTGAATGACCCGCCATGAGAAAGTATCATGGATCGTTATATGAGTGTCATATACTTTCTCATGTGGCTATTAGTATGACTATTAGTCCTTAGACCTGAAGTCACCATGGTTCCCTACATAAGGAGTTGCATACTTTGGCTTTCACAACGTCACCCGTAAATGGGTGGACTATAAAGGCGACATCGGGTATGTAACGAATTATGCGGAGGGATGTGAGTGATGTAGATGGGATCTATCCTTCTATATGACGGGGGTGACATCGATATTCTTGATAGAGTGAGACCACGAAGTGCATGGCCATGCCCAAATGAGTCAATATGAGATATTGAGCTCATTTGATTAGAGTGAGTCTACTTGGAGTTCAAGATTTAGATTGTACCGAGGATGACACGGTCTATGCCTCGATTGGTCAATCTAGATGTCAAGGATAGAGGGACATTGTCACATATTGTGAGAGTCACAATTAGTAGTCACAAAGGTGATGTTGGAGCTCAACATTCTTGTAACTTGGGTAGCAATGATGTGTTGCTAGATACCGCTCATTGCTTATGTTCCTAAATCGGTTTAGGGACATTGCCAACGTTACAAGAACCTATAGGGTCACACACATAAGAGCAATTAGATGGAGATTAGGTTCATATGATGAACCATGAGGATTAGGTTCATGGGATGAACCAAATTGGATTAAGAGTAATCCAAATTAGACTAATTGAGTTAGACTCAAGTTGATTCAAGTGTTGAATGAGTCTAATTGAGATTTGATTCATCAAATCAATTTAAATTAATGAATAGAGATTCATTATATTAAATTGACTTGAGTCAAGTGGTTAGATTTGATCAACCATGGGAGATTAGAGGTCAAGTTTGACTTGACTTGAGAGGGAAGATGAAAGGTCAAGTTTGACTTGACCAAATGCCATGTCATGATGATGACTAGGCATGGCCGCCCAATGATGGTGCTCCACATCATCATTGACTTGGTCAATTGGTGCCACATCATGAGGGAGACCAAGGGTCATGGGAGTTACATGCATGCATGTAACCCCCCCTCCATGAAGTGGCCGGCCACTTTGGGGTTATGGGTGGAGAATTCATTTGGTGAGTTACACACTCTTAACTTCATCTTCTTCCTTGGAACCTTTCCTCTCAAGCTCTCCCTCTCCAACCTCATCTTGCCGAGACACCATAGAGGAGTGCTAGCACACTCAAGTGTCTTTTTCTCCACCTATTGCTTGTGTGGATACCATAGAGGAGTGTGCACTTGACACTCTCGAGTTCCGGCGGACTTTTGGACGAGCGGGATAAGCGAAGGGCGTCGCTACGAGGGTAACGTTCTAACCTCTTAGATCTAAGGTAGATCTAGGATTTCTGTAAGCACATACATGTAATTATAATTTTTATACTTCGCACGGATCCGTGGCCGGGGGCTTCCGAGGTTTTCGCAACGTAAAAAGCGGTTTTTGCGGCTCGGAAAAACCCAACAACCTTATCTAGTTTGTTTAATTTGTAAGCCTAAGAAAAAGGTTAATTCTCCTACTAAGTTCATTTCGAACTCACTTTCCATTAGTGAGATGAACTCATTTAATAAAGTTGTATTGGTAGTTCCAAAAATTATATCATCTACGTATATTTGGGCAATAAATACTTCTTTTCCTATGGATTTTACAAACAAGGTTGGATCGACTAAGCCTTGACTAAACCCCTTAGACTTAAGATAAATTGAAAGCCTTTCAGACCAAGCTCTAGGAGCTTGTTTTAGTCTATATAAGGCTTTTCTATGTTTAAAAACATGGTTGGGTTTGTTGAGACTCTCAAATCCTGGTGGTTGGCTAACGTAAACCTCTTCTTTGATAAATCCATTGAAGAACGCTGACTTAACATTCATTTGAAATAGTTTAAATCTTGGATGTGCAATGTAGGCTAATAACATCCTAATCGATTCAAGTCTAGCTACGAGTGCATATGTTTCATGGTAGTCTAACCCCTTTACTTGACTGAATCCCTTAGTGACTAACCTAGCCTTATTCCTAACAACATATCCTTTATCATCAAGTTTGTTTTGAAATACCCACCTCATTCCAATGATCATTTTTCCCTTAGGTGGGGGTACTAATTCCCAAACTTGGCTCCTAGTAAATTGAGCTAACTCTTCTTGCATAGTTATAATCCAATCGGGATCAAGAAGAGCTTGTTTAATTGTTTTTGGTTTGATTTTTGAAATAAGTGAAATTTGGCTTAGGTTCCTATAGGTTTTTTCTGGTTCGAACTCCTAAATTGGGATCACCTATTACTTGATCATTAGGATGATTAGCTTGTAACCTAGACTGATTTGGGTTAGGATCTATACTAGATTGGTTTTGTGAGTTAGATTCGGGTCTAGAATTAGATTCAGGTTCAGGTCCAGGTCTAGAGTTAGGTTCATTAATCACTTCTAATATGGGTTATGTAGTTTTGTTTTCTTAATCAAATATTATGTTAATTGTTTCTTCGATTTTTAGGGTTTCATTGTTATACACCCTATCGGCTTTACTAGTGATTAAGTATCCTAGGAATATCCCGGTATTGTTTTAGGGGTGAATTTCCCTATGTAGTCTTTAGTATATAATATATGTACCCTACACCCAAAGACCCTAAAATATTTATTGTTGGATAGTTTTTCATAATAAATTTCATATGAGGTTTTAAGATGTCTCTTAACTAGGACGATCCTATTTTGAACATAGCAGGCCGTATTGACCGCTTCTACCCAAAACCTATTAGGTAAGTTCTACTCAATCAACATGGTTCTAGCCACTTCTTGTAATGTTCGATTTTTAAGTTTGACTAGACCGTTTTGTTGAGAAGTCCTAGGGCAGGAAAACTCATGGTGGTATCTGTTTTGGTTACAAATATCAGTAAACCTATGGTTTTCGAATTCACCACCATGATCACTTCTAAGTCTTTTTATCCTAAGATTCTTTTCATTTTCTATCAATTTACATAAGTTGGTGAGTTGTTCTAAGGTCCCACTTTTATGTTTTAGAAACCTAACCCAAGTGAACCTATAGAAGTCATCGACTATAACTAGACAATATTGACTTCCATTTAGTGACTTGATTCCATGAGAATCAAATAGGTCTAAGTGTACGAGCTCAAGTACACATTTGGTTTTTTCTTGGTTGGTTAGTTGATGTGAGATCCTAGTTTGTTTACCTTGTTGACAAGCATTATAAATTTTATTTTCCAAGTTATTAAGGTTGGGTATACCTCTAACTATACCACTCTGACTCATTTTGTGTATGAGTCTTGGGTGAGAGTGGCTGAGTCGTTAATGCCACAACCAGAATTCCTCTTGCTGTGTCATTAGACACTTGGTTGAGGAGTTGGGTAAGTTAATTGTGTAAATGTTGCTATTCCTAGTTCCCTTAAGTATAATTTTTTAAGTATCATTATTTTTGATTAGGCATTCATTTTGTAAGAAGGTGACCTTATAGTTATTAACACACAATTGACTAACACTAAGTAAATTAAAATCAAAATTCTCAACTAAAAGTACATTACGAATTATAAAGTTAGAGTTCAACTCAATATCACCTAAACCAATGATTTTGAGCTTCCCATTGTTTCCGAATGCTACCGATCCTTGGCTTTTGAATATATGCTTTGAAAATTTTAGTCGGTCTCCGGTCATGTGTTTGGAGCACCCACTGTCCAACATTCATTGATCCTACACATATAGTAGTTGGATCAGACTTTGAAATTTTAAGGTTGGTTGAATATTTTAGCCTAGTAGTCATCTCACCCATTCTACATGATCAAACATGTTAACCTTATATGTTTTGTGAGATGACTTCAATTTTACTTGATTAAGTTTAGTGAATTGAAGATAGTCAACCATGGGTTAGATTCGGATTTATCCCTTAGATCGTTAAGTAAACTTTTCGAGAGACTAGCTTCTAGGTCGTGGCGAGGCACAGAGGCCTTCTTTGATCGGAACAACGACCACTTCCTTAGACAAAGCTAATCTCAAGAAAAAGTTCACTTAAGTCACTCAGAGTCACTTCCTGGTCTAACTAGTTTAGGATGTGGCAAGGTAGCTTCAGCTAGTTCAACTTAGCCCAGTTCACCAAGCTAGATACGCCTTATCTTGCTCGAACACACAAGACATCGCTTCCCTAACGTACTATCATCTCGCCGCGTCCTGATACTATGTTATCAAGGTTGACTAACTATTAACCCTATCAAACCGTTCTAAAAATTAACACAAAAATTTAACTAAGCATGCAACAATTAAATCAAGAAGTAAAGCAAACAAGTTTGGTACTAGCTCCCCCCTATGAACCGATTTGGTCTTTCCACGTAATGAATTTGGTCCTTGGGAACCCAATACTTGGTGGATCCTAATTGAGAATTCAAAACGGTCTTAGGGACCCATGCTTGGAATATGTGTCTATTTCGATTCATAATTGACATATACGATTTTTTTTGTTGTGTTTGATCTAAACCCGAGTTCAACCTAATTGTACATGGCCCTTTGTGATCCAAGTAGTAGGTCAAGACCATTTGACCCCAAAGTAAACCTTTCCAATGTTTGCCTAAGATCTTAGACTTGTCCTTTCAAGAGAGAATTCTCTTCTTTGAGTTTTTCAACTCGAGTTGAGTTCTCCTCTTGAACTTGACTAGTCGAAGATGTTATGGAGACCTCATGTTTAAGGAGTTTCACCTCCTTAACTAAGGTCTCAACCTTGGACTCGGACTTTGCTAATTTCTTAGTTAAATACTTAATTGCATTATAAAGGGTATCGATTAATGACCGACTCACCTTGATCGAATCTTTTGAACCGGATACGGATATGTGGCTTGTCTTGAATTGGAGTTCACTCTGAGATCCGAAGTCGGACTCGGTATCGGACTCATAGCTCATTTCGGGTTTGGATTCATCTTCGGGCTCGATCGGCTTGGCCATGAATGCGACATTGTTGAGCTCGTCTTCCTCCGACGACGACTACTCCCATGTGTTGGTGCAATCGGCCCAGGTCACGATTGACCAGTCTCGAGTTTGACTCGAGTAGTATTTTGATGTTTGAGATTGATGTCTAACATGTGTTGGGGAGATTGGCGCAATTGACCCAGGTTAGTATTTGATATTTGATGATGGTTTGACCATTATCATGGGAGAAGTCCAAGCATGAGTCTTTGCATGGAAAGTCCAACATGGGATGGCAAGGGAAAAGACCAAGCATGGATCTTGGCATTTGGAAACTCCAACATTGGGTTGGCAAGGAAGTCCAAAGGTGTAGTCTTGGCCACGTAAGTCCAAGGGTGTAGTCTTGGCGGTGAAATCCAAGTCATGGGTACTTGGCATTTGAGAAGTCCAAGGGGAATATCGGCAGCATAAAGTCCAAGGGTGGTGTGACCAGGGCCCTATGAGTCGGCGACCTATTGGTCGAGACGTCGCCTGGGCTCATTACACACTGTCTTCCACCATCGAAGTGGGTTTTTGCCTTCGAGTTGATCTCCTCCAGCTAAGTACTAAAGTTTATGAATCCTGGTCACCAAGTGATCAAGGGATCACTTGGTTACAAGGATTCATAAACTTTAGTACTTAGCCTGGAGGTCTAGAGTTCGAATCCTGAGGAAGGCAAAAACCCACTTCGTGGTGGAAGACAGTGTGTAACGACGGCCAACAGGCGACTCGCCGACCAATAGTCGCCGAATCCGCCAATAGCCGATGCCAATAGGGCCGGTCGTTACATTAAAAGGCGCCTTTTAATGTAATGGCCGACTATTGGCGATCGGCGACCCCTATTGATGTCGATGGCGTCGCCGCGTCGTTACTCACATGGACTTCCCACCTGGACGAAGTGGGTTTTGCCTTCCTAGATTGAACTCTAGACCTTCGGGCTAAGTACTAAAGTTTATGAATCACGCAACCAAGCGATCGAGCAAGGATCACTTGGTTACCAGGATTCATAAACTTTAGTACTTAGCCTGGAGGTCTAGAGTTCGAATCCTGGGGAAGGCAAAAACCCACTTCCAGGGGTGGGAAGTCCAGGTGAGTAACGACGGGCCAACAGGGGCGACGGTCGTCGACCAATAGGAGTCGCCGAATTCCGCCAATAGGGGTCGGGTCGTTACATTAAACTTGGTTACCAGGATTCATAAACTTTAGTACTTAGCCTGGAGGTCTAGAGTTCGAATCCTGGGGAAGGCAAAAACCCACTTCCAGGGGTGGGAAGACCAGGTGAGTAACGACGGGCCAACAGCGGCGACGGTCGTTACAATAGAGTAACGACGGGCCAACAGGGGCGACGGTCGCCGACCAATAGGGGTCGCTGAATTTCCGCCAATAGGGGCCCAGTCGTTACAATAAAAAGGTGTAAACTTTAGTACTTAGCCTGGAGGTCTAGAGTTGGAATCCTGGGGAAGGCAAAAACCCACTTCCAGGGGTGGGAAGTCCAGGTGAGTAATGACGGGCCAATAGGGGCGACGGTCGCCGACCAATAGGGGTCGCCGAATTCCGCCAATAGGGGTCAGGTCGTTACAGGTGGAGTCTTGGCAGCATAAGTCCAATAGTTGGTGGTGTAAAGTCCAAGAGGAATCTTGGCAACGTAATCCCAATGTGCCTTGGCGGTGTAGACCATATTAGCATGGAAATAGCTGATGGAAGCACCTGAAGGCTAGCATATGGATGAACAAGTCATGGATGACTTAGAGGGATCCGATGGACGTGAGGCTGACAGAGGTGGCTAGAAGGCTTAGGTCTAGGCTAAGGGTGGTCTAGCAAGTATGGGGGCACCTTACTTGGGTTAAAACCTCATGTTTGAGGTGTATCAGTCGATTGGGACTATGGTCAATCAACTGATGGGAGTAAACTAGGGTTTGACTACGGGAAGATGGCCTAGCAGTCGACTGCCAACATTGGGCAGTCGACTGATCTCTAGATTATTCGACTGCTGGTCGAGAATTCGGGCACATTGAGTTCTCCAGTCGAGTGATCAGCCCGAACACTCGACTGATTTAGACATTAGTCGACTGATGGGTATAATCAGTTGACTGATGGACTATCCGTTGTACTTATCCGACGTGGTTCATGCTGTTGTGAGACAACGGCTATAAGGGTAGTTGACTGATGGTCCCGGTTAGTCGACTGCTAGGCGAAACATTAGCCCGAATGCAAGTTATAAAAGCTATTCATGGAGAAGATTTTTGGCACCGATTCTTGGATGTGTTTGGGGCAATTTGTTTCTGCAAATCAGGGTCTCCAAGTGCAATTCAAGCAACCAACAATCAAGCAATCAAAAGAGCATTTGTAAAGTGTTTTTCCTTTACTTGTAGTGTATTTCATATTTGTATTTGCTTGTATCTATTCATTTATTGTTGTAAACATTTGTACGATGTTTCTCCACCTCCGACGTGTTGTTGAGAAGGAGTTCTATTAGTGGTGTTGTCATCACTCGAGCTTGTAGAGCTTAATCCGTGGAGTATGAACCATTCGATTACGAACCACATTATATCGTGTTGTCTATTGTGCTTGTGTGTATTTGTTATTGCTTTATTTCCACTGCACACTAATCAATTTGTAGCAAGCACAAAATGACTTCCATCTACGACGAATCGCTATTCACCCCCCTCTAGCGGTCACGAAAGTTCCTAGAATTGGTATTAGAGCGAGGCCGCTCTTCAAGGATTACCAAGAAAAAGAGCACCGCTAGAGGAAGAAGATGGAGTTTCAAGTGACATTGGGATGGGACATCAACACACTGGTCCCGTACGCGCTTTATGGACAAGAAGGTTTCAATTCATGGAAAAGAAGAATTGAAGACTTCATCTTGATGAGGGAGGGACTTCGAAGAATGGTCCATTTTGATGGAAGGATTCAAGTATCCGAGAGGGCCAAAGGGAGGTTTCCTCAAAATGAAGAAGTGGACCGGGGAACAAATCAAAGAATTCGAAATAAACAAGAAGGTAATAAATTTCTTGTTTGATTTGATTCCTAACAATATTTTATGTAGCTTAGGTGAGTAAAAGGATGCCAAGGAGCTTTGGAGTGAATTGGCAAAATATCACGAAAATCCATTGCCGGTCCAAGAAGCGGAAGAGTGCTCATCGGCTCAATCGGAGGAGACCGAGAAAGCAAGAACATCATCCTCACAAGCAAGTGAGGATTCGAAAGTTGAAGAGGAGTCGACATCCAAATCGGTAGAGGAGGTGGAATTGAAAGAAGCCTCCACCTCTAGGATTGAGGGTGAGGAGATTAGATCTCCGGGTCAAGGGCAAGAGCAAGAAGAGTCATCTACTTCGAAGAGAAGTGATGCACAATCTCAAGAGACCCTCACTACCACTCTAGGTAACTCAAACACTTTAATTCAAAATAAAATCCATATTATGTGTTTTGAGTGTAGGGAGTATGGGCATTACAAGAGTAAGTGTCCTAAGAAAGTTAAGAAGACTCCACCGGCGCCTAAAAGTCAAGAGAAGTCAAATGAAGCCGGAGCCCCAATTAGGAAGAGCAAGGAGCACATGGTGTGCTTCACATGCCAATAACGGGGCCACTATAGGAGTCAACAATGCCCTAGGAGAAAAGAGGGAGCATCACATGGCGGGGCAGCCTCTAAGGCAAACCCTAAGGTAAAATCTATTAATGCACCTTCTTTAATTTATAGGCAAAAGCATGCTTTTAATTCACTTGCAATTCATCATGAAAAGCATGCTAGTAGAAATAATAGATTTTATTGTCTAGGTGCTAAGAGTGTCAACCTTAGGAATAAGGAGAAATTTGGGACTAATGTCCCTAAAAATATTTTACCTAAGGCAAGTATTAGGAAAATTGAGGATCGCATAGGTTTTAACCCTAAATGGACTAGACATATGCCTAGGAAAAACAATGTCCAAAGAATAGATGAAAAATAAAAAATTAGACAATTAGAGCTAGAAAACCAAACCTTGAGGTCAAGGCTTGAGAAATTAGAAAAGACCCTTGCAAAAATGCAAAATCAAATTCAAGGGTCAAGTGATCAAAAATCTTGGTCTAGGAGTCATAGTCAAAGGCCTAGGAAGCAAGAACCATCAAAGGGCAAGAAAGTTTGGGTCACAAACCTAAGACCAAGGAGACCTATCATAGTGTTCCATTTGATTATGGAACTCAAACTAGGTCTACAAAAACCATGGTTACTAGGGAAGTCATCCCTAAGGGTAACCAAGGTGTGTGCCTAGTTGCTAGGGTTTCAAGGAAACCTAGGGAGGCCACTAAGAAGGTTACAAGGGGAGTCACCCCTAGAGTTAACCTAGGCAAGACCCAAATGACCGAGGCTTCCAAGCCTAGAAGGGTCATTAGGACGGTATCTAGGGAAATTATCCCTAGCGAATACCTAGCAAACCCAAGGAGCTCAAATAGATTTTGGGTTCCTAAGAGTGTGATCGATTCACGCTAAATGGGTTTAAGTGTGCCTACTTTAAATGGATGGGTAGTTAACCTAACCATGGTAAAGGTAACACTTTAGGTTATTTTCAAGGTTATGTATACCTTGAAAATATGTTTGAGTTTTAAATCCTAAAAGAGTTTAGGATGTGCCAATATATTTTTGGGATTATGAAAAATCAATCAAATTGGCACAATTTAGGTTTAGAGGTTGAGGTGTGCCATTTTGGGTTTTAGGCACACTTGAGAATAAATGATAATATGGCAAAATGGGTTTAATGATAACAAATGACCATAAATATTAAAATTTAGGTATTATATACCTTTATATTTTATTTGTCATGCCTTGTTTGCCATATAACATGTCATGACATCATATATATCATTATCATATAAAATGTCATGAGTATGTTTAGGGTTTTTAATGTCATGCATATTTAGATTTATCATATGTCATGACATCATGATCATTGTCCATGTTTATTTATGTTATCATTTATGCCATGATCACTTCATGCATTAATAAAAATTGAATTAAAGACATATGGTATGACTTGAAGTCCATGTATAAGGGAATCAAGTAGTGTTGCCTTAGAAAAATACATGAAACCCTAGTTTAGCAGAACAAAACTCACATCCCACATTACATTGACATGTGTACATTGATACACCCTAGACACATGTGAGATGTTAGGAAATGAGTTAAGTTCAAGGTGCATAGGTTTTGCATCTAGATGAACTTAAACTCAACTTATACCATGGATGAATCATTGGAAAAGCTTATGTTCAAGTCTGTACATTAAGCCAAAAGAATATGATCGAATATAAGGTTTTGAAAATATTTTAAAATCATTTTGAAAAACCTTGGTGTAGTCTATTTTTTGATAGAAGTCACCATTGATGAAGTTGATACAAAGTGAGCTCAAACATTGAAGTTTTTCTTCACTTTTGAACTTTGTGTCAATTTCACTACTTTATGGGTAAAATATTTTTCAAACATTTTTCAACCATTGTATTGGTAATAAGTATTATACATATGAAGTTTCATGATTTTTCGAGTTATGTATAATTACTTATGCATTTTTGAAATTCATTTCTGATAATTGAAATTCGGAAATTTCAGTTATCAGTCGACTGCCATGAATGACAGTCGACTGATGATGAGGGGAAGTCGAATGTTGCCTGATAAAGTCTACTGCCAGGCTGATTTGGGTAAACAAGGTATGTTTAGCCCAATTTCAGCTATGTTAGGGTTCCCTAACCACTCCTAACCCTAAGATATGCTTTGGAAAGCATTAGAAAGGGTGAAAATCCATTGGATATGGATAAGGAGAGGTGTTAGGGTGATGTATCAATTTTAAGGTGTGGGTAAGTTCAATGTTGAACTTTGGACCTTAATGCTGATGGTTTAGAGTTCCTACAGACTTAGAGACTTCCCAAGGACATTGTTGGTGCAATGGTCAAGGGGGAGTTATCCATCTTGGGATGATGGATGTATATTCTTCCTTGTAAAGGGGAGAATGGGAACTTGAGATGCCCAATTTGGAAATTGGGAGAGTTCATAGGAGTACCTCTCTTAAGTGATATGGGACTTATTACTAGGAAGATTATAGGCATCCTAGGTGTTTTTGGACCAAGGGGGAGATTGTAAGATCTCATTCGAATATGAGACATTGACCTCCTTGGGGAGAACCTTTTTTATGTATGTCAAAAAGGGGGAGAATGTATGGAATTACCAGTTTGGAATAATTCGTAAGGGAATTTGAGTTAGGGGCCTAACTCAAGGTTGTTTTTGTCAAACATCAAAAAGGGGGAGATTTTTGGTGCAATCGGCCCAGGTCACGATTGCCGAGACTCGAGTATGACTCGAGTAGTGTTTTGATGTTTGCAATTGATGTCTGACATGCGTTGGGGAGATTGGTACAATCGACCCAGGTTAATATTTGATGTTTGATGATGGTTTTACAATTATCATGGGAGAAGTCCAAGCTTGAGTCTTGGCATGGAAAGTCCAACATAGGTTGGCAAGGGAAAAGTCCAAGCATGGGTCTTGGCATTTGGAAAGTCCAACATTGGGTTGGCAAGGAAGTCCAAAGGGTGTAGTCTTGGCAACGTAAGTCCAAGGGTGTAGTCTTGGCGGTGAAAGTCCAAGTCATGGGTACTTGGCATTTGAGAAGTCCAAGGGGAATATTGGCGGCGTAAAGTCCAAGGTGTAGGGGATCGATGTTGGCTGGCAAGAGAGGGGTGAATAGCCCTCTTTCGTCGTACGGTGGAATATGGTCGTTCTCGTTGCGTGCTTGTCTACAATTATCGTTAGCGCAGCGGAATACTAATACAAATATGAAGACGAACAACAAATACAATCACACAAGAGACAACACGATATACGTTGTTCGAAACCAAACGGTTCATACTCCATGGGCGAGCTCACCGAGCTCTAGTTATGCGCACGACACTAACTAAACTCCTTCTCGACAACACGTCGGAGGTGAAGAAACCTCGTACAAGCTATTACAACAGTAATACTACAAGAAATACAAAGACACTAAGAAATACAACAAAAGAACGTTTTACAACTCTTGGCTTTAAGTGCTTTCTTGTTGCTTGCTTTGGTTGGCTCTTGAAGGACTTGAATGCAGCGGTAATTCCCCTTCAAAGTCTCTCTTAAAGTCTTGGTGAAATCTCCCATCTTGAGCTCCATTTATAACCTACATCAAGCTGATTTTGCGCACATCAGTCGACTGATCATGACCATCAGTCGACTAGTCCTGTAGCCGTTGTCTCACAATGGCTAGATCCACGTTGGTCAAGTTCCAACAGATCACACATCAGTCGACTGATGGTATCCATCAGTCGACTGGTAACCTATCAATCGAGTGTTGGCGAGCTCGACTAGCTTCTGTGCCCGTGCACAGTGCTATCAGTCGACTGCTTCCCTTAAGCAGTTGACTGATTATGTTAATGGTCGACTGCCCTTCCTTGGCAGTCGACTGATCAGCCAGACTCTGTTCAGTCGAACACTGGTCGAACTCATACGACCTAGAGCAGTCGACTATCACCTATGCCAGTCGACTATTGTCGGGTAAAACCTCAAACATCAAGCTGTTTGAGCATCTGAAAACTAGTCTTAGCCACTTGGCCAAGTCCACATCATCCCTCATGGAGTTCTCCACCGAAGCTCTCTTCCCTCGGCCTACGTCCCTCGGATGCGCCAAGTGCACGGCTTCGCAACGCCATTCTTCACATCTCTTGCCCTCGAAGTATAATTCCCTTGGGCCTCACTCCATTCGCTCCCCGTCTGGAAGGTCCCTCGGATGCACCAAGCACATGGCTTCGCAATGCCATCCTTCACCGACTCAAGGGTCCTGAGCTTAGTGAACTTGCCAAGTCCTTAAGACTTCCCACATGCACCAAGCGCACGGCTTCGCAATGCATTTCTCACCAAGCACCAAGCGAACGGCTTCGCAATGCTTTGGATTTTCCGACACCAAGCCCCATGCTTGGATTTTCCATGCCAACTCCATGTTGGACTTTCCACACCAAGCCATATGCTTGGATTTTCCATGCCAACACCATGTTGGACTTTCTTATGACAATCCCATATCATAAGTTTTGTCTATCATCAAAATACTGCTCGAGTCAAACTCGAGTCAACCTGGCCGATTGCACCAACAATCTCACCCTATTTGATGATTGACAAAACTATCCCTCAGGTCTACCAATTCTCCCATATTGGCAATTCTCACATCCCAAATGAGAATTCCAAACCTAATTGGTAACTTGGTAACTTCTCCCCCTTTTTGACATTACATCAAAATGGTCCTCAAGGGATTCAATGTTTCATATCCCAATAAGATCTTACAATCTTCCCCTTGGCATGCCCTCAATCTTTCTAGTGATCCCATATCACTTAAGAGAGGCAACCCAATTTTCCTTCCATGAGGAAATACACATCCATCTTCCCATGATGGATACCTCACCCTAGAGGCTTGCTCCCCCTTGACCATTGCGCCAACAATGTCCTTGGAGAGTCCCTAAGCCAATAGGAACATAAAACCATAAAAATTAAGGTAAAGTTCAACAATGTACTTCCATACACGTTAAAATTGATACTCTCCCTAAACACTTCTCCTAATCCATGTCCAATGGATTTCCACCCTTTCTAATGCTCTCCCAAGCATGTCCTAGGGTTAGGAGTGGTTAGGGGACCAAAACACAGCTGAATATGGGCCTAACCACCAAGGTTTACCTGAAATCAGCATGTTCCAATCGACTGTGTCAGATACCAATCGACTGGGATTGGCATCAGTCGACTGGTCCTCATGTCGGTCGACTGATAACTGCATTTGTAGTTTGCTGAATTTCATAAATGAATTTCAGAAATTCATAAGAAAATATACATAAGTTGATAAATCTTGAAATTCGGTATGTATATTACTTATCACAATCATTATGGGTGAAAAATATTAGAAAATGATTTTACCCACAAAATAGCGAGATTGATACAAAGTCCAAAAGTTAAGAAAAGCTTCAGTAAAGAGCCCTCTTTGTATTATCTCATCCAATGGTGATAGCTATCAAAAGATAGACTTCACAAAGGTTTTTCAAAATGTTTTTGAAACCTTTAATTCATTTTTCCTAAACATCTCACTTGTATCTAGATGTGTAAAACACATACAAGGCAATTAATCTAGTGAGATGTGGGTTTTTGTTCTTTAGTGGTCTCATGCATATTTCTAAGCAATATTATTTGATTCCCATCAAATC
The DNA here is from genome assembly GCA_025175895.1 of Wurfbainia villosa. Lineage (NCBI taxonomy): Eukaryota > Viridiplantae > Streptophyta > Magnoliopsida > Zingiberales > Zingiberaceae > Wurfbainia > Wurfbainia villosa. The sequence continues at coordinate 114,731,803 of CM045990.1, read as the reverse complement.
ATGCCATAGTCCTTAATTTCATTTTAGTTATATGCATGATGATGATTATGGCATAAATATGATTTAACTAAGCATTTGCCAAAATCATGTTGTCATGGCATGTGAATGACATTTTAGCATATTAGACATATAAAGAATAAGTCTAAACATGATCATGACGATCTTAGAGATAAAAATGAAAATGATGTCATGACATGGCAAGGCAAATAAATCATGGCAAGTAAAATATACTAAGGTATAAAATACCTAAGTGTTAAATCCAAAATGCCATTTCTAGGAATAAATTCCATTTTGCCTTAATACCATCATTCCCCTTAGTGTGCCAAAAACCCAAAATGACACACCAATACCTCTATGACCTAATTGTGTCAATTTAATCATTTTTCTTCATCTCAAACTATATTGGCACACCCTAATGTGTCAACTCACAATGGCCAAGTTAACTACCCATCCACTTAGGGTTGACACACCCTAACCCATCTAGCGTGAATCGATCAAACTCTTAAAAAGCTAATACCTATTGGAGCTCCTTGGGTGAACAAGGTATTCTCTAAGGATAACTTTCCTAGATACCTTCCTAATGACCCATTTAGGCTTTAAAGCCATTGTCTTTTGGGTCTTTCCTAGGTCAACTCTAGAGGTGACTTCTCTTTTGACCTTCCCAGTGGCTACATTTTATTTCTTTGAGGTCTTAGCCACTAGAAACAAACCATGGCTAGACTTAGGGATGACTTCCCTATTAGCCTTGGTTTTTCTAGACCTAGAAATAGTTCCATAATCAAATGGAACATTATGATAAGTCTTCTTGGGCTTAGATTTGTGACTCAAAACTTCCTTGCCCCTAGACCATTTTTGAAGCCTAGGTCTTGACTTTTGGCCATTTGAGCCTAGAATTGAATTTTCTATTATTCTAAGGGTTTTCTCCATTTTCTCAAGTCTTTACCTCAAGACTTGGTTTTCTAACTCTAATTTTCTCAATTTTGAGTTTTCATTTATCTTTTGGGAAATGTTCTTCTTCTTAGCCATATGCCTAGATTTCTTAGGGTTAACATCCAAATTTTCTTCAATTCTCCTAATTGACTCCCTAGGCAAGAATGATCTAGTATTATTTGTCCTAGGTTTGTCCTTAGAGAAACTTACATGCTTCGCACCTAAACAATAAACCTTATTATTTCTACTAGCATGCTTTTCATTAATAATGGCAAGAGAACTAAAATAATTTTTAGCAAGCATTTTAACTTTAGAAATTGAAAGTGCATTATTTAAATATACCTTAGGGTTAGCTTTAGAAGCTCCCCCTACATGAGATACACCTTCTTGCCCTTTCTTCCTCCCCCTAGGGCATTGACTTCGGTAGTGCCCCTTTTGATTGCATTTAAAACACATAATGTGCTCTTTGCTTCTAGTTGTGGGGACTCCGGCATCCTTTGACTTTTTGTTGACTTTTGGTGCCGATGCCTTTTTCTTAGCCAATTTTGGGCATTTATTCTTGTAATGCCCTTTCTCCTTGCACTCAAAATAAATTATATAATCTTTATCTAAAATTATAATACTTGAGTTACCTAAGGATGTGGTGGAGGCCTCTTCACTTCTTCCGGAGGTAGAAGCTTCATTTTGATCTTGCTCCGGAATGGAAATCCTTTCCTCCCCCTCAATGCTAGAGGTGGAGGTCTCCACCAAATCATCAACATCTTCAAAAGTGGTGGGTGCTTCTTCCTCGGCATTCTCGTCTACTTGTGCCGGTTGGAAATTTTCTTGGAATTTTATGATCTTATTCCATAGCTCTCTTGCATCCCTATAGTCACCCAATCTAGACCAAATATGGTTAGGTAACAAATCACTAAGTAATTTTATTACCTCGAGGTTTATCTTGAAGTCCTTGATTTGGTCTTAGGTCCACCTTCACTTCTCAATGTGCTTGTTGTCTTTGTCCCTCGGCATCTCAAAACCATTTTTTACAATAATCATATAATCAAAGTCGGTTTCGAGATATACCTCCATCCGTTTCTTCCACCAAGCAAAATCTCCATCGAATTTCGGTGGATGGATGTTATAGCCGGCCATCTTCGACGTAGTGCTTGTAGCGGTGGTTAGTCCACAAAAAGCACCTTGGCTCTGATACCACTTGTAGGGGATCGATGTTGGCCGGCTAGAGGCGAGTGAATAGCCCTTTTTCGTCGTACGGTGGAATATGGTCGTTCTCGTTGCGTGCTCCTCTACAATTATCATTAGCGCAGCGGAATACTAATACAAATATGATGACTAACAACAAATATAATCACACAAGAGACAACACGATATACGTGGTTCGGAACCAAATGGTTCCTACTCCAAGGGCGAGCTCACCGAGCTCTAGTTATGGCCACGACACTAACTAAACTCCTTCTCGACAACACGTCGGAGGTGGAGAAACCTCGTACAAGCTATTACAACAGTAATACTACAAGAAATACAAAGACACTAAGAAATAAAAGTAAAGAACGCTTTACAACTCTTGGCTTTGAGTGCTTTCTTGTTGCTTGCTTTGGTTGGCTTTTGAAGGACTGGAATGCAGCAGCAATTCCCCTTCAAAGTCTCCCATAAAGTCTTGGCGAAATCCCCCATCTTGAGCTCCATTTATAACTTGCATCAAGCTGATTTCGTGCGCATCAGTCGACTGATCGTGACCATAAGTCGATTGGTCCTTTAGCCGTTGTCTCACATCGGCTAGATCCACGTTGGTCAAGTTCCAACGGACCACACATCAGTCGACTGATGGTACCAATCAGTCGACTGGTAACCTATCAGTCGAGTGCTAGCGAGCTCGACTAGCTTCGCCCCATGGTATATATTATCACGATCGCTTCCCTTAAGCGATCGATTATGTCACGATTGTTCTCCCTTGGCGGTCGATCGATCACCGACTGTTCAGTCGAACACTGGCCGAACACCTACGACCTAGAGGAGTCCACTGGCACTTATGCCAGACGACTGATGTGGGGAAAACCTCAAACATCAAGCTGTTTGAGCATCCGACAACCAGTCTTAGCCACTTGACCATGTCCACCTCATCCCTCATGGAGTTCCCCACCGAAGCTCTCTTCCCTCGACCTACGTCCCTCGGATGCGCCAAGCGCATGACTTCGCAAAGCCACCCTTCGTGTCTCTTGCCCTTGAAGTATACTTCCCTTGGGCCTCACTCCATTTGCTCCCCTTCCGGCTGTCCCTCAGATGCACCAAGCGCACGGCTTCGCAATGCCATCCTTCACACACTCCAGGACCCTAAGCCTAGTGAACTTGCCAAGTCCTCAAAGAATTCCTACATGCACCAAGCGCACGGCTTCACAATGCTTTGGATTTTCCCACACCAAGCCCCATGCTTGGATTTTCCATTCCAACTCCATGTTGGACTTTCCACACCAAGCCCCATGCTTGGATTTTCAATGCCAACACCATGTTGGACTTCCCTATGACAATCCCATCTCATAAATTTTGTCTATCATAAAAATACTGCTCGAGTCAAATTGGAGTCAACCTGGGCCGATTGAACCAACACAAGGGTGGAGTCTTTGCAGCATAAGTCCAATGGTTGACGGCGTAAAGTCCAAGTGGAGTCTTGGCAGCATAAGCTCAATGTGCCTTGGCGGTGTAGACCACATTAGCATGATAATAGCTGATGGAAGCACCTGAAGGCTAGCGTATGGATGAACAAGTCATGGATGACTTGTAGGGATCCGATAGACATGAGGTTGATGGAGGTTGCTAAAAGCCTTAGGTCTAGGCTAAGGGTGGTCTAGAAAGTATGGAGGCACCGTACTTGGGTTAAAACCTCATGTTTGAGGTATATCAGTCGACTGGGACTATGGTCAATCCCTTTGTATGGAGCATCGTGCTTCAGTAAAGAGCCCTCTTTGTGTCATCTCATCCAATGGTGATAGCTATCAAAAGATAGACTTCACCAAGGTTTTTCAAAATGTTTTCAAAATGTTTTTGAAACCTTTAATTAATTTTTCTTAAATATCTCACTTGTATCTAGATGTGTAAAACACATACAAGGCAATTAATCTAGTGAGATGTGGGTTTTTGTTCTTTAGTGGTCTCATGCATATTTCTAAGCAATATTATTTGATTCCCATCAAATCATGCCATAGTCCTTAATTTCATTTTAGTTATATGCATGATGATGATTATGGCATAAATATGATTTAACTAAGCATTTGCCAAAATCATGATGTCATGGCATGTGAATGACATTTTACCATACATGACATATAAAGAATAAGTCTAAACATGATCATGACGTTCTTAGAGATAAAAATGAAAATGTTGTCATGACATGGCAAGGCAAATAAATCATGGCAAGTAAAATATACTAGGTATAAAATACCTAAGTGTTAAATCCAAAATGCCATTTCTAGGAATTAATTCCATTTTGCCTTAATACCATCATTCCCCTTAGTGTGCAAAAAACCCAAAATGGCACACCAATACCTCTAAGACCTAATTTTGTCAATTTAATCATTTTTCATCTTCTCAAACTATATTTGCACACCCTAATGTGTCAACTCAGAATGGCCAGGTTAACTACCCATCCACTTAGGGTTGACACACCCTAACCCATCTAGCGTGAATCGATCAAGCTCTTAGAAAGCCAATACCTATTGTAGCTCCTTGGGTTAACAAGGTATTATTATCTTGGGATAACTTACCTAGATACCTTCCTAATGACCCTTTTAGGCTTTAAAGCCATAGTCTTTTGGGTCTTTCCTAGGTCAACCCTAGAGGTGACTTCTCTTTTGACCTTCCTAGTGGCTACATTTTATTTCTTTGAGGTCTTAGCCACTAGACACATACCATGTCTAGACTTAGGGATGACTTCCCTATTAGCCTTGGTTTTTTCTAGACCTAGAAATAGTTCCATAATCAAATGGAACATTATGATAAATCCTCTTGGGCTTAGGTTTGTGACCCAAACCTTCCTTGCCCTTATACCATTTTTGAACCCTAGGTCTTGACTTTTTGCCATTTGACCCTAGAATCGAATTTTCTATGATTCTAAGGGGTTTCTCCATTTTCTCAAGTCTTTACCTCAAGACTTGGTTTTCTAGCTCTAATTTTCCCAATTTTGAGTTTTCATTTATCTTTTGGGAAATATTCTTCTTCTTAGGCATATGCCTAAATTTCTTGGGGTTAACATCCAAATTTTCTTTAATTCTCCTAATTGACTCCCTAGGCAAGATTGATCTAGTGTTATTTGTCCTAGGTTTGTCCTTAGAGAAACTTACATGCTTCGCACCTAAACAATAAACCTTATTATTTCTACTAGCATGCTTTTTATTAATAATGGCAAGAGAACTAAAATAATTTTTAGCATGCTTTTTAACTTTAGAAATTGAAAGTGCATTATTTAAATATACCTTAGGGTTAGCTTTAGAAGCTCCCCCTACATGAGATACACCTTCTTGCCCTTTCTTCCTCCCCCTAGGGCATTGACTTCGGTAGTGCTCCTTTTGATTGCATTTAAAACACACAATGTGCTCTTTGCTTCTAGTTGTGGGGACTCCGGCATCCTTTGACTTTTGGTTGACTTTTGGTACCGATGCCTTTTCCTTAGCCAATTTTGGGCATTTACTCTTGTAATGCCCTTTCTCCCTACACTCAAAACAAATTATATGATCTTTATCTAAAATTATAATACTTGAGTTACCTAGGGATGTGGTGGAGGCCTCTTCACTTCTTCCGGAGGTAGAAGCTTCATTTTGATCTTGCTCCGGAATGGAAATCCTTTCCTCCCCCTCAATGCTAGAGGTGGAGGTCTCCACCAAATCATCAACATCTTCAAAAGTGGTGGGTACTTCTTCCTCGGCATTCTCCTCTACTTGTGCCAGTTGGAAATTTTCTTGGAATTTTATGATCTTATTCCATAGCTCTCTTGCATCCTTATAGTCACCCAATCTAGTCCAAATATGGTTAGGTAACAAATCACTAAGTAATTTTATTACCTCGAGGTTTATCTTGAAGTCCTTGATTTGGTCTTGGGTCCACCTTCACTTCTCAATGTGCTTGTTGTCTTTGTCCCTAGGCATCTCAAAACCATTTTTTACAATAATCATATAATCAAAGTCGGTTTCGAGATATACCTCCATCCATTTATTCCACCAAGCAAAATCTCCATCGAATTTCGGTGGATGGATGTTATAGCCGGCCATCTCCGATGTAGTGCTTGTAGCGGCAGTTAGTCCACAACAAGCGCCTTGGCTCTGATACCACTTGTAGGGATCGATTTTGGCTAGCTAGAGGCGGGTGAATAGCCCTCTTTCGTCGTATGGTGGAATACTGTCATTCTCGTTGCGTGCTAATCTACAATTATCGTTAGCGCAGCAGAATACTATGTTGGAATGTATACTGAAAGCCTAGCTCTTTTTGTATGAACATTTTATTTTGAAATTAGAATCACATGATCATTGTTTGCACTTTATATTTATTATATGTGTGCATATAGTCTAATATTTTACATTGTAGATAACATGGTCCTTGGTGTGGCACAGAAGATCATGTTATCAGTCCCTTGTAGAATATAAGTAGAGGCTCACAACCAAGATGGTTTTGGACAAACCATTGGCATGGTTGTACTGTAGCTTGGTATTGTTTTGTCTTGAACATAGAGTTACACTAGTACACTTAGGTGTATTGAGCAGGACCGACATAGAGGTGATTCAATTTATTGGTGACTACATAATTGAATCGGACCTCGGATATTATGTTGTACATGCTCTTAATCCCGATATAATAACGGGCACATGTACTTAGTATTTATTTCTTTGATTTACCAAAGGGTGTGATTTAGATGGATTAAATCAATATGCCCGGTAAGTTGGGAAATGATATTATTTACATGGTGTGTCGTTGACTATAGGAGAAAACCGTGTCCTATATATTAGGTTGATGATGTCCCCTTGAGGAGCTCATAAGGTTCATCATATAAACCCAGCTGGTTGACTTAGTCAACATGATGATAAGGTTGAGTGGTACTACTCGAGGAGTTAGATGTTAATTGATTGATGGTCAGTAAATCAATTAATTAACGGACATTTGATATCTTAAACACGGGGAGATGGATGTACAAATAATATATGGAGCCCATATTGATTTATGGGGGTTGGTGAGGTAATTCAATGATGATCCTCTAGTGGAATGGAACATCATTGATGGATCAAGTTTGTGTGGTTCCGATCCATCGGGTGGCCAAGATCCAACTCCTCCTCATGGTCCCTATCGCAGCCTAATATAATCCTCATGAAGTCTAGATCCAAGGATGTAAAACAAAACTCTAGAACCAACGGTTGAGATTAAATCTCTAGATTCGACGGTTGGGATTAAATCCCTAGAACCGACGGTTGAGATTAAATCTCTAGAACCAACGGTTGAGATTAAATCTCTAGATCCGACGGTTGAGATTAAATCCCTAGAACCGACGGTTGAGATTAAATCTCTAGAACCAACGGTTGAGATTAAATCTCTAAGATTCGACGGTTGGGATTAAATCCCAAGAACCGACGGTTGAGATTAAATCTCTAGAACCGACGGTTGGGATGAAACCCTAGATCCGACGGTTGGGATGAAACCCTAGATCCGACGGTGGAGATTAAATCCCTAGATCCGACGGTGGAGATTAAAGGAGGCTTAAGCCCAATTCTATAAATAGAGGGCTAAGGCTTGGGCGGCAATTGAATGCTTGTGGATTAGGGTTTTGCCTATCTAAAAGTGGGCGGTAACAAACCCTAGAGGAGTTAGGGTTTTAGGCGGCTAGAAGTGGGCGGCAAGCTTTGTTCTCCCTAGGGTTTTGGCCGGCGCCCCTCATCCTCTTCTCATCCTTTGCCGGCGCTCTTCCCTTCATCCTTTTCTCCTTGGCCGGTGGAAACAAGGGCTAGGTTTCATCCTAGGAGATCTTGGCTGGCGCCCTCTTGCTTGCTTCTTGGTGGCCGGCGGTAACTCTTCTCAAGGTTGGCCAGCGCTCAAGAAGCTACTCATTGGCCGACGGTTATATCAAGCTCCTTGGCTTGGTGGTCGGTTCTAGATAGGAGGAGGAGTCTTTGTTTGGTTCTTCTCTTTGTTTGGATAGAGCAAGGAAAGGAAAAACGTGATCTAGGAGGCTTCTACTCGTGGAGGATCTTTGCCCACACAATGGCCACGAGGAGGATAGGACATACGGTAGAAGATCGAGAGGTATAAAAGTTTTACAACTTTTTTTTTGTCTTTGCATGTTCTTATGTGTTGATTATACTAGTTTGCATTTGTATGTATTTGTATAATCATGGACCCTGAAGACAAACACAAAAACCAACGATCCGTCTGTCGTCTCTTTCGCGGCTAATCAACTAGAAGAGTTGGGTTGCTTGAACAACTAGTTTGTTCAAGCGATCACTCAAGTTGTTAGCACGACGATGAATTGGTAGTGCTTAGGAAACTCATCCCATCCGAATTAGTTTTTTCATTAGTGAAAATTTTAATCCAGGGACATGGGAGCCAATGAGCCTCCGAAGCTAATCCTAACATACTAATACAAATATGAAGACTAACAACAAATACAATCACACAAGAGACAACACGATATACGTGGTTCGGAACCGAATGGTTCCTACTCCAAGGGCGAGCTCACCGAGCTCTAGTTATGCGCACGACACTAACTAAACTCCTTCTCGAAAACACATAGGAGGTGGAGAAACCTCGTACAAGCTATTACAACAGTAATACTACAATAAATACAAAGACACTAAGAAATACAAGTAAAGAACGCTTTACAACTCTTAGCTTTGAGTGCTTTCTTGTCGCTAGCTTTAGTTGGCTCTTGAAGGACTGGAATTCAGCAGCAATTCCCCTTCAAAGTCTCCCATAAAGTCTTGGCGAAATCCCCCATCTTGAGCTCCATTTATAACCTTCATTAAGCTGATTTCGTGCGCATCAGTCGACTGATCGTGACCATCAGTCGACTGGTCCTTTAGCCGTTGTCTCACAACGGCCAGATCCACATTGGTCAAGTTCCAATGGATCACACATCATTCGACTCATGGTACCAATCAGTCGACTGGTAACCTATCAGTCGAGTGCTAGCGAGCTCGACTAGCTTCGTGCGCGTACGATTCTATCGACCGATTGCTTCTTAAGCGATCGATTATGTCAATAAATAATCGCCCTCCCTTGCCACCGACCGATCACCAGACTGTCGATCGAACACTGGTCGAACACATACGACCTAGAGGAGTCGACTGACACCTACGCCAGTCGACTGATGTCGAGTAAAACCTCAAATATCAAGCTGTTTGAGCATCCGACAACCAGTGTTAGCTACTTGGCCAAGTCCACCTCATCCCTCATGGAGTTCCCCACCGAAGCTCTCTTCCCTCGGCCTATGTCCCTCGGATGCGCCAAGCGCACAACTTCGCAATGTCGTCCTTCGTGTCTCTTGCCCTCGAAGTATACTTCCCTTGGGCCTCACTCCATTCACTCCCCGTCCGGCGGTCCCTCGGATCCACCAAGCACACGGCTTCGCAATGTCATATTTCACCGACTCAAGGATGCTAAGCCTAGTGAACTTGCCAAGTCCTCAAGAATTCCCACATGCACCAAGCGCACGGCTTCGCAATGCATTTCTCACCAAGCACCAAGCGCACTACTTCACAATGCTTTGGATTTTCCCACACCAAGCCCCATGCTTGGATTTTCCATGCCAACTCCATGTTGGACTTTCCACACCAAGCCCCATGCTTGGATTTTCCATGCCAACACCATGTTGGACTTCCCTATGATAATCCCATGTCATAAGTTTTGTCTATCATCAAAATACTGCTCGAGTAAAACTGAAGTCAACCTGGGCCGATTGAACCAACACAAGGGTGGTATCTTTGCAGCATAAGTCCAATGGTTGACGGCGTAAAGTCCAAGTCGAGTCTTGGCAGCATAAGCTCAATGTGCCTTGGAGGTGTAGACCACATTAGCATGACAATAGCTGATGGAAGCATCTGAAAGCTAGCGTATGGATGAACAAGTCATGGATGACTTATAGGGATCCGATAGGCATGAGGTTGATGGAGGTGGCTAGAAGCCTTAGGTCTAGGCTAAGGGTGGTCTAGCAAGTATGGAGGCACCGTACTTGGGTTAAAACCTCATGTTTGAGGTGTATCCGTCTACTGGGACTATGGTCAGTCGACTGATGGGAGTCAACTACGGTTTGACTACGAGAAGATGGACGAGCAGTCGACTGCCAGCATTGGGCAGTCGACTGATGGCTTGAACAGTCGACTAATCTGGAGATCAGTCGACTGCTAGTCGATAATTCGGGCATAATGAGTTCTCCAGTCTAGTGATCAACCCGAACACTCGACTGATTGAGACATTAGTTGACTGATGGGTATAATCAGTCGACTAATTGTCTATCCCTTAGACATTTCCGACGTGGTTCATGTCGTTGTGAGACAACGGCTACAGGGGCAGTCGACTGATGGTCCCGATTAGTCGACTGCTAGGTAAAAAATAAGCCCGAATGTAGGTTATTAAAGTTGTTCGTGGAGAGGATTTTTTGCACCAGTTCTTGGATGTGTTTGGGGTGATTTGTTGCTGCAAATCAGGGTCTCCAAGTACAATTCAAGCAACCAAAGATTAAGCAATCAAAAGAGCATTTGAAAGTGTTTTTCCTTTACTTATAGTGTATTTTATATTTGTATTTGATTGTATCTATTCGTTTATTGTTGTAAACACTTGTATGAGGTTTCTCCGCCTCTGACGTGTTATCGAGAAGGAGTTCTATTAGTGGTGTTATCATCACTCGAGCTTGTAGAGCTCAATCCGTGAAGTAGGAACCATTCAGTTCCGAACCATGTTATATCGTGTTGTCTATTGTGCTTGTGTGTATTTGTTATTGCTCTATTTCCGCTGCACACTAATCAATTTGTAGCAAGCACAAAATGACTTCCATATACGATGAATCGCTATTCAACCCCCCCCTCTAGCGGTCACGAAAGTTCCTGCACCATGTTGTGTTGAGCGCCTTCTTCTTGGATGGTTTGTTCTTTAGTCTTGAGCAATCCGATTTGATGTGGCCCATCTTGTTGCATTCGTAGCATCTATAGTTGGAACTTTGCTTGGGTATGTTTTCCTTGGATTGCTTGATCGGGGATCTTCAGTTCTTGATCACCTTCCGAATTAGATTCACTAGTTCGGTTTCCATCTTGTCGTTCACCTCTGATTCGTACTCCTCTTCTTCTTCTTTGGGAGGTGGTTTTCTCGTCGTCTTCTTCTTTTGACCTGCAACCAATTCAATATCTTTCTCGACCGGGGTCGAGTTAGATTGTTCGTGTAGCTCAAATTCAAAAAAGAGTTCATCTTACCTAATCTTAGATAGATCTCTAGATACCTTGTAGGCATCAACCATGGATGCCCACAAGGTGGTCCTAGGAAATGCATTAAGTGCGTACCTGATCACATCTCGATTTTTGACTTTTAGTCCGATCGAGTGGAGCCCATTCATAATGTCTTGTATTCTTGCGTGCAATTGTGTGGCGGTCTCATATTCCTGCATTTTTAGATTAAAAAGTTTATTTAGAAGAAGGTCTCTTTTACATAACTTCGTGTCGGTGGTTCCTTCGTGAAGCTCGATGAGCTTATTCCAAAGGTCTTTCGTGATTATGAATGGTCTGACCTAGTTGAGCTCCTCCTTGGAAAGATTGCCTTGTAGGATTTGGGTTGCCTTTGCATCGGCCTTCACTTGACGATTCATGGCATTGGTCCACTTGTCGCAGTCTAGAAACTCGGCCTCTTCGTTGGTGGGTAGCGAGAATCCAGTTTGAATTACGATCCACATCTCTACTTGAGTTTTCAAGTAGCACTCCATCCGACCCTTCCAGTAACAAAAGTCATCTCCGTTGTAAAATGGAGGTCGGGCGGTGCTAAACCCTTGGAGATGGGCCATCAAAAACTAACCTTGCACACAAATAAAAATGACACAAAAAAGGTTGCCAAGAATCTTGTCTTGGATTAGTGGTGCGGGAAGAGAGACAACAAAAATTTAGATAAAAATAAATACGAAAAGAAAATAAAAAAAATGTTAGATTGGTGGTTGCACCAAATATTAGCGCCCTATCTCTGATACGAATTGTTGGATCAAAAGCAAGCTAGACGGGGGGTGAATAACGAGCATAAATTTTTTTTTTTCGTTTCGTTAAAACTCAAGTGACACAGCAGAAATTAAAATGCAAAAAGTAAAGGACACAATTTGTTTTTTTTTACTTTGTTCACAACCTAACGGTTGCTACTCCAAGGCCCTGCGATCCTAGACTGCGTACGGAGGGCAAGGCACTAAAGATCTCCTCCACGTTGGATGTAGGAGACAACGGTTACAATAAGAAGAAAGATAGAGGTAGAGGCACAATCCCACCTCTCCTCTTTACAACAAAAACTCAAGGATAAAAGCTCGAATATAAACTATAAAGATTGAAATGACAACTTTAAAATATACTGACGAAGATCAAGATTTGAATTGACGATGTGTCATCGGAGTTGGGCAGCGTTTCGAAGGTGTAGAGTAGTCGTTGATGATGCGGCATTGTGGGAGCACTTGGAGAGCAAATTAAATGACCTAAAGGGGTGAAACCCCTCTTCTTTTATAGTCCTCCAAGTCCTATCTCGTTGAGATCTAGATCTGGATCAAAAGGACACCTCACCCCAAGAAAAGGGGATCTTATCTTCACCTTCATCGAGTTGGACAGTTTGAATATCAGTCGACTGATGGCCTTGATCAGTCGACTGATGGCAACAACAATTGACTACCAAACGCCAACAGTTGTCTGCCAGCTAGGTTATTCAACAGCAACAAAGAGTTAGCACGAAAACACAAATAATAGTGAATTTGGAGGCTACTTACCGTCCGATCTCGACCTAGACCATCCACTGGAAGTCTTAGTCGGATCGCCGCCTAAAGTTTGTTGGTGCAGTAGGCACCTAAGTCGAACCTGAGTTTTGATTATAACAAACGATACAAAGTTAAGCTCATATCATTATCTCATAAGTTGAATCAAGTGTGCAGAAAAGTGCTATAGCTGGAGCTGAAGGCTAGCGACACCCGGAGGAAGCCGCGATGGTCGGGCGACACTCGAGTGACTTCGGAGGGAGCCGAAGGAATCGAGTGGAAGGTCGAAAGAGAAAGTGACACAGTAAGTATCGAGGTAAGCTCGTGTGTGTGCGAGTGTAAGTGAGGTCGTATCCTCCTTACGGGGATAGGCTTAAGCGTAGATCCGACCCAAGACATCCCATCAGTGGTCTAGGTCGAGATCAGACGGTTGGAGGACGTCGAAATAATGTTTTTGTTTAGCTAACTTTTCATTTCTGCTAGCATCAGTCGACTACCAGCTTGGAGGACTCATCACGCCGATCACCGATCGCGGTCGATTCGATCGATGTCGCCATCACGATCGATGACGGCTATCAATCGACTGTTGGTCAAGGATCAGCTTCAAGGAGTCAAGGATTATCACCTCATTTCAAGGGGAGTGGTGCTCAATTTTGATTGGCTAAAGTTCCTCTGGAAAAGGGGCTCAAAGGCTATAAAAGGAGGGCCTATCCTAGGGTTTCATCATCAATTCTAAGCTTCCAAAAGCCTCCGTAAAGCTACAACTCTCTGACAACGAAGTGCTTCCTCTCCGACGTCAAGGTTTAAATTGTTTTTATTTTGTTACATCAGTATAAGCTTTATTTCAGTTTATTCCATTATTTTCTCGGAGTTTTTATCGTAACGAGGAGAGGGGGAGTGTCCCTCTACCTAAAGCTTTTTGTGTGTTCTTGTATCGATTAACTCCTACCTCTAACGAGGAGGAGTTCTTTAGTGATTTGCCCTTCATGCGTGATCAAGGATCACTAGGGCCTTGGAGTAGTAGCCGAAGGCTACGAACCAAGTAAAAATCTATTTGTTTCTTTTAATTTTGATTTATCTTTCCGCTGCGTATAATTGTTTTGAAAGGAATTTGAAAAATAAAAGGTTTAGCCCTATTCACCCCCACCCCCCTAGTAATCTGCTTCGATCCAACAATTGGTATCAGAGCCGGGGGTGCTAAGATTTGGTGAAACCACCGATCTACCTTTTTACAGATTTTTTTTTCTCTTTTTATTTTGTTTATTTCGAAGTTATTTCATTTGGTTAGTTTTTCTCCCGCACTACTAATCAAAGACGCGAGTCTTGGTACATTTCGTGTGTTTGTGTCGTTGTTAGGTTTCTCATCTTCATCTCCTTGTTTCTTTTGTATCAATGGCCCATCTCGAGGGTTTTAGCACCGTCCGACCTCCGTTTTACAATGGAGATGACTTCCGTTATTGGAAGGTTCGGATGGAATGCTTTCTTAAAAATCAAATCGAGATGTGGATCATAATCAAAACGGGATTCACACTTCTGACTAATGAAGTGGGTGAATCCTTGGATTATGACCAATGGACCATTGTGACAAAAAGACAAGTTGAAGCCGATGCCAAGGCAACTCAAATCCTTCAATGTGGCTTGTCCAAGGAGGAGCTTAATCGTGTCGGCCCCTTCATCAGCGCAAAGGACCTTTGGACAAAGCTAGTGGAGCTACACAAAGTGACCGATGAAGCCAAGATATGTAAGCGCGATTTTTTGTTTAATAAATTATATAATCTAAAAATGCAGGAACACAAAACAATGACACAACTTCACGCTCGCGTTCAAGACAAAGTCAATAGCCTACACACGATCGGGTAAAAGGTCGAAAACTGCGACCTTATAAGGTATGTTCTTAACTCCTTTCCGAGGACTACCTTGTGGGCATCTATGGTCGATGCCTACAAGGTCTCCAAGGATCTTTTGAAACTTAGGTTAGATGAGTTATTTTCTGATTTCAAACTTCATGAGCAGTCTAACTTGGAACCCAAGAAGTGTATAACACTTTTTGCAGGTTCGAGGAAGAAAATCGCAAGTAAGCCACCCCCGAAGGAAGAAGAGGATGAGTCCAATTCAGAGGTCGACTTGGAAATGGAGGCCAAACTAGTCAACCTAGTTTGGAGGATAGTCAAGGGCCGAAAATGAACCGTCACTCGACCCAATGAAGGTAAGCCTAAAAGTTTGAATATTAGATGTTACAAATGCAACAGGTTTGGACACATCAAGTCCGAATGCCCAAAACTCAAGAGCAAAGCACCAAAACACAAAAAGGCACTCAACACTACATGGGAAGAAGCATCCAAGGAAGAAGATGATGATCGTGTCCTCATGGCTAAACCAGTGGAATCGGAGATGGAGTCAGAACCGAAACACGAATCGGAAACCGATGATGAGTCGGACTGTGAAGCACTATTCAAGACAAGCCACAGATACACATCCGATTCAAAAGATACACTCAAGGTAAGTCGATCCCTTATTAGTACGCTTTATAGTGCAATTAAGTTCTTAACTAGGAAATTAGCTAAGTCCGAGTCCAAGGTCAAGACCCTAGTTGAGGAAGTTAAACTCCTCAAACACGAGGTCTCCCTAACCCCTTCGACTAGTCGAGTTCGAGAGGATAACTCAACTCAGGTTGAAAATCTTGAAGTTGAGAACTTACTCTTGAAGAGTCAAGTCGAAGATCTTAGGAGCACATTGGAAAGGTTTACTTTGGGATCCAAAGGACTTGACCTCCTACTTGGATCGCAAAGAGTCATGTACAACAAGACAGGACTAGGGTTTAACTCAAATACGACCAACAAGTCGTATATGTCGATTGTAAGTCGACATAAAAAAATGTGTCCAAGCATGGGTCCCTAAGACCGCCTTGATTTCAAACTTAGGATCGAACCAATATTGGGTTCCCAAGGACCAAATCCACTATGTGGAGAGATCGAACCGATTCAACGGTCCAGAGGGAGCCAGTACGTATTTTAACTTAGAAATTGCATGCTTAGGTTCTTTATTTAGTTTGATTTTTCTTTTTAGAATGGTTAGATAGGACTATAACTTGTCAATACTTGATAACATAGTATCAGGGAGCGGCGAGATGATAGTACACTAGGAAAGCGGAGTCTTGTGTATTCAGACTAGATAAGGCATATCTAGTTCGATGCACTTGACTGAGCGGAACTAGCTGAAGCTACCTCACCGTATCCTAGACTAGTTAGACCAGGAAGTGGTCTTAGGTGAGTCAAGTCTCTATTTTCTTGAAAATGACTTTGTCTAAGGAAGTGATCATTGTTCCGATCAAAGAAGGCCTCTGTGCCTCACCATAACCTGGAAGCCATGATCTTGAAAAGGTGACTTGATAAGCCTAAGGTCAAATCAGAATCTAACGCAAGGTTGACAAGTGTTTAATTTATTAAATTTAAATAGAGTAAAATTGGAAGTCATCTCACAAGAACATATAGGGTTAACATGTTTGATCATGTAGACATGGGTGAAATGATTTAGGTTAATAATCTTCAACCAATCATTAATAAATCCAATATCCAATCCAACTACCTTGTGTGTAGGATCAATGGATGTTGGACAATGGTTACTCCTAACACATGACCGGGGACCAATTGATAACTACCATTTTGTCGAGTTATTTTGGTCCTTAATATCACTATTTTAATCCTCTCGTGTGTTTATTTATCGATTATTTACATGTTTTATGAGTTGGATATATTTTTGGACCTTATTGTAAATTCTCCAAATTTTTGGACTTATATGCAAATTTTACATCTTAATTGAAGGAGATCAAGATGAGCTACTAGACTAGACTCGAGTTGGATCAAATATGGCTTCATCTAGAGCTAGAAGGATATTTTAAGCTGGATCAATCTGGACCTTTTATCATGATCGAGGGCAATTTAATCAAGAGATCATATTTGAGCAATATGGACCGTCCGATCAAAGCGGCTTGATTCTAAGCTATTTACCCAGATCTAGAGAGATCCGGTCCATACATATTGATCTGTACATCTAAGCTCTTCATCCAAATTCGATCGATCGTGATTATCCCTTCGGATGGATCAGATCCATTCATTCAAATTCCGAAGAATCTGAGCCGTTGGATGCACAACCCATTAATGGATTAATCAAGGCAATCAAAACCTAGGTTTAATGGACGGCTGGGATTGAAAGTTGCTTGGATCGGACGGCTACAAAAATCCATTTAATTTCTCCTTCATCGCACATTTGGAGCAGCCGACATTCCCTTTCCTCATCCGCGATTTCCACCCGACGCCATGCCCACCGCCGCGCTCATCTCCTCCCTCACCGGTCGCCGGAGAGGAAGGGGATCCCCTCCTTCTCCGGTGACCGGTGCTAGGTCTCCTCCATTTTACCCTTCTCACGGATTTCACTCGACGCCATTTCACTGCCGCCAACCATCTCCGCTCCGAGCTCAGCCGCTGTCGATCAATCGGAGGCGGGATTCCTCTTCGGCGATCGGTCCGGCCAGCTCCTCCTTCATCGATCCGGCAGTTCCATTTCCAGCTTCTTCACATAGATTTCCGGCAGCCCTGTTTCTAGCATTTCGTCGTTCAAACAGTAATTTCTTCTTCGGTCCATGTGTTTTGATTGTCTTTTAATTTAGCTTGTTGAATGTTTGTAGTAGATTCAATCCTCCATGTTTAAATTGCACGAATTCGATTTAATTGATTTCATGCACATGTAGTGTTTGGTTAAATGCTTCTTAGAGTAATTAGGTTGTAGTTGATTAGTTTAGATTTAATTTCCTATTATGTTTTACTCTCATGTTATTCTGCATATTTAAATTCCTGTACTTTCTTGTTTGAATGCTTAGTTTAGGTTTCTTTTAATTTCATCACACTCGTAGTTTAGTTAGATTAGAGCTTAATTTTCTTGCATTGTCTTTCGTTTGGTAGGATTAGCCTTTTAAAATCCAAAACCCCTAATCTTCAATAGAAAACCCAAGCAATAATTAGAAATCCTAAGTTTACTATTTTGTCAATTACACTCGTTGGGAAACGATCCGGGTCATCCACTATGCTATATTAGTGTAGTTAGGAGGTTCGGTAATTAATTTGAAACGGTACCACACGACACAAATCACCGCTATCAAATTTTTTATTCCCCCATACTTATTCTTGCACGTCCCGAGCAAGTAAATAAAATTAAAAACATCTGAAAGTATATTTCCCTAGCAATTCTCAAGCATACATAGAAAATCGTGAAAGAAAGTTACCTAGGATTATCAATTCTCAGAAACTCAAACAATCATGGACTCAAATCTTGCACAGGTTAACAAGCATGGTAACTTCAATCCATTATGAATAGACTAAGAATGATTAAGCCTCACAAGGTAAGTGGTGGTTTCTCTCGCTCTCAAAAGCATGTAATAGTGGATTTCACTCAAGCTACTCATGGTTTATGAACTACCATATGCTTGTTTTTCTTCTAACTTCACCACTATATACACATAAGAATGCACAATCACTGAAGGTTTATTAAGAATGTAAGAGAAACATGAATAAAAGGAAAATGACAATATCTGTGAATGAAAAGAAAGATAAGAAATGACATAGCTAAGGGAATGCAAGTAGAAGATATGAAAATACTGGAATGCTACATAGATGAGTACAAGAAAGAATTGTCCTAAATTTTTTTTCTTCCAACCCAATAAATATGTAGACAACCCTTATCACATTCTTCAATACAAATCTACTCATGATATACAATAAATCTCTCAATAATTGCAACAAGGGATGTCGTTAACAAAAATACTATCACCCATAAATAAAAATGAATGGCACCACATGTCAAAATTTTCACAATATTTTTTTTTATTATTTATTTCATGGGCACCCAATTTATTTTTTTTTTCAACTTTTTTTTTCCAGTTTTTCAACTTTTTTTCTTTTTTTTCAACTTTTTTTCTTTTTTTTTTCAACATGTAGTGCACTTCCCTATGCTCCAACATCAAGCTCAGCAAAAAAGATAAAGAACATGGCTAGCTCATGGTGATCAAGCACAACTCGCCTCTGCTTCCACTAAATTCTCCTGAGCTACTCTCTTCCCCACACTTAAATTTTTGTCCGTCCCGGGCAAAAACTCATCATGAAACATCCAATATTCCACATCCAAGAATAGAAATAGAGAGAAAAAAATGACATGATGAAAATGCAAGGATAGAAAGATAACAGAATGAATAATGAACATGACATGACGTATGATAAAGAAATTATTTAAGTAGCATGTGGCAACAAAAGTAGTGAAGGGGAAACATGTGAGAATGCCTTCATAGTAATCATGCAAACCTATAGTTGTGTGGTCTCAAAAGAATCAAAGCAAGTTCTAGAGTTACAATAACCACAAGTGCACCACACACAAGCAATAAAAACAGGCACAATCCTCACTAGGAATGAAAAAAAATCATCTTAATCTATCAACATAGAATCCATCACCACAGAGTAACCATATGCAATCAAATAATCCATTCATGACAATAAATCCTCAAAACTTTACAATCAAATTTAACTAGCTTTTACGACTTCTAAGATGATATAAAGGAATGTATAGGAAATTTATTTGAAAAACTGACAAAACAAAAACTCAACAACCAAAACATAACAACTAAAATAAAAACAAATGAAGTAAAAGAAATTTATATACAAAGGAAAAGAAAAGAAGATAAGAAAAGGAATGAACTCCCCTGGGGTCCTAGCGGTTGGAGGCGGTTCAGGAGTAGTAGGCAGGCTAGGAGTAGAGTGGATTGAGTGGAAGTGAGCGTCTTCTTCATGTGATATATGTCGTAAAGTCTAGCTCCCTCCATCATCATCTTCATGAAGGTTCTTCTAGGTGGATGAGAATAATTCTAGTGTAAAATCCAACCCAGAAGTAGAACAATAAGAGCTAAGATGAATTCCACTCCTTTCACTATCGTCTTCTCAAAGGCTATCTCAGGCGATCGAAGATGATTTATTTAGAGCAACCAGTCTGGAAGCTGGACTGCTATATTTTGTATTAGGGCCTTGTTTAGCAGAAATATGAGAGGCTTAGGCTGTAATAGGAGTGTCCAGTCTGGGGCTCTCCAGCTATCCATCACTCCTATAGAAATCATCTTGATATCTTCAGAGCAATTCTGGTCAGGCTTATCAGGTAGTTGCACATCTGAACATAACAATTCTGCAGACGTTGTCTCCTTTATCACATCATCAACCTCAATATAAGTAACAGTATCTGCTACATCTGAAATATCATGTACAACATCAATAATACCACAAACAGGAGGATCAATATCATCTACAATAATATCTGCACTCTTATCAACAATAACATCCACATCATTCACAACTTCACTACCATAGCACATAGAAATATCGGAGTCCTATAGAGTAGCAGGATCATAAACTTGGCTATCACATACTCCACAATCCATCTCCTCTAGCGCATCGATATCTAGAGAAATGGTCTCTGACGAAGGCCGAATAAATCCTTGTGCTTGCCTCTGCTGGGACTGCTGTGGGCTATTAAGCATTGGGATATTCTGGAACTCAGGAACCAACCTCTGAAATGCTGGTGGAGGCTGATAAGAATGTTGTGAATTCACAGCCATGACCTTAATAAGTTTTCTAGCTTGAGCAGGGGTCTTGTTGACTAGGGCCCCTCCACTAGCTACATCAAGCATACACCTGTCCATAGGAAATAATCCATCATAGAAGTGCAGGATGAGTAGGTGATCGCTAATTTGGTGATGGGGGCAACTAGCACACAATCTTTTGAATCTCTCCCAATACTCATATAGAGTCTCTCCTATCATTTGCTCAATACCACAAATGCTCTTCCGAATTTCTTTGGTCTTGGATGTAGGGAAAAACCTTTCCAAAAAGGCTTTCTTCATTTCACTCCAACATGTAATAGAGCCAGAAGGAAGATAATAGATCCAATCCTTTGCCCTATCTGATAAAGAGAATAGAAATACTCCGAGCATAATGTCCTCCAGTGATATACCTCGTGGCTTCATTGCTGAGTATACCATATAAAATTCTTGCAAGTGCCTAATTGGATCTTCGCTAGCATAACCATGGAATTTCGGAAGCAACTGTACAATTTCAAAGAGTTCAACATCCACATTTAATTCAAGAAACTGAATGGAAAAAGATTGACTAGCAACATTTGGTGTGGTGAGTTCCCTGATAGTTCTGTTTATCCCTGAATCATAAGCCTGATGAAAGCCTCCTAATCTCTGATAATAGGGATCCATGATCAAAGAGATTTCCTATTTTTATCCTGAAACACTAGAAAATAAAATCAAAAGATACAGGAAACATGCAAAATAAAACACATGGATATACAAGACATAAAAAAATGAAGCCCTAAACACAAGTTTTTGAATTTTGATTTTTTTTTTAGAAAAATAGGCAAAAAAATCCTAAGTCTACCAAGCATCATTACATTCCCCGGCAACGGCGCCAAAATTTGATAGCGGTGATTTGTGTCGTGTGGTACCGTTTCAAATTAATTACCGAACCTCCTAACTACACTAATATAGCATAGTGGATGACCCGAATCGTTTCCCAACGAGTGTAATCGACAGAATAGTAAACTTAGGATTTCTAATTATTGCTTGGGTTTTCTATTGAAGATTGGGGGTTTTGGATTTTAAAAGGCTAATCCTACCAAATGAAAGACAATGCAAGAAAATTAAGCTCTAATCTAACTAAACTACGAGTGTGATGAAATTAAAAGAAACCTAAACTAAGCATTCAAACAAGAAAGTACAGGAATTTAAATATGCAGAATAACATGAGAGTAAAACATAATAGGAAATTAAATCTAAACTAATCAACTACAACCTAATTACTCTAAGAAGCATTTAACCAAACACTACATGTGCATGAAATCAATTAAATCGAATTCGTGCAATTTAAACATGGAGGATTGAATCTACTACAAACATTCAACAAGCTAAATTAAAAGACAATCAAAACACATAGACTGAAGAAGAAATTGCTGTCCGAACGACGAAATGCTGGAAACAAGGCTGCCGGAAATCTATGTGAAGAAGCTAGAAATGGAACTGTCGGATCGATGAAGGAGGAGCTGGCCGGACCGGTCGCCGGAGAGGAATCCCGCCTTCGATTGATCGGCAACAGCTGAGCTCTGAGCGGAGATGGCTGGCGGCAGTGAAATGGTATCGAGTGAAATCTGTGAGAAGGGGAAAATGGAGGAGACCTAGAACTGGTCACCGGAGAAGGAGGGGATCCCCTTCCTCTCCAGCGACCGGTGAGGGAGGAGATGAGCGCGGCGGTGGGCTTGGCGTCGGGTGGAAATCGCGGATGAGGAAAGGGAATGCCAGCTGCTCCAAATGTGCGATGAAGGAGAAATTAAATGGATTTTTGTAGTTGTCCGATCCAAGAAACTTTCAATCCCAGCCGTCCATTAAACCTAGGTTTTGATTGCCTTGATTAATCCATTAATGGGTTGTGCATCCAACGACTCAGATTCTTCGAAATTTGAATGAATGGATCTGATCCATCCGAAGAGATAATCACGATCGGTCGAATCTGGATGAAGGGCTCAGATGTACAGATCAATATGTACGGACCGGATCTCTTCAGATCTGGGTAAATAGCTTAGAATCAAGCCGCTTTGATCGGACGGTCCATATTGCTCAGATATGATCTCTTGATTAAATTGCCCTCGATCACGATAAAAGGTCCAGATTGATCCAGCTTAAAATATCCTTCTAGCTCTAGATGAAGCCACCAACTTAAGTTTTCAAAGCTTCAATTCAAATGACAAGGATCGGTAGCCTTCGGAAACAACGGCAAGCTCAAAATCATCAGATCAAGTGATATTGAGATCAACTCTAACTTTATTATTCAAAATGTCTTATTGGTAGAAAATTTTCAATATAATCTACTTAGTGTATGCCAATTGTGTGATAATAACTATAAGGTCATATTTCTAGAAAATGAATGCGTAATTAATACAAATGAAACCTCTAAAACAATCCTTAAGGGAACCAGAAATAACAATATTTACACTATTAACTTAACTAACTTCTCAACAAGGTGTCTTATGACACGGCAAGAGGAATCATGGTTGTGGCACCGACGAACCCACCAGTTGCGTGGGCAGACATATGTAAGCCTAAAGAGGTAGGTGGTCTGGGATTAAGGGAACTAAAAGCATGGAATATGGCACTTCTGACGAAACTGCTATGGAGAATACAGAAGAAGCAGGACACGTTATGGATCCGCTGGGTCCATCACACCTATTTACAGCGACAAGGAGTGTGGGAATGGCAGCGCAAACACAACGACTCCCCATTAGTGAAAAAGCTTATATGCATTAAGGATAGCATTATGGCGTTAGCAGGTACTGCAGGGAAAGCAGAGGAAATATTAGATGCATGGTTTGGCCAAAGTAAAGGAGGTGTCAAGAGAGCATATGATCACTTCAGGATTACAAGCTCTAGGAAAGCGTGGGTGCAGACGGTATGGCAGCTGGACATCCAACCCAGCCACAGGTTCACGTTATGGATGCTGGCGAAAGGGAAGCTACCGGTGCGAGCTGGGAAGGAGTACCTAGATGACCGAAGCTGTGTTTTCTGCAAACAAGAGGAGGAGACAATGGACCATATTTTTTTCAAATGCGGGCAAGTTCAACAGCTCTGGAATAGAGTAAGGAGATGGCTACGGATGAGGCCGAGAATGCAGACATATCGTCAAATGTTGCGCATATTCAGACTGCACTATAAAGGACGCAGCAGTATCAATAGAGCCAGACATCTAGCCATGGCAGCAATGATACATTATATTTGGCGGACGCGAAATGCCATGAAATTCGAAGATGCAAGGTTTGACGGTGAGGGGATCCTCCGGAAGATTCAAATACATGTATACATGGCTCTGGAGGACTGTGATCTTCAGGACTACATAGACAATGGATGAAGATGGCAAAGTTAGGGCAGTTGTCAGGACGCCATTCCCAGGACACTCTCTGGTCTAAGTACATCCCTCTTCCTCTTCATACTCTCACTCGCTTTTGTTTTTGGTCACAGGCTTGGTGGGGTGTCTTGTTATTCTCTCGTGTGCTTTGTTTCAACTGTCGGTGTAAAAAAAAAAAAAAAAAAAAAAAACTTGATGTTTATTTGGACAGAGTGGTTTATTTGGACAGAGTGGTTTCGAGCAGGGTGGTTTTGGGCAGAGTGGTTTGAGATGTTTATTTGGACAGAGTGGATTATTTGGACAGAGTGGTTTGAGAGGGCAGAGTTTAGTCTTGCAAGTAATGGCAGGGTGGTTTTGAGCAGGGTGGTTTTGGGCAGAGTGGTTTGAGAGGGCAGAGTTTTGCAGAGTAGTTTTGAAAGAGTGGTTTTACTCCTCCAGGGGGGTTTTTGGCAGGGCAAGCATGGCCAGGATGGTTTTGAGCGGGGTGGTTTTAGCAGGGCGGTTTTCACAGCACCAGGCAAGTGATGGCAGGGTGATGGTAAGGTGGTTTCGAGCAGGGTGGTTTTTGAGCGGGATGGCTTTTGTATCTCCAGGGCAGTTTTTTGGTAGGGTGGTTTTACATGGCAGAAGTCAAGCCTACAAACACTCCCAGGACGGTATCGAACTGGGCAGTAGAAGGGTGGTCTTCGCAGCTCCAGGGCGGTTTTTTGCAGAGTAGTTTTGGAAGAGAGCTTATTCTCCTCCAGGGCGGTTTTGGCAGGGCAAGCATGGCCAGGATGGTTTTGAGCAGGGTGGTTTTAGCAGGGTGGTTTTCACAGAACCAGGGCGGTTTGGTCAGGGTAAATTCTCTCCAGGGTGGTTTTGACAGAGCGCCTGATCAAAAAAAAAAAAAAAAAGCCAGAGCGGTATTGCCCCAGGGAGGTTTTTGAGTCACGCTCCTCTTTCAAATCAAAGGTGCCCAGAGCAGTTTTGTTTTCTCAAAGCCAGGACAGTTTCATGTAAGAGATGGAGCAACCTTGTGCCCAAGGCCAAAGGTGATGTGGCGCTTAGAGCAACTTTGGCTGCCTAAGGCCAAAGCAAAGATAGTGGCGCTAGCAAGACTCAGAGCACATAGGCATGGATAAAGGTACCTCAAATAAGGGCACAAATAAGCATGCGAAGCATTCTAGTCTACGGTATAGCTTTCACCAAGAAGGATCAACAGTCAGATGGATATGAGGCTCGACCATTGAATCTAACTCAGGTGAATAGGCCCACCCGAATGGCCTATCTAGTCCGTAGCAAACGGCTACGGTAAAGACACATCAAATCCGTTTATGGTTGAGGCTTGACCAATAAGCCTAGTGAGGTGAATAGGCCCACCCGAATGGTCTATCTAGTCCGTAGCAAACGGCTACGGTAAAGACAAGGCAAATCCGTTGATGGTTGGTCACTTACCAAAAGTGAAAAGTGGGAAGATAAAGGAACGCCGCATGATATTGGCAAGAAGATGGGCATAAAGGGCCAATGCGAGGAGGTATGCTCGGACCGGAGGACACAGAGGGACTGCATAAATGAGGCATGAGCAAATACAGGGGAACTGCACAAGTGTAGGATATGCAATGGTTATGTAACATGAGAAAGTATGTATGCATGAGAGTTCTGGTACACATGAGAGCACATGTACACTCCACTGGATGCACCTCAGATCTGACACATCGTCAGACATGACATGAGTGCGCACTCCATGATTTTGTATGATTGTGCTTTTTCTGATGATATATATTTACATTTCATCAAAAAAAAAAAGATGAGTCAGAGTGACTTAGTCAGAGGTTTGCCTAACCTCAATAACTTGGATAATAAAATATGTAATGCTTGTCAACAAGGTAATCAATATAGGACACAACATCAACTAACTAATCAAGAACGAACCAAAAGTGTTCTTGAGCTCCTACACATGGATTTATTTGATTCACACGGAGCTAAGTCACTTAATGGAAGTAAATTCTGCTTAGTCATAATTGATGACTATTCTAGATTTACTTGGGTTAGGTTCATCAAACACAAAAGTGATACCCTAGATCAATTAATCAACCTATTTAAGTTAATAGAAAATCAACAAAGCATTAAAATCAAAAGGCTTAGGATTGATCATGGTGGTGAATTCGAGAACCACAGGTTTACAGAATTCTGTAACCTAAATGGATACCACCATGAGTTCTCTTGCCCTAGAACTCCACAACAAAATGGCCTAGTAGAACGCAAAAATAGAACCCTACAAGAAGCCGCTAGGACAATGTTAAACGAGTATAACCTACCCGATAGGCTTTGGGTGGAAGCTATGAGTACGACATGCTATGTCCAAAATAGGATCCTTATGGTAAAGAGGCACCTTAAGACCTCATACGAGATTTATCATGATAAAATACCTAACATCAAGTACTTTAGTGTATTTGGGTGTAAGGTACATATCCTAAACACTAAGGATTACCTAGGTAAATTTACATCCAAAACCTCGACCGAAATCTTTCTAGGATACTCGACTACGGGTAGAGCGTATAGAGTATATAATCATGACACCCTTAGAGTCGAGGAGACTATCAATGTAGTATTTGATGAAGGACATGAACCTACCAAACCCCCGGCAACCCCAATTAGCGAGCCGATTCATACCAAACTCAACTCCGATCCAGAGATCAAGTCTAGTGGTAATCCTAACCTAAGACAACCAAGTCAGCCTATCAACCAAGTGGTAGATGACTCTAATCAAACTAGAACTCAAACGAGTCATCCTATTGACCAAGTGGTAGACTCAAACTCAAATCCAACTAGGACACAAACGAATCATCCTATCGACCAAGTGATAGGTGATCCAAGTCTAGGAGTTCGAACTAGAGCCTCATACAGAAACCTTAGTCAAATATCCTTGATTTCTAAAATTGAACTCAAAACTATTGACCAAGCTCTTCTTGATCCCGATTGGATTATTGCAATGCAAGAAGAGCTGGCTCAATTCACTAGGAACGAAGTATGAGAATTAGTACCACCACCTAAAGATAAAATAATCATTGGAACAAGGTGGGTGTTTAGAAATAAACTTGAGGATAAAGGTGAAGTAGTTAGAAATAAAGCTAGACTTGTCGCTAAAGGGTTTAGTCAAGTCGAAGGTTTAGATTACGACGAGACCTATGCCCCAGTAGCTAGATTAGAGTCCATTCGAATGCTATTAGCGTATGCTACACATTGAGGATTTAAGTTGTTTTAAATGGATGTGAAATCAGCGTTCTTGAATGGATACATTAAAGAAGAGGTTTATGTTAGTCAACCCCTGGTTTCGAAAGTTTAGATCCTCGAGCTTGGTACGAGAGACTTTTGGTGTATCTTAACTCTAAAGGATTTAACCAGGGTGTAGTTGACCCAACTCTTTTCGTAAAAACCTTAGGTAAAGACATATTCATAGCTCAAATCTATGTAGATGATATTATTTTCGGAACCACCAACTCGATCCTACTGAATGAGTTCATTTCACTTATGAAAGTGAATTTGAAATGAATTTAGTAGGTGAGTTGAGTTTCTTCTTAGGTCTACAAATTAAACAAACTAAAGATGGAATATACCTACATCAACGCAAATATACTAAGGAATTAATTAAACTCTTTGGAATGCAAGACGCTAAAATTATTAATACCCCAATGACAACTAATGTGAATATAGAAGAAGATGTAATCGGAAACTCAATTGATTTAAAATACTATAGGAGCTAATAGGGAGTCTCCTTTACTTAACTACAAGCTGACCTGATATCTTATTTGCAGTAAGTATGTGCACCAGGTTCCAAACTTGTGCCAAGGAGTCTCTCCTAACTCTAGTCAAACGTATCCTTAGATATCTAAAGGGTACACTTAATGTCGATATTTGGTACCCTAGATCTACCGAGTTCGAACTAACCGGCTACTCTGATTCAGACTATGCTGGTAGTAAGCTCGATAGAAAGAGTACGAGTGGTTGTTGTCAACTTCTCAGCTCAAGTCTAGTGAGTTGGTGCAGTAGGAAGCAACACTGTGTTGCCTTATCTACCACCGAAGCCGAATACATCACGATGGGGGAGTGTGTCACTCAACTTCTTTGGATGAAGCACACTCTCCGAGACTTTAAGTTAGACTTTACACACACTAAACTTCACGTAGATAACATTAGTTCAATTAACCTTACTAAGAATCCGATATGTCACTCTAGGACCAAACATATAGAGGTCAAACACCATTTCATTCGAGAACATGTGGCCAACGGAGCCATACAACTCAAATACGTCGAATCAAAGTCTAACTTGGTAGACCTATTTACTAAACCCCTACCCGAAGCCGAATTTAGTCTATTAAGACGAAAATTGGGCATGTGCGTAGTAGAATAGGAACTTACAAATTATATTTTCTTACTACTATTTCTTACTTTTCATTTTCATGGAACTAGCATAGGGCATACCTTAGATATCATGCACCTATAGATTTAAGGAGCCAATACATCTCACAACACATAGGACTAATGTGTTTGTGTACTTAGCCACGTAGATGAGCATAAGATGTTAGGACCTTACTCCTGGTTCCAGATGTAGAGTTAGTGCATCGCCATGAACCACGGAGTATAATCATACATACTAACCGACTCTGACCAGAACTGGTTGATCTTTCATATCAATCAAGCCAAATATGAGTCGAATATTTTATAGATGAGCTTATTTTCAGTATATTATTTTCAAAATAATATGGAACATGCTTGGACTTTAAATTTAATACTTATTTTTGTTTTTCACACACCCCCACTCTCTTCGATATATGGCAAAAGGGGGAGAAAAAGGTCAAAGTTAAGGGATCAAATTTTTTTTTTTGATAACTTAACTCTCCTTCATATTTACTTACATGGCCAAAAGTTATGTAAATGTTTACTTAACTTTAAGTTTTGAAAATTTACTTAACTTGAAAATTTACTTAACTTATTTTTTTTTGGATGTAAAGGTTAAGTTAAGAGAATTCTTAACTTAAATTTATTGAAAATTTACTTAACTCATTTTTGTTAAGAAAAAGGAAGTAAATGCTAAGTTAAGAGAGAAAGGGCCAAGTTAAGAAGTCCTCTTAACTTAAACGTCTTACTAAGGCCAACTTTAAGTAAAGTTAAACTCTTCCAAAATAGCAACCCTCAAGGGGGAGCATTAAGGTCTTCCTTCAAGACTCACCCTCGGTCAAGGGGGAGTACTTGAAGAAAATCCTTACTACTCCAACTTAATCTTTATTTTTGTTTCTCATGCACATTATTATTCATCATGCATGCTATTTTCTTAACTTTGTATGTGGGTTTGCCATAAATCAAAAAGTGGGAGATTGTTGGTGTAGTAGGCACCTAAGTCGAACATGAGTTTTGATTATAACAAACAATACAAAGTAAGTATGGCCAGAAGCGAGTGGAAGGCCGGAAGCAAAAGTGACACAGTAAGTATCGAGGTAAGCTCGTGTGTGTGTGAGTGTAAGTGAGGTCGTATCCTCCTTACAGGGATAGACTTAAGCGTAGATCCGACCCAAGATATCCCATCAGTGGTCTAGGTTGAGAGCGGACGGTCAGAGGACGTCGAAATAATATTTTTGTTTAGCTAACTTTTCATTTCTGCTAGCATCAATCGACTGCCAGCTTGGAGGACTCGACATTGCATCAATCGATCATTGTCTGCGGTCGACATTCGATCTTGCCATCGAGGCTGATGATGGCTATCAGTCGGCTGATGGTCAAGGATCAGCTTTGAGGATTCAAGGCTTATCACCTTATTTCAAGGGGAGTGGTGCTCAATTTTGATTGGCTGATGTTCCTCTCGAAAAGGGGCTCAAAGGCTATAAAAGGAGGGCGTATCCTAGGGTTTCATCATCAATTCTAAGCTTCCAAAAGCCTCTGCAAAGCTACAACTCTCCAACAACGAAGTTCTTCCTCTCCGACGTCTAAGTTTAAATTGTTTTTATTTTGTTACGTCGGTATATGCTTTATTTCAGTCTATTGCTTTATTTTCTTGGAGTTTTTATCGTAACGAGGAGAGGGGGAGTGTCCCTCTACCTCAAGCTTTTGGTGTGTTCTTGTATCGATTAACTCCTACCTCTAACGAGGAGGAGTTCTTTAGTGATTTGCCCTCCGTGCGTGATCAAGGATCACTAGGGCCTTGGAGTAGTAGGCGAAGGCTACGAACCAAGTAAAAATCTATTTGTTTCATTTAATTTTCATTTATCTTTCCACTGCGTATAATTTTTTTGAAACGAATTCAAAAAAGAAAAGGTTTATCGCTATTCACTCCCCCCTCTAGCAATCTGCTTCGATCCAACAAAGTCATCCCCGTACAGAGGACCCGACCTCACTATTACTCACACTTGTGCTTACCTCTAGTCCTTTGCGACTTGTCGCTTAACTTCTGGTCTCCACCTAAGTTCTTCGACTCTATTCGAAGTTCTCCCGATGTCACCCGACCACCATGATTTCTCGACTCGAGATTCTCTAGGTGTCGCTGACCTTTAGCTCAGCTTAAACACTTATGCACACTTAAATGTAGCTTATGAGATAAAGATAACACCTTAATTTTGAGGCTTTGCAATAATCAAAACCTAGGTTCGATTATCTTGTGCCCCTGCACCAACAAAGATGTCTAAGAATGAAATCACAGTACTCTTGGTCATTCTATTTGGCATTGGAGCATAGATTTTGGTCCTCGAGCCGCTTTCTTCCTCCTCGTTGTGAGTCTCCGGTGCTTTTCAGGGCACTGTCGTGCCGTTCTAGCCATCGGGACTCTCCCTAGGGTTTGGGCATGCCTTCTTTTTTATAGACTTGAAGCCGACTCTTCATAAATCCCATGAAAATCCTAGTCATGTCAAAATTGCCCAGCGCCTCCACACGGCCAACTATGTGGGGTGATGGGATGGCTAGCTTCATGGTTTGGACACGGGCGTGTGGAATTCACACAATTGGTCGTGTCCACCTTTGTTCCACCCGATGAATTCCTTCTTTTTGCTCCAAAAATGTGCCATTTCACCTATAAAATTCCATCCTGCATACAAAAGCAACAAGAGCTTATCTTCGAACCAGAAAATAGAAAATGCATGAAAAATAAAGTAGAAAATGCATGAAACAAGGATGAAATGTAACGAGATGTGTGCAAAAACTACTTCTAAAATCCTATATGTTTTGCTCACATCAATCCCCCCAAACTTAGATCTTTGCTTGTCCTCAAGAAAACCTCAATGCCATGAAATTTTAAAAATGTATTGTTCCATACTTAGTATGTTAACTGGATTTATCAAGTGGTATTTTTAATCAAAGAAAAATAGATATGTTCTAAAAGTTTACTAAGTTAGCTTTTCGTGTATGTGCTAAGCGAATTTTCCTAAGGGATACTCATTGCACAGTGAGTTAAGTCATCATCCTATAGCTTTCCTAAGGCCTCCGGCTTTTGGGAACTTACTTGCCCTAAGTGAGGGTCACGGCCTAGATCTAGCACAAAGTCTTAAAGGCGTGCTCGGTATTGAGAAAAATTGGTAGGTGTTTCCCCAGTAACCTAACTCAGTCTCAAAGGGGCACCTAGCCATTCCCACCCACGACAACTATTTTTAACTCTTTCTTCTTCTTTTTTTCTATCTTTTTATTTATTTATTTTCTTCCAAGGAACTTTGTTCCTCCCTAGCTCACTGGTATTTTGATTTTTTTTAAAATGGGCTTACACAATCCGCGCATCTCTAGTAACTAAAATGATAAATCTAGAGTCACCTATGGATTTCAATGTACTAGACTACTGGGATGAATCATAACAATGTATGTACTAGATTTTTCCTTTCAGAATATTCATCCAATGTAAGTGAAAGACAAAAGCTAACAAGTGTAACTCTAGAACATTCATAAAAGCAACTAAAATAAAATACCAAAAGATAAATGAAGTTAAGCTATCTATAGCATGGAAGCAATTCATGAAGAACTTTTAAAAATTTTACTGAGGCAGCTTAAAATGGCAAAAACTAAGTGTTGAAAGGAAATTAAATACTATATGCATGGACAAATATGAATACTACAAACTAGACTTAAATGCCAAGAAAGAAACTACTGTTGGAAGAAAGATATATCAAAATTTGGGCCCCCCAGACTTAAGCAAAAAAGTAACTCTAATATGGAGGCCGAGGTGGGAAGTCTGGTAGTCTCGGCATGTCAGACTCCTGGGAAAATCTAGTGCTCAGTTGCTAATGCCACATGTATATGTGGTCGATCTGGGAACTGGTGGATGCAGCGGCTGCTCTGTGCTCCTCCTCCCTGGCCCACTCTGCTTGCATGGAACGCATGTGCTGCTGAACCTCCTGGTGGTATGCAACCTCCTCCTGGCGATGGCCAGCCTTTTCCTGAAAATAGAAACGAGCCTCACCGTAGAACTCCTCGGCTAGCTGTAAGTGCTCCTGCAGGCCCTAAAACTCTGCCTGCGTGTAGGTGCTCTGCTCCTCCCATCACTACCTCTATGTCTGCTACTTGGGTATATGTCATCGAGGCACGATCTGAACTCAGTAAAGTTATAGGCAGACGTACCTGCATCCTGCTCAAAAGTAGAAAAATAAGGAGTACAAGTGTAGGCTCTCGGCGTGGACTAGGAGGACTCCTATACATCTGTGGACTCAAGGGAGAGTGATGGATAGGGGATGAGAGGTTTGCCTCAATGGAAGGCCCCGCATGTGGAGGGGACTCCACTACCCGGTCCAATCGCCAGTTGGCACTGTTGGTGATGGTGGTACGATCAGTGTTGGGGAGCCTAAGAGGTGGCAAGTTCTTCGTTACAAAGCAAAAATAGTACCCCTCTCTCACTATCATTTTAATAGCCATGCACACCCCTAGTTCGATACTAGGGCTCCCCTCTACTCTATCTAATGTGGTATAATCATACCTCATCCTATAGCAAATGTGGGTAATCAATCCCTCCAAAATAATCTCTCTCCTTGCTGCCTTGCTCATCTTCACTAGGTGCCTAATGAAATGGGACTCTATATCAATGTTATTCCTCTCTTGTAGCATGTCCCATAGGCATAGAAGCTCACTCATTCTTACCACTCCATCACCCTCTCCAAGCCCAAAAATAGTACTCGCCATCACTCGGTGAATGTACGGGAAGATGGGGTTTTGTAATCGGGATGCCTTAGCTCTAGATGGGTCATAGGAGGTTTCTCTGGTTAGCTCCATCCAAAACAATCTTCTGTTGGAGATTTGAGCCCGCTAGAGGGGGGGGGGGGTGAATAGCGTCGTGCTATGTGCGTCGATGGAATTCGTTGCGTTTGTCTCTACAATTTCATTAGCGCAGCGGAATATAGATAATGATAACAATAACGAAATAGACAATTACACACGAACCGGTTCCTACTCCACGGATCGAGCTCTAGCGACGCCAATGTAATCACTAATCAATAAAATCCTTCTTGACAACAAGTCGGAGGCGGAGAAACCTCGTACAAATGTTTACAACAATAAACAAAAGAAATACAAGCAAATACAAGTGAAAAATGTAAAGAACACTTTACAAACTAGGGTTTTGAGCGCTTGCTTGTCGGTTGCTTGGATGAGCTTGAAGGACCCTGAAATGCACTTGCAAATCGCCTTCAAATCGCCTCACCAAAGCCCCCAAAGAACTGATTATGAAATCCTCCACGAGCTCCTCTTTTTGACCTACATCGGGCTGGATTTCTGCCTATCACCAATCGCCATAAGTCCTGGGCCGATCGATGCCATTTGTTGTCGTGAGACAACACTCAATCCACGCCGATAAGTTCCAACGGGAATCTTGGCGCCGATCGCCCCGAGTCGATTGGCGGCTCGGCTACGGAACGTTCTATGCTCGACATTTGATCGGGCAATGATCGCTGACATTGCGGCCGATACTGCCGACACTTGCCGATCGCTATCAATGAGCCGATCGCCAGAGAATTTCCAACTTTAAATCGGCAAATAACTCAGTCGATCATGGCGAATCCGCCATAATGTCAGTCGACTGCCAACCTCAAAAATGAGGTTTTAATCCAAGTATGGTGCCCCCATACTTACTAGACCACCCTTAGCCTAGACCTAAGCCTTCTAGCCACCTTCATCATCCTCACGCATCTCGGATCCCTCCAAGTCATCCATGACTTGTTCATCCATCGCGCTAGCCTCTACGTGCTTCTGTCCGCTATGTCATGATAACGGTGTCTACACCGCCAAGGCACATTGGACTTACGCTGCCAAGACTCCGCTTGGACTTTACGCCGCCAACCATTGGACTTATGCTGCCAAGACTCCCGCTTGGACTTTACGCAGCCAATATCAAACCCCTTGGACTTCTCATGCCAAGACTCAAGCTTGGACTTTCCCTTGCCAACCCATGTTGGACTTTTACATTGCCAAGACCCATGCTTGGACTTTTCCCTTGCCAACCCTTGTTGGACTTCTCAAATGCCAAGACCATGCTTGGACTTTTCTCTTGCCAACCCATGTTTGACTTCTCAAATGCCAAGACCATGCTTGGACTTTCCCTTGCCAACCCATGTTGGACTTTTACATTGCCAAGACCCATGCTTGGACTTTTCATGTGCCAAGTGTCCCACTTGGACTTTTCATGCCAAGTACTCAAGACTTGGACTTTACCATGACAATTACATTGTCATATGTTTTTGTCAAAACATCAAAACATCACTCGAGTAAAACTCGAGTCCTGGTCAATCGTGACCTGGGCCGATTGCACCAACAATCTCTCCCTTTTTGATGTTTGACAAAAACCAAACAAATCATTTGAGTTAGACCACTAACTCAAATCCCTTACCAATTATCCCAAATTGGTAAACACTCTCCAAACATTCTCCTCCAAACATTCTCCCCCTTTTTGACTAACATCAAAAAGGTTTTCTCTCCAAGGAGGTCAATGTGTCATGTCCCAATGAGATCTTACAATCTCCCCCTTGATCCAAAAGTAAATACCTAGGATGCCTACTATTTTCCTAGTGATAATTCACATATCACTCAAGAGAGGCAATCCTATACTCTCTCCCAATTTCCAAATTGGGTATCAAAAACCCATCAATTTTCCCAATTGATGATACTCTCCCAATAACTTCTCCTCTTCAAGTAGAAAAACACATCCATCATCCCAAGATGGATACCTCCCCTTAAAGGCTTGCTTCCCCTTGACCATTGCACCAACAATGTCCTTGGGAAGCCCCTAAGCCAATAGGAACTCTAAACCATCAAAATTAAGGTTCTAAGTTCAACATAGAACTTTCACTCACCCTAAATATGATACTTTGACCTAACACAGCTCCTAATCCATATCCAATGGATTTTCACCCTTTGTAATGCTTCCTAAAGCATATCCTAGGGTTAGGAGTGATTCGGAACCTTTTCCATAGCTCAACACGGGCTAAACAAACCTTGTTAACCCGAAATCGACTGGCATCAACTCTCGACAAGAATCACGATCAGACATATCACCGATCGCCACAAGCGATCGATAGCTAAAATTTCCGAATTTCAACTATCAGAATCGAGATTTGGAAAAACATAAGTAATTCTACGTAATTTGAAAAATCATAAAATTTAATACGTATATTACTTATAGTCATTACAATGGGTGAAAAATATTTGAAAATTATTTTACCAATAAAATAGTGAGTTTGATACAAAACTCAAAACCATTGAAATTTTCAATATTTTGGCCCTATTTTGTATCAACTCTATCAATGGTGATTGCTATCAAAAGATAGACTTCACCAAGGTTTTTCAGAATGATTTTAAAATGTTGTCAAAAACCTTATTTTGGATCATATTCCTTGGGCTCTATGTACATGACTTGTACACATGCTCTCCCAATGATCCACTAATTGAAATTAGATGAGTTTTAGTTCATATAGATGCAAAAACTATGCACCTTGAACTTAACTCATATTCTAGCATCTCACATGTATCTAGGGTGTATAAATACACATACATGTCAATTATTGTGAGATGTGGGTTTTGTTCATCCTAATCTAGGGTTTCATGCATTTCCTAGGCAACCCTACTTGATTCCCTTATAAATGGGACTTCAAGTCATGTCATAGTCCTTAAATCAATTTCAACCAATTGTCTTAAATGCATGAATGATTATGGCATTAGAAATGATATAAATAAGCATATGCTCATAATCATGATGCTATGGCATAAGATGAAATCTAAAAACACATGACATTTAAAACCTTAATCCTAAAACATGAACATGACATATAAAATGATTAAAAGTAAGCATGATGTCATGGCATGTTATATGGAAAACAAAGAATGACATATAAAATATATAGGTAAAATAATACCTAAATTTTAATATTAATTTCCATTTGTTGGGATTAATCATATTTTGCCATATTAACCTAATCTCCCTAGTGTGCCAAAAACCCTGAATGACACACTAAACTCTAAACCTAAATTGTGCCAATTTAATATGATTTTTCTTAATATCAAAAGGTCATTGGCATATCCTAAAATCTTTTAGGATATTGATTCAAATCTATTTCCAAGGTAACCATAACCTTGAAAATATCCTAAAGTGCCACCTTTACCATGGTTGAGTTAACTACCCATCCAATCAAGATTGGCACACCCTAAACCCATCTTAGCGTGAATCAATTACGCTCTTAGGAACCCAAAACCGATTTGAGCTCCTAGGGTTAATTAGGTATTCCATAGGGATAACCTCCCTAGATACCTTCCTAATGACCCTCCTAGGCTTGTTGGCCTTGGTCATTTGGGTCTTACCTAGGTTGACTCTAGGGGTAACTCCCCTTGCAACCTTCTTAGTGGCCACCCTAGGTTTCCTAGAAACCTTAGCCACTAGGCACAAACTATGGTTACTCTTAGGGATAGCTTCCCTAGTAACCTTGGTCTTCTTATACCTAGTTTGTGTTCCATAATCAAATGGAACACTATGGTAAGCCACCTTAGGCTTAGGTTTGTGACCCAAATCTTGCTTGCCCTTGGTTGACTTTTGACTTTGAGGTCCTAGGTGTTGACTTTGAGATCTAGACCTAGACTTTTGATTATTAGACCCTTTAACTTGGTTTTGTATATCCCTAAGGGTATTTTCTAGTTTCTCAAGCCTTGACCTCAAGGCTTAGTTTTCTAATTCTAATTGCCCAATTGTTTTTTGATTAAATTCATAGGCATGAGACTTTCTAGGCATATGCCTAGTCCATTTAGGGTTTAGACCTAGGTGCTCTTGCACCTTTCTAATTGTCTCCCCAGGTAAAATTGATCTTGAGTTATTTGACCTAGGTTTGTCCTTAGGTAAATTGTTTTTAGGGACATTAGTCCCAAATTTCTCCCTATTATCTAAGTAGACATTCTTAGCTCCTAAGCAAAAATACTTGTTCCTATTAGCATGCTTTTCATAAATTGCAAGTGAATTGAAATCCCTAGCATGCTTTTGCTTGTAAATTGAAGAAGGAGCAAAATTAGAAGTTACCCTAGGGTTTGCCTTAGCTCCCCCTACATATGATGCTCCATTTTGAGTCTTCTTGTCCCCCTTCTTGCATTGACTCCGGAAATGTCCCGGTTGTCGACACTTGAAGCAAATTACTTGTTCTTTCCTCTTTTGCGTTGAGGGACCGACATCCTTGACCTTTGGAGCCGGTGGAGCTTTCCTATTCTTCTTTGGACACTTGCTTTTATAGTGCCCGGTTTCCCTACACTCAAAACATATTTTATGCATTTTATTATTAATACATATGTTTGAGTTACCTAGGTTAATGGAGACCGGAATTGGACTTTGGGCTTCTTCATCTTGACCGGATGTCGAAGCTTCTTCTTGATGTTCCAGTGTGGAAGTTATCTCCTCCCCCTCAATCCTTGAGGTGGATGCTTCTTCCACTTCCTCCACCTCTTCTTTCTCCGATCTGGAAGTCGACTCCCTATCAACTTCCGACTCCTCAAGCTCTTTAGATGGGGATGTGCTTGCTTGAGCTTGAGAGGGTGAGCACTCCTCTTCTTCTTCTTCTTGGATTGATGATGGATTTTCATGAAGCTTGGCCAAATCGCTCCATAGCTCCTTGGCATCCACATAGTCACCTAGGCTACACAAGAGGTCATTAAGAATTAAATCAAAAATGAATTTGATTACCTTCTTGTTTTTCTCGAAGGCTTGGAGTTGATCTTCACTCCATTTCTTCTTCTTGAGGAACCCTCCCTTTGGTCCTATTGGATAGCTAAAACCCTCCATCAAGATAGACCATTCTTCGAAGTCCCTCATCATTAGGAAGTCTTCAATTCTTGACTTCCATTGCTTGAAACCTTCTTGTCCATAGAAGGAATAGGGAATTGGGGTGTTGATGTCCCATCCCAATGGTTCTTCCATCTTCACCCTCTAGCCTCTTTGTCTTAGCTCCCGGCGGTTAGTCCGTAGAAGAGCCCCGGGCTCTGATACCACTTGTTGGAGATTTGAGCCCGCTAGAGGGGGGTGAATAGCGTCGTGCTATGTGCGTCGATGGAATTCATTGCGTTTGTCTCTACAATTTCGTTAGCGCAGTGGAATATAGATAATGATAACAATAACGAAATAGACAATTACACACGAACACGAGTATGTAACGTGGTTCGGAACTGAACCGGTTCCTACTCCACGGATCGAGCTCTAACGAGCTCTAGCGATGCCAATGCAATCACTAATCAATAAACTCCTTCTCGACAACAAGTCGGAGGCGGAGAAACCTCGTAGAAATATTTACAACAATAAACGAAAGAAATACAAGAAAATACAAGTGAAAAATGTAAAGAACACTTTACAAACTAGGGTTTTGAGTGCTTGCTTTTCGGTTGCTTGGATGAGCTTGAAGGACCCTGAAATGCACCTGCAAATCGCCTTCAAATCGTCTCACCAAAGCCCCCAAATAACTGATTATGAAATCTTCCACGAGCTCCTCTTTTTGACCTGCATCAGGCTGGATTTCCGCCTATTAGTCGACTGCCATAAGTCCCCAGTCGACTAATGCCACTGTTGTCGTGAGACAACGGCTCAATCCACGTCGGACAAGTTCCAACGGGACTCTTGGCGGCCGATCGCGGCCGTGAATGACCGCCACGGCTACGAGCGCTTCAGGTTTCGACATTGATCGGCAATGATCGCTGATTTCGGGGCCGATCGCTGCCGACACCTCGCCGATCGCTTCCAATGAGCTGGCCGACAGAGCATTTCCAGCTCTAAACTGGCAGTCGAACTCAAGTCGACTCATGGCAGTCGAACCGGCCATAATGCCAGTCGACTGCCAACCTCAAAAATGAGGTTTTAACCCAAGTATGGTTCCCCCATACTTGCTAGACCACCCTTAGCCAAGACCTAAGCCTTCTAGCCACCTCCATCAGCCTCGCGCATCTCGGATCCCTCCAAGTCATCCATGACTTGTTCATCCATCGCGCTAGCCTCTAGGTGCTTCCGTCCGCTATGTCATGATAACAGTGTCTACACCGCCAAGGCACATTGG
Source organism: Wurfbainia villosa (assembly GCA_025175895.1). NCBI lineage: Eukaryota > Viridiplantae > Streptophyta > Magnoliopsida > Zingiberales > Zingiberaceae > Wurfbainia > Wurfbainia villosa. The sequence goes on along the minus strand of CM045990.1, from coordinate 114,692,429 downwards.
ACTTACGCCACCAAGACTCCGCTTGGACTTTATGCCGCCAACCATTGGACTTATGCTGCCAAGACTCCCGCTTGGACTTTACGCAACCAATATCAAACCCCTTGGACTTCTCATGCCAAGACTCAAGCTTGGACTTTCCCTTTCCAACCCATGTTGGACTTTTACATTGCCAAGACCCATGCTTGGACTTTTCCCTTGCCAACCCATGTTGGACTTCTCAAATGCCAAGACCATGCTTGGACTTTTCCCTTGCCAACCCATGTTGGACTTCTCAAATGCCAAGACCATGCTTGGACTTTCCCTTGCCAACCCATGTTAGACTTTTACATTGCCAAGACCCATGCTTGGACTTTTCATGTGCTAAGTGTCCCACTTGGACTTTTCATGCCAAGTACTCAAGACTTGGACTTTACCATGACAATTACATTGTCATATGTTTTTTTCGAAACATCAAAACATTACTCGAGTCAAACTCAAGTCTTGGTCAATCGTGACCTGGGCCGATTGCACCAACATCTTGCATGGAACTCATTAGGGGTTTTCCTCAATCCTCCACTAGGCAATCCAAAACACTAGTTCTATTGGTGCAATTGTAGGAACATCCGTGAGTGCTAGAGGGGGGGTGAATGACACGGTCGATCGTTGATAATGGAAATTGATCGTGCTTGCTACAATTTTTTTTAGCACAGCAGATAATAAAGCAATAATAAAAATACAAGCACACAATAACAATCACAAGTACACACACAATAACATGTCGATATAACGCGGTTCGGAACTTTAGGGTTCATACTCCATGGGTTGGGCTCGGATGAGCCCTAGCGATGCCAAATACCACTAATAATCAAAAACACTCATTCTCGACAATAAGTCAGAGGCAGAGAAACCTCGTACAAGTCATTACAACAAGTAATACAATTAATACAAGCAAATACAAATGAAATACACAAAAACACGTAAAGAAAACTTTACAAATGCACTTTTGGATGGTTGCTTGTTTGGTTAGTTGAGCTACACATGGAAATCCTGAATTACATCAGTAAATTGCCCCAAATCGCCTAAAAGAACTATGCCAAAATCCCTCTCCTTGAGCTCCTTTTAAAGCTGTAACTCGGGCTAGATTCTGCCTATCAGTCGACTGCTCGAGACCATTAGTCAACTGCTCCTATAGCCATTGTGAGGCAACGACTTAATCCTCGTTGGGTAAGTTCTAATGGATAGACCAACAGTCAACTGATCATGCCTCCACTCGACTGCCAAACCTTAGCAGTCAACTCAGAAACCTTCTATGCCCGTGTCCTCGACCATCAGTCAACTGACCTCCACATCAATCAACTAATCAAGCCATCAGTCGCCTGCCCCATGATGGCAGTCGACTGCCAAGGCCATGCGGGCATAATCGAACACCAGTCAACTCTCATCCAATCGACTAGTCAGAGTCAACTCGGCTGCCAAGTGTCAAAATAATTGACCAGTTGACTGAGCCATAATCTAAGTCGACTAACAAACCTCAAACATGAGATTTAACCACAAGTATGATGCCATCATACTTGCTAGACCACCCTTAGCCTAGACCTAAGCATTTCTAGCCACCTCCATCAACCTCACGCCTATCAGATCCCTCCAAGTCATCCATGACTTGATCATCAATATGCTAGCCTTCAGGTTCTTCCATCGACTATTGTCAAGCTAAGTTGGTCTATACCGCCAAGGCACATTTGGGCTTATGCTGCCAAGACACACGCTTGGACTTTACGCCGCCAAACCATTGGACTTATGCTGCCAAGACTCCCGCTTGGACTTTACGCCGCCAATATCAACACTTGGACTTCCCAATTGCCAAGTACCCATGACTTAGAATGTCACGCCCGCCCTTTTCGGACCTAGAACCCGGAGGGGCGGCGCGTGACGCGACTGTACATACATACATTACACACAGCGGAAGACTTTATACATACTTCTTAATTCTTACAGCGGAAGACTTTAGACCTATATTTTTTTTTTCTTCTTTAAAAGATAAACATGAATTGACATATATATATATATATATATATATATATATATATATGTCTATATATTTCTTCTTCTTAACATAGGGCATGCATCATAACATGTATAGATACTTCTTCTTTACTTCTTCTTATTAACATAGAGCATGCATCATAACGTATATAGATACCTAGTGCTTAGTTCAGTTCCGCCATAATGGAGACATAAGTAAGGACATCCATAAACATCGTCATCATAGGTAAACATATATATATAAACCTAACGGATCTTCTCCACCATGCCACTGCCACACACATTTGGCCCCTCCTGCTGCTCCCTTTAGTTTATCCATCCCTTACCCTTATCTGCAGTACGAGGGAAAGATAAACTATAAGCACATAGGCTTAGTAAGATCCAGTCCTACTCACAAAAATCATATATCGACATTAATCATGGCATGTAACATTCATAACATATAAGCCATATAACATGTAACATACATGGCGTAATCAACTTAACATGTAGCATAAGTAACGTGAGTAAACATAACATGTCTCATCCATAGCATGGCAGCATAACATGTATCATCTATAACATAGCATCATATCATGTACATTTAGGACTTAATTAAACATAACATATAACATACGTAACATAGTGACATAACATGGCATATCAAACATAACATACTTCATATGTAACGTAGTGGCATAAACATGGCATATCAAACATAACATACATCATATGTAGCATAGTGGCATAAACATGGCATATCAAACATAACATGCATCATATGTAGCATAGAGATATAAACATGGCATATCAAACATAACATACATCATATGTAGCATAGAGACATAAACATGGCATATCAAACATAACATACTTCATATGTAACATAGTGGCATAAACATGGCATATCAAACATAACATACATCATATGTAGCATAGTGGCATAAACATGGCATATCAAACATAACATGCATCATATGTAGCATAGAGACATAGACATGGCATATCAAACATAACATACATCATATGTAGCATAGAGACATAAACATGGCATATCAAACATAACATACTTCATATGTAACATAGTGGCATAAACATGGCATATCAAACATAACATACATCATATGTAGCATAGTGGCATAAACATGGCATATCAAACATAACATGCATCATATGTAGCATAGAGACATAAACATGGCATATCAAACATAACATACATCATATGTAACATATCAACATGGCATGTGAACATAACAATCTAATCATGTAACATATGCAAGATGCTTTTGAAAAACATATATTATAGGTACGTAAATATAAATCTCAACATATTTGGGCCCGGCATTGTACCACTTCTTCATTATCATAGCGCGCATCCCTAAATAAGCCCGAGGTAGCAAGTCTCGAACCTAATAGGTTACTAGGCCCGATCTTAGTCCGTCGACCTAGGGCAATCGTCATAGCGTAGAAGCCCATCCTCGGCCCGAGTCTTACTCCATCGACCTAAGGCATCTTGGAGCCCATCCCGTACTAGGCCCGAGTCTTATTCCATCGACCTAGGGGCAATCATACATAGAAGCCCATCCTAGGCCCGAGTCTTATTCCATCGACCTAGGGCATCTTAGGAGCCCATCCCTTCTTGGACCTTATTAGGGTCTTGGTACAAGCCATGCAGTAGGTAAAATACTTATATGCTTATTTTTATAACATAGCTTATTTCATTTTGCAAACATAGCATACTTCATTTCATAACACATCATGCTTCCCCTTCATGAACATATCTTCGTAAACATACCATTCTTCATTTCATAACATATTATTCTTCATTTCATCCTCATGTCATATTCATGTCGTGAACATATCGTTTGTTTCATTTCATAATCTTATCTTTTTTTTTTTCCATTTCATAACATATTTTAAATATCGCATACACATAGACATGGCATAAACCATGGCATCAAAAGTAAGTAAACACTAACCTAAGGCATGTTATCTTCATCTAGCATTATTTAATATCACAAGTCAACATGACTTCACCCAACATAAAACACATGTTAACCTATTCATTTAACTTAACAACAACTTCATATGCACATAAGAATTGAATTAAAACTTCATTTAATCCCCAAAAATACATGATGGCCGAATCGTCCATAGGGTTTTCTAGGGTTATCTTTTAACCTAATTCATTTTAGCATAACAACAACTTCATTTGCATATAGAACATGAATTAGACTTCATTTAATCACCCAAAATTCATGGTGGCCGAATAATCCATAGGGTATTCTAGGGTTATCTTTTAACCTAATTCATTTAACATAACTACAACTTCATTTGCATATAAAACATGAATTAGACTTCATTTAATCACCCAAAATTCATGGTGGCCGAATGATCCATAGGGTATTCTAGGGTTATCTTTTAACCTAATTCGTTTAACATAACTACAACTTCATTTGCATATAAAACATGAATTAGACTTCATTTAATCACCCAAAATTCATGGTGGCCGAATGATCCATAGGGTATTCTAGGGTTATCTTTTAACCTAATTCATTTAACATAACTACAACTTCATTTGCATATAGAACATGAATTAGACTTCATTTAATCACCCAAAATTCATGGTGGCCGAATGATCCATGTAGGTTTTTAGGGCTAGTCTTTTAACCTAATTCAATTAACATACTAACAACTTCATATGCATATAAAACATGGGTTAAACTTCATGGAGTCATCAAAATAGAGAGGTGGCCGAATGGTCCAAGTAAGTTTTTAGGGTTAGCTTTTGTCCTAATCCATCTTAAATCCTAACATCATCATATAGTTACAAAAACATAGCATAGAACTTCATTAAAATCTAGAATCATGGCTTGGCCGAATAGGCTTTAGTGGCTATTAGGGTTAGCTTTTAACCTAATCCCTTTTTCCATGTTAACATCATCATCTACTTCCTAAAAATAGCATACAACTTCATTGATAAACCAAAACCTAGCTTGGCCAGATATAACATATAGGTTTCTTTTACAAACATCAATCGAAGCTACTCGTATGCAGGTGAGGGATACTTACATCCTTCGCTTTGCTTATAATGTGACATAAACTAAGGAACACAAAACCTAGCCCTTGCTTCTTGCTTGAAGGAGTTTCGGCCAAGAGTGGAAATGGAGAGGAAATGGAGAGGAAGAGCTTTAGGATTTCGGTGAGAAGAAGAAGAGAAGTGGAGAAAGTGAAGTTGCTCACTCATGCCTCCTCATCCCCCCCTATTTATTCACCTAAAGAGTCCCTTAATCTCCCTTACACTTAACCATAATTTCCCTTATTCCTCTAAAGATATAGTCCTATTGGGCTTCTGGTTAGTGGGTGCATCTATAGGGCTTGGCTATCTCTAGAGGTTTGGGGTTCAATTCCTAGGCCTTGCACCCCTTTTTGGCTTATTTTCTTTTATTTTTTAAAAGGCCCACATAAAGCCCATGATCATCAAGCCAAAAATTCTTGTAAAATTGCTAGGAATTTTACGGGCGTTACATAGAATTTCCTTGCCAACCCATGTTGGACTTTCCAATTGCCAAGACTCATGTTTGACCAGAATCGAGTTGGACTCGAGTAGTGTTTGATGTTTGACAAAGGAGTTGACAGTTGTTTGACAATGGGTTGACTTTGTGTTGACCATGATGGTAAAGTCCAAGCTTGAGTCTTGGCATGGAAAGTACAAGCATGGGTCTTGGCAAGGGAAAGTCCAAGCCTTAGTCTTGCCAATTGGAAAGTCCAACATGGGTTGGCAAGGAAAGTCCAAGTCATGGGTACTTGGCAATTGGGAAGTCCAAGGGTTGATATTGGTGGTCTAAAGTCCAAGAGGGAGTCTTGGTAGTATAAGTCCAATGGTTTGGAGGCGTAAAGTCTAAGCGTGTGTCTTGGCAGCGTAAGCCCATATGTGCTTTAGCAGTATAGACCAGCTTAGCATTACAATAGCTGATGGAAGCACCTGAATGCTAGTGTATGGATGAACAAGTCATGGATGACTTGGAGGAATCTGATAGTCGTGAGGATGATGGAGGTGGCTAGAAGGCTTAGGTCTAGGCTAAGGGTGATCTAGAAAGTATGAGGACATCATACTTGGGGTCAAACCTCATGTTTGAGTGCATTTGTAAAGTTTTTTTTACATATTTTTGTGTATTTCATTTATATTTTCTTGTATTCATTGTATTACTTGTTGTAATAACTTGTACGAGGTTTCTTCGCCTCATACTTGTTGTTGAGATGGAGTGTTTTTTATTATTAGTGGCGTTTGACATAGCTAGGGCTCATTCGAGCCCAACCCGTGGAGTAGGAACCCTAAGGTTTCGAACCACATTATATCGACGTGTTGGTTTTGTTGTGCTTGTGATTGTGTGCTTGTATTTTTGTTATTGATTTATTATCTTTGTTTCTATTGCGCTAACGAAAATTGTAGCAAGCACGATCAATTTCCATCATCGAAGATCGAACGTGCCATTCACCCCCACTCTAGCGCTCACGGACGTGTTGGGTTTTTCCGAGCCGCAAAAACCGCTTTTTGCGTTGCGGAAACCTCGGAAGCCCCCGGCCACGGATCCGTGCGAAGAAGTATTAAAACAAAACATGTATGTGCTTGTATAAAAACCCTAGATCTACCTTAGATCTAAGAGATAAGAGCGTTACCCTCGATGCGATGCCCTTCGCAAATCCCGCTCGTCCAAAAGTCCGCCGGAACTCGAGAGTGTCAAGTGCACACTCCTCTATGGTATCCACACAAGCAATAGGTGGAAGAAAAACACACTTGAGTGTGCTAGCACTCCTAGGGTGTCTCGGCAAGATGAGGAAGGAGAGGGAGAGAGCTTGAGGGAAGAGTTCCAAGGTTGAAGATGAAGTCAATTAGCCACCAAAAATCAATACACCATCTAATGGAGTGGCCGGCCACTTCATGGAGGGGGGTTACATGCATGCATGTAACTCCCATGACCCTTGATCTCCCTCATGATGTGGCATCAATTGACAAAGTCAATGATGATGTGGAGCATCATCATTGGCCGCCCATGCCAAGTCATCACCATGACATGGCATTTGGTCAAGTCAAACTTGACCTTTCATCTTCCCTCTCAAGTCAAGTCAAACTTGACCTCTAATCTCCCATGGTTGATCAAATCTAACCACTTGACTCAAGTCAATTTAATTTAATGAATCTTTATTCATTAATTTAAATTGATTTGATGAATCAAATCTCAATTAGACTCATTCAACACTTGAATCAACTTGAGTCTAACTAAATTAGTCTAATTTGGATTACTCTTAATCCAATTTGGTTCATCCCATGAACCTAATCCTCATGGTTCATCATATGAACCTAATCTCCATCTAATTGCTCTTATGTGTGTGACCCTATAGGTTCTTGTAACGTTGGCAATGTCCCTAAACCGATTTAGGAACATAAGCAATGAGCGGTATCTAGCAACACATCATTGCTACCCAAGTTACAAGAATGTTGAGCTCCAACATCACCTTTGTGACTACTAATTGTGACTCTCACAATATGTGACAATGTCCCTCTATCCTTGACATCTAGATTGACCAATCGAGGCATAGACCGTGTCATCCTCGGTACAATCTAAATCTTGAACTCCAAGTAGACTCACTCTAATCAAATGAGCTCAATATCTCATATTGACTCATTTGGGCATGGCCATGCACTTCGTGGTCTCACTCTATCAAGAATATCGATGTCACCCCGTCATATAGGAGGGATAGATCTCATCTACATCACTCACATCCCTCCGCATATAATTCATTACATACCCAAGAATCGCTTTATAGTCCACCCATTTACGGGTGACGTTTGAATGGCCAAAGTATGCAATTCATTATGTAGGGAACCATGGTGACTTCGTCTAAGGACTAATAGTCATACTAATAGCCACATGAGAAAGTATATGACACTCATATAACGATCCATGATACTTTCTCATGGCGGGTCATTCAGTATACATTCTCCAATGCATACCCATGTGTCAACTTGATATCTCATATCCATGACTTGTGATATCAAGTCATCTTGTTGACCTACATGCTAGTCTCTACGCATTAACATTGTCCCTGAATGTTAATACTCGACTAGGAATGATTAAGAGTAGTGTTCTCTATATCATCTCATTATCGATTCAACCAATCGATTGATATAGATAAGAACCTACTACTCAAGGACATTATTATATTTAGTTATTTGGCACCAATACAAGTAAATATAATAACCATGCCTTAATAAATAGGAATATGATACAATAAAGTCTATACAACAATCATCACATGATTGGCTCTAGGGCTTTCACTAACAATCTCCCACTAGCACTAGTGCCAATCACCGTAGTATCTAATACCCAATGACCTAGTGTGACCATCATGCTTTTTCTGTGCCAAAGCCTTGGTCAAGGGATCTGCGATGTTAGCCTCTGTGGATACTCTGCAAATCTTCACATCTCCTCGATCGACAATCTCACGAATGAGATGGAAGCACCGATATATTCGGCCTCTGTTGTAGAATCAATAATCGTGTCCTGCTTGGAACTCTTCCAGCTCACAGTGCTACCTATTCAAGCAAAACACGAACCCTGACTGCGATCTATAATCATCCTGGTCAGTTTGGAAGCTGGCATCGCTGTAACCCTTTACAGCTAGCTCCTCATCGCCTCCAAATATCAAGAAATATTCTTTAGTCCTTCTCAAGTACTTAAGAATATTCTTGACTGCTATCCAGTGACGCTCACCTGGATCTGACTGGTATCTACTCGTCATGCTCAAAGCATACGAGACATCAGGACGAGTACACAGCATGGCGTATATGATAGATCCTATAGCAGATGCGTAAGGGATCTTATCCATGCGGTCTCTCTCCTCTCTAGAAGAGGGACTTTGAGTCTTCGAAAGACTCACACCATGTGACATCGGCAGAAGTCCTTTCTTGGAATTCTGCATGGCAAACCGAAGTAATACTGTCAATGTATGTACTCTGACTTAGGCCAAGCAATCTCTTAGATCTATCTCTATAGATCTTGATGCCTAGAATACAGGCTGCTTCACCTAAGTCCTTCATTGAGAAGCACGTCCCCAGCCAAGTCTTCACAGACTGTAGCGAAGGGATGTCATTCCCAATGAGTAGTATGTCATCCACATACAGTACAAGGAAGACAACTGTATTCCCATTAACCCTCTTGTAGACACAGGGTTCATCTTCATTCTTGATGAAACCAAACTGTTTGATCGCATCATCGAATCGAAGATTCCAGCTCCGAGAAGCTTGCTTTAGCCCATAAATGGACCTTTGCAGCTTGCATACCTTCCCAGTATGCTGTGGATCTACAAAACCCTCAGGTTGTGTCATGTACACATCCTCGAGTAAGTTTCCATTCAGAAACGCGGTTTTGACATCCATCTGCCAGATCTCATAATCGTGGTATGCTGCAATAGCAAGCAAGATCCGAATGGACTTAAACATCGCCACTGGAGAAAAGGTTTCATCATAGTCAATACCATGAATTTGCTTGAAACCTTTAGCCACCAATCGGCCCTTATAGGTATGCGTAAGTCCATCCATGTCAGTCTTTCTCCTAAAGACCCACTTACACCCAATGGGTTTGACCCCTTCAGGTGGATCAACCAAAGTCCATACTTGGTTAGTGTACATGGATTCCATCTCGGATCTCATGGCGTCTAGCCATTTCTAAGAATCTGGGCTCATCACAGCTTCCTGATAGGAGGTAGGCTCATTCTCAATGAGCATAACGTCATCATGGTCAGACAAGAGAAATGAGTATCTCTCAGGCTGACGACGTACCCTATCAGACCTGCGAAGAGGTAGGTCTACTTGAACAGGTGGTTGTTCCACAACTCTTTGTGCAACAACCTCATCACCCACAACACTTTGTGGTTCCTGTTCAACCTCCATCAAGGCCTCAGTGCTATGGTCCTTATCTTGAATTTCTTCAAGATCGAAGGTACTCCCACTAGTTTTTCTAGAAACAAAATCCCTTTCTAGAAAAACCCCAGTCTTTGCCACAAACACTTTGTGCTGACTGGGAATGTAGAAGTAATATCCCTTTGTATCCTTGGGATATCCAACAAAATAGCACCTATCGGATTTGGGTCCCAGTTTGTCTGAGACTTGACGTCGAACGTAAGCCTCACAACCCCAAATCCTCATAAAAGACATCTTGGGATTTTTCCCTGTCCATATCGTATATGGTGTCTTTACCACAGCCTTGGATGGTACACGGTTAAGGGTAAAGGTTGCTGTGTCTAGAGCATATCCCTAAAAGGATATAGGAAGATCTGTGTGACTCATCATAGATCGTACCATATCTAATAGGGTACGATTCCTCCTTTCGGATACACCATTCCACTGTGGTGTTCCAGGAGGAGTGAGTTGGGATAGAATCCCACACTTAGCTAGATAGTCACGAAACTCATGGCTAAGGTATTCACCACCTCGATCTGCCCGAAGTATCTTAAGACGCTTGCCAAGCTTATTTTGTACTTCATTCTTGAATTCTTTGAACTTGTCAAAGGATTCAGATTTATGTGTCATAAGATACACATAACCATATCTACTGAAGTCATCAGTAAATGTAATGAAGTACCTGTAACCACCTCTAGCAGCAACATTGCAAGGACCACATACATCACTATGTATAAGTCCTAACAAATCTGTTGCTCTTTCGCTATGTCCACTAAAGGGAGTCTTGGTCATCTTGCCTAAAAGGCAAGACTCGCATGTCTCATATGATTCAAAATCAAATGAGTCTAGCAGCCCATCCTTATGGAGCCGAGATAAGCGACTCTCATTTATGTGACCTAAGCGACATTCTTGGGAGATAGGTTTGGTTCAACTCATTTGACTTGAACCTCTTGGTACTTATGTTATAGATAGGGCTCTCTAAGTCTAGAAAGTAGAGTCCGTTCATTAGAGGTGCACTACAATAGAACATATCATTTAAATAAACTGAACAACATTTGTTCTTTATTATAAATGAAAACCCTTTCTTGTCCAAACAAGAAACTGAAATGATGTTCTTAGTTAAAGCAGGCACATAACAACATTCTTCTAATTCTAGTACAAGCCCGGAGGCGAGATAGATCATAAGTTCCTACAAGCAACAAGAACTCCTTGCTCCATTGCCTACTGTAGGTCCACCTCGCCCTTTGTCAATGCCTTGCTATTTCTCACCGCATTGGTACAAATGTGAGATGCACATCCGTATCTAATACCCATGATGAAGAAATAGATAGATTGACTTCTATAACATTTATACCAAGTAGAAGTCTCACTTCTCTTCTTCTTAAGATCTTCGGTATGCCTTGCAGCTACGCTTCCAGTTGTCCTCGCCCCTTGCGAAGAAGCAAGCCCCTTCCTTGGCTACCCCCTCCTTTGGGTTTAAGTTCTTTGCCTTTGCCCTTGGCTTGGGACTTTCCCTTACCTTTAGGCTTGCCCTTGCCTTTCTTTTCTCGCACCATCAAAATGGTGTCGATTTACCCTTCTTAAAGTTAAGCTCTGCGATTCTCAACATCTTTGAGCATTTCAGTCAATTGCTTATCATTTTCATTAATTTTATAATTCATGACAAATTGATCGAAGGCTCTTGTCAAAGATTGATATTTTAGGTCAGTGGCCAACTAGTGGCCAAGTGGAAATCCCAGCCTTTGTAGGTTTTCTACGCACCAATCATTTTGAGTACATATGTACCTACGGGAGTCCTGTCTTGCATTTTGGACCCAAATAATGCCTTAGAGACTTCATATCTCTCATGCCTAGCTTGTCCTTGATATAGTTGACGAAGATGTCCAACCATATCATAAGCATTCGTGAACTCGTGTTGCTTCTGAAGCTCAGAGTTCATGGTCGCGAGCATTAGACATGACACATCTAATGCATCATCTTGATGCTTCTTGTCAGCTCGTGAGGCATTGGCAGGAGGTGCCTCGAATGGGCTGCTCGGGGCGCACTTCCTTTCTTGGGTGAGAACAATTCTCGGGTTCTGTGCATCCAGAAATTTGCTCCATTGAGCTTGTCCTTCTCAAGGACAGATCGCAGAGAGAGAGTGTTCGTGTTTGTTGACATAGTAATCTACAACATACAATGCAGAGGATTAATATCATATTCCTTTTATCATTTAATTAGGCCTTTAATCAAATGATGCTCCCACTAAATTATAGGAATTTTGTAGAATCGAGTTATGGATGTGGTCAAACCACTTTTACTAGATTCATACAAACTAGCTATAATTCTTGCGGAACAAGATCCACATCATACTAAGCCTTGAGTTAGCTTTGGCTAAATCGCCAAGACTTAGTCGATCGGTGGGTAACACATTACCGATTACATCTCTATGCAACTCTTGTTTATAGGATTAAGACCCACATTTACAAAAGACCTTGAGTTAGCTTTGGCTAAATCGCCCAAGATTTAGTGTAAATGCGATCTTAACCTATCTTTCCAACGATTGGAATATGCCTATAGTTCTACTCGATCCAATTGAGTTAACTAGTTTTGCTCAATCTAATTGAGCTTACTCTAACCCGAGTAGTGATAGGAGGGACCAAGATTGTCCCTCCGCACCCTACCAAGATAATATGCGTTGCTCTGCTTTGGCAGATTCAACAACAACAAATGATCGAGGTAGTGATGGGTATCAAGGCTCGGTAGGCATTTTCGAGTTGATTCGATTATGATCTAATCTAATCGTAATGTGTATCTTATACGCATTTAGGCCTTTATTATCCTATATTAGCATGCATCATATACATACATTAATTATTCTAGCATGCATCATATACATACAAGAAAATTAACCTAGCATGCATCATATACATACAAACATGTTTCTACTAGCATGCATCACATACATACAAGCAAAATCAATTAAATATACATATATATATATCAACATATATATATATCATTAAATGTGATATAGTCATGGCCCTACTACGATCTTCTCAAGCCAATGAGAAGATCGGACGGTCAACCTAAGGCTAGCGGCTTCTCCAAGCGCTTCCTTTGACCGCCATGTGTCGTCGTCACCCTTCTCGTAAGCTCGTCTTCAAGTGGACTTTCCACCGCTCCATTTTTGTACATTACAAATGCGAAACTCGAGTTACATTCGAGTCTAAAACTATTTATAACTAGAATATTAAAAGAATAGGTGCAGCAAAACACTTTACAACACGCATGACCACAAAAGCACGCAGTCCGTATTATGAATTACATCACACTTATTACAATCCAATTGTGTTATTGGGCCATGTCAATCACATATTTATTCATAATTCTAAATTATGTTTTTTTACAGTAATTTCTATAATTTTTCTTAATTTATTTCGAATTTATACGGTCCGCTAAGCGGTTTCGGCGCGATCGCGGGACATGGCCCTTTCGGGATAGGGCAGCGCCTACCGCAAAATAAACTTGAGTGTCCCTACAATGATCTTACAGCGACTTAAGTCACTGTCCAAAAAACCTAAAGCGAGAACTCGCCGATTCGGAGAGTTTTTCTCGACACATGAAGCCTACGAGTGTCCCAACACTCGTTGCTTCGACTCTACGAGAAAAATACCCAAAAATTCTATAAAATAAGAAAATTTACAGAAACATATAAATCTGTAATTTTTATATCTAATATAAAAACAACAAAAACGAAACACATACATGCTTCACACGTGGCTCTGATACCATGTTGGGTTTTTCCGAGCCGCAAACCGCTGCGGAAACCTCGGAAGCCCCCGGCCACGGATCCGTGCGAAGAAGTATTAAAACAAAACATGTATGTGCTTGTATAAAAACCCTAGATCTACCTTAGATCTAAGAGATAAGAGCGTTACCCTCGATGCGATGCCCTTCGCAAATCCCGCTCGTCCAAAAGTCCGCCGGAACTCGAGAGTGTCAAGTGCACACTCCTCTATGGTATCCACACAAGCAATAGGTGGAAGAAAAACACACTTGAGTGTGCTAGCACTCCTAGGGTGTCTCGGCAAGATGAGGAAGGAGAGGGAGAGAGCTTGAGGGAAGAGTTCCAAGGTTGAAGATGAAGTCAATTAGCCACCAAAAATCAATACACCATCTAATGGAGTGGCCGGCCACTTCATGGAGGGGGGTTACATGCATGCATGTAACTCCCATGACCCTTGATCTCCCTCATGATGTGGCATCAATTGACAAAGTCAATGATGATGTGGAGCATCATCATTGGCCGCCCATGCCAAGTCATCACCATGACATGGCATTTGGTCAAGTCAAACTTGACCTTTCATCTTCCCTCTCAAGTCAAGTCAAACTTGACCTCTAATCTCCCATGGTTGATCAAATCTAACCACTTGACTCAAGTCAATTTAATTTAATGAATCTTTATTCATTAATTTAAATTGATTTGATGAATCAAATCTCAATTAGACTCATTCAACACTTGAATCAACTTGAGTCTAACTCAATTAGTCTAATTTGGATTACTCTTAATCCAATTTGGTTCATCCCATGAACCTAATCCTCATGGTTCATCATATGAACCTAATCTCCATCTAATTGCTCTTATGTGTGTGACCCTATAGGTTCTTGTAACGTTGGCAATGTCCCTAAACCGATTTAGGAACATAAGCAATGAGCGGTATCTAGCAACACATCATTGCTACCCAAGTTACAAGAATGTTGAGCTCCAACATCACCTTTGTGACTACTAATTGTGACTCTCACAATATGTGACAATGTCCTCTATCCTTGACATCTAGATTGACCAATCGAGGCATAGACGTGTCATCCTCATACAATCTAAATCTTGAACTCTAAGTAGACTCACTCTAATCAAATGAGCTCAATATCTCATATTGACTCATTTGGGCATAACCATGCACTTCGTGGTCTCACTCTATCAAGAATATCGATGTCACCCCGTCATATAGGAGGGATAGATCCCATCTACATCACTCACATCCCTCCGCATAATTAGTTACATACCCGATGTCGCCTTTATAGTCCACCCATTTACGGGTGACGTTTGACGAAGCCAAAGTATGCAATTCATTATGTAGGGAACCATGGTGACTTCAGGTCTAAGGACTAATAGTCATACTAATAGCCACATGAGAAAGTATATGACACTCATATAACGATCCATGATACTTTCTCATGGCGGGTCATTCAGTATACATTCTCCAATGCATACCCATGTGTCAACTTGATATCTCATATCCATGACTTGTGAGATCAAGTCATCTTGTTGACCTACATGCTAGTCTCTACGCATTAACATTGTCCCTGAATGTTAATACTCGACTAGGAATGATTAAGAGTAGTGTTCTCTATATCATCTCATTATCGATTCAACCAATCGATTGATATAGATAAGAACCTACTACTCAAGGACATTATTATATTTAGTTATTTGGCACCAATACAAGTAAATATAATAACCATGCCTTAATAAATAGGAATATGATACAATAAAGTCTATACAACAATCATCACATGATTGGCTCTAGGGCTTTCACTAACAGGACGTTCCTACAATTAGTATCAGAGCCCGAGGCACTTCTATGGATTAACAACACGCCGGTTCCATATGCGCTAGAGAAAAGAAGATGAAATTTGAAGAAAAGTTGGGATGGGACATCAACACGCCGGTTCCATATGCGCTATGGATTTGAAAATGTTTTGGGGAGATTGTTTGTACAATCGACCTGGGTCATGATTGATCGGACTCGAGATTGACTCGAGGAGGATTTTGATGGTTGACTGGAGTTGACCATGTCATAGAAAGTCCAAGTCTTGAGTACTTGACATGTAAAGTCCAAGCATGGGTCTTGGCAAGGAAAAGTCCAAGCATCGGTCTTGGCATTAAAAGTCCAAGCATGGGTCTTGGCAAGGGAAAGTCTAAGCATGAGTCTTGGCATTTGAGAAGTCCAAGGGGTTTGATATTTGCGGCGTAAAGTCCTAGCAGAACTCTTGGTAGCATAAGTGAAATGGTTGACGGCGTAAAGTCCAAGGGGAGTCTTGGCAGCGTAAGTCCAATGTGCCTTGGTGGTGTAGACACCGTTAGCATGACATAGCCGATGGAAGCACCTGAAGGCTAGCGTAATGGATGAACAAGTCATGGATGACTTGGAGGGATCCGAGAGGCGCGAGGATGACGGAGGTGGCTAGAAGGCTTAGGTCTAGGCTAAGGGTGGTCTAGCAAGTATGGGGGCACCATACTTGGGTTAAAACAACATGTTTGAGGTGTGCCAGTCGACTGGTGTCATATGGCAGTTGACTGGTGTGAGTTAACTAGGGTTTGACTGCGGGAAGTATCCAAGCAGTCGATTGCCAGAGGTGGGCAGTCGACTGCTGGCTCGATCAGTCGACTGATAGTGTGATCAGTCGACTGGTGCTCAAGAATTTGGGCACAGAATGGAGTCGGACTAGACTGCTGGGGTTAGTAGTCGAGTGAAGGCTCTATCAGTCGACTGATGTCCTATCCGTTGGATTTTTCCAGCGTGGATTACACCATTGTCTCAAAGCAACAGTGTCATCAGTCGACTGATGGTCCTGAGCAGTCGACTGATCGGCGATTTCTAGCCCAGGCAGAAGCTTTAAAGGGAGCTAGTGGACGAGGAAATCAATAGCGTTTCTTGAGGTGTTTTGGGGCAATTTGCTGCTGCAAATTAGGGTCTCCAAGTGCAATTCAAGCAACCACAAAGCAAGCAATCCATGAGCAATTGTAAAGTGTTGTTTTCTTTACTTGTTGTGTATTTCATTTGTATATTGCTTGTATTTTTTTCTTACCGTTGTAAGATCACTTGTACGAGGTTTCTACGCCTCCGACTTGTGTCGAGAAGGAGTGTTTATTAGTGGTGTGTGATTGGCATCGCTAGAGCTCTTTAGAGCTCGATCCGTAGAGTAGGAACAGTTCGGTTCCGAACCATGTTACTTGATTGTGTAATTGAGTGCTTGTATTGTTATTGCTTTATTTTCGCTGCGCTAATGAAGATTTGTAGACAAGCACGCAACGAAATCCATCACGCAACGAATCACGCTATTCACCCCCTCTAGCGGTCACCATTTCCTCTACAATTGGTATCAGAGCTAGGAGCTCTTCTACAGACTAACCGTCGGGAGCAAAGACGCTAGAGGGAAAGATGGAGAGATTGGGTGACGACATCAACGTTCCGCCTTCCTTCGACCGCGAAGATTTCACGTATTGGAAAGGTAAAATGATGCATTTTCTAATGTGTGACTTTGATAATTGGATTAGTGTCTTAGTACGTTTTGACACTCCAAAAGACGAAGAAGGAAGAAAAATCAAGAAGAAGAATTGGAGCCAAGAACAACTCCAATACTATAACATCAACAATAAGGTAATGAGTATTTTGCTCAATATAATTCATATTGATATTTTGATCTAGATAGGGGATTGTAAAGACGCCAATGAGGTATGGAACAAATTGGCAAAATTCCATGAAAAGCCTCACTCAATCCAAGAAGATAAGGAAGATGAGGAGGATGGCTCATCCTCACAAGAAAGTGAGGATTCAGAAGTTGATAGGGAATCAACTTCTGGATCGGAGGAAGAAGAAGAGGAAGAGGTGGAAGAAGCCTCCACCTCTAGGATTGAGGGGGAGGAGAGAATTCCCACACCGAAGCAACCTCAAGAAGAGCCTTCAATATCCAGTCAAGATGAAGAAGCTCAAAATCCGGCTTCCACCACGGACCTAGGTAACTCAAAGCAGTGTAATTTTAAATAAAATTCATATAATTTGCTTTGAGTGTAGGGAATCCAGAAACTACAAGAGTAAGTGTTCAAAAAGAGCAAGGAAAGCTTCACCGACACCTAAGAATATAGAAAAGTCAAAGGATGTCGGTGTCCCAATCAACAAGAGAAATCAGCACGTGATTTGCTTTAAATGCCATCAAAAGGGGCACTATAGGAGTCAATGCCCAGGGGGAGCAAGAAGACTCAAGAGGGGGCATCACATGTGGGGGGAGCTTCTAAAGCAATCCCTAAGGTAAAATTAAATAATGCTCCTTCTTTAGTTAATAGACAAAAGCATACTAGGAATTTCAATTCACTTGCTATTTATCATGAAAAGCATGCTAGGAACAATAAATATTTATTCCTAGGAGCTAAGAATATTCATTTCAATAATAAGGAGAAATTTGGGACTAATGTCCCTAAAATAAATTTATCTAAAGACAAATCTAGGTCAAATAATTCTAGACCAATTCTACCTAGGGATACAATTAGAAAGGTACAAGAGCACCTAGGTTTTAACCCCAAATGGACTAGGCATATACCTTAGGAAGAACATTTCCCAAAGACCAAATCAAAATTCAAAAATTGGGCAATTAGAGGTTGAAAATCAAGCCTTGAGGTCAAGTCTTGAGAAACTTGAGAAGACACTTAAGATTATGCAAAACCAAATAAAAGGGTCAAATGATCAAAGTCAAGGGTCTAGGTCCAAGAGTAAACACTTAGGTCCTAAGAGACAAGAGTCAACCAAGGGAAAGAAAGGTTTGGGTGACAAACCTAAGCCTAAGGTGGCTTATCATAGTGTTCCATTTGATTATGGAACTCAATCTAAGTCTAGGAAGACCAAAGTTACTAGGGAAGTCATCCCTAAGGGTAACCAAGATGTGTGCCTAGTGGCAAGGGTTTCAAGGAAACCTAGGGAAGCCACTAAGAAGGTTGCAAGGGGAGTTACCCCTAGAGTCAACCTAGGTAAGACCCAAAGGACCAAGGCTAACAAGCCTAGAAGGGTCATTAGGAAGGTATCTACGGAGGTTATCCCTAAATAATACCTAATTATCCCTAGGAGCTCAAATAGGTTTTGGGTTCCTAAGAGCGTGATTGATTCACGCTAAATGGGTTTAGGGTGTGTCAACTTTAAATGGAGGGTAGTTAACCTAACCATGGTAAAGGTGGCACTTTAGGTAATTTTCAAGGTTATGTATACCTTGGAAATCGATTTGATATTATGATCCTAAAAGATTTTAGGATGTGCCAATACATTTTTGGGATTATGAAAAATCAATTAATTTGGCACAATTTAGGTATAGAGGTCATTGTGTGTCATTTTGGGTTTTTGACATACTTGGAAGAAAAGTGATAATATGGCAAAATATAATTAATTATATCAAATGGAAATTAATATTAAAATTTAGGTATTGTTATACCTATACATTTTATATGTCATGCCTTGTTTGTCATATAACATGTCATGACATCATATCTATTTTTAATCATTTAATATGTCATGATCATGTGTAGGATTAAGGTTTAATGTCATGTGTTTTTAGATTATATCATATGTCATGACATCATGATCATTGGCCATGCTTACATATGCTATCATTTATTCCATGATCATTCATGCATTTAAGTTAATGAAAATTGATTTAAGGACAATGACATGACTTGAAGTCCCATTTATAAGGGAATCAAGTAGTGTTGCCATAGAAAATGTATGAAACCCTAGATTAGGATGAACAAAACCCACATCTCACAACACATTGACTTGTGTGTGTTTTATACACCCTAGATATATGTGAGATGCTAGTATATGAGTTAAGTTCAAGGTGCATAGTTTTTGCATCTAGATGAACTAAAAATCATTTTATCTTAATTGTGGATGATTGGGAAAGCTTGTGTACAAGTCATGTACATTAAGCCCAAGGAACATGATCCAATATAGGTTTTCAAAAACATTTTAAAATCATTTTAGAAAACCTTGGTGAATTCTATCTTTTGATAGCAATCACCATTGATGAAGTTGATACAAAGTGAGCTAAAACAATGAAGTTTTTCTTCACTTTTGAACTTTGAATCAATTTCAATATTTTATGGGTAAAATATTCTTCTAACATTTTTCACTCATTGAATTGGTCATATGTATTATACGTATGAAATTTCATGATTTTTCAATATACGTATAATTATTTATGCATTTCTGAAACTCAACTCTAATAACTAAAAAATCATATTTTTCAGTTTTTAGTCGACTGCCATTGGTGGCAGTCGACTGATGAGAGAGGCAGTCGATTGATCTCTGATAGAGTCAACTGCCAGGCTGATTTCGAGAAAAACAAGGATGTTTAGCTCGTGTTCAGCTATGGTAAAGGTCTCTAACCACTCCTAACCCTAGGATATGCTTTGAGAAGCATTATAAAGGGTGAAAATCCATTGTATACGGATTAAGAGAGGTGTTAGAGTGATGTATCAAATTTAAGATATAGGAAAGTTCAATGTTGAACTTTAGACCTTATTTTTGATAGTTTAGAGTTCCTATTGGCTTAGGGACTTCCCAAGGACATTGTTGGTGCAATGGTCTAGGGGGAGCAAGCCTTTAGGGGGAGGTATCCATCAAGGGATGATGGATGGTATTTTTCCTCATTAGGGGGAAAATGGAATTTTGAGATACCCAATTTGGAAATTGGGAGAGTGTGTAGGATTGCCTCTCTTGAGTGATATGAGACTTATCACTAAGAAGATGGTAGGCATCCTAGGTATTTTTGGACCAAAGGGGAGATTGTAAGATCTCATTGGGACATGAGACATTGACCTCCTTGGAGAGATAACTTTTTTGATGTTAGTCAAAAATGGGGAGAATGTTTTGGGGGAGAATGGTATGGAGAGTGTTATCAATTGTCAATTCGGAGAATTGGGGAGAATGTTTGGGATTACCAATTTGAGAAAATTGGTAAAGAGATTTGAGTTAGTGTTCTAACTCAAAGGTATTTGTTTTCTGTCAAACATCAAAAAGGGGAAGATTGTTGGTGCAATTGGCCTAGGTCACGAATGACCGGACTCGAGTTTGACTTGAGCGATGTTTTGATGTTTGACATGGAAGTTTGACATCGATTTTTAACATTGATGTCTAATAATATTTTGGGGAGATTATTTGTACAATCGACCTGGGTCATGATTGACCGGACTCGAGATTGACTCAAGGTGGATTTTGATGGTTGACTGGAGTTGACCATGTCATGGAATGTCCAAGTCTTGAGTACTTGGCATGTAAAGTCCAAGCATGGGTCTTGGCAAGGAAAAATCCAAGAATGGGTCTTGGCATGAAAAGTCCAAGCATGGGTCTTGGCAAGGGAAAGTCCAAGCTTGAGTCTTAGCATTTGAGAAGTCCAAGGGGTTTGATATTTGAGGCGTAAAGTCCAAGCGGGAGCCTTTGTCACGCCCCGGGAGTATGCCGTGCCGAAAAGCAAACGGATGACATCTCCCCTGTACGTGGCAAAATATCGGGTTAATACAAGGCCCATAGGCCCACAACAACAATATGATATACACAGATATCAACATATCAAACATACTAAACACAGCGGAAATAATTCAAACAGATCAACAAGATACAAAGACCAACTGTGCACTCCGGAGTGACTTGACACGACAAGAATTATAACAGAAATCGAATCAAAGACCAAATACATACAATATGTCCGTGTATCACAAATACGGAAACAATACAAGGAAAAACCCAAACCAACAATCCATAAGGATACAACAACACGGAAAACATATCCATTCGTCCGGTGTGAGATGGGATCAGCTGACGGAGCTCCGAACGTCCAAGGAATCTTCTACCTGTTATCTGGGCGACAGGAAGCCCAGGGTCCCGGGGTGGTGAGTATAAACTCAGGGGTAATATATAGAAAGTGCATGAACAACATATAAGGATAGATCTACAAGTATACATGTGAAGATCTACAGGTATACAGCATGAGTCCAATAGACATACAGTCATATCCAAATCTAATAACAAGTAACTACAGTAAAGTCATACTCAGTGTATATACTAAACTAATCAACTGAACATAAAGTAATGTACCAACGTACCTGACGGTCTATAACGCCATATGCTAGATCTTCTTGAACAGGTATACTATAACATAACCATATAACGTACCAGGTCAATCCCATACCTGACCAATACTCAGACATATGAACAATATATGATCACCTGAATAATAACCCGGTTCGTACCACACAATGACATGATGCTAATCAAATGCATATCAGTCTGAATCAACGCATGTATCATGCTCAACACATAGCAGTAAATAAAATGCAAATGGCATGTATCATGATGTACAAGCATGTGCAACAATCATAGCTCAATCAAATGCAGCATCTCACAGGCATATGTAAAACATATATCAAATACATGCATACATATATATCAGCAATGCATATGCATGGTCACTGTCTGCGGACCCGTCCAACCACGACCCCAGAGTGGCCAGGGTGGCACGACAAATGACAACTAGCCCGACTCCAGCTGCCACCACTCTCGAGTGGCCGAGTTGGGTAGTATGACCGAGTAGCGTGTAAGCGTGAAAAGCTAACTACTCCTAGGGGCCCCTGCTGCAACCCACGCTGTCCCTACCCATGAGTAGACAAACGCCGTACACAGGACAACTGCACCTCACATGGGCGAGTGCTAACACCACTCTGCACAGTGGCCAGGTGCGCATCTCCAGCTACCACCATCCATAGTGGCCGAGCGTGGCACATCCAATGCTCTGCCCTCAACCCTGCTACCACTACCCCGAGTGGCCGGGGAGGCAGGATGACTGACAATCCGTCTCATCCACAAGGGAGACCCAGTCGTCAGCATGCATGCAATGTAATGATGCATAGCTCCATACATGTATCCTCGCCTCACTCCCTAACCCATGGGGAGTCCTGGTCAACCAAAAGTCAACTATGCAAGGACTACAATCACAAGACTCTCTCTATCGCACAAAGAGTCATACTCATCTGACAGTCAACCACGCTAAGACCTCTAGTCAGTAGCGATATACAATCGACCGTCCATATAACCCTACACAGGCACACAATCCATAATGGATATACCATCGCGCTAGGACCTCTAGTCCATGTTCACATACTGACAACCATACACTTATCTATGCACAGACAACTAGATCCACTATAAATGCACCACTAATACGAATATGATATAACAATCGGCTCCATAATCCAAACCATTACCTAACCCTAGTGATGTAAGACAGTAACCCAATCTGAAGTCACAAAGATAACCCTAACCACATGTACTTACTGAACATATATCAGCTAATAGATAATAGGGTTTATAGTTCCTATCTGAGCTAGATAATCAATGAAGTACCAGAGTATATATCTCAAAGGTCAAGGCAGTACAAGCATATGATTAAATAAGAGTGGATTTAAGGTAGACAGGTATAAACATAAATCCAAGATCATGCACTAGAGTTTGATCAAAACTACCGGACCAGGTAGATATTACCCACTTGATACGAAGCTCGAATAGTCCTCACGGCCGTGGATCTGCTTCGTATCCCAAACCTGCACATAATATTAAACTATGATTAGGTACAAGTATCTGATAATTATACGAACAAACTACTAATTCATTTTATATTCGCATCCTTCCCTCGCCCACGAGTAAGAACCCCAATTATCCCAAACTGATCCACCATAACCCAACACATAATAAATCCACACAATCATCAATGCTCAGAATAATCCGGCTTACCTCAATATCCGAATTACCACAGCTAATCCATTGTCCAACGTAACTACATGAATATCATCCCATCACAAGAGCACTAAATTTGAACTCATCTCACTTCACTTCCACCTCACAACCGGCAACCCAGAAATCATAAGCTTCCCATTGCTCCATCCTCACATCAATCATTCAATGTCATAGTAGGAACCACCGGAATTCACCAAAACATAAGTGAACATAATAGGTCAGATGGTTGATTCGCCAATTCGAGGCCTCAAACCATCCCCACAAAGCTATGATAGCATTTTCCCCAACTGTAACATAGAGAAAAACCAAGCACATACATATAGACCACAAATTTACAGATCTAATCGTGGCTAACCTATGTAGTGATGAAGATGACAAAGGATGGAAGCCCGGCAACGATCTGAGCTCATGCGGCGGAAGAGTAACACGGCAGCAACATGGATCTTGCCAACAGACCAACCGTAAGAAACAAGAAAAAGCAATATGGTGATGGTGGTAGATCCAACTCCCGGGATGCGAAGCAGAGGTAGAAAAAGAAGGCACCAGAGACAAGCCGACGTATCAAGCAGTTGTTAGGTAAGCAGCGTCTCGCTAGGATCACAGCCGATCGCGATCGATGTTGGCCGCAGAGCCCCCCGCGTCGGACGTCGGCGATGGATTGAACTCGATGAGATGAGGGCGATCTGCTCGATCGGGGAAAACCCAAGAAATCGGCAACTCCATCACTGAGTTGGGCTCGCTCGAAAAAGTGTCGATGAGATCCGCTGTCGGTAGAAGGTCGGCGACAACTGGTTCTCGCGGCGAGGAGGAGATCAACTGGCGGCTAACGACGAGTCGGCGATGGTGAGCTCAAATAGACGGTCCCGTGAGGAAGAGGGGAAATCATGATCAGGGAAGGAAACGCGATGGAGAAAGAGAGGAATCGCGGCTGGAGAAAGAAATCTAGCGATGAAGAGAAGAGGGAAGAAATCGCGATTTGAGGGAGAAGTTACGGCTGGGAAAAGAAAAGGATGAAAACGGGTCGGATCGGGTCAACCCAATCTATTAACCCAAACTGGTTCAGGTCCAATCCAAGTTCAGCCATCTAGTCCAAGCCCATTTCAAGCCCAACAGGTTTTAGCCAAATTTCAGCCCAATCCGAAACCAGCCCAATGGACTCAATCCAACTAGCTAATCCACCTCATTAGCCCACTAATTAAGCTCAATTAATCCACTAATCAAACCCAATTAATTAAAGGGATAAATTTAATTTAATTTTTTTTTTCGTAGTTTACAGTCTTGGCAGCATAAGTCCAATGGTTGGCGGCGTAAAGTCCAAGAGGAGTCTTGGCAGCGTAAGTCCAATGTGCCTTGGCGATGTAGACACCGTTAGCATGACATTGCCGATGGAAGCACCCGAAGGCTAGCGTAATGGATGAACAAGTCATGGATGACTTGGAGGGATCCGTGAGGCGCGAGGCTGACAGAGGTGGCTAGTAGGATTAGGTCTAGGCTAAGGGTGGTCTAGCAAGTATAAGGGCACCATACTTGGGTTAAAACCTCATATTTAAGGTGTGCCAGTTGACTGGTGCCATATGATAGTCGACTAGTGTAAGTCATCTAGGGTTTGATTGTGGGAAGTGTCCCAGCAGTCGACTGCTAGAGGTGACTGCTGGCTCGATCAGTCGACTGATCGTGTGATTAGTCGACTGGTGCTCAAGAATTTGGGTATAAAATGGAGTCAGACTCGACCGCTGGGGTTAGCAGTCAAGTGAAGGCTCTATCAATCGACTGATGGACATGATCAGTTGGCTGATGTTCTATCCGTTGGATTTTTCCAGCGTGGATTACACCGTTGTCTCACAACAACAGTGTCATCAATCGACTAATGGTCCCGAGCAGTCGATTGATCGGCGATTTCTAGCCCAGGCAGAAGCTTTAAAGGGAGCTCATGGAAGAGGAAATCAATAGCGTTTCTTGAGGTGTTTTGGGGTGATTTGTTATTGCAAATCAGGGTCTCCAAGTGCAATTCAAGCAACCACAAAGTAAGGAATCTAAGAGCAATTGTAACGTGTTGTTTTCTTTACTTGTTGTATATTTCATTTGTATATTGCTTGTATTTATTTCTTATTGTTGTAAAATCACTTGTACTAGGTTTCTCCGGCTCCGACTTGTGTCGAGATGGAGTGTTTATTAGTGGTGTGTGATTTGCATCGCTAGAGGTCTTTAGAGCTCGATCCATGGAGTAGGAACCGTTCTGTTCCGAACCACGTTACATGATTGTGTAATTGTGTGCTTGTATTGTTATTGCTTTATTTCCGCTGCACTAACGAAGATTTGTAGACAAGCATGCAACAAAATCCATCACGCAATGAATCAAGCTATTCACCCCCTGTTAGTGAAAGCCCTAGAGCCAATCATGTGATGATTGTTGTATGGACTTTATTGTATCATATTCCTATTTATAAAGGCATGGTTATTATATTTACTTGTATTGGTGCCAAATAACTAAATATAATAATGTCCTTGAGTAGTAGGTTCTTATCTATATCAATCGATTGGTTGAATCGATAATGAGATGATATAGAGAACACTACTCTTAATCATTCCTAGTCGAGTATTAACATTCAGGGACAATGTTAATGCGTAGAGACTAGCATGTAGGTCAACACAATGACTTGATCTCACAAGTCATGGATATGAGATATCAAGTTTACACATGGGTATGAATTGGAGAATGTATACTGAATGACCCGCCATGAGAAAGTATCATGGATTGTTATATGAGTGTCATATACTTTCTCATGTGGCTATTAGTATGACTATTAGTCCTTAGACCTGAAGTCACCATGGTTCCCTACATAAGGAGGTGCATACTTTGGCTTCGTCAAACGTCACCCGTAATTGGGTGGACTATAAAAGCGATTACTGGGTATGTAACAAATTATGCGGAGGGATGTGAGTGATGTAGATGAGATCTATCCCTCCTATATGACGGGGGTGACATCGATATTCTTGATAGAGTGAGACCACGAAGTGCATGGCCATGCCCAAATGAGTCAATATGAGATATTGAGCTCATTTGATTAGAGTGAGTCTACTTGGAGATCAAGATTTAGATTGTACTCAGGATGACATGGTCTATGCCTCGATTGGTCAATCTAGATGTCAAGGATAGAGGGACATTGTCACATATTGTGAGAGTCACAATTAGCAGTCACAAAGGTGATGTTGGAGCTCAACATTCTTGTAACTTGGGTAGCAATGATGTGTTGCTAGATACCGCTCATTGCTTATGTTCCTAAATCCGTTTAGGACATTTGTGCTTCGTTCAGTTTACGTATTGCTAGCTCTCCGGATTTATAATATATGATGAACCATGAGGATTAGGTTCATGGGATGAACCAAATTGGATTAAGAGTAATCCAAATTAGACTAATTGAGTTAGACTCAAGTTGATTCAAGTGTTGAATGAGTCTAATTTAGATTTGATTCATCAAATCAATTTAAATTAAATGAATAGAGATTCATTAAATTAAATTGACTTGAGTCAAGTGGTTAGATTTGATCAACCATGGGAGATTAGAGGTCAAGTTTGACTTGACTTGAGAGGGAAGATTAAAGGTCAAGTTTGACTTGACCAAATGCCATGTCATGATGATGACTTGGCATGGCCGGCCAATGATGATGCTCCACATCATCATTGACTTGGTCAATTGGTGCCACATCATGAGGGAGACCAAGGGTCATGGGGGTTACATGCATGCATGTAACCCCCCTTCCATGAAGTGGCCGGCCACTTTAAGGGTTATGATGATGAATTCATTTTGGTGAGTTACTCATTCCATCATCTTCTTCCTTGGTGCTCTTCCTCTCAAGCTCTCCCTCTCCTTCCTCATCTTGCCGAGATCTTCTAGGAGTGCTAGCACACTCAAGTTTGTCTCTTTCTCCACCTATTGCTTGTGTGGATACCAATAGAGGAGTATGCACTTGACACTCTCGAGTTCCGGCGAACTTTTGGACGAGCGGGATAAGCGAAGGGCGTCGCTACGAGGGTAATGATCTCACCTCTTATATCTAAGGTAGATCTAGGGTTTTTAGTAAGCACATACATGTTTTATTTTAATATATCTTCACACAGATCCGTGGCGGGATTCGAGGTTTCCATAGCATAGCGGTTTTTGCGGCTCGGAAAAACCAACAAGTATCGAGCCACGTCACGAAGCATGTATGTGTTTCGTTTTGTAATTTTTGTATTAGATATAAAAATTACAGATTTATATGTTTCTGTAAATTTCCTAATTTTATAGAATTTTTGGGTATTTTTCTCAAAGAGTCGCGCAGTGTTGGGACACTTGTAGGCTTCTCAAGAAAAACTCTCCAAACGCGAGTTCTCGCTTTAGGTTTTGGGACAGCGACTTAAGTTGCTGTAAGATCGCAGTAGGGACACTCGCAGTTAATTTTTGCAGTATGGGCGCTGCCCTATCCCGAAAGGGGCTTTGTCCTTGATCGCCGGAAACCGCTTAATTTGAAAAAAAAAATTAGGAAAAATTATAGAAATTTCTGTAAAAATACATAATTTAGAATTATGTATAATTCTGTGATTGTCATGGCCCAATGACCCCAATTTGATTGTATTATGTGTGTTGTAATTCATAATACGGCCTGCGTGTCGTTTTGTGGTTGTGCGTGTTGTATAGTGTATGCGACCTGCGCGTCGTACCTCTTCTTTAGATATTCTAGTTGTAAATAGTTTTAGACTCGAATGTAACTCGAGTTTCATATTTGTAATGTACAAAATAGAGTGGTGGAAAGTCCACTCGAAGACGAGATTACAAGAAGGGTGACGACGACACATGGCGGTCAAAGGAAGCGCTTGGAGAAGCCGCTAGCCTTAGGTTGACCGTCCGATCTTCTAATTGGCTTGAGAAGATCATAGTAGGGCCATGACTATATCACATTTAATTATATATATATATATGTTGATATATATATATATATATATATATACTTAATTGATTTTACTTGTATGTATGTGATGCATGCTAGTAGAATAATGCTTGTATGTATATGATGCATGTGTCACGCCCGCCCTTCCGGGACCCTAAATGTCCGGAGAGGCGGCGCGTGACGCGACCGTTCATACATTACATACAGCGGAAGACTTTATACATACTTCTTAATACTTTTTTTTTTGTTTTTCTTTTAAACATAAACATGCATTAACACATATATACATATATATATACATACTTCTTCTTCTTAGCATAGAGTATGCTTCATAGCGTGGATAGATACTTCTTCTTACTTCTTCTTTACTTCTTCTTCTTAACATAGAGCATGCATCATATATGCAGATACTTAGTGCTTAGTAAATTCATAACATCATCATCATAAGGAGACATAAGTGAGGACATGAATAGACATCTTCATCATAGGTAAACATGTTTAGACCTAACGGATCTTCTCCACCATGCCACTACCACACACATTGGCCCCTCCTGCTGCTCCCTTTAGTTTATCCATCCCTTACCCTTATCTCATGCGAGGAAAGATAAACTATAAGCACATAGGCTTAGTAAGATCCTGTCCTACTCACTAAAACCATACATTATCATTAATCATGCAGCATTCACAACATAGAAGCAATATAACATGTAACATACTTGGTGTCATCAACTTAACATGTAGCATAAGTAACGTAAGTGAAATATAGCATGGATCACCGTATCATCAACATAACTTGTAATGTATCTAACGTAAACATGTAAACATTCATAGCATATCATAAAGCATAACTTTCATAACGTATCTAACGTAAGCATGTAAACATTCATAACATATCATAAAGCATAACTTTCATGACGTATCTAACGTAAGCATGTAAACATTCATAACAATCATGAAGCATAACTTTCAGGACATATAACTTAACATTCTTGGCATATCGTTTAACATAACATGTAACTTAACAATCATGGCATATCATTTAACATAACATGTAACTTAACAATCATGGCATATTATTTAACATAACATGTAACTTAACAATCATGGCATATCATTTAACATAACATGTAACTTAACAATCATGGCATATTATTTAACATAACATGTAACTTAACAATCATGGCATATTATTTAACATAACATGTAACTTAACAATCATGGCATATCATTTAACATAACATGTAACTTAACAATCATGGCATATTATTTAACATAACATGTAACTTAACAATCATGGCATATTATTTAACATAACATGTAACTTAACAATCATGACATACATATGCAAGATGCTTTTGAAAACATATATGCTAGGTACGTAAATATAAATCTCAACATATTTGGGCCCGGCATTGTACCACTTCTTCATTATCATAGCGTGCATCCCTAAATAGGCCCGAGGTAGCAAGTCTCAAACCTAATAGGTTTCTAGGCCCGAGTCTTATTCCATCGACCTAGGGGCAATCGTCATAGCGTAGAAGCCCATCCTAGGCCCGAGTCTTACTCCATCGACCTAAGGCATCTTGGAGCCCATCCCGTACTAGGCCCGAATCTTATTCCATCGACCTAGGGGCAATCATACATAGAAGCCCGTCCTTGGCCCGAGTCTTATTCCATCGACCTAGGGCATCTTAGAGCCATCCTTCTTGGACCTTGTTAAGGTCTTGGTACAAGCCATGCAAGGTAAAATACTTATATGCTTACTTTACTACATGTCTTATTAACATAGCATAGCATACTGCTTCATAACACATCATGCTTCATTTCATTTACATAGCGTAGCATTCTTCATTTCATACACATCATGCTTCATTTCATTTTCATAACATGGCATAATTCATTTCATACACATCAGGCTTCATTTCATTTACATAGCATGGCATACTTCATTTCATAACAACATATCCTATTTCATTAACATAGCATGGCATACTTTATTTCATAACAACATAACTTATTTCATTAACATAGCATGGCATACTTCATTTCATAACAACATAACTTATTTCATTAACATAGCATGGCATGCTTCATTTCATAACAACATAACTTATTTCATCAACATAGCATGACATACTTTATTTCATAACAACATAACTGATTTCATTAACATAACATAGCATACAATTCATGGTATGAACTTCATTGTACCTAAAGAGGTCAAAGGTGGCGAATGGCCCTTATAGGCTTTTAGGTTTAGACCTTTAACCTAATTCAAGTAACATACATATGCATACAAATTCCATAAAATTCATGGTATGAACTTCATTGTAACCTAAGAACCAAAGGTGGCGAATGGTCCATGTAGGGCCTTTAGGTTTAACTTTTGACCTAATCCTTTTAAAACTTAACCTCATCATATAGTTACAAAACATAGTATGAAACTTCATTGAAACCCTATAGTGGGGTTTGGCCGAATAGAACTATAGTGTTCATTAGGGTTAGCTTTTGTTCTAACCCACTTTAAGCCCTAAAATCATCACCTAGTTCCCATAATATGGCATGGAACTTCATTGAAACCCTAAAAGTAGGGTTTGGCGAATAGAACTATAGTGTTCATTAGGGTTAGCTTTTGTTCTAACCCACTTTAAACCCTAACATCATAATCTAGTTATAAAACATAGCATAAACATAGCATAGAGCTTCTTTGAGACCCTAGTTCATGACTTGGCGAATGGGTCATGGAGGCCTCTAGAGTTAGATCTTTATCCTAATCCCTATAACATGCTAACATCATCACTTGCAAGCAAAACAAGATATAACTTCAATAAAACACCAACAAAACCCATGTTGGCGAATGGTTCATAGGGTTTCCTAGGTTAACTTTTGACCTAATCCGCTTTAAGCCCTAACATCATCATCTAATTACAAAAGCATGGCATACAACTTCATGGAAACCCTAGATCATATCTTGGCCGAATATAACAATATAGATTTCTTTTATAAACGTCAACCAGCTATGATGCAGGTGAGGATACTTACATCCTTCGCTTGCTTGGTGGGGAAGATAACCTAAAGAAGATCAACACTTAGCCTTCTCTAGCTTGGATAGGATTCGCCAAAAGAGGGAAATGTAGAGGAAAAGCTTTAGGATTTCGGTGAGAAGAGAGGAAGAAGAAGAAGGAGAAGTAAACAATTTCAATCTTCCCTCTTCTTTATAAAGGGAGGAGGAAGAGAAGTTCCTCTTTTCTTTTCTATGCCTCTTCATTTACCCTTAGTCCCCTTTATCTATAGTCCCCCTTCCTTAATCATACAATCCTATTGGGCTTATGGTTAGTGGGTACATCTATAGGGCTTGGCTATCTCTAGAGGTCTGGAGTTCAATTCCTAGGTCTTGTATCCATTTTTGGCTTATTTTCTTTTGTTTTGGAAAAAGGCCTACATAAAGCCCATTATCATCAAGCCAAAAATTCTTGTAAAATTGCTAGGAATTTTACGGGCGTTACAGCATGCTAGGATAATTTTCTTGTATGTATATGATGCATGCTAGAATAATGAATGTATGTATGTGATGCATGCTAATATAGGATAATAAAGGCCTAAATGCATATAAGATACACATTACGATTAGATTAGATCATAATCGAATCAACTCGAAAATGCCTACCGAGCCTTGATACCCATCACTACCTCGATCATTTGTTGTTGTTGAATCTGCCAAAGCAGAGCAACGCATATTATCTTGGTAGGGTGCGGAGGGACAATCTTGGTCCCTCCTATCACGCTTGGGTTAGACTAAGCTCAATTAGATTGAGTAAAACTAGTTAAACTCAATTGGATCGAGTAGAACTATAGGCATATTCCAATCGTTGGAAAGATAGGTTAAGATTGCATTTACACTAAATCTTGGGCAATTTAGCCAAAGCTAACTCAAGGTCTTTTGTAAATGTGGGTCTTGATCCTATAAACAAGAGTTGCATAAAGATGTAATCGGTAATGTGTTACCCACCGATCGTACTAAGTCTTGGGTGATTTAGCCAAAGCTAACTCAAAGCTTAGTATGATGTGGATCTTGTCCCACAAGAATTATAGCTAGTTTGTATGAATCTAGTAATGTGGTTTGACCACATCAATAACTCGATTCTACAAAATTCCTATAATTTAGTGGGAGCATCATTTGATTACAGGCCTAATTAAATGATAAAAGGAATATGATATTAATTCTCTGCATTGTATGTTGTAGATAACTATGTCGACAAACACGAACACTCTCTCTCTGCATTCTGTCCTTGAGAAGGACAAGCTCAATGGAGCAAATTTCTTGGGTGATGCGAACACAGAATTGTTCTCACCCAAGAAAGGAAGTTGTATGCGTCTGGAGCATCCCATTCGGAGGCACCTCACGCCCTTGCCTCATGGTGACAAAGATGCTTACAAGAAGCATCAAGATGATGCATTAGATGTGTCATGTCTTATGCTCGCGACCATGAACTCTGAGCTTCAGAAGCAACACGAGTTCATGAATGCTTATGATATGGTTGGACATCTTTGTCAACTATATCAAGGACAAGCTAGGCATGAGAGATATAAAGTCTCTAAGGCATTATTTGGGTCCAAAATGCAAGAAGGGACTCCCGTAGGTACATATGTACTCAAGATGATTGGGTACGTAGAGAACCTACAAAGGCTGGGATTCCCACTTGGCCAAGAGTTGGCCACTGACCTGATCTTGCAATCTTTGCCACAATCCTTCAATCAATTTGTCATGAATTATAACATGAATGAAATTGATAAGCCATTGCCTGAAATGTTCAGCATGTTGAGAACTGCTGAGCTTAACCTTAAGAAGGGAAAATCTGACACCATTTTGATGGTGCAGAAGAAGAAAGGCAAGGGCAAGCTTAAAGGTAAGGGAAAGTCTCAAGCCAAGGGCAAAGGCAAAGAACTTAAACCCAAAGGAGGGGTAACCAAGGAAGGGGCTTGCTTCTTCTACAAGGAAGCAGGACACTGGAAGTGTAACTGCAAGGCATACCTGGAAGATCTTAAGAAGAAAAGAAGTGAGACTTCTACTTCAGGTATAAATGTTATAGAAGTCAATCTATCTATTTCTTCATCATGGGTATTAGATACCGGATGTGCATCTCACATTTGTACCAATGTGCAGGCGCTGAGAAATAGCAGGACATTGACAAAGGGCGAGGTGGACCTACGAGTAGGCAATGGAGCAAGGGTTGCTGCTGTTGCTGTAGGAACTTATGATCTATCTTTGCCCTCTGGGCTTGTACTAGAATTAGATAAATGTTGTTATGTGCCTGCTTTAACCAAGAACATCATTTTAGTTTCTTGTTTGGACAAGAAAGGATTTTCATTTATAATAAAGAACAAATGTTGTTCAGTTTATTTAAATGATATGTTTTATTGTAGTGCACCTCTAATAAACAGACTCTACTTTCTAGACTTAGAGAGCCCTATCTATAACATAAGTACCAAGAGGTTCAAGACAAATGAGTTGAACCAAACCTATCTCTGGCACTGTCGCTTAGGTCACATAAATGAGAGTCGCTTATCTCAGCTCCATAAGGATGGGCTGCTAGACTCATTTGATTTTGAATCATATGAGACATGCGAGTCTTGCCTTTTAGGCAAGATGACCAAGACTCCCTTTAGTGGACACAGCGAAAGAACAACATATTTGTTAGGACTTATATATAGTGATGTATGTGGTCCTTTCAATGTTGCTGCTAGAGGTGGTTACAGGTACTTCATTACATTTACTGATGACTTCAGTAGATATGGTTATGTGTATCTCATGACACACAAATCAGAATCCTGTGAAAAGTTCAAAGAATTCAAGAATGAAGTACAAAACCAGCTTGGCAAGAGTATTAAGATACTTCGATCAGATCGAGGTGGAGAATACCTTAGCCATGAGTTTCGTGACTATCTAGCTGATTGTGGGATTCTATCCCAACTCACTCCTCCTGGAACACCATAGTGGAATGGTGTATCCGAAAGGAGGAATCGTACCCTATTAGATATGGTACGATCTATGATGAGTCACACATATCTTCCTATATCCTTTTGGGGATATGCTCTAGACACAGCAACCTTTACCCTTAACCGTGTACCATCCAAGGCTGTGATAAAGACACCATATACGATATGGACAGGGAGAAATCCCATGATGTCTTTCATGTGGATTTGGGGTTGTGAGGCTTACGTTCGA
The DNA here is from genome assembly GCA_025175895.1 of Wurfbainia villosa. Taxonomy (NCBI): domain Eukaryota; kingdom Viridiplantae; phylum Streptophyta; class Magnoliopsida; order Zingiberales; family Zingiberaceae; genus Wurfbainia; species Wurfbainia villosa. Next base: position 114,657,715 of record CM045990.1, on the reverse strand, counting down.
CGTCAAGTCTCAAACAAACTGGGACCCAAATCCGATAGGTGCTATTTTGTTGGATATCCCAAGGATACAAACGGATATTACTTCTACATTCCCAGTCAGCACAAAGTGTTTGTGGCAAAGACTGGGGTTTTTCTAGAAAGGGATTTTGTTTCTAGAAAAACTAGTGGGAGTACCTTCGATCTTGAAGAAATTCAAGATAAGGACCATAGCACTGAGGCCTTGATGGAGGTTGAACAGGAACCAAAAAGTGTTGTGGGTGATGAGGTTGTTGCACAAAGAGTTATGGAACAACCACCTGTTCAGGTAGACCTACCTCTTCGCAGGTCTGATAGGGTACGTCGTCAGCCTGAGAGATACTCATTTCTCTTGTCTGACCATGATAACGTTATGCTCATTGAGAATGAACCTACCTCCTATCAGGAAGCTGTGATGAGCCCAGATTCTGAGAAATGGCTAGAGGCCATGAGATCCGAGATGGAATCCATGTACACCAACCAAGTATGGACTTTGGTTGATCCACCTGAAGGGGTCAAACCCATTGGGTGTAAGTGGGTCTTTAGGAGAAAGACTGACATGGATGGACTTACGTATACCTATAAGGGTCGATTGGTGGCTAAAGGTTTCAAGCAAATTCATGGTATTGACTATGATGAAACCTTTTCTCCAGTGGCGATGTTTAAGTCCATTCGGATCTTGCTTTCTATTGCAACATACCACGATTATGAGATCTGACAGATGGATGTCAAAACCGTGTTTCTGAATGGAAACTTACTCGAGGATGTGTACATGACACAACCTGAGGGTTTTGAAGATCCACAACATACTAGGAAGGTATGACAGCTGCAAAGGTCCATTTATGGGCTAAAGCAAGCTTCTCGAAGATGGAATCTTCGATTCGATGATGCGATCAAACAGTTTAGTTTCATCAAGAATGAAGATGAACCCTGTGTCTACAAGAGGGTTAATGGGAACACAGTTGTCTTCCTTGTATTGTATGTGGATGACATACTGCTCATTGGAAATGACATCCCTTCGCTACAGTCTGTGAAGACTTGGCTCGGGACGTGCTTCTCAATGAAGGACTTAGGTGAAGCAGCCTATATTCTAGGCATCAAGATCTATAGAGATAGATCTAAGAGATTGCTTGGCTTAAGTCAGAGTACATACATTGACAAGGTATTACTTCGGTTTGCCATGCAAAATTCCAAGAAAGGACTTCTGCCGATGTCACATGGTGTGAGTCTTTCGAAGACTCAAAGTCCCTCTTCTAGAGAGGAGAGAGACCGCATGGATAAGATCCCTTACGCATCTGCTATAGGATCTATCATGTACGCCATGCTATGTACTCGTCCTGATGTCTCGTATGCTTTGAGCATGATGAGTAGATACCAGTCAGATCCAGGTGAGCATCACTGGATAGCAGTCAAGAATATTCTTAAGTACTTGAGAAGGACTAAAGAATATTTCTTGATATTTGGAGGTGATGAGGAGCTAGCTGTAAGGGGTTACAGCGATGCCAGCTTCCAAACTGACCAGGATGATTATAGATCGCAGTCAGGGTTCGTGTTTTCCTTGAATGGTGGCGCTGTGAGCTGGAAGAGTTCGAAGTAGGACACAGTTGCTGATTCTACAATAGGCCGAGTATATCGCGCATCCGAGGAGAAAGAAGGAGGCGCTTTGATCCGCAAGTTCATTACTGACCTTGGGGTGGTTCCTAGCATTGCAGATCCCATAGAGCTCTATTGTGACAACAATGGAGCGATTGCACAGGCTAAGGAACCTCGCTCACACCAGTGGACCAAACACATACTACGGCGCTTCCATCTCATTCGAGAGATTATCGATAGAGGAGATGTGAAGATTTGCAGAGTACCCACAGAGGCTAACATCGCAGATCCCTTGACCAAGGCTTCGGCAGTACGTAAAAGCATGATGATCACACTAGGTCATTGGGTATTAGATACTACGGTGATTGGCACTAGTGCTAGTGGGAGATTGTTAGTGAAAGCCCTAGAGCCAATCATGTGATGATTGTTGTATGGACTTTATTGTATCATATTCCTATTTATAAAGGCATGGTTATTATATTTACTTGTATTGGTGCCAAATAACTAAATATAATAATGTCCTTGAGTAGTAGGTTCTTATCTATATCAATCGATTGGTTGAATCGATAATGAGATGATATAGAGAACACTACTCTTAATCATTCCTAGTCGAGTATTAACATTCAGGGACAATGTTAATGCGTAGAGACTAGCATGTAGGTCAACACAATGACTTGATCTCACAAGTCATGGATATGAGATATCAAGTTGACACATGGGTATGCATTGGAGAATGTATACTGAATGACCCGCCATGAGAAAGTATCATGGATCATTATATGAGTGTCATATACTTTCTCATGAGGCTATTAGTATGACTATTAGTCCTTAGACCTGAAGTCACCATGGTTCCCTACATAAGGAGTTGCATACTTTGGCTTCGTCAAACGTCACCCGTAAATGGGTGGACTATAAAGGCGATTACTGGTATGTAACAAATTATGCGGAGGGATGTGAGTGATGTAGATGGGATCTATCCCTCCTATATGACGGGGGTGACATCGATATTCTTGATAGAGTGAGACCACGAAGTGCATGGCCATGCCTAAATGAGTCAATATGAGATATTGAGCTCATTTGATTAGAGTGAGTCTACTTGGAGATCAAGATTTAGATTGTACTGAGGATGACACGGTCTATGCCTCGATTGGTCAATCTAGATGTCAAGGATAGAGGGATATTGTCACATATTGTGAGAGTCACAATTAGCAGTCACAAAGGTGATGTTGGAGCTCAACATTCTTGTAACTTGGGTAGCAATGATGTGTTGCTAGATACCGCTCATTGCTTATGTTCCTAAATCCGTTTAGGGACATTGCCAACATTACAAGAACCTATAGGGTCACACACATAAGAGCAATTAGATGGAGATTAGGTTCATATGATGAACCATGAGGATTAGGTTCATGGGATGAACCAAATTGGATTAAGAGTAATCCAAATTAGACTAATTGAGTTAGACTCAAGTTGATTCAAGTGTTGAATGAGTCTAATTTAGATTTGATTCATCATATCAATTTAAATTAAATGAATAGAGATTCATTAAATTAAATTGACTTGAGTCAAGTGGTTAGATTTGATCAACCATGGGAGATTAGAGGTCAAGTTTGACTTGACTTGAGAGGGAAGATGAAAGGTCAAGTTTGACTTGACCAAATGCCATGTTTTTGCGGCTCAGAAAAGCCCAACACCCTCTATCGGTCAACATTTCCTCTACATTATCCCTAAGGAATACTTAGTAAACCCAAGGAGCTCAAATTGGTTTTGGGTTTCTAGGAGTGTGATCGACTCACGGAAGATGGGTTTGGATGTGCCAATTGTAGGGAATCTAAGGGTGGTCAGAAACATTTTACAAGCACTAAGTAGTGGAAAAATAAGATCCCTCAAGAGATCCATGCGAAAAACATACTCGTTTTTTCGATTCTATCCTATGAGAATCGTAGTTACCTTCAATGTGTGCCCTTCGCAATCCCGTCAAGGTATCCAGATCTCAGTGCGGTCAAGATGTCGGCGCCTCCACGGTATCCACACGAACCGTGGGATGAAGAAGAACCAAACTGTGGTGCTAGCCACAAGATGTTGGTTCGGCCTAGAAGGTGGAAGAAGAAGAGAAAGATCACACAAAAACAACACCAACCAAACCAAGGTCTCATTAAATACTTTTTATATTCAACCATTTAATATGAAGGGTTTGTGACTCTTGGTTTCTATGGAATTAATAACCCATTAATTACATCTTAATGATCATGCAACTCCTCTTAATGGTTAGTCTCACTCAATCCGAATATGACTTGAGCCTAACTCGAGTCAGATTCATTGGGTATGCCTTGAGTCCTACTCAATCATCTCATGATTGACACTAAGGGCCGACAATAACAATCTCCCACTAGAACTAGTGTCAATCACTGTAATCTCTAAGACCCAGTGATCGAATTTGACTTGAATCTAACTTGAGTCAGGTTCATTGGGTATACCTTGAGTCCCACTCATTGAGTCTAATCTACATTAGACTCAACCCGATGGCCCAATGGCTCATCACATGAGTCATCTCCAACTCACATGTCCTAAGTGTGTGACTCTATATGTTCTCGTAACATTGGCAATGTTTCTAAAACCCTTTTAGAGACATAAGCAATGAGCGGCATCTATCAATACATCATTGCTACCCAAGTGACGAGAATATCGAGATCTGACATAACCTTTCCGTGACTACTATCGTGTATGACTCAGTCCTTCTATCTTTGATACTAGATTGATCAATGAGGCATAGACTGTGTTATCCTCTTATTAATCAAGAGTTTCTTGATCTCCATGTAGACTACTCAACCAAATAAGCTTAATATCTCATATTGACTTATTCGAGCATGTCAATGCATTTTAGCAGTCCTACTCTATCAAGGGGCCCATAGATATCACTTCCGATATATGGAAGGGATAGATCCCATCTACATCACTCACATCCCTCCGTATAACTTATTGCATACCCAGTGATCGCCTTTATAGTAACCCTGTTACAAGTGACATTTGACGAAGCTAAAGTATACAACTCATTATGTAGGGAACCATAGTGACTTCAGGTCTAAGAATTATTCATACTAATAGTCACATGAGAATGTTTATGACACTCATATAACGATCCATGAAACATTCTCATGGCAGATCAATTTGGTACATAGTCTCTAATATGTACTCATGTGTCAACATGATATCACATATCCATGACTTGTGAGATTAAGTCATCAATTGACCTATATGCTAGTCTCTGTGCATTAATATTGTCCTTGCATATTAATTCTCGACTAGGAATAGTTAAGAGTAGTGTTATATATATATATATATATATATATATATATATATATATATATATATATATGTCTACAGACTCTCACTATTAATTAAACCAATTGATATGCTGTAAACCTGAACCTACTATTCAAGGACACTATTATATTATTCATATACCACATATAAGAAATAATATAATAAGAAAACCTTGCCTTTTATTAATAAAATATGATACATATGATCCCTGATCAATCATCTCATGATTGACACTAAGGGTTGACACTAACAATCTCCCACTTGCACTAGTGTCAATCACTGTAATCTATAAGACCCAATAACCTAGTATGACCATCTTGTTTCTTCTATGCCTAAGACTTTGTCAAGGGATTCTCAATGTTAGCATCAGTATCTACTCTATATATCCTCACATCTCCTCTATCGATGATCTCTCGAATGAGGTGATACCGCCGTAGTATATGTTTAGAATGCTGGTGAGAATGAGGTTCCTCAGCCTGTGCTATAGCCCCGTTGTTGGCACAATAAAGCTCTATAGGGCTCACGATGCTAGGAACTAAACCAAGCTCAGAAACAAACTTCTTGATCCAAACAACCTCCTTTGTCGCATCTAAAGGAGCAATATACTCAGCCTCTGTAGTAGAATCTGCGATTGTGTCTTACTTTGAACTCTTCCAGCTCACAACACCACCATTTAAACAAAAGGCATACCTTAACTGCGATCTGTAATCATCCTTGTCCGTTTTGAAGCTAACATCGCTATAACCCTTTACAGCGAGCTCCTCATTGCCTCCAAATATCAAGAAATATTTATTGGTTCTTCTCAAGAACTTAAGAATATTTTTGATGGTTGTCCAGTGACTGTCACCTAGATCTAAATGGTACCTACTCGTCATACTTAAAGCATACGAGACATCAGGACGAGTGCATAACATGACATACATGATAGACCCTATAGCAGATGCATAAGAGATCTAACCCATGTGTTCCCTTTCTTTCTTAGAAGAAGGGCATTGAGCCTTTCGTAAGGCTCACACCATGTGACATTGGCAGAAATTCCTTCTTGAAATTCTGCATGGCAAAACATTTAAGCACCTTGTCGATGTATGCACTCTGACTTAAGTCAAGCAATCTTTTAGATCTATCTCTATAGATCTTAATACCTTAAATGTAGGCTTCTTCACCTAAGTCCTTCATTGAGAAATAATTCCCAAGCCAAGTCTTCACAAACTGCAATGTAGGGATGTCATTTCCAATAAGAAGTATGTCATCAACATACAAGATAAGAAAGATAACTATGCTCCCACTAACCCTCTTGTAGACATAGGGTTCATCTTCATTCTTGATGAAACCAAACTGTTTGATCGCATCATCGAATTGAAGATTCCAGCTTCTAGATGCTTGCTTTAAACCATAAATGGACCTTTGTAGCTTGCATACCTTGTCAGCATGCTTTGGATCTATAAAACCATCAGGTTGTGTCATGTACACATCCTCGAGGAGGTTTCCATTCAGAAATGCAGTTTTGACATCCATTTGCCAGATCTCATAATGGTGGTAAGCTGCAATAGCAAGCATGATCCGAATGGACTTAAGCATCGTAATTGTTGAAAAAGTTTCATCATAGTTAATACCATGAATCTGTTTGAAACATTTAGCTACCAATCGCTCTTTATAGGTATGCATAAGACCATCCATGTTAGTCTTTCTCTTAAAGACCCACTTACACCCAATAGGTTTGACCCCTTCAGGTGGATCAACCAAAGTCCATACTTGGCAAGTGTACATGGATTCCATTTTTGACCTCATGGCCTCTAGCCATTTCTCAGAATCTAGGCTCATCACAGCTTCCTGATAGGATGTAGGCTCGTTCAACTCAATAAGCATAATGTCATCATTGTCAGACAAGAGAAATGAATATATCTCAGGCTAATGACGTATCCTATCAGACCTGCGAAAAGGTTGGTCTACATGAACAAGTTGTCGCTCCACAATTTCTTGTGCAACAATCTCATTATCCACAACACTTTGTGGTGCTTGTTCATTTTCCATCTCAGTGCTATCTATATTTTGAACATCTTCAAGATGGATATTACTCCCTCCAGTTCTTTATGAAATGAACTCTCTTTCTAGAAAAACGTCATTTCTAGCGACAAACACTTTGCCTTGTGTGGGATTGTAGAAGTAATATCTTTTCGTTTCCTTAGGATACCCTACAAAGTAGCACTTGTCTTATTTGGGGCCTAGTTTGTTAGAGACTTGACGTCGAACATAAGCCTCACAACCCCAAATCTTCATAAAAGACATCTTGGGACTCTTCCCAGTCCATATCGCATATGGTGTCTTTATGACTGCCTTAGATGGGACCCAGTTAAGTGTTAAAGCATCCGTCTCTAAAGCATCCGTCCCTAGAAGAAAGAAGGAAGATTTGTGTGACTCATCATGGATCGTTCCATATCTAATAATGTACGATTTCTCCTTTCTGATATCCCATTCCACTGTGGTGTTCCAGGTGGAGTGATTTGAGATCTAATCCCAAACTCAACGAGATAGTCACGAAAATCTTGGCTAAGATATTCCCCACCTCGATCTGATCGAAGCACTTTTATACTCTTACCAAGTTGGTTTTATACTTCATTCTTTAATTCTTTGAATTTTTCAAAGGATTCAGATTTGTGTCTCATAAGATACACATATCCATATCTACTGAAATCATTAGTAAAAGTAATGAAGTACTGATAGCCTCCTCTAGTCGCTACATTAAAAGCCCCACATACATCAATATGTATGAGTTCTAACAAATCAGTAGCTCATTCGCCATGTCCACTAAATGGTGTCTTGGTCATCTTGCCTAGAAGATAGGATTCACATGTCTCATATGATTCAAAATCAAATGAGTCTAGTAATCCATCCTTATGGAGCTGGGATATGTGACTCTCATTTACGTGACCCAGGCGACAATGCCAGAGATATGTTTGGTTCACATCATTAGATTTGAACCGTTTGGTATTTATGTTATAGTCTGGGGTTTCAAGATCTAGATGATAGAGACCATTCACAAGGTGTGCACTACAAAAAAAACATATCATTTAAATAAATGGAACAACACTTGTCCTTTATTACAAATGAGAAACCTTTCTTTTCTAAACAAGAAACAAAGATAATATTTTTAGTCAAGGCAGACACATAACAACAGTCTTCTAGTTCTAAGATAAGCCCAGTGGGCAAAGATTAGGAGTATGTCCCTACAGCGATGGTGACAACTTTTGCTCCATTGCCTACTCATAGGTCCACTTCGCCCTTCGTCAATGATCTAGTCTTTCGAAGGCCCTCCACATTGGTACAAATGTGAGAAGCATAGCCGATATCTAATACCCAAGAAGATGAGATAGATAAATTGAATTCGATAACATATATACCTGAGGCAGAAGTCTCACTTCTCTTCCTTTTCACCTCTTCTAGGTATAGCTTATAGTTACTCTTCCAATGCCCGGTCTCACCGCAGTGGAATCATTCCCCTTCCTTAGACACCCCTCCCTTAGGTTTTAATGCATTTGCCTTGCTTTACCTTTGCCTTTGCCTTTGGCTTGAGTCTTACCTTTAGGCTTCTGCTTGCCTTTGCCTTTGTTCACCATCAAAATGGTACCAGGCTTTGCCTTCTTATGGTTGAGTTCAGCCGTTCGCAACATGCTCAACATCTCAAGTAAAGGCTTGTCAATTTCATTCATGTTGTAGTTCATTACAATTTGACTGTAGCCTTCTAGCAGTGACTGCAGAACAAGGTCAGTGGCCAGCTCTTGGCCCAATGGAAATCCCAATCTCTCTAGGTTCTCAACGTACCCAATCATCTTGAGTACATGAGTTCCTACGGGAGTTCCTTCTTGCATCTTGCATTGAAACAATGCCTTTGACACTTCGTATCTCTTGTGCCTTGCTTGTCCTTGATATAGTTGTTTCCGATACTCAACCACATAGGCATCCATGTTCTCATGTTGCTTCAGAAGCTCAGAGTTCATGGTGGCAAGCATGAGGCATGACACATCCAATGCGTCATCTTGATACTTCTTATAAGCATCCCTATCAGCACGAGTGGTCGTAGGGGTGGGTGGTCCAGGAATGGATTGCTCTAGGATGTACAATTTGCGTTCTTGCTTGAGGACAATCCTCAAGTTCCTATACTAGTCTAGGAAGTTAGCTCCAGTGAGCTTGTCCTTATCAAGGACAGATCAGAGAGAGAGTGTGTTTGACGTATTTGACGACATGGTAATCTACAATACCGAAATGCAGAAATGTATCATATTTCAATCATTTAATTAGGCCTTTTAACTAAATGATTCTTCCACTAGTCACAAAGTGGGACAAGATCCATATTATACCGCATCTTGAGTTAGCTTTGGCTAATCGCCCAAGACTCATATAAGTTAGGTAGGTAACTTGTACCAATTACATCTAATGTAACTCTTGTGTATCTTTATGAACAATATTATTTGTTCATTGTGCCCATCGCATGAGATATCTTTCTAAATTACCACTCATCTTGAGTTAGCTTTGACTAATCGCCCAAGATTTGTATCATGTAGGTAGATGTCCCGTATGAGCTATGTCTCTAAGTTCATCAATCTAATAGCGAGAGCTTAGTTAAGTCAAAACTCAATGTTTAATAGGCGGACACCACAATTGTCCAGTCGTACTTTACCGAGGTAAATTGAGTCACTTTGCTTTGGCAAACGCGCTACGATTGAACAAGGTAATAGTAAGTATTAAACTTTGGTAGGCATATAATAAGTGACCTAATTTATTGTGACAACTAATTATGCATGCATCAAATATACAAGCATCACATGCATCACATATAAGCATACAGAAGTGTGACATGGTTATGGCCCTTTTCTATGATCTTCTCAAGCCTATGAGAAGAGAGAATGGTCAACTTAGGGAATAAAATTTTCTCCAAGTCTTCCAAGGTCGTCATATGTTGTTGGGTTCCTTCCTTTGCACCGTCATCTAGCAGTCTAGAACTATTCTTCATTGTACATTACAATTAAAAGAAACCTGGAGTTATATTCGAGGGTAATCTAATTTTACAACCGAAAAAATGAAGGTGAAAGGCATACACACAAGCCATATTATGAATTACAACAAACACATACATATCCAATAACATTGGGTTAGGGGCCATAACCATGCACCATGTTATATAACGTTTAAAATAGTAATGACAAAATTTTATTATGATCCTAAGAACGAAATATCAGCTGCAATGCCACGGCGATCCCGCTGCGGGCGGGGGTCCAGGGGCAGTGTTAGTTATAGCCCTAGAACCAATCATGTGATGGTTGAATAGGGAACATTTTGTATCATATTCTATAAAGGCAAAGGATTGGTTATTATATTTACGTCTTGCTTGTGCCAGCTAAATTAAATATAATAATGCCCTAGAAAAGTAGGTTCTTATCTACAGCACATCAATTGGCAGAATTGATTATGAGAGGCTTTAGAGAACACTTTCCTAAAATGTTCCTAGTGAAATATTAATATGCAAGGGCAATATTAATACATAAAGACTAGCATGTAGGTCAATTGATGACTTGATCTCACAAGTCATGGATATATGATATCAAGTTGACACATGGGTATATATTAGAGAATATATACTGAACTGACCCGCCATGAGAAAGTTTCATGGATCGTCATATGAGTGTCATAAACTTTCTCATGTGACTATTGGTATGAATAGTCCTCAAACCTGAAGTCACTACGATTCCCTACATAAGGAGTTATGTACTTTGGTATCGTCAAACGTCACCCGTAACAGGGTGGACCATAAAGGCGATTACTGGGTATATAACAAATTATGCGGAGGGATGTGAGTGATGTAGATGGGATCTATCCCTCCCATATGACGGGAGTGATATCTGTGGGCCCCTTGATTGAGTAGAACTACTAAAACGCATGGCCATGCTTGAATGAGTCAATATGAGATATTGAGCTCATTTGTTTGAGTTAGTTTACTTAGGGATCAAGAAACACATAGATTGATCGAGGATGACACGGTCTATGCCTCTTTGGTCAATCTGATATCAAGGATAGAAGGACACGGTCATACATTATAGTAGTCACGGAAAGGTTAGTCGGATCTTGACTTATTTCGTAACTTGGGTAGCAATGATGTATTGCTAGATGCCGCTCATTGCTTGTGTATCTAAAAGAGTTTAGATCCACTACCAACGTTATGAGAGCCTATAGGGTCACACACAAAGAGCATAATGATTAGAAGAATTAGTGCATTCTAGTTTGACTAGAATAATTTGGGAATAAGCTTAAGTACAAAATGGTTTTTGGACTTTAAGCTTAATGAGAATTTTAGCTTATTAATTAAATGAGATTAATTCAATATGCTAAGCTTATTAATTTAATAAGATTAAATAAATATGTTATCATGATAGCCTAAGCTTAATTGATTTAATAAGATTAATTCAATATGTTACCTTATTGATTTAATGAGATTAATTCAATATGATAACATAAGCTTATTGAATTAATAAGATTAATTTAACATGCATGAATGCCACATAAGCATGCCACCTAAGCTTGATGAGGTGGAAGGAGACAAAGGGTTTTGACCTTTGGAATTTCTCCACATGTGGTCGACCAAACAAGGAGATTATTTTTCAATGCAATTGATTGCATTGAATGTGATAGGAGGTGAAAGGTTTTTTCAATCCTATAAAACACTCCATGGGGTGGCCGGCCAAAGTGGGGGGGAAGCTTGAGGCTTGGAGAGAGCTTGGTGGTGAGAGGCTTTGGTTGTGTGGCTTTTGTGAGTGTAGGCTAGCAAGAAGAGTGGTCTTCTTCTTCCTTTCTCTTTTTCCCTACCTTCCTCTCCTTTAGGGACTTCTCTAGCAAGAAGTAAAGGAGAGCTCTTCTAGTTTCTTTTGTGAGACAAGAGCTTGCTCGTGTGGATACATATAGAGGCACGGACAATTGAACGTGCTAAAAGATCCAACAAGTCCAAGGAGAAGCGGGATTAAAAAGGGCACGCAACAAAGGCAATATTCTCCTATAAGATAGGTTTTTCTTTTAGAGAAATTTATTTTTTTTGTACGAGGTTTTCTTTCGCAAGGATCACTTGGAAGGGATCCTATTTTTTTCGTTGCGCATATGCTATTTTGCACATAAAAAAATCCCTACAGTGGTATCAGAGCTGTTGGTGCAATCGGCCCAGGTCACGATTGACCAGGACTCGAGTTTGACTCGAGTGATGTTTTGATGTTTCGACAAAAACATATGACAATGTAATTGTCATTTGGTAAAGTCCAAGTCTTGAGTACTTGGCAGGGAAAGTCCAAGTGGGACACTTGGCATTGGGAAAAGTCCAAGCATGGTCTTGGCATGAAAAGTTCAACATGGGTTGGCAAGGAAAGTCCAAGCATGGTCTTGGCATGAAAAGTCCAACATGGGTTGGCAAGGAAAGTCCAAGCATGGTCTTGGCATGGAAAGTCCAACATGGGTTGGCAAGGGAAAGTCCAAGCTTGAGTCTTGGCATTTGAGAAGTCCAAGGGTTTGATATTGGCAGCGTAAAGTCCAAGTGGGAGTCTTGGCAGCATAAGTCCAATGGTTGGCGGCGTAAAGTCCAAGCAGAGTCTTGGCGGCGTAAGTCCAATGTGCCTTGGCGGTGTAGACACTGTTAGCATGACAATAGCCGAGGGAAGCACCTGGAGGCTAGCGCAATGGATGAACAAGTCACGGATGACTTGGAGGGATCCGAGAGGCGTGAGGCTGATGGAGGTGGCTAGAAGGCTTAGGTCTAGGCTAAGGGTTGTCTAGCAAGTATGGGGGCACCATACTTGGGTTAAAACCTCATTCTTGAGGTTGGCAGTCGACTGGCATTTTGGACGGTTCATCCGCCCGGTCAGTGTCGAGCAGAAATTCTCCATAGCCGGCCGATTACGAGCGTTAAGGCGATCGCCAAGAGTCTCGTTGGAACTTGTCCAATGTGGATTGAGCCGTTGTCTCACGACAACAGTGGCATCAGTCGACTGGGGACTTATGGCAGTCGACTGATAGGCGGAAATCCAGCCCGACGCAGGATAAAAGGAAGCTGTTCATGGAGATTGCGGCATCAGTTCTTTGGGGGCTTTGGTGAGGCGATTTTCAGGTGCATTTCAGGGACCTTCAAGCTCATCCAAGCAACCAACAAGCAAGCAATCAAAACCCTAGTTTGTAAAGTGTTCTTTACATTTTCACTTGTATTTGCTTGTTTACTTTGTATTACTTGTTGTAATTCATTGTACGAGGTTTCTCCACCTCCGACATGTTGTCGAAAAGGATCTTTATTGCTTAGTGGTGTTTGTGGCATTGCTAGGGTTCGTACGAACCCAATCCGTGGAGTAGGAACCGTTACAGTTCCGAACCACGTTATATCCTCGTGTTGTGCTTGCGTTCGTGATTGTATTTCGTTATTGCTTTTACTATCTATATTCCGCTGCGCTAACGAAATTGTAGACACGATCACGATCAAATTCCATCGTACGGGCAAAATGCTATTCACCCCCCCCCTCTAGCCATTCGAAATATCCCCAACAAGTGGTATCAGAGCCCGGGGCTCTTCTACAGACTAATCGTCGGGAGCTAGGACAAAGAAGCTAGAGGGTGAAGATGGAAGAACAATTGGGATGGAACATTAACACACCAATCCCTTACTCCTTCTATGGACAAGAAGGGTTTAAGCAATGGAAGTCAAGAATTGAAGACTTCCTAATGATGAGGGACTTCGAAGAATGGTCTATCTTGATGGAGGGTTTTAGCTATCCAATAGGACCAAAGGGAGGATTCCTCAAGAAGAAGAAGTGGAGTGAAGATTAACTCCAAGCCTTCGAGAAAAACATGAAGGTAGTAAAATTTATTCTTGATTTGGTCCCTAATGAGATTGTGTGTATGGTAGGGGACTATATGGATGCTATGGAGTTGTGGAGCCAAGTGGCAAAGCTCCATGAAAACTCATCATTGGTCCAAGAAGAAGAAGAAGAAGAAGAAGAGTGTTTATCCTCTCAAGCTCAAAAAGAAGCAAGTACATCTTCATCCAAAGAGCTTGAGGATTCCGAGGTTGATAGGGAATCAACATCTGGATCGGAAGAGGTGAAGGAAGGGGAAGAAGCATCCACTTCTAGGATTGAGGAGGAGATTAGAGTTTCCTCAACACCGGAGCATCAAGAAGAAGCTTCCACATCCGGTCAAGATGAAGAAGTTTCAATTCCAACACCTTCCACCACCATAGGTAACTCAAACATGTCAATTTGTAATAAAAATCATATCATATGTTTTGAGTGTAGGGAAGCCGGGCACTACAAGAGCAAGTTCCCAAAGAAGATTAGGAAAGCTCCACCGGCACCAAAAGTCAAGGATGCCGGTTCCCCAACACCTAAAGGCAAGGAGCACATCATATGCTTCAAGTGCAATTCAAAGGGGCATTATCGGAGTCAATGCCCTAGGGGGAAGAAGAAGGGGCAAGGAGGAGCATCACAAGTAGGGGGAGCTTCTATAGCTAACCCTAAGGTATATTTTAATAATGCACCTTCCAAATTTAAAAATCAAAAGCATGCTAGAAACTTTAATTCTCTTGCAATTCACCATGAAAAGCATGCTAGAGATAAATATATTTGTTTAAGAGCTAAAAGCGTTAACTTCAAAAGTAGGGAGAAATTTGGGACTAATGTCCCTAAAAACAACTTATTTAAGGACAAACCTAGGTCAAATAACTCAAGATCAATTTTACCTAGGGAGACAATTAGAAAGGTGCAAGAGCACCTAGGTCTAAACCCTAAATGGACTAGGCATATGCCTAGGAAGTCCAATGCCCAAGATTTAAATCAAAATTCTAAAATTGGGCAATTAGAAAAGGAAAATCAAGTCTTGAGGTCAAGGCTTGAAAAACTTGAAAAGACCCTAAATAAGATACAAAATCAATTTAAAGGGTCTAATGGTCAAAGTCAACACCAAGGACCTAAGAGTCAAAAGTCAACCAAAGGCAAGCAAGGTTTGGGTCACAAACCTAAGCCTAAGGTAGCTTACCATAGTGTTCCATTTGATTATGGAACACTAACTAGGTCTAGGAAGACCAAGGTCAATAGGGAAGTCATCCCTAGAGTTGACCATGGTGTGTGCCTAGTGGCTAGGGTTTCTAGGAAACCTAGGGAAGCCACTAAGAAGGTTGCAAGGGGAGTTACCCCTAGAGTCAACCTAGGTAAGACCCAAATGACCAAGGCTAATAAGCCTAGGAGGGTCATTAGGAAGGTATCTAGGGAGGTTATCCCTAAGGAATACCTAATTAATCCTAGGGGCTCAAATCGGTTTTGGGTTCCTAAGAGCGTGATTGATTCACGCTAGATGGGTTAGGGTGTGCCAACCTTAAATGGATGGGTAGTTAACTCAACCATGGCAAAGGTGGCATTTTAGGTTATTTTCAAGGTTATGGATAACTTGGAAATAGATTTGAATTATCATCCTAAAAGATTTTAGGGTGTGCCAATATTATTTGAGAAGCTTGATAAAATGGTCAAATTGGCACAATTTAGGTTTAGAGGTCGTAGTGTACCATTTTGGGTTTTTGGCACACTTGGGAAAATTTAGGTTAATATGGCAAAATATACTTAATTATATCAAATGACAATTAATATTAAAATTTAGGTATTACCATACCTATATATTTTATTTGCCATGCCTTGATTGTCATATTCCATGACATCATTTTTTTTAATCATTTTTATATGTCATGATTATGCTTAGGTTTAAGGTTTTAAATGTCATGTGTTTTTAAATTTTATCATATGTCATGACATCATGATCATTGGCCATGTTTTAATAATGCTATTATTTCTGCCATGATCATACATTCATGCATTAACTTGATTAAAATTGATTTAAGGACTATGGCATGACTTGAAGTCTTATTTATAAGGGAATCAAGTAGAGTTGCTTTAGAAGATGCATGAAACCCTAGTCTAGGGAGAACAAAACCCACATCTCACATCCAATTGACATGTATGTGTATTTATACACCCTAGATACATGTGAGATGCTAGGATATGAGTTAAGTTCAAGGTGCATAGTTTTTGCATCTAGATGAACTAAAACTCATCTAATTCTATTTGTGGATCATTGGGAAAGCTTGTGTACAAGTCATGTGCATAGAGCCCAAGGAATATGATCCAAAATAAGGTTTTGAAAACATTTTAAAATCATTTTGAAAAACCTTGGTGAAGTCTATCTTTTGATAGCAATCACCATTGATGAAGTTGATACAAAATAGGGCCAAAACATTGAAAATTTCAATGGTTTTGAGTTTTGTATCAAATTCACTATTTTATGGGTAAAATAATTTTAAAATATTTTTCACCCATTGTATTGGACATAGGTATTATACGTACCAAATTTCGTGATTTTTCGATATACGTATAATTATTTATGATTTTCTAAAATTCGATTCTGATAACTGAAATTTAGAAATTTTAGTTATCGATCGCCTTACGAGTGGCGATCGATGATGAATGATCGATCATTGGTAGTGAGTCATTGCCAAGGCTGATTTCGGGAAAACTAGGTTTGGTTAGCCCGTGTTCAGCCATGGTTAAGGTCCCTAACCCTAGGATATGCTTTGGGAAGAATAATGAAGGGTGAAAATCCATTGGATATGGATTAGGAGAAGTATTTAGGGTTTATATCAATTTTAAGGTGTTGGGAAGTTCTATATTGAATTTCTAACCTTAATTTTGATGGTTTAGAGTTCCTATTGGCTTAGGGACTGCCCATGGACATTGTTGGTGCAATGGTCAAGGGGGAGCAAGCCTTTAGGGGGAGATATCCATCTTGGGATGATGGATGTGTTTTTCTCCTTGAAGAGGAGAAGTTATTGGGAGAATATGACATCAATTGGGAAATTGATGGGACTTTTGAGAGACCCAATTTTGAAATTGGGAGAGTAAATGGGATTGTCTCTCTTGAGTGATATTGGACTTATCACTAGGAAGATGGTAGGCATCCTAAGTATCTTTGGACCAAGGGGGAGATTGTAAGATCTCATTGGGACATGAGACATTAACCCTCTTGGGGAGAAAACCTTTTTGATGTTAGTCAAAAAGGGGGAGAATGTTTGGGGGAGAACATTTGGAGAGTATTTACCAATTTGGGATAATTGGTAAGGGATTTGAGTTAGTGTCTAACTAAATGATTTGTTTGGATTTTGTCAAACATTAAAAAGGGGGAGATTATTGGTGCAATCGGCCCAGGTCACGATTGACCAGGACTCGAGTTTGACTCGAGTGATGTTTTGATGTTTCGACAAAAACATATGACAATGTAATTGTCATTTGGTAAAGTCCAAGTGGGACACATGGCATTGGGAAAAGTCCAAGCATGGTCTTGGCATGAAAAGTCCAACATGGGTTGGCAAGGAAAGTCCAAGCATGGTCTTGGCATGAAAAGTCCAACATGGGTTGGCAAGGAAAGTCCAAGCATGGTCTTGGCATGGAAAGTCCAACATGGGTTGGCAAGGGAAAGTCCAAGCTTGAGTCTTGGCATTTGAGAAGTCCAAGGGTTTGATATTGGCGGCGTAAAGTCCAAGAGGGAGTCTTGGCAGCATAAGTCCAATGGTTGGCGGCGTAAAGTCCAAGAAGAGTCTTGGCGGCATAAGTCCAATGTGCCTTGGCGGTGTAGACACCGTTAGCATGACAATAGCCGAGGGAAGCACCGGGAGGCTAGCGCGATGGATGAACAAGTCACGGATGACTTGGAGGGATCCGAGAGGCGTGAGGCTGATGGAGGTAGCTAGAAGGCTTAGGTCTAGGCTAAGGGTGGTCTAGCAAGTATGGGGGCACCATACTTGGGTTAAAACCTCATTCTTGAGGTTGGCAGTCGACTGACATTATGGACGGTTCGACTGCCAGTCGAGTGTCGAGCACAGAACGCTCCATAGCCGACTGGGCAGTCGACTACGGGCGTTGGAAGTCGACTGCCAATGTTGGCAGTCGACTGCCAAGAGTCTCGTTGAAACTTGTCCAACGTGGATTGAGCCGTTGTCTCACGACAACAGTGGCATCAGTCGACTAGGGACTTATGGCAGTCGACTGATAGGCGAAAATCCAGCCCGATGCAGGATAAAAGGGAGTTGTTCATGGAGATTGCGGCATCAGTTCTTTGGGGGCTTTGGTGAAGCGATTTGAAGAGGATTTGCAGGTGCATTTCAGGGTCCTTCAAGCTCATCCAAGCAACCTACAAGCAAGCGATCAAAACCCTTGTTTGTAAAGTGTTCTTTAAATTTTCACTTGTATTTGCTTGTTTACTTTGTATTACTTGTTGTAATTCATTGTACGAGGTTTCTCCACCTCCGACTTGTTGTCGAAAAGGAGCTTTATTGCTTAGTGGTGTTTGTGGCATCGCTAGGGTTCGTACGAACCCAATCCATGGAGTAGTTACCGTTACGGTTCCGAACCACGTTATATCCTCGTGTTGTGCTTGCGTTCGTGATTGTATTTCGTTATTGCTTTTACTATCTATATTCCGCTGCGCTAACGAAATTGTAGACACGATCACGATCAAAATCCATCGTACGGGCAAAACGCTATTCACCCCCCCCTCTAGCCGTTCGAAATATCCCCAACAAGAGCCACTTGCGAAAGATCGTATAAAAAAAAAAGGGTTTCTCTATTTTATATATGATATAGAAATAGGATAAATTTTATTATGAGTTGATAATTGCATTAGCTATTTTTCAAACATAATAAAATATCCGATGTCTTTTAAAAGTTAAAATTGACATGGTGCATGGTTATAGCCTAGTGCCAAAAGGTTTGTGAATGTGTGTGTTGTCTTAATACGGCCTGCGTGTTGTGCCTTTCTCCTAAAATTCTTGTTGTAAAATTAGTTTTAGACTCGAATGTAACTCGAGTATTTCTCCTTTTGTAATATACAAAATAAAGATGGAGGGTCCATTGGAAGATGACGTTACAAGGAGGAAGTCAACAACACAAGACAACCAAATGGAAGCACTTGGGAGAAGATGCTATCCCTAGGTTGACCAATCAATCTTTTCATTGGCTTGAGAAGATTGTAGAATAAGGGCCATAACCATGACACGCTTAGTTTAATATGTATGTGATGCATGTTAATTTAACTTATATGTGATGTATGCTAATATGTATGTGATGCATGTTTAAGTTTATTTCTTAATAAGTCAAAAACGATATGCCTACCAAAGTTTGGTACTCACTACTTCCTCGATCATTTGTTGTTGGGTTTGCCAAAGCAAAGCAATGCATTTTATCTTGGAAGAGTGCGAGTGGACAATCGTGATGTCCCGCTATCAAACTTGGTTAAGACTTAATTAAGTTTTTCTTAATTAATTAAGAAAGTAGAGGCATATATTAGCTTTGAACATAAGTTTTAAAAATTAGTTTTGTGTGATTTCCGAACATCAGCTTTGTCTTAGAAAGTGGTCATTGCTCCGATATCAAAGAAGGCCTCTGTGCCTCGCCACGGCCTGGAAGCTGGTTTAGGAATAAGCACTAAACTAATCTAAACTTAACCAAAGCTATTAAAGAGTTACATCAGATGTAATTGGCAAAAGATTTCCTACCTAATCATACTACGTCTTGGGCGATTAGCCAAAGCTAACTCAAGATGAAGTATGATGTGGATCTTTATCCCATATAAATTTATAGCTAAATAGAAGCTAATTATGTAAGCAAAATGTGTTTGCCTACATCAATGATTAGCTCATATCAAAGCTATGAGAATTTAGTGGGAGCCTCATTTAATTAAAGGCATAATTAAATGACTTAGGTATGATACTTAATTTTGCATTTTAATGTTGTAGATCACCATGTCATCTAACACGACACACCCCCTCAACTTGCGATCTGTCCTTGAGAAAGACATGTTGGATCGAAAGTGTCGCTAGAGGGGGGGGGTGAATAGCGATACGGTGTCGTTAAAAACTTTTGCAATAAGTAAAAAGCAAGTAGAGAATGCACAGCGGAAATATAAAGTAGACAAGATATTTTTACGTGGTTCACAATCTTTCGATTGCTAATCCACGGCCCTAGTGATCCTTGATCACGTACGGAGGGCAATTCACTAAAACAACTCCTCTTCGTTGGAAGTAGGAGCAACGATTACAAAAAGAAATCAAGGCAAAGGGACACTCCCCCTTTCCTTGTTACGATTAAAGCACAAAGACAATTTAAAGAAGTAGAACTTAAATAAATATACCGACAACTCTTATAAGTAGAAGATGTAGCTGTCGTTGTCGGCGGCACTTCGTCGTAGCAAATGTGAGTAGTAGTAGCGGCGTTACGACGGCGTGTTGAGAGCTCTTGAATTCTTGTTATTTGCTTGGCTTGAACATGTCTATTTATGGATATTGATCTATGAATTTAGACATAGGTAGTGTCCAAGGTGAGGTTCTTATCCCAACTCAAGGATGAGGTGTTTCATCCAACCACCTTGTGCCACCTCCAACCTTCTTGTGCGCCAACTCAAGGATGAGGTGTTTCATCCAACCACCTTGTGCCACCTCCAACCTCATTGGGCGCCAACTCAAGGATGAGGTGTTTCATCCAACCACCTTGTGCCACCTCCAACCTCCTTGGGCGCCAACTTGAGGATGAGGTGTTTCATCCAACCACCTTGTGCCACCTCCAACCTCCTTGGGCGCCAACTTGTTGGAGCCATTCAACTTGTGCCACATCATGGGAGCCAACCATCTTGTGCCAACTCACCTTATTTTGGGCGCCACCACAAGGAAGCTTGGTGATGGTTTGGATGTCCACCTTGATGCCACATCACCCTTTGTACCAAAACACGAGTCAAGTCCAAATTCACCCCTTGAAATTCGAGCCTTCTCGAGGTTTGGAACTTGACTAGCAGTTGATGTAGTCAAAGGGTTTTGACCGCATACAAGTTAGCTTAAAATATAAAGTACGATGGTTCTAACCATCTGATCTCGAACTAGACCTTCCATTGGCGGTATTGGGTCGGATCTACGCTTAACGACCTTGCTTCGCTTTCACACGAGCTTACCTTGTAGCCTCGCTCGCCTTCACCCGAGTACCCTGGCCTCCAAGTCCTCTCGGCGGTTCGACCACCTCGGTTCCCACCGGTGTCGCAGACCTTCCGCCAACTTTAGCATTTCGCACACTTAATTGAGCTCGTAAGATAACAAATATACCCTTAACTATTGAGCCTTTTTCCATAATCAAAATACCGGTTCGACTTTGGTGCCAACAATCTCCCCCTTTTTGATTCATGGCAAACCGACACAAAAGTTAAGGAAAAATTAAGCATAACAGTAAGCTAGCATAATGATTAAGCATGAATGAGCTAGCATAAAGATTAAATATGAATGAGCTAGCATAATGATTAAGCATGAATGAGCTAACATAAAGATTAAATATGAATGAGCTAGCATAATGATTAAATATGAATGAGCTAGCATAATGATTAAGTATGAATGAGCTAGCATAAAGATTAAGCATGAGTGAGCTAGCATAAAGATTAAGCATGAGTGAGAAATATTATTGTTTCAAGTTCTCCCCTTTGAGGTAACCTCCCCCTTGACCGAAGGTGAGTTCTTGAAAAATAATTTTTACTCCCCCTTAATAGTTGCTTAAGTAAACGGAATTACTTAATATAAAAGGTAATAATTTTGTTTACTTTCTTCCCCTTTAATTTTGGTTAATTTTGGTTACTTTTGTGACTTTCTCCCCCTTTTGCCTTAACTCAAAAAGTTTGTAAATATATTTTAGGGTTTGTAAGTCCAAGCAAGTTCCCAATATGATTTCTAAGGTAAGACTTAGGCTAATTTCATAAAAAGAAGCAAAAATAGAGTACATATATAGAAAAATTTAAATCCTACTCTATTACGCACATACCTAACTTTCGTCTTAATAAACTAAATTCGGCTTCGGGTAGTGGTTTGGTGAAGATGTCCGCTAGGTTTGATTTGGACTCAACATACTCTAGTTGTATAGTTCCATTAGTTACATGTTCCCTAATGAAGTGGTGTTTAACTTCTATATGTTTTGTCCTAGAATGACATATTGGATTTTTAGTTAAGTTAATTGAACTAATGTTATCTATGTAGGTTTTAATGTTGTTAAAGATTAAGCTAAAGTCTTGGAGAGTGTGCTTCATCCACAGGAGCTGAGAGACACACTCACCCATCGCAACGTATTCGGCTTCGGTGGTAGATAAGGCAACGCAATGCTGCTTCCTACTGCACCAACTTACTAGACTCGAGCCGAGGATTTGACAACAACCACTCGTGCTCTTTCTATCGAGTTTACTACCGGCATAGTCGGAGTCGGAGTAGCCGATTAGATTAAACTCGGTAGATCTAGGGTACCAAATACCTACGTTTAGCGTGCCCTTTAGATATCTAAGAATACGCTTGACTAGGGTTAGGTGAGACTCCTTGGCACAGGTTTGTAACCTTGCGCACATACTTACCGCGAATAAAATGTCGGGTCGGCTCGCGGTTAAGTATAGGAGACTTCCTATTGCGCTCCTATAGTATTTTAGGTCAACGGGTTTTCCTTCTACATCTTCGCTTATATTAACATTAGTTGCCATAGGTGTATTGATTATTTTAGCATCTTGCATTCCAAATCGATTTATTAAGTCCTTAGTATATTTTTGTTGATGTAAATATATTCCATCTTTAGTTTGTTTAATTTGTAAACCTAAGAAGAAACTTAACTCTCCCACTAAATTCATTTCAAATTCACTTTCCATAAGTGAGATGAATTCGCTTAGCGTGATCGAGTTGGTAGTTCCAAAAATTATATCATCTACATAGATTTGGGCTATATAGATTTCTTTTCCTACGGTTTTAACGAATAAGGTTGGGTCGACTAAACCTTGGTTGAATCCTTTGGACTTAAGATAGATCGAAAGCCTTCGTACCAAGCTCTTGGGGCTTGTTTGAGTCCATATAGGGCTTTCTTAAGTCTAAGGACATGGTCAGTTTATCTAGATTTTCAATCCGGAGGTTGAGACGTAAACTTCTTCCTTAATGTATCCATTCAAAAATGCTGACTTGACATCCATTTGAAACAATTTAAAACCTCGATGTGCAGATATGCTAACAACATTCGGATGGACTCTAGTGCTACTGGCGTAGGTCTCATCATAATCTAAACCTTCGACTTGACTAAACCCTTTGCGACTAACCTAGCTTTATTTCTAACTACTTCACCTTTATCATCAAGTTTATTTCAAATACCCACCTTGTTCCAATAATTGATTTTTCTTTAGGTGGTGGTACTAATTCCCGGACTTCATTTCTAGTGAATTGAGCTAGCTCTTCTTGCATAGCAATAATCCAATCGGGATCAAGAAGTGCTTGTTCAATA
Organism: Wurfbainia villosa; assembly: GCA_025175895.1. Classification (NCBI taxonomy): domain Eukaryota; kingdom Viridiplantae; phylum Streptophyta; class Magnoliopsida; order Zingiberales; family Zingiberaceae; genus Wurfbainia; species Wurfbainia villosa. Next base: position 114,634,401 of record CM045990.1, on the reverse strand, counting down.
GTTTTGGGTTCGATTTTGAAATTAACGAGATTTGACTAAGGTTTCGATATGAAGCTCTAGTTCGAACCCTAAATTTGGATCACCTATAACTTGATTGATAGGATGATTTGTTTGAGTCTAAGTGTGACTCGGGTTAGGGTCATCTATCACTTGGTCGATAGGATGACTTGGGTGAGTTCTAGTTTGACTTGGGTTAGAGACATCTATCACTTGTTCGATAGGATGACTTGGGTTAGGACGAGATTCAAGTTCAAGATCGTCGGTTCGCTATAAGTTGATTTGCTAGTTGGTTTTGTTAAGGATTGAACGGGTTCGTGTCCTTCGTCAAAAACTATATTAATGGTTTCTTCGACTCTAAGAGTGTCGTGATTGTATACCCTATAAGCTCTATGGTGGTTGAGTATCCTAGAAAGGTTCCAGAGAGGTTTTGGATTTGAATTTCCTAGGTAATCCTTAGTGTTTAAGATATGTACCTTGCATCCAAATACCCTAAAGTACTTGATGTTCGGTATTTTATCGTGATAAATCTCGTACGAGGTCTTTTGGTGCCTCTTTACCATAAGGATCCTATTTTGGACATAGCAAGCCATACTAACGGCCTCTGCCCAAAATCTATCGGGTAGGTTATACTCGTTTAACATTGTCCTAGCGGCTTCTTGTAGGGTTCTATTTTTCCGTTCGACTAACCCATTTTGTTGTGGGGTTCTAGGACATGAAAACTCATGGTGGTATCCGTTTAGGTTACAGAAATCTGTAAACCTATGGTTTTCGAATTCACCACCATGATCGCTTCTAAGTCTTTTAATCTTAAGGTTCTTTTGATTTTCGATTAACCTACAAAGATTGATTAGTTGGTCTAGGGTATCATTTTTATGTTTGATAAACCTACCCAAGTAAATCTAGAATAGTCGTCAATTATGACTAAGCAAAATTGACTACCATTGAGTGACTTAGCTCCATGTGAATCAAATAGATCCATGTGTAGGAGCTCAAGAACACTTTTGGTTCGTTCTTGATTAGTTAATTGATGTTGTGTCCTAGATTGTTTACCTTGTTGACAAGCATTACATATTTTATTATCCAAGTTGTTTAGTTTAGGCAAACCTATAACCAAGCCACTCTGACTCATCTTGTGGACGAGTCTTGGGTGCGAGTGTCTGAGTCTTGATTGCCATAACCAAGATTCCTCTTGTGTGTCATAAGACACTTGGTTGAGGAGTTGGGTAAATTTATTGTGTAGATGTTGCTACTCCTAGTTCCTTTAAGTATTATTTTAGATGTTGCATTTATTTTGATTACGATTCATTTTCTAGAAATATGACCTTATAATTGTTATCACACAATTGGCTTACACTAAGTAAATTATATTGAAAGTTTTCTACTAATAAGACATTTTGAATTGTAAAGTTAGAGTTCAATATCACCGATCCGATGATTTTGAGCTTGCCGATTTATTCCGAGGCTACCGATCCTTGTCGCTTGAATCGTAATTTGAAAATTTGAGTTGATCCCGGTCATGTGGGAGCAACCATCGTCCAACATCCATTGATCCTACACATAAGGTAGTTGGATCGGATATTGGAATTACTAAAGGGTTGTTTGTAAGTTTTTAAACCTAAATCATCTCACCAATATCTACATGATCAAAACATGTTATTCCTATGTGTTATTGTGAGATGACTATCAATTTTACTTGATTAATTTTAATGAATTTAAATTAACCAACATTAGGTTAGATTCGATTTAGTCTAAGCTCATCAAGTAATCTTTTCAAGAGATTAGCTTCTGTGTCGTATGAGGCATGAGGCCTTCTTTGATCGGAACAACGACCACTTTCTTAGACAAAGCTAATTTCAAGAAATTGATAACTCGACTTACTTGAGACTACGTCTTGGTCTAACTAGTTATTTTTGAAAAGAGGCTCCCGAGGCTCAATCTTTTCGTAGGATTTTAGTTGGTTTATTTTTGAAAAGAGGCTCCCGAGGCTCAATCTTTTCGCAGGATTTTAGTTGGTTATGAGTCCTATCTAACCAGTCTAAAAATAAAGGAAAAACTAAGCATGCAATTTCTAAGACTTAACAAAAATACATTTTGTATTGGCTCCCCCTGGACCATTGAATCGAGTGGGTCTATTCACATAGTGAATTTGGTCCTTGGGAACCCAATACATGTTAGATCCTAAAGTTGAAATCAAAGTGGTCTTAGGGACCCATGCTTGGACATTTTTCTTATGTTGGTTTACTATAGACATATATGACTTATTGGTTGTATTTGAGTTAAACCCGAGTCCGGCCTTGTTGTACACGGCCCTTTGTGATCCAAGTAAGAGGTCAAGTCCCTTGGATCCCAAAGTGAACCTTTCCAACGTGTTCATAAGGTCTTCGACTTGTGTTTTCAAAAGCGAGTTCTCAACTTCAAGCTTTTCAACTTGAGTTGAGTCCTCCTCTTGAATACGAGTAGTCGAAGAGGTTGGGTGTCCTCATGTTTGAGAAGGTTAACCTCCTCAATTAGGGTCTCGACCTTGGACTCGGACTTAGCTAGTTTCTTATTTAAAAATTTAATTGCACCATACAAAGTATTAAGTAACGACCGACTTACCCTTAATGATTCTTTTGAACCGGATACGGATCCGTGGCTTGTCTTGAATGGAAGCTCATCATCGGATTCGGACTCGGACTCTTCTTTTTCGAGTCGTGCTCGGTCGGCTTGGCCATTAGAGCTTGATATCGCCTTCTTCCTCCGACAACTCCTCCCAAGTAGCGCTTAGCGCTTTCTGGTCTTTGATGCGTTATTCTTTAGCTTTGGGCACTCGGACTTGATGTGACCGAACTGTTGCACTCATAGCATCTAAAATTAGAAGTATTTGAATTAGGTTTAGGCTTACCTTGAGTTGTTGGTCGTTTCGTCTCTTGATCATCTTCCGAACTAGATTGACTAGTTCGGATTCTATTCGAGAGTCAACTTCCGATTCGGACTCGTCTTCTTCCTTGGGGTGGCTTGCTTGCGGCTTCTTCTTCTTGGAACTCGCAACTAACGCAATACTCTTCTCGGCCTGGACCACGTTAGTTTGCTCATGTAATTCAAGTTCAAAACAATTCGCCTAACCTAATTTTAGAAAGGTCCTTGGAGACCTTGTAGGCATCGACCATGGATGCCCACAAGGTGGTCCTAGGAAACGAGTTAAGAGAATACCGATAAGGTCGCGATTCTCGACCTTTGTCCGATGGCATGGAGTTGGTTGACGATGTCTTGGATACGAGCATGTAGTTGAGTTGCGGTCTCGCTTTTCCTGCATTTTCAAGTTATACAATTTATTTAAAAGTAAATCTTTTACATACCTTCCGGTGCCTTCGTAGTTCCACTAGCTTGGTCCATAAGTCCTTTGCACTAATGAAGGGCCGACGCGGTTGAGCTCTTCCTTGACAACCCACATTGCAAGATTTGAGTTGCCTTGGCATCGGCTTCTACTTGTTTTTTCATGGAATTTGACCATTGATCGTAAACAAAAGATTCACCATCTTCATTAATAGGAAGTGTGAAACCGGTTTGGATTACGATCAAAATCTCGATTTTGGTTTTAAGAAAGCATTCCATACGACCCTTCCAATAAAGAAAGTCATTACTGCTGTAAACGGGGGTCGGGCGGTGCTAAACCCTTCGAGATGGGCCATTTAAAAACAAGAAGAAGAACGACGATTTAAAAGAATCTTGCAAAACACACACGAAAGAATATTCCAAGACTTTCGCCTTGGATTAGTAAAAGGGAAGTAAAATAGATATATAAAATGTAACTTGCAAAAAGAAATAAACAATCAAATGCGAATGTCGTTGAAGTTCCGGAGGACAACCTTACTCGGGATCTAACCCGAAGGACAACCTTATCCGGATCCTAAAGCCTCTAATGCAATTCTATATGTAGGAGAAGATAAGCAAGTGAAATGATTATACGAAAATAGAAATAAATAAATAAAAAATCTGTAAAAAAAAGAAAAACAAAGCTAGATTGGTGGTTTCACCGAATCTTAGCGCCCCCGGCTCTGATACCAATTGTTGGATCGAAAGTGTCGCTAGATGGGGGGGTGAATAGCGATACGGTGTCGTTAAAAACTTTTGCAATAAGTAAAAAGCAAGTAGAGAATGCACAGCGGAAATATAAAGTAGACAAGATATTTTTACGTGGTTCACAATCTTTCGATTGCTAATCCACGGCCCTAGTGATCCTTGATCACGTACGGAGGGCAATTCACTAAAACCACTCCTCTTCGTTGGAAGTAGGAGCAACGATTACAAAAAGAAATCAAGGCAAAGGGACACTCCCCCTTTCCTTGTTACGATTAAAGCACAAAGACAATTTAAAGAAGTAGAACTTAAATAAATATACCGACAACTCTTATAAGTAGAAGATGTAGCTTTCGGCGTGACCGTCGTAGCAAATGTGAGTAGTAGTAGCGGCGTTACGACGGCGTGTTGAGAGCTCTTGAATTCTTGTTATTTGCTTGGCTTGAACATGTCTATTTATGGATATTGATCTATGAATTTAGACATAGGTAGTGTCCAAGGTGAGGTTCTTATCCCAACTCAAGGATGAGGTGTTTCATCCAACCACCTTGTGCCACCTCCAACCTTCTTGTGCGCCAACTCAAGGATGAGGTGTTTCATCCAACCACCTTGTGCCACCTCCAACCTCCTTGGGCGCGAACTCAAGGATGAGGTGTTTCATCCAACCACCTTGTGCCACCTCCAACCTCCTTGGGCGCCAACTTGAGGATGAGGTGTTTCATCCAACCACCTTGTGCCACCTCCAACCTCCTTGGGCGCCAACTTGTTGGAGCCATTCAACTTGTGCCACATCATGGGAGCCAACCATCTTGTGCCAACTCACCTTATTTTGGGCGTCCACCACAAGGAAGCTTGGTGATGGTTTGGATGTCCACCTTGATGCCACATCACCCTTTGTACCAAAACACGAGTCAAGTCCAAATTCACCCCCTTGAAATTCGAGCTCTTCTCGAGGTCGAACTTGACTAGCAGCTGATCGTAGTCAAAGGGTTTTGACCAGCATACAGTTAGCTTAAAATATAAAGTACGATGGTTCTAACCATCTGATCTCGACCTAGACCTTCCATTGGAGGTATTGGGTCGGATCTACGCTTAACGACCTTGCTTCGCTTTCACACGAGCTTACCTTGTAGCCTCGCTTCCGGTCTTCACCCGAGTACCTCGGCTTCCTCCGAAGTCCCTCTGGCGTTGCCCGACCACCTCGGTTCCCACCGGGTGTCGCAGACCTTCCGCTCAACTTTAGCATTTCTGCACACTTAATTGAGCTCATAAGATAACAAATATACCCTTAACTATTGAGCCTTTTGCCATAATCAAAATACCGGTTCGACTTTGGTGCCCACTGCACCAACAAGACAAGCTCAATGGAGCTAACTTTCTAGACTGGTATAGGAACTTGAGGATTATCCTCAAGCAAGAACGTAAACTGTATGTCCTAGAGCAGTCTATCCCTGAAACACCCGCCCCTGCGGCCACTCGTGCTGAAAAGGATGCTTATAAGAAGCATCAAGATGATGCATTAGATGTGTCATGTCTTATGCTTGCCACCATGAACTCTGAGCTTCAGAAGCAACATGAGAACATGGATGCCTATGGTATGGTTGAGCATTTGAAACAACTATATTAAGGACAAGCTAGGCACGAGCGTTTTGAAGTGTCTAAGGCTCTTTTTGCATGCAAGATGCAAGAAGGAACACCTGTAGAAACTCACGTACTTAAAATGATAGGGTACGTTGAGAACCTTGAAAGACTAGGTTTTCCACCGAGCCAAGAATTGGCAACCGATGTTATCCTGCAATCATTGCCGGAAGCATATAATCAATTCGTCATGAATTATAACATGAATGAAATTGATAAGCCTTTGCCTGAGATTCTCAAAGATGTTAAGAATCACAATCAATCTCAAGAAGAAAGTTAGTAACGTACTAATGGTCAAGAAGGGCAAAGGTAAGCGCAAAGGCAAGGGTAAGACCCAAGCCAAAGGCAAAGCCAATTCATCCACTTCAAAGGGTAAAGGTAAAGTACCTAAGGAAGGGGACTGTTTCCATTGCGGTGAGACTGGACATTGGAAGCGAAACTGCAAAGTCTACCTTGAGGAAGTAAAGAAGAAAAGAAGTGGGACTTCTGCCTCAGGTATATACGTTATAGAAGTTAATCTATCTATTTCTTATACATGGGTATTAGATACCGGATGTGCATCTCACATTTGTACTAATGTGCAGGGACTGAGAAATAGTAGACTAATGGCAAAGGGCGAAGTGGACCTACGAGTAGGCAATGATGCAAAAGTTGCTGCTGTAGCTATAGGAACATATTCTTTGTCTTTGCCCACTGGGCTTATCTTAGAACTAGAGGAGTGCTTTTATGTACCTGCATTAACGAAGAACATAATTTATGTATCTTGTTTAGACAAGAAAAACTTTTCTTTTATAATAAAGGACAAATGTTGTTCCATTTATTTGAATGAAATGTTCTATTGTAATGCACCACTTATGAATGGTCTCTATGTTCTAGATTTAGAAAACCCAATTTATAACGTAAATACCAAACGGTTCAAATCGAATAATTTGAACCAAACATATCTCTGGCACTGCCGCCTAGGTCACATAAATGAAAAACGCATATCCCAACTCCATAAAGATGGATTATTAGACTCATTTGATTTTGAATCATATGAGGTATGCGAATCTTGTCTTTTAGGAAAGATGACTAAAACTCCATTTAGTGGACATGGCGAGAGAGCGACAAACTTGTTAGGACTCATACATACTGATGTATGTGGCCCTTTCAATGTCGAAGCCAGAGGAGGCTATAAGTACTTTATTACTTTCACTGATGATATGAGTAGATTTGGCTACTTATATTTGATGAGACATAAGTCAGAATCCTTTGAAAAGTTCAAAGAATTCAAGAATGAAGTACAAAACCAACTTGGTAAGCATATTAAGCTACTTCGATCACATCGAGATGGTGAATACCTTAGTCAAGAGTTTCGTGATCACCTGGCTGAGTGTGGGATAATATCCCAACTCACTCCACCTGGAACACCACAATGGAATGGTGTATCTGAGAGGAGAAATCGTACTCTATTAGATATGGTACAATCAATGATGAGCCAGACTGATCTACCTACTTCCTTTTGGGGTTTAGCTCTAGAGACAGCCGCTTTCACACTTATTCGGGTCCCATCAAAAGCCGTAGAAAAGACACCATATATGTTATGGACTGGGAAGAGTCCCAAAATGTCTTTTATAAAGATTTGGGGTTGTGAAGCTTATGTTAGATGTCAAGTCTCAGATAAACTAGGACCCAAATCAGATAAGTGTTATTTTGTAGGATATCCCAAGGAAACTAAGGGATATTACTTTTACAATCCCACACTTGGCAAGGTGTTTGTTGCCAGAAATGCTGTCTTTCTAGAAAGAGAATTTATTTCTAGAAAAACTAGTGGGAGTAAAATTCATCTTGAAGAAATTCAAGATGAAGATAACACTAAGGCTTCGATGGAAAATGAACATGCACCACAAAGTGTTGTGGATGAGGAAATTATTGCCCAAAGAGTTGTGGAGCAAACACCTGTTCAAGTAGACCAACCTCTTCGTAGATCTGATAGGATCCGTCGTCAACCCGAGAGATATTCTTTTCTCTTGACTGACAACGGTGATGTATTGCTTGTCAATCTTGACGAGGCTACATCCTATCAAGAAGCTTTGATGAGCCCAGATTCCGAGAAATGGCTATAGGCCATGAGATCCGAAATGGAATCCATGTACACTAACCAAGTATGGACTTTGGTTGATCCACCTGAAGGGGTAAAACCCATTGGGTGTAAGTGGGTCTTTAAAGTAAAGACTGACATGAATGGTAATAAGCATACCTATAAAGGTAGATTGGTGGCTAAAGGATTCAAACAAATTCATGGTATTGACTATGATGAAACCTTTTCACCAGTTGTGATGCTTAAATCCATTCGGATCATACTTGCTATTACAGCCTACCACGATTATGAGATCTGGAAGCTGGATGTCAAAACCGCTTTTCTGAATGGAAAGCTACTCGAGGATGTGTACATGACACAACCTGAGGGTTTTGAAGATCCAAAGTATCCTGGAAAGGTATGCAAACTACAAAGGTCCATTTATGGATTAAAGAAAGCCTCTCGAAGCTGGAATCTTCGATTCGATGATGCAATCAAGGAGTTTGGTTTCATCAAGAATGAAGATGAACCTTGTGTCTACAAGAGAAATAGTGGGAGCACAGTTGTATTTCTTGTCTTGTATGTAGATGACATACTTCTCATCGGAAATGATATTCCCTCACTCCAGTCTGTGAAGATGTGGTTAGGGAATTGTTTCTCGATGAAAGACTTAGGTGAGCTGCCTATATTCTAGGCATCAAGATCTATAGAGATAGATCTAAAAGATTACTTTGCCTAAGTCAGAGTACATACATTGATAAAGTGCTAGATCGTTTTGCTATGCAAAATTCCAAGAAAGGATTTCTGCCTTTATCACATGGTGTGAGTCTTTCGAAGACTCAATGTCCCTCTTCTAAGGAGGAGAGAGATCGCATGGATAAGATCCCTTATGCATCTGCTATAGGGTCTATCATGTACGTCATGCTTTGTACTCGTCCTGACGTCTCGTATGCTTTGAGCATGACGAGTAGATACCAGTCGGATCCAGGTGAAAGTCACTGGATAGCAGTCAAAAATATTCTTAAATACTTACGAAGAACGAAAGAATATTTCCTGATATTTGGAGGCAATGAGGAGCTAATCAGTAAAGGGTTACTGATGATGCAAGCTTCCAAATGACAAGGATGACTATAGATCGCAATCGAGTCGTGTTTTGCTGAATGGTGGAGGTGAGTGGAAGAGTTCAAGCGAGGACACGATTCGATTCTACAAACAGGAGTATATTATTTGCGTTTGATGTAGCAAATGAGGTTGTTTGGCTCCGCAAGTTCATCAATGAACTTGGGGTAGTTCCTAGCATTGCAGATCCAATAGACCTCTATTGTGACAACAATGGGGTTATTGCACAGGCTAAGGAACCTCGATCACATCAGCGGACCAAACACATACTGCGGCGCTTCCATCTCATTCGAGAGATCATCGATAGAGGAGATGTGAGGATATGCAGAGTACCGACAGAAGCTAACATCGCAGATCCAATGACCAAGGCTTTGGCACAGAGGAAGCATGATGGTCACAATAGATCACTAGGTATTAGATATTATAGTGATTGGTACTAGTGCAAGTGGGAGATTGTTAGTTATAGCCCTAGAACCAATCATGTGAAGGTTGAATAGGGAACATTTTGTATCATATTCTATAAAGGCAAAGGATTGGTTATTATATTTACGTCTTGCTTGTGCCAGCTAAATTAAATATAATAATGCCCTAGAAAAGTAGGTTCTTATCTACAACACATCAATTGGCAGAATTGATTATGAGAGGCTGTAGAGAACACTTTCCTAAAATGTTTCTAGTCAAGTATTATATGCAAGGGCAATATTAATACATAAAGACTAGCATGTAGGTCAATTGATGACTTGATCTCACAAGTCATGGATATATGATATCAAGTTGACACATGGGTATATATTAGAGAATATATACTGAACTAACCCGCTATGAGAAAGTTTCATGGATCGTCATATGAGTGTCATAAACTTTCTCATGTGACTATTGGTATGAATAGTCCTCAAACCTGAAGTCACTACGGTTCCCTACATAAGGAGTTATGTACTTTGGTATCGTCAAACGTCACCCGTAACAGGGTGGACCATAAAGGCGATTACTGGGTATATAACAAATTATGCGGAGGGATGTGAGTGATGTAGATGGGATCTATCCCTCTCATATGATGGGAGTGATATCTGTGGGCCCCTTGATTTAGTAGAACTACTAAAACGCATGGCCATGCTCGAATGAGTCAATATGAGATATTGAGCTCATTTGTTTGAGTTAGTTTACTCAGGGATCAAGAAACACATAGATTGATCGAGGATGACACGGTCTATGCCTCATTGGTCAATCTGATATCAAGGATAGAAGGACACGGTCATACATTATAGTAGTCACGGAAAGGTTAGTCGGATCTTGACTTATTTCGTAACTTGGGTAGCAATGATGTATTGCTAGATGCCGCTCATTGCTTGTGTATCTAAAAGAGTTTAGATCCACTGCCAACGTTATGAGAGCCTATAGGGTCACACACAAAGAGCATGATGATTAGAAGAATTAGTGCATTCTAGTTTGACTAGAATAATTTGGGAATAAGCTTAAGTACAAAATGGTTTTTGGACTTTAAGCTTAATGAGAATTTTAGCTTATTAATTTAATGAGATTAATTCAATATGCTAAGCTTATTAATTTAATAAGATTAAATAAATATGTTTCATGATAGCCTAAGCTTAATTGATTTAATAAGATTAATTCAATATGTTACCTTATTGATTTAATGAGATTAATTCAATATGATAACATAAGCTTATTGAATTAATAAGATTAATTCAACATGCATGAATGCCACATAAGCATGCCACCTAAGCTTGATGAGGTGGAAGGAGACAAAGGGTTTTGACCTTTGGAATTTCTCCACATGTGGTCGACCAAACAAGGAGATTATTTTTCAATGCAATTGATTGCATTGAATGTGATAGGAGGTGAAAGGTTTTTTCAATCCTATAAAACACTCCATGGGGTGGCCGGCCAAAGTGGGGGGGAAGCTTGAGGCTTGGAGAGAGCTTGGTGGTGAGAGGCTTTGGTTGTGTGGCTTTTGTGAGTGTAGGCTAGCAAGAAGAGTGGTCTTCTTCTTCCTTTCTCTTTTTCCCTACCTTCCTCTCCTTTAGGGACTTCTCTAGCAAGAAGTAAAGGAGAGCTCTTCTAGTTTCTTTTGTTAGACAAAAGCTTGCTCGTGTGGATACATATAAAGGAACGGACAATTGAATGTGCTAAAAGATCCAACAAGCCCAAGGAGAAGCGGGATTAAAAAGGGCACGCAACAAAGGTAATATTCTCCTATAAGATAGGTTTTTCTTTTAGAGAAATTTATTTTTTTTGTACGTGGTTTTCTTTCGCAAGGATCACTTGGAAGGGATCCTATTTTTTTCGTTGAGCATGTGCTATTTTGCACATAAAAAAAATCCCTACAGTGGTATCAGAGCCACTTGCGAAAGATCGTATAAAAAAAAAGGTTTTCTCTATTTTATATATGATATAGAAGTAGGATAAATTTTATTATGAGTTGATAATTGCATTAGAAATTTTTCAAACATAATAAAATATCCGATGTCTTTTAAAAGTTAAAATTGACATGGTGCATGGTTTTGGCCTAGTCCCAAAAGGTTTGTGAATGTGTGTGTTGTAATTCTTAATAAGGCCTGCGTGTTGTGCCTTTCTCCTAAAATTCTTGTTGTAAAATTAGTTTTAGACTCGAATGTAACTCGAGTATTTCTCCTTTTGTAATATACAAAATAAAGATGGAGGGTCCATTGGAAGATGACGTTACAAGGAGGAAGTCAACAACACAAGACAACCAAATGGAAGCACTTGGGAGAAGATGTTATCCCTAGGTTGACCAATCAATCTTTTCATTGGCTTGAGAAGATTGTAGAATAAGGGCCATAACCATGACACTCTTAGTTTAATATGTATGTGATGCATGTTAATTTAGCTTATATGTGATGTATGCTAATATGTATGTGATGCATGTTTAAGTTTATTTCTTAATAAGTCAAAAACGATATGCCTACCAAAGTTTGGTACTCACTACTTCCTCGATCATTTGTTGTTGGGTTTGCCAAAGCAAAGCAATGCATTTTATCTTGGAAGAGTGCGAGTGGACAATCGTGATGTCCCGCTATCAAACTTGGTTAAGACTTAATTAAGTTTTTCTTAATTAATTAAGAAAGTAGAGGCATATATTAGCTTTGAACATAAGTTTTAAAAATTAGTTTTGTGTGATTTCCGAACAACAGCTTTGTCTTAGAAAGTGGTCGTTGCTCCGATATCAAAGAAGGCCTCTGTGCTCGCCACGGCTGAAGTGGTTTAGGAATAAGCACTAAACTAATCTAAACTTAACAAAGCTATTAAAGAGTTACATCAGATGTAATTGGCAAAAGATTGCCTACCTAATCATACTACGTCTTGGGCGATTAGCCAAAGCTAACTCAAGACGAAGTATGATGTGGATCTTTATCCCATATAAATTTATAGCTAAATAGAAGCAAATGATGTAAGCAAAATGTGTTTGCCTACATCAATGATTAGCTCATATCAAAGCTATGAGAATTTAGTGGGAGCCTCATTTAATTAAAGGCCTAATTAAATGACTTAGGTATGATACTTAATTTTGCATTTTAATGTTGTAGATCACCATGTCATCTAACACGACACACCCTCAACTTACGTCATCGCCCTTGAGAAAGACAAGCTCAATGGAGCTAACTTTCTAGAGGTATAGGAACTTGAGGATTATCCTCAAGCAAGAATGTAAATGTATGTCCTAAAGCGGTCTATCCACAAAACACCACTGCACTCGTGCTGAAAAGGATGCTTATAAGAAGCATCAAGATGACGCATTAGATGTGTCATGTCTTATGCTTGCCACCATGAACTCTGAGTTCAGAAGAAACATGAGAACATGGATGCCTATGGTATAGTTGATCATTTGAAACAACTATATTAAGGACAAGCTAGGCACGAGCGTTTTGAAGTGTCTAAGGCTCTTTTTGCATGCAAGATGCAAGAAGGAACACCTGTAGAAACTCACGTACTTAAAATGATAGGGTACGTTGAGAACCTTGAAAGACTAGGTTTTCCACTGAGCCAAGAATTGGCAACCGATGTTATCCTGCAATCATTGCCGGAAGCATATAATCAATTCGTCATGAATTATAACATGAATGAAATTGATAAGCCTTTGCCTGAGATTCTCAGCATGTTGAGAACTGCTGAACTGAATCTCAAGAAGAAAGTTAGTAACGTACTAATGGTCAAGAAGGGCAAAGGTAAGCGCAAAGGCAAGGGTAAGACTCAAGCCAAAGGCAAGGCTAATTCATCCACTTCAAAGGGTAAAGGTAAAGTACCTAAGGAAGGGGACTGTTTCCATTGCGGTGAGACTGGACACTGGAAGCGGAACTGCAAATCAACCTTGAGGAAGTAATGAAGAAAAGAAGTGGGACTTCTGCCTCAGGTATACACGTTATAGAAGTTAATCTATCTATTTCTTCTAAATTGGTATTAGATACCGGATGTGCATCTCACATTTGTACTAATGTGCAGGGACTGAGAAATAGTATACTAATGGCAAAGGGCGAAGTGGACCTACGAGTAGGCAATGGCGCAAAAGTTGCTGCTGTAGCTATAGGAACATATTCTTTGTCTTTGCCCACTGAGCTTATCTTAGAACTAGAGGAGTGCTTTTATGTACCTGCATTAACGAAGAACATAATTTCTGTATCTTGTTTAGACAAGAAAAACTTTTCTTTTATAATAAAGGACAAATGTTGTTCCATTTATTTGAATGAAATGTTCTATTGTAATGCACCATTTATGAATGGTATCTATGTTCTAGATTTAGAAAACCCAATTTATAACGTAAATACCAAATGGTTCAAATCGAATAATTTGAACCAAACATATCTCTGGCACTGTCGCCTAGGTCACATAAATGAAAAATGCATATCCCAACTCCATAAAGATGGATTATTGGACTCATTTGATTTTGAATCATATGAGGTATGCGAATCTTGTCTTTTAGGAAAGATGACTAAAACTCCATTTAGTGGACATGGCGAGAGAGCGACGGACTTGTTAGGACTCATACATACTGATGTATGTGGCCCTTTCAATGTCGAAGCCAGAGGAGGCTATAAGTACTTTATTACTTTCACTGATGAAATGAGTAGATTTGGCTACTTATATTTGATGAGACATAAGTCAGAATCCTTTGAAAAGTTCAAAGAATTCAAGAATGAAGTACAAAACCAACTTAGTAAGCGTATTAAGCTACTTCGATCAGATCGAGGTGGTGAATACCTTAGTCAAGAGTTTCGTGATCACCTGGCTGAGTGTGGGATAATATCCCAACTCACTCCACCTGGAACACCACAATGGAATGGTGTATCTGAGAGGAGAAATCGTACTCTATTAGATATGGTACGATCAATGATGAGCCAGACTGATCTACCTACTTCCTTTTGGGGTTTAGCTCTAGAGACAGCCACTTTCACACTTAATCGGGTCCCATCAAAAGTCGTAGAAAAGACACCATATATGTTATGGACTGGGAAGAGTCTCAAAATGTCTTTTATAAAGATTTGGGGTTGTGAAGCTTATGTTAGACGTCAAGTCTCAGATAAACTAGGACCCAAATTAGATAAGTGTTATTTTGTAGGATATCCCAAGGAAACTAAGGGATATTACTTTTACAATCCCACACTTGGCAAGGTGTTTGTTGCTAGAAATGCTGTCTTTCTAGAAAGAGAATTTATTTCTAGAAAAACTAGTGGGAGTAAAATTCATCTTGAAGAAATTCAAGATGAAGATAACACTAAGGCTTCGATGGAAAATGAACAGGCACCACAAAGTGTTGTGGATGAGGAAATTATTGCCCAAAGAGTTGTGGAGCAAACACCTGTTCAAGTAGACCAACCTCTTCGTAGATCTGATAGGATCCGTCGTCAACCCGAGAGATATTCTTTTCTCTAGACTGACAACGGTGATGTATTGCTTGTCAAGAAGCTATGATGAGCCCAGATTCCGAGAAATGGCTAGAGGCCATGAGATCCGAAATGGAATCCATATACACTAACCAAGTATGGACTTTGGTTGATCCACCTGAAGGGGTAAAACCCATTGGGTGTAAGTGGGCCTTTAAAGTAAAGACTGACATGGATGGTAATAAGCATACCTATAAAGGTAGATTGGTGGCTAAAGGATTCAAACAAATTCATGGTATTTGTTGGTGCAATCGGCCCAGGTCACGATTGACCAGGACTCGAGTTTTGGCTCGAGTGATGTCTTGATGTGTTTTGATGTTTTGACAAAAACATATGACAATGTAATTGTCATGGTAAGTCCAAGTCTTGAGGTCTTGGCATTTGAGAAGTCCAACATGGGTTGGCAAGGAAAGTCCAAGTATGGTCTTGGCATTTGAGAAGTCCAACATGGGTTGGCATTTGAAGTCCAAGGGGATTGATATTGGCGGCGTAAAGTCCAAGCGGTAGTCTTGGCAACATAAGTCCAATAGTTGGCGGCGTAAAGTCCAAGCGGAGTCTTGGCGGCGTAAGTCCAATGTGCCTTGGCGGTGTAGACACCGTTATCATGACATAGCCGATGGAAGCACCTGAAGGCTAGCGCAATGGATGAACAAGTCATTGATGACTTGGAGGGATCCGAGAGGCGTGAGGCTGATGGAGGTGGCTAGAAGGCTTAGGTCTAGGCTAAGGGTAGTCTAGCAAGTATGGGGGAACCATACTTGGGCTAAAACATCATATTTGAGGTGTGCCAGTCGACTGGTGTCATGTGGCAGTCGACTGGACCGAGTCAACTAGGGTTTGACTGCGGGTTATGGCCTAGCGATCGCCAGAGGTGGGCAGGGGCGATCGATGGCTCGATCGATCGACCGGTGCTCGGTATTTGCGAGAATGGAGTCGAGACTCGACTGGTCGAGTGAAGGCTCCATCAGTCGACTTATGGTCATGATCAGTCGACTGATGAAGGTTCCGTTGGACTTATCCAGCGTCGATCTAGCCGTTGTCTCACGACAACAGCGGTGGCATCGATTGGTCCCGATCGGTCGGATCGATAGACCTTTTCCAAAGACTTATAAGGAGCTCGTGATGGAGGATTTTCGGATCAGTTCTTGTGGGCTATTGGGGCGATTTGTTGGTGCAAATCAGGTCTCCAAGTGCAAGCAAGCAACCAAGCATTCAAGCAATCAAAACAAGTATTGTAAAGTGTCTTCTTTACTTGCATTTCGTATTCATTATTTTAATTGCTTGTATTTGTATCATATTGGTGTAAGATTACTTGTAAGGGGTTTCTCCACCCTTGACTTGTGTCAAGAAGGAGTTTTATTGGTTAGTGGTGTTTGTGGCATCGCTAGGGTTCGTACGAACCCAATCCCTGGAGTAGGAACCGGTTTGGTTCCGAACCACGTTATATGCTCTTGTTGTGATTTGTGTTGTATCCATTTCGTTATTGCTTTTATTATTTCTATTTCTGCTGCGCACTAACGAAATTGTAGACACGAACGAGATTGAATTTCATCCACGATCGGGCGAAACGCTATTCACCCCCCCTCTAGCAGTTCAAATATTCCTAACAAGTGGTATCAGAGCCCGGGGCTCTTCTACGGATTAACAACCGGGAGCTAAGGCAAAAGGCTAGAGGGTGAAGATGGAATTCCAAGACAAGCTTGGATTGGAAATCAACACTCCACCTCCATATGATCCAGAAGATTTTCCGGCATGGAGAGCAAGAATGGAAACATTCTTGATGATGAACATAGAGGATTGGTTCATCCTCGTTGAAGGCTTTGAACCCCCTAGGGATAAGAAGGGGAATGTCCTAAAATTGAAAAAGTGGACCCAAGAGCAACGCCAAAAGCTCAAGACCGAAGTTAAGGTAACGAAACTTTTGGAAGATTTAATCCCTAATGATGTTTTGTGCAAGCTAGGGGATTACATGTATGCCAAGGAGCTATGGAGAAAATTGGCAAGATTCCATGAGGAGAGTTCATCCTCAAGTGAAAGTGAGGAATCGGAAGTTGAGATGGAGTCAACTTCCGAATCGGAGAAAGAAGAAGTAGAAGAGGTGGAAGAAGCATCTACTTCTAGGATTGAGGAGGAGAGACCATCCTCTACACCGGAGCAACCTCAAGAAGAGCTTTCAACATCCGATCAAGATGAGGAAGCTCAAAATTCAACTCCGGCACCTACCACCACCTTAGGTAACTCAAACACTTTACTTTCAAATAAAAATCATATTATGTGCTTTGAGTGTAGGGAGTATGGGCATTACAAGAGCAAATGCCCAAAGAGGATCAAGAAAGCTCCTCCGGCGCCTAAAAGTCAACAAAAGTCAACGGACGCCGGTTCTCCAAGTCAAAAGAGCAAGGAGCATGTCATTTGCTTCAAATGCCGACTACCGGGTCATTACCGGAGTCAATGCCCAAAGAAGAAGAAGAAGGGGCAAAGGGGAGCATCACAAGTAGGGGGAGGCACTAAGGCAAACCCTAAGGTATATTTAAATAATGCTCCGTCTAATTTAAACATTAAAAAGCATGCTAGAACTAATTTTAGCAATTTTGTTATGTATCATAAAGAGCATGCTAGAAATAACAAACATATTTGTTTAGGAGCTAAGAATGTTCACCTTAAGAATAAGGAGAAATTTGGGACTAATGTCCCTAGAAAAACAATACCTAGGGAATCTATTAAGAAAATACAAGAACATCTAGTTTTTAATCCAAAATGGACTAGGCATATGCCAAGAAAGTCCAATGCCCAAGATTTAAATAAAAATTCTAAAATTGGGCAATTAGAATTAGAGAACCAAGCCTTGAGGTCAAGGCTTGAGACATTGGAAAAGACCCTAAACAAGATACAAAATCAATTTCAAGGTCAAATTGTCAAACTCTAGGACCTAAGAGTCAAAAGTCAACCAAGGGCAAGAATGGTTTGGGTCACAAACCTAAGTCCAAGGTGACTTACCATAGTGTTCCATTCGACTATGGGACACTAACTAGGTCTAGAAAAACCAAGGTCAATGGGAAAGTCATTCCTAGAGTTGACCAAGGTTTGTGCCTAATGGCCAAGGTTTCGAAGAAACCTAGGATGGCCACTAAAAAGGTTGTTAGGGAGGCAATCCCTAAGGTTAACCTAGGCAAGACCAAAATGACCAAGGCTAATAAGCCTAGGAGGGTCATTAGGAAGGTATCTAGGGAGGTTATCCCTAAGGAATACCTAATTAACCCTAGGAGCTCAAATCGGTTTTGGATTCCTAAGAGCGTGATTGATTCACGCTAAATGGGTTTAGGGTGTGCCAACCTTGATTTGATGGGTAGTTAACTCAACCATGATAAAGGTGGCACCTTAGGTTACTTCCAAGGTTATGGTTACCTTGGAAATATCTTTGAGCCTTAACTTCAAAGAATTTTAGGATGTGTCAATATATATCTTGAAAACATGAAAATCAATAAAATTGACACAATCTAGATTTAGAGGTCATAGTGTGTAACTTTGATTATTGGCACACTTTGGAAGGTCATGTATCAAGAGATGTGTGGTTAAGATGTAAAGGTAACATCTAGAGTGATACTCAAGTGCCACACAACTTGATGTCTTGTATTCACCATGCTTCATATGTTTTACCATATTTTTGCATGGAAGGAATGTCTAGGATAGATTACATCTCACAAAACATGTCTTTTACCTTGATTGTGTATTTTAACACTTAGAAAGGGTGAGATGTTAGGTTTTGGAAATCATTGAATGTTAATGTTTGCAAAAATGAAATAAAACATTAAAATACATTAACAAATACATGAATAAAAGTATAACATCAATACATTCGATATACAAGATCTAACATGATAAAATGGAATAATTAAGATGATGAAATCGAGATCTTCTGATTTTCAGAACTGGAAATCAGATATCAGTCGACTGATACAGTTATCAGTCGACTGATAACACTGTAGCGCGATACGATACGGCCATCAGTCGAGTGCTAGCTTCATGACTGATCGATTGAACATCGATCGATGAGGTCCATCGATCGATGGTATGCTCACCGAGGCCGAGGTCCATCACGAGTGCTCGACGAGCGGTCGAGTGATATGCTCATCGATCGATGAGCAACATCGATCGACCGATGCTCGTAGCACGCGTTACGGAAGGTTCAGGATCGATTGTCGAGCCGGATCGATCATCGGCTAGAAACCCAATAAATCTATCGATCGTGATGCTCCACATCGATCGGCCCGAATCGCGTTTTTATAACACCGAACCGCTAGGGTTCGGCGTCTTCACGCGACGAGCCCTTCTTCTTCCTTCCTTCTCTGATCGCCGTCTACCTCTCCGACCAACTCTTCCAGCCGTGCCAACCTCCCAAGTGTTAGGTTTGATAGACGAGTCTCTCCTCTTCCATTTTCCACCTATTTGGAGCCCTAGTTCACGCGATTTAGGGCTTATTTTTCCTTGTTCCAATTAGGGTTCCGGCGTCTGAAGTTCTCCGGTGACTTTTCCGGTGACCCCCAGCAACATTTGAGTCTTCCCTCCGGCCACATCTTCAAATGGCGCCTAAGTAACGATTTTTTTTCCGAGCCCTAAAATTCATTTCCATTACAATTTAGGTTTATCTAATCGTGTATTATTGCCATTGCATGTCATATCATTACATTGCATTCATAATAGGAGAGCCCGTAGGAATGATCCACCCGAGGGTGAATCTCGATTGTACCAACCTATGTTGGTTAGGTACATCGATAGAGATTTTTTCAATCGACATTGTAGTGATGTCATGGAATTAATTGTATACTACAATCTAATGAAAATCGTCTTATGCACGCATCCAATTAATGATGACCTTGTTAAGGAAATCTATTAAAACCTTAAAAAGGTGGATGACGGCGCTACTTAAACTACTCGCGTTGCAAAACGCGAGTTAGAGTTCACTCCTGCGATACTGCAGGAGTTTCTCGAGTGTAGGCCTTCAGATGACACCTTTATCTTTTACCCTACCATGGATTTTCCATTACCTGAGCCTTTTGACCATATCTCCATGGAGTCCATGCATGAGCATATCTTTGGTTATCCTCGTCCACCGGCCCAGAATCTATTTCCTATCACTGAGTTGTCTGCACCTGACAATGTCCTTTACAAGGTCATTGTTGGGTGTTTTCTTCCCATTGTCACTCGGGGTCTGGCCAAGATTCGGCCTCCCCATCTTTTTCTTCTATATGCCATGCGTCATCAGTTAGATATAAACTTTGCATTAAACATTTTCCACTGCATTGTGCACTTCATTTCCTCTGTACAAGGGAAAGTGCATATGCCATTTGGTCATATCATCACAGCATGGCTAGACTCCGTAGGCGTCAACATCCACAGGGGCTCTCTACGAGCGCTATCGGAGGTGTACGACTGTATATCAGTTTGTATCTTCTCGTTAGCAAAGCTACGGATAGGCGCTGGACAGATGGAGTTGGCGCCACGACCACCACCCAGGGCACGGAGACAACATCCTCCGGTACCCAGAGAGGGGACAGAGGACCACGAGGATGCGGATACCACTGATGAGGATGACTAGATGCCGGCAGACACATCAGCGGCGGGTCCATCAGATCGCCGTGGCCGGTTGGAGTCCAGATTTTAGGACTATCAGCAGTCGGTGGACTCTAGCACACCGGAGATATTGGCGAGCGGGCATCCTTCGACGCCTCGATAGGATGGAGGAGTCCCGAGCCGCGTAGAGCAGATCACCGATATGCTAGAGATGATGCGCCGACACCGAAGTCGTGACCTCCTCCACCGCCACCTCCTGCGGACGATTAGAGGATATTAGATGTTCTGTGGTTGTCAATTTTTGTAGTGAGATTGAGCATAGCCAATCTCCATTTTGAATGTAAAAGACAAGTTTTTAAGTTAAATGAAATCTTTGTTTTTGAAAAATCTTGTGTGTATGGATGAATATTTGTATAATGGTATTGCTTATGAAAGTTGATATATTATGACATGAAATTGCATCCTATCATATACCATGTCTTGACATTGTTTAGGGTTATTTTAGATGTCATGTGTTCTTAAATTTCATCATATGTCATGACATCATGATCATTGGCCATGTTTTAATAATGCTATCATTTATGCCATGATCATACATTCATGCATTAACTTGATTGAAATTGATTTAAGGGCTATGGCATGACTTGAAGTCCCATTTATAAGGGAATCAAGTAGGGTTGCCTAGGAAATGCATGAAACCATAGATAAAGTGAACTCAAACCCACATCTCACATCACATTGACATGTATGTGTATTTATACATCCTAGATACATGTGAGATGCTAGGATAATAAGTTAGGTTCAAGGTGCACAAGTAGTGCTTCTAGATGAACTTAAACTTATTTTAATTATCACCAAGAATCATAAGGAAAGTTAATATACAAGCTATGTATATTTAGCCAATAAATTATGGTTCAAAATAGGTTTTCAAAAAACATCTCAAAATCAATTTAGAAAACCTTGGTGAAATCTATCTTTTGATAGTCATCATCATTGTAGAAATTGATACAAAGTAGATCAAAAACTTTAAAGTTTTTAATAGTTTTGAACTTTGTACCAATCTCCTATTTCAATGGTAAAAATATTTTTCCAAAATTTTTCACTGATTGTATGTGTGTTAAGTAATATACGTATCAAGTTTCGTGATTTTTTGATTTACGTAGAATTACTTATGCATTTCCAGAAGTCGAGTCTGATTTCTGAAAATCAGGTTTTCAATTATCGATCGCTTCTATAGTGCTGATCTGATGGCGCGTTTGGACTCATTCAGAACGATTACTGTATCCGCATTGCGCGCGGGCCGATCGATGGACACATCACGATCGTAGAGAGTCGATCGGATAGCTGATTCGGGGTAACCAAAGTTGTTTAACCCGATTTCAGCTGCGGTTAAGGTCTCTAACCACTCTTAACCCTATGATATGCTTTGGGAAGCATGATAAAGGGTGAAAATCCATTGGATATGGATTAGGAGAGGTGTTTAGGGTTTCTATCAATTTTAAGGTGCTGGAAAGTTCAATATTGAATTTCTAACCTTAATTTTGATGGCTTAGAATTCCTATTGGCTTAGGGAATTCCCAAGGACATTGTTGGTGCAATAGTCAAGGGGGAGCAAGCCTTTAGGGGGAGGTATCCATCATTGTACATAAGGAGGAAAATGGGATTCTTGATACCTAATTTGGAAATTGGGAGAGTGAATAGGATTGCCTCTCTTGAGTGATATGGGACTTATCACTAGGAAGATGGTAGGCATCCTAAGTATTTTTGGACCAAGGGGGAGATTTTAAGA
This sequence comes from Wurfbainia villosa, assembly GCA_025175895.1. Lineage (NCBI taxonomy): Eukaryota > Viridiplantae > Streptophyta > Magnoliopsida > Zingiberales > Zingiberaceae > Wurfbainia > Wurfbainia villosa. The sequence goes on along the minus strand of CM045990.1, from coordinate 114,612,251 downwards.
TCTCATTGGGACATGAGCCATTGACCCTCTTGGGGAGACAACCTTTTTGCTGTTAGTCAAAAAGGGGGAGAATGTTTGGGGGAGAACATTTGGAGAGTATTTATCAATTTGGGAAAATTGGTAAGGGATTTGAGTTAGTGTTCTAACTCAATAATTTGTTTGGTTTTTGTCAAACATCAAAAAGGGGGAGATTATTGGTGCAATCGGCCCAAGTCACGATTGACCAGGACTCGAGTTTTGGCTCGAGTGATGTCTTGATGTGTTTTGATGTTTTGACAAAAACATATGACAATGTAATTGTCATGGTAAGTCCAAGTCTTGAGGTCTTGGCATTTGAGAAGTCCAAGTATGGTCTTGGCATTTGAGAAGTCCAACATGGGTTGGCAAGGAAAGTCCATGTATGGTCATGGCATTTGAGAAGTCCAACATGGGTTGGCATTTGAAGTCCAAGGGGATTGATATTGGCGGCGTAAAGTCCAAGCGGTAGTCTTGGCAGCATAAGTCCAATAGTTGGCGGCGTAAAGTCCAAGCGGAGTCTTGGCGGCGTAAGTCCAATGTGCCTTGGCGGTGTAGATACCGTTAGCATGACATAGCCGATGGAAGCACCTGAAGGCTAGCGCAATGGATGAACAAGTCATGGATGACTTGGAGGGATCCGAGAGGCGTGAGGCTGATGGAGGTAGCTAGAAGGCTTAGGTCTAGGCTAAGGGTAGTCTAGCAAGTATGGGGGAACCATACTTGGGCTAAAACCTCATATTTGAGGTGTGTCAGTCGACTGGAGTCATGTGGCAGTCGACTGGACCGAGTCAACTAGGGTTTGACTGCGGGTTATGGCCTGCGATCAGCAGGTGGGCAATAATCGATGGCTCGATCGATCGGTCGATCGTGTGATCAGTCGACTGGTGCTCGGTATTTCGGGCATAGAATGGAGTCGAGACTCGACTGGTCGAGTGAAGGCTCCATCAGTCGACTGATGGTCATGATCAGTCGACTGATGAAGGTTCCGTTGGACTTATCCAGCATGGATCTAGCCGTTGTCTCACGACAACAGTGGCATCAGTCGACTGATGGTTCTGATCAGTCGACTGATAGACATTTTCTAGCACAGGTTGAAGCTTTATAAGGAGCACGTGATGGAGGATTTTCGGATCGGTTCTTGAGGGCTATTGGGGCGATTTGTTGGTGCAAATCAGGTCTCCAAGTGCAAGCAAGCAACCAAACATTCAAGCAATCAAAACAAGTGTTGTAAAGTGTCTTCTTTACTTGCATTTCGTATTCATTATTGTAATTGCTTGTATTTGTATCTTATTGGTGTAAGATTACTTGTAAGGGGTTTCTCCACCCTTGACTTGTGTCAAGAAGGAGTTTTATTGGTTAGTGGTGTTTGTGGCATCGCTAGGGTTCGTACGAACCCAATCCGTAGAGTAGGAACCGGTTTGGTTCCGAACCACGTTATATGCTCTTGTTGTGATTTGTGTTGTGTCTATTTCGTTATTGCTTTTATTATTTCTATTTCCACTGCGCACTAACGAAATTGAAGACACGAACGAGATTGAATTCCATCCACGATCGGGCGAAACGCTATTCACCCCCCTCTAGCCGTTCCAATATTCCTAACAGTATTGACTATGATGAAACCTTTTCACCAGTTGCGATGCTTAAATCCATTCGGATCATACTTGCTATTACAGCCTACCACGATTATGAGATCTGGAAGATGGATGTCAAAATCGCTTTTCTGAATGGAAAGCTACTCGAGGATGTGTACATGACACAACCTAAGGGTTTTGAAGATCCAAAGCATCCTGGAAAGGTATGCAAACTGCAAAGGTCCATTTATGGACTAAAGCAAGCCTCTCGATGCTGGAATCTTCGATTCGATGATGCAATCAAGGAGTTTAGTTTCATCAAGAATGAAGATGAACCTTGTGTCTACAAGAGAAATAGTGGGAGCACAGTTGTATTTCTTATCTTGTATGTAGATAACATACTTCTCATCGGAAATGATATTCCCTCACTCCAGTCTGTGAAGATGTGGTTAGGGAATTGTTTCTCGATGAAAGACTTAGGTGAAGCTGCCTATATTCTAGGCATCAAGATCTATAGAGATAGATCTAAAAGATTACTTGGCCTAAGTCAGAGTACATACATTGATAAAGTGCTAGATCATTTTGCTATGCAAAATTCCAAGAAAGGATTTCTGCCTTTATCACATGGTGTGAGTCTTTCGAAGACTCAATGTCCCTATTCTAAGGAGGAGAGAGATCGCATGGATAAGATCCCTTATGCATCTGCTATAGGGTCTATCATGTACGTCATGCTTTGTACTCGTCCTGACGTCTCGTATGCTTTGAGCATGACGAGTAGATACGGTCGGATCGGTGAAAGTCAGCTGGATAGCGATCAAAAATATTCTTAAATACTTACGAAGAAGCGAAGAATATTTCACGATATTTGGAGGCAATGAGGAGCTAAGCGTAAAGGGTTACGGTGATGCAAGCTTCCAAAGCAGACAAGGATGACTATAGATCGCAATCGAGCGTGTTTTGCACGAATGGTGGAGTTGTGAGTGGAAGAGTTCGAGCGAGGACACGATTCTTGATTCTACAAGCGAGTATATTCTTTGCGTCGATGCGTGAAAGGAGGCTGTTTGGCTCATGAGTTCATCAATGAACTTGGGGTAGTTCCTAGCATTGCGGATCTAATAGACCTCTATTGTGACAACAATGGGGCTATTACGAGCTAAGGAACCTTGATCACATCTGGACCAAACACATCTTGCGGCTTCCATCTCATTTGAGAGATCATCGATAGAGGAGATGTGAGGATATGTAAATCGAAGCGAAGCTAACATCGCAGATCCATTGACCAAGGCTTTGGCACAGAGGAAGCATGATGGTCACACTAGGTCACTAGGTATTAGATATTATAGTGATTGGTACTAGTGCTAGTGGGAGATTGTTAGTTATAGCCCTAGAACCAATCATGTGATGGTTGAATAGGGAACATTTTGTATCATATTCTATAAAGGCAAAGGATTGGTTATTATATTTATGTCTTGCTTGTGCCAGCTAAATTAAATATAATAATGCCCTAGAAAAGTAGGTTCTTATCTACAACACATCAATTGGCAGAATTGATTATGAGAGGCTGTAGAGAACACTTTCCTAAAATGTTCCTAGTCAAGTATTAATATGCAAGGGCAATATTAATACATAAAGACTAGCATGTAGGTCAATTGATGACTTGTTCTCACAAGTCATGGATATATGATATCAAGTTGACACATGGGTATATATTAGAGAATATATCTTGAATGACCGCCATGAGAAAGTTTCATGGATCGTCATATGAGTGTCATAAACTTTCTCATGTGACTATTGGTATGAATAGTCCTCAAACCTGATGTCACTACGGTTCCCTACATAAGGAGTTATGTAGTTTAGTATCGTCAAACGTCACCCGTAACAGGGTGGACCCTAAAGGCGATTACTGGGTATATAACAAATTATGCGGAGGGATGTGAGTGATGTAGATGGGATCTATCCCTCCCATATGACGGGAGTGATATCTGTGGGCCCCTTGATTGAGTAGAACTACTAAAATGCATGGCCATGCTCGAATGAGTCAATATGAGATATTGAGCTCATTTGTTTGAGTTAGTTTACTTAGGGATCAAGAAACACATAGATTGATCGAGGATGACACGTTCTATGCCTCATTGGTCAATCTGATATCAAGGATAGAAGGACACGGTCATATATTATAGTAGTCACGGAAAGGTTAGTCGGATCTTGACTTATTTCGTAACTTGGGTAGCAATGATGTATTGCAAGATGCCGCTCATTGCTTGTGTATCTAAAAGAGTTTAGATCCACAACCAACGTTATGAGAGCCTATAGGGTCACACACAAAGAGCATGATGATTAGAAGAATTAGTGCATTCTAGTTTGACTAGAATAATTTGGGAATAAGCTTAAGTACAAAATGGTTTTTGGACTTTAAGCTTAATGAGAATTTTAGCTTATTGATTTAATGAGATTAATTTAATATGCTAAGCTTATTAATTTAATAAGATTAAATAAATATGTTATCATGATAGCCTAAGCTTAATTGATTTAATAAGATTAATTCAATATGTTACCTTATTGATTTAATGAGATTAATTCAATATGATAACATAAGCTTATTGAATTAATAAGATTAATTCAACATGCATGAATGCCACATAAGCATGCCACCTAAGCTTGATGAGGTGGAAGGAGACAAAGGGTTTTGACCTTTGGAATTTCTCCACATGTGGCCGGCCAAACAAGGAGTGTATTATTTTTCAATGCAATTGATTGCATTGAATGTGATAGGAGGTGAAAGGTTTTTTCAATCCTATAAAACACTCCATGGGGTGGCCGGCCAAAGTGGGGGGGAAGCTTGAGGCATGGAGAGAGCTTGGTGGTGAGAGGCTTTGGTTGTGTGGCTTTTGTGAGTGTAGGCTAGCAAGAAGAGTGGTCTTCTTCTTCCTTTCTCTTTTTCCCTACCTTCCTCTCCTTTAGGGACTTCTCTAGCAAGAAGTAAAGGAGAGTTCTTCTAGTTTATTTTGTGAGACAAGAGCTTGCTCGTGTGGATACATATAAAGGCACGGACAATTGAACATGCTAAAAGATCCAACAAACCCAAGGAGAAGCGGGATTAAAAAGGGCATGCAACAATGGTATTATTCTCCTATAAGATAGGTTTTTCTTTTAGAGAAATTTATTTTTTTTGTACGAGGTTTTCTTTCGCAAGGATCACTTGGAAGGGATCCTATTTTTTCCATTGCGCATATTCTATTTTGCATAAAAAAAAATCCCTACAGGCAGCCCCCCCTGTGCGGGTCATGGGGGCAGCACCCTCGACGAAAAATTATTTTATAGACTCTTTGAATGAGTTGCTGCCCATTCTGTTCATCACTATGAACCCAAGACTATCCGGTTGATCAGGTCTGCTCGGCACCATCCGATCATCATAGTCCGATCGGCACAGGTCCACTAGGTACCATCCGATCGACACAGGTCCACTCGGCACCATCCAACCAGCACAATCCGATCGGCTCAACCAACTTCTTAGTTTCCTTCGGGAAAAGTCGCTCGGCAGACTATCATAGTGGGGTAGTGTAAGCCCAAAACAACATGCATATCATAATAAAGCACGTTCTAACTTATATCACATATAACAACTAAAAACAAGTCTTGTTTTATCGCAAGTGGCTCTGATACCACTATAGGGAATCTAAGCACGCTCAGAAACATTTTACAAGCACTAAGCAACGGAAAAATAAGATCCCTCCAGTGATCCATGCGAAAAACATACTCATTTTATCGATTCTATCCTATGAGAATCGTAGTTACCTTCGATGCGCGGCCTTTGCAATCCCGTCAAGGTGTCCGGATCTCAGCACAGTCAAGATGTCCACACCTCCACGGTATCCACACAAACCGTGAGATGAAGAAGAACCAAACTTTGGTGCTAACCACAAGATGTTGGTTTGGCCAAGAAGGTGGATGAAAAAGAAGAGAAAGATCACACGAAAACAACACCAACCAAACCAAGGTCTCATCAAATCCTTTTTATATTCATCCATTGAATATAAAGGGTTTGTGACTCTTGGTTTCTATGGAATTAATAACCCATTAATTCAATCTTAATGATCATGCAACCCCTCTTAATGGTGAGTCTCACTCAATCTTAATCTGACTTTAGTCTAACTCGAGTCAAATTCATTGGGTATACCTTGAGTCCTACTCAATCATCTCATGATTGACACTAAGGGCTGACACTAACAATATACCAATTGTTAGTGTCTATAAGATTCATATATCTCCACAATGGTATGATATTTTCCACTTTGGGCCTAAGCCCTCATGGTTTTGGTTTTGGGCTTTACCCAAAAGGCCTCACACCAATGGAGATATCTTTTCATCTTATAAGCACATGATCTTTTCCATGTTTTACCAATGTGAGACTTTGATTGTATTCCTACTACTCTAACAATCCCCTCCTCAAATGAAGGACCACATTGACCCCCCTCAAGTCTATTCGTCCTCGAAGGACATCCTCTTCTTGATGTCCAATCCTTAACCCACTAGGACTTCCTGCCAACTATCTGGTCCTCCTGACCCAACTGGACTTCCTGCCAGTTGTCTAGCCCTTCTGGCCCAACTGGACTTCCTGTCAATTTTTTGGTCCTCCCGACCCAACTGGACTTCCTGCCTGGTGTCTGGTTCTCTTGATCTGGACATGGGAGCTCAACTTCCTTTGTTCGAGGTTCATGGCTTGACATGGACCATGGCTCTAATAGCAATTGTTAGTGTCTATAAAATTCACATATATCCACAATGGTATGATATTGTCCACTTTGGGCTTAAGCCCTCATGGTTTTGGTTTTGAGCTTTACCCAAAAGACCTCACACCAATGGAGATATCTTTTAATCTTATAAGCACATGATATTTTCCATGTCGTACCAATGTGGGACTTTGATTATATTCCCGATATTCCAACACCAACCTTGAGTGGATAGGTAGTTAACCAAACCTTGGTAAAGGTAGCACTTTAGGTCATTTTCAAGGTACCTTGGAAATAAGTTTGAATTTTATATCCTAATGGATTTTAGGATGTGCCAATATCATTTAAGAAGTTTGATAAATTGATCAAATTGGCACAAATTAAGTCTAAAGGTCATGGTGTGCCATTTTGGGGGTTTGGCACACTTAGGAGATTAGTGTTATTATGGCAAAATGAATTTTAACAAATGACAACAAATATTAAAATTTAGGTATTTTTATGCCTTATATTTTATTTTCCATGTTTTTTTTGTCATATGCCATGTCAAGACATCATATTTATTTTTAATCATATTATATGTCATGATAATGCTTAGGTCTATTTTTATGTCATGTATGTTTAGGTTTATATCATATTTCATAACATCATGATTATTGGCAATGCTTACTTATGTTATTATTTATGTCATAATCATCATTTATGCATTAATAAAATTGAGTTAAGGACTATGACATGACTTGAAGTCCCTTGTATAAGGGAATCAAGTAGTGTTGCCTTAGGAAAATGCATGAGACGTAAGTTTTGGATGAACAAAATGTTGGTGCAATCGGCCCGAGTTGACTCGAGTTTGACTCGAGCAGTATTTTGATGATAGACAAAACTTATGATATGGGATTGTCATAGGAAATTCCAACATGGAGTTGGCATGGAAAATCCAAGCTTGGGGCTTGGTGTGGAAAAGTCCAAAGCATTGTAAAGACGCGTGCTTGGTGCTAGGTGAGAAATGCATTGTGAAGCCGTGCGCTTGGTGCATTTGGAAAGTCTTGAGGACTTGGCAAGTTTACAAGGCTCAGGGTCCTTGAGTCGGTGAAGGATGGCATTGCGAAGTCGTGCGCTTGGTGCATCCGAGGGACCGTCGGACGGAGAGCGAATGGAGTGAGGCCCAAGGGAAGCATACTTTGAGGGTAAGAGATGCGAAGGATGGTGTTGCGAAGCCATGCGCTTGGTGCATCAGAGGGACGTAGGCCGAGGGAAGAGAGCTTTGGTGGGGAACTCAATGAGGGATGAGGTGGACTTAGCCAAGTGGCAAATACTGAGTGTCGGACGCTCAAACAGCTTGGTGTTTGAGGTTTTACCCGACATCAGTCGATTGGCATAGGTGCCAATCGACTGCTCCAAGTCGACTAGGGTTCGACTATTGTTCGACTGACCATGGTATGGCTGATCAGTCGACTGTCGAGGGATGACAGTCGACTAATAACACCATCAGTCGACTGATGAGGTATATCAGTGTCACGCCCGCCCTTTCCAGGGGTCCAGAGGGGCGGCGCGACGCGATCGTACATACATGCATTACAGCGGAAGCCTACATATACTTCTTACAGCAGAAGACTTTAGACTTATATATTTTTTTTCTTCTTTAAAACATAAACATGCGTCATCATTTCATAAATACTTCTTTTTAAACATAGAGAATGGACCATCATTTCATAAGTACTTAGTTCAAGTTCATAAAAATCATCTTAAAGGAAAACATGCATAAGGAAACAAAACAGATCTCCTCCACCATGCCACTACCACACACACTTTGCCCCTCCTGCTGCTCCCTTTAGTTTAGCCACCCTTTACTCTTATCTGCAGTACAAGGGAACATAAACTATAAGCACATAGGCATAGTAAGATCCTATCCTACTCACAAAAATCCATTCATCAAACATTAATCATAGAGCAGTGACATGATCATATAGCACGAATGAGCATAACATTCATATAACATACAAAAACATATAAGCATAACGTGCATATAAACATACAAGAACATAAAAGCATAGCATACTTAGAAGAGCATAACAGCATAACATTCATATAAACTTACAAGAACATAAAAGCATAGCATTCATATAAACATAGAAGATCATAAGCAAGCATAACATGTAAACATACAAGAACATAAGCAGACATAACATAAATATATAACATCATAGAACATAAGCAGGAATAACATGAATATACAGGAACATAAGAGGGCATAACATCAATATAACATCATAGTACATAAACAGGTATAACATAAAGATATATGCAGGATGCTCTTTGAAAACATATATTATAGGTATTTAAACATAAATCACAACATATTGGGCCCGACATTGTACCACATCATCATCATCATAGCGCGCATCCCTAATAGACCCGAGGTAGCTATTCCCGAACCCACTAGAGTACTAGGCCCGTACTAAGTCTGTCGGCCTAGGGGCAGCATAACAGAAGCCCATCCTAAGCCCGTACTTATGAACGTGGCCGAGGGCATCTGGGAGCCCATCCCGTACTGAGTCTGTACTATGACCGTCGACCCAGGGGCTCGTAGGAGCCCATCCCTTGGACCTTGTTAGGGTCCTGGTACAAGCCATGCAGAAAGTAAAATACATATCATGCTTCTTATCATAACATATGATATTTCATTTCATAAACATATCATGTTCCTTATCATGGCATATCATGTTCCTTATCATGGCATATCCTGTTTCTTCTTCATATCATAACATATTTCATCTTCATAACATATCATATTGCTTTTCATAACATATCATGTTCCTTCTTCTTCATCACATATCATATTGCTTTTCATAATATATTTCTGCTTCATATCATATCATATTTCTTTTCATACATATCATGCTCCTTCTTTATAACATATCATACATTCATACAATTACAAGGCAATGAGCATAACAAGATCATACATTTAACATGGTAATGAGCAAAAATTTATCATGAATCCCTACTATTAACATAGACATATGGTAGTGACATAAACCAATCATGCTAAACCACTTGAGGAAGGACCCCTTAACATCATGTTAACATCACACACATATAGGGCATGACATAAGGCATAAACATCATGAACAAGTATACATGGAGTGACCTAAACTTCATGGAGCTCTATCAAAGTTTTAAACACCAAACAACTTATTTATGATCTAACTAACCACATGTTAATTCTTCAACATATAAAGCATGGCATGGGAGGGCACTTAGGATTTTAGATAAGCCTTGGCCGAGAGTTTCAAGAAAACCTAAGATCCATTTCTTAAATCTAGCTTAGCTTTCACATGTTACCTATATCTACATTCAAAACATAACATGGTAATTTATAGATCATAGCATGGTAGACCTAAATGGGTCTTGGCCGAATGGTTCAAAGGACTTAAAAGAATCAACCACTTAAATCTCGGTTAGCCAACAAGATGTTATCTTCATCTACCATCAAAACATAGCGTGAACTCATCTATAGCATGGCATAGAACATATCATCTTCTTCTACCACCAACATGGCATGAACTCATTTAAAGCCTAGCATAGAACATGGTATCTTCATCTAACATCAAAAGTTATCATGAACTCATCTAAAACATTGCATAAAAAAACACATTAGGGGTCTAAAGGGACTTGGCCGAGAGTCTTAGAAGGGTTTGAGGATCAACCACTTAACCAAACCCATCTAGAAACCTATCATCTTCATATTCAAACAAGGTATAGCATGGATCATCATGGAGAGCACAAGTAATGGTCTTGGCTGAAAGTTTCTTGGAGTTTTTAAGATCAAACACTTAACCTAACCTATCTAGCAACCTATCATCATCATATTCATACAAGGTATGGCATTGATCCTCATTGAAAACTCAAGTAAGTGTCTTGGCTGAATGGTTCATGAAGAGTTTGACATAATAACATCAATCGAAAAACTACATGTATGTAGGTGAGGGGATACTTACATCCTTCGCTTTGCTATTAGTTGGAAGATACCCTAAGGGATGCCAACCTAGAACCTTCTTCTTGCTTGGCTAGGTCTCGGAAAAATGGAAGAGAAGGGGAGTAGGTTTCGGTGAGGAAGAAGAAGAGAAGGAGAGGAGAAGTGGAGAATGAGAAATGGCTTTTCTCTTGTCTCCTCATTCCCTATTTATTCTCTTGAAGTGTCCCTTATCCTCCCTTACCCTTAACTATCATCTCCCATATTCCTCTAATAGCACAACCCTACTGGGCTTCTGATTATTGGATGCATCTTTAGGGCTTAGCTATCTACTAGAGGTTTGGGGTTCAATTCCTCGGCCATGCATTCTTTTTGGCTCTATTTCTTTTATTTTTGAAAGAGCCCACATAAATCCTATTATAATCATGCCAAAAATTCTTGTAAAATTACTAGGAATTTTACGGGCATTACAATCCTTCATACCTTTTAAAAGTTTCGTCCTCGAAACTTAGAACAATTCTGGGTACTTCTGTTTCATGTCCTCCTCGCGTTCCCAGGTAGCTTCTTTGTACCGTTGATTTTGCCACAGGACCTTTACTAAGGGCACCTCTGTATTCCTTAGCCTCTTGACTTCTCGGTCTAGTATCTGGATAGGCCGACTTTCATAACTCAGGTCCTCTTGAACTTTCACTGTTTGTGGCTCGATCACTTGGTCCGTACTGGAAATGCACTTCTTGAGCATCGAAACATTGAACACGTTGTGAATAGTCGACATCTCTTGAGGCAGCTCTAGCTCGTAAGCTACCTTGCCAACTCTCTTCAATATCGGATACGGTCCCACATAGCGCAGACTCAGCTTACCCTTTCTTCCGAATCTCATCACTCCCTTCATAGGGGCCAATTTGTGTAGGGAATTCTCGTATGCCAAATGGCATATGCGCAACGGAAAATAGGATCCCTTCCAAGTGATCCATGCGAAAGCAAACTCGTATAAAATAAATTTCTCTAAACCAAACCTATCTTATAGGAGAGGATTACCTTTGTTGCGTGCCCTTGTTAATCCCGCTTTTCCTTTCGGTTTGTTGGATCTTTAGCACGTTCAAGTGTCCGTGCCTCTATACGTATCCACACGAGCACGCTCTTGTCTCACAAAAGGAAAACTAGAAGAGCTCTCCTTTACTTCTTGCTAGAGAAGTCCCTAAAGGAGAGGAAGAGAGGGAAAAGGAGAAAGGAAGAAGAAGACTCCTCTTCTTGCTAGCCTACACTCACAAACCCACACAACTAAAGCTTCCACCAAGCTCTCTCACAACAACACCAAAAACTCACTATGGCAGCCACTCCATGGAGCCTTTTATAGGGTTGGAAAAACCCTTCCACCTCCTTCACATTCAATGCAATCCATTGCATTGAGACACACTCAAAAAGGATTTGGCTTCCTTGTTTGGCCGGCCACTTAAGGAGACAAAACCATTTTGTTTCCTTCCACCTTAACTAGCTTAGGTGGATGCTTAGGTGGCATGCTTATGTGGCATGCTTATGTGGCATTCTTATGTGGCATTCATGCATGTTGAATTAATCTTATTAATTCAATTAAGCTTATGTTATCATTTTGAATTAATCTTATTAATTCAATTAAGCTTATGTTATCATATTGAATTAATCTTATTAAATCAATAAGGTAACATATTGAATTAATCTCATTAAATCAATTAGCTAAAATTCTCATTAAGCTTAAAGTCCAAAACCATTTTTTACTTAAGCTTATTCCCAAATTATTCTAGTCAAACTATAATACTCTAATTCCTCTAATTATCATGCTCTTTGTGTGTGACCCTATAGGCTCTCATAACGTTGGCAGTGGATCTAAACTCTTTTAGATACACAAGCAATGAGCGGTATCTAGCAATACATCATTGCTACCCAAGTTACGAGATAAGTCAAGATCCGACTAACCTTTCCGTGACTACTATAATATATGACCGTGTCCTTCTATCCTTGATATCAGATTGATCAATGAGGCATAGACCGTGTCATCCTCGATCAATCTATGTGTTTCTTGATCCCTGAGTAAACTAACTCAAACAAATGAGCTCAATATCTCATATTGACTCATTCGAGCATGGCCATGCGTTTTAGTAGTTCTACTCAATCAAGGGGCCCACCGATATCACTCCCGTCATATGGAAGGGATAGATCCCATCTACATCACTCACATCCTCCGCATAATTTGTTACATACCCAAGAATCGCTTTTTATGGTCCACCCTACGGGTGACGTTGACGATACCAAAGTACATAACTCCTTATGTAGGGAACCGTAGTGACTTGTGTCCGAGGACTATTCATACCAATAGTCACATGAGAAAGTTTATGACACTCATATAACGATCCATGAAACTTTCTCATGGCGGGTCAGTTCAGTATATATTCTCTAATATATACCCATGTGTCAACTTGATCTCATATATCCATGACTTGTGAGATCAAGTCATCAATTGACCTACATGCTAGTCTTTATGTATTAATATTGCCCTTGCAGATTAATACTCGACTAGGAACATTTAGGAAAGTGTTCTCTACAGCCTCTCATAATCAATTCTGCCAATTGATGTGCTGTAGATAAGAACCTACTTTTCTAGGGCATTATTATATTTAAATTAGGCACAAGCAAGATGTAAATATAATAACCAATCCTTTGCATTTATAGAATATGATACAAAATGTTCCCTATTCAACCATCACATGATTGGTTCTAGGGCTTTAACTAACAATCTCCCACTAGCACTAGTACCAATCACTATGATATCTAATACCTAGTGACCTAGTGTGACCATCATGCTTCCTCTGTGCCAAAGCCTTGGTCAATGGATCTGCGATGTTAGCTTCTGTCGGTACTCTGCATATCCTCACATCTCCTCTATCGATGATCTCTCGAATGAGATGGAAGCGCGCGATATGTGTTTGGTCCGTGATGTGATCGAGGTTCCTTACGTCAATAGCCCCATTGTTGTCACAATAGAGGTCTATTGGATCTGCAATGCTAGGAACTACCCCAAGTTCACTGATGAACTTGCGGAGCCAAACAGCCTCCTTTCTGCATCGGATCCGCAATATACTCTTTGTAGAATCAATCGTGTCCGCCGAACTCTTCGACTCACGGCTCCACCATTTGCAAAACACGATTGCGATCTATAGTCATCCTTGTCTGTTTGGAAGCTTGCATCAGTAACCCTTCTGATTAGCTCCTCATTGCCTCCAAATATCGTGAAATATTCTTTCGTTCTTCGTAAGTACTTAAGAATATTTTGATCGCTATCCATGACTTTCACTGGATCCGATTGTATCTACTCGTCATGCTCAAAGCATACGAGACGTCAGGACGAGTACAAAGCATGGCATACATGATAGACCCTATAGCTGATGCATAAGGGATCTTATCCATGCGATCTCTCTCCTCCTTAGAAGAGGGACATTGAGTCTTCGAAAGACTCACACCATGTGATAAAGGCAGAAACCCTTTCTTAGAATTTTGCATAGCAAAACGATCTAGCACTTTATCAATGTATGTACTCTGACTTAGGCCAAGTAATCTTCTAGATCTATCTCTATAGATCTTGACGCGTAGAATATAGGCAGCTTCACCTAAGTCCTTCATCGAGAAACAATTCCCTAACCACATCTTCACAGACTGGAGTGAGGGAATATCATTTCCGATGAGAAGTATGTCATCTACATACAAGACAAGAAATACAACTGTGCTCCCACTATTTCTCTTGTAGACACAAGGCTCATCTTCATTCTTGATGAAACCAAACTCTTTGATTGCATCATCGAATCGAAGATTCCGAGAGGCTTGCTTTAGTCCATAAATGGACCTTGCGGTTTGCATACCTTTCAGATGCTTTGGATCTTCAAAACCCTCGGGTTGTGTCATGTACACATCCTCGAGTAGCTTTCCATTAAGCGGTTTTGACATCCATCTGCCAGATCTCATAATCATGGTAGGCTGCAATAGCAAGTATGATCCGAATGGATTTAAGCATCGCAACTGGTGAAAAGGTTTCTTCATAGTCAATACCATGAATTTGTTTGAATCCTTTAGCCACCAATCTACCTTTATAGGTATGCTTATTACCATCCATGTCAGTCTTTACTTTAAAGACCCACTTACACCCAATGGGTTTTACCCCTTCAGGTGGATCAACCAAAGTCCATACTTGGTTAGTGTACATGGATTCCATTTCGGATCTCATGGCCTCTAGCCATTTCTCAGAATCTGGGCTCATCATAGCTTCTTTATAGGATGTAGGCTCATCAAGATTGATAAGCAATACATCACCGTTGTCAGTCAAGAGAAAAGAATATCTCTCGGGTTGACGACGGATCCTATTAGATCTACGAAGAGGTTGGTCTACTTGAACAGGTGTTTGCTCCACAACTCTTTGGGCAACAAATTCCTCATCCACAACACTTTGTGGTGCCTGTTCATTTTCCATCGAAGCCTTAGTGTTATCATCATCTTGAACTTCTTCAAGATGAATTTTACTCCCACTAGTATTTCTAGAAATAAATTCTCTTTCTAGAAAGACAGCATTTCTGGCAACAAACACCTTGCCAAGTGTGGGATTGTAAAAGTAATATCCCTTAGTTTCCTTGGGATATCCTACAAAATAACACTTATCTGATTTGGGTCCTAGTTTATCTGAGACTTGACGTCTAACGTAAGTTTCACAACCCCAAATCTTTATAAAAGACATTTTGGGACTCTTCCCGGTCCATATCGTATATGGTGTCTTTTCTACGGCTTTTGATGGAACGCGATTAAGTGTGAAAGCGGCTGTCTCTAGAGCTAAACCCCAAAAGGAAGTAGGTAGATCAGTCTGGCTCATCATTGATCGTACCATATCTAATAGAGTACGATTTCTCCTCTCAGATACACCATTCCATTGTGGTGTTCCAGGTGGAGTGAGTTGGGATATTATCCCACACTCAGCCAGGTGATCACGAAACTCTTGACTAAGGTATTCACCACCTCGATCTGATCGAAGTAGCTTAATACGCTTACCAAGTTGGTTTTGTACTTTATTCTTGAATTCTTTGAACTTTTCAAAGGATTCTGACTTATGTCTCATCAAATATAAGTAGCCAAATCTACTCATATCATCAGTGAAAGTAATAAAGTACTTATAGCCTCCTCTGGCTTCGACATTGAAAGGGCCACATACATCAGTATGTATGAGTCCTAACAAATCCGTCGCTCTCTCGCCATATCCACTAAATGGAGTTTTAGTCATCTTTCCTAAAAGACAAGACTCGCATACCTCATATGATTCAAAATCAAATGAGTCCAATAATCCATCTTTATGGAGTTGGGATATCGTTTTCATTTATGTGACCTAGGCGACAGATGCGAGAGATATATGCAGTTCAAATCATTCGATTTGAACCGTTTGGTATTTACGTTATAAATTGGGTTATCTAAATCTAGAACATAGAGACCATTCATAAGTGGTGCATTACAATAGAACATTTCATTTAAATAAATGGAACAACATTTGTCCTTTATTATAAAAGAAAAGTTTTTCTTGTCTAAACAAGATACAGAAATTATGTTCTTTGTTAATGCGGGTACATAGAAGCACTCCTCTAGTTCTAAGATAAGCCCAGTGGGCAAAGACAAAAGAATATGTTCCTACACTACAAAGAAAGAACTTTTGCGCCATTGCCTACTCAGAGGTCCACTTCGCTCTTTGCCATTATTCTACTATTTCACCCTCGCACATTAGTACAAATGTGAGATGCACATCCTGTGATCTAATACCCATGTAGAAGAAATAGATAGATTAACTTCTATAACGTGTATACCGAGGCGTAAGTCCCACTTCTCTTGTTCTTTACTTCCTCAAGGTAGACTTTCATAGCTTCGCCCAAAGTGTCCTGGGCCTCACCGCAATGGAAGTCCCTTCCTTAGGTACTTTACCTTTACCCTTTGAAGTGGATGAATTGGCCTTGCTTTGGCTTGGTCTTACCCTTGCCTCAAGGCTTACCTTTGTCCTTCTTGACCATTAGTACATTACTAACTTTCTTCTTGAGATTTGGTTCTAGCTTCTTAACATGCCGAGAATCTCAGCAAAGGTTTATCAATTTCATTCATGTTATAATTCATGACGAATTGATTGTATGCTTCCGCAAGAACGATTGCGGGATAACATCGTTGCCAATTCTTGGCCTGGAAAACCTAGTCTTCAAGGTTCTCAACGCAATCATCATTTTGAGTACGTGAGTTCCTACAGTGTTCCTTCTGCATCTTGCATGCAAAAAGAGCCTTAGACACTTCAAAACGCTCGTGCCTAGCTTGTCCTTGATATAGTTGTTTCAAATGCTCAACCATATCATAGGCATCCATGTTCTCATGTTGCTTCAAGCTCGAGTTCATGGTGGCAAGCATAAGGCATGACACATCTAATGCGCCATCTTGATGCTTCTTATAAGCATCCTTTTCAAAGACGAGTGGCCGTAGGTGTTTCAGTGGGTAGACTGCTCTAGGACATATAGTTTATGCGTTCTTGCTTGAGGATAATCCTCAAGTTCCTATACTACCAAGAAAGTTTGCTCCATTGAGCTTGTCCTTCTCAAGGACAGATCGCAAGTTGAGGGTGTGTCGTGTTAGATGACATGGTGATCTACAACATTAAAATGCAAAGTTAAGTATCATACCTAAATCATTTAATTAGGCCTTTAATTAAATGAGGCTCTACTAAATTCTCATAGCTACTATTTAGCTATAAATTTATATGGGATAAAGATCCACATCATAATTGCCTTGAGTTAGCTTTGGCTAATCGCCAAGACGTAGTATAATTAGGTAGGCAATCTTTTGCCAATTACATCTGATGTAACTCTTTAATAGCTTTGGTTAAGTTTTAGATTAGTTTAGTGTTTATTCCTAAACTACTTCGGTGTGGCGAGGCACGAGGCCTTCTTGGATATCGAGCATCGACCACTTCTAAGACAAAGTCGATGTTCGAAATCACACAAAACTAATGTTAACACTTATGTTCAAAGCTAATATATGCCTCTACTTTCTTAACCAATTAAGAAAACACTTAATTAAGTCTTAACTAAGACTGATAGCGGGACATCACGATTGTCCACTCGCACCCCTCCAAGATAAAATGCATTGCTTTGCTTTGGCAAACCCAATAACAAATGATCGAGGAAGTAGTGAGTACCAACTTTGGTAGGCATATCGTTTAGACTTATTAAGAAATAAACATGTATCATATACATATTAGCATACATCACATATAAGCTAAACTAATCATGCATCACATACAAGCTAAACTAACATGCATCACATACATATTAAACTAACGTGTCATGGTTATGGCCCTTATTCTACAATCTTCTCAAGCCAATGAAAAGATTGATTGGTCAACCTAGGGATAGCATCTTCTCCTAAGTGCTTCCTTTTGGTTGTCTTGTGTGTTGACTTCCTCCTTGTAACCTCATCTTCCAATGGACCCTCCATCCTTGTTTTGTACATTACAAAAGGAGAAATACTCGAGTTACATTCGAGTCTAAAACTAATTTTACAACAAGAATATTAGGAGAAAGGCACGACACGCAGGCCGTATTTAGAATTACAACACACAATCACAAACTTTTTGGGACTAGGCCATAACCATGCACCATGTCATTTTAACTTTTAAAGACATTGGATATTTTATTATGTTTGAAAATTTGCTAATGCAATTATCAACTCATAATAAAATTTATCCTACTTCTATATCACATATAAAATAGAGAAACCTATTTTTATGGGCTCGATACCACGTAGGGAATTCTCGTATGCCAAATGGCATATCAAGAACGGAAAATAGGATCCCTTCCAAGTGATCCATGCGAAAGCAAACTCGTATAAAATAAATTTCTCTAAACCAAACCTATCTTATAGGAGAGGATTACCTTTGTTGCGTGCCCTTGTTAATCCCGCTTTTCCTTTCGGTTTGTTGGATCTTTAGCACGCTCAAGTGTCCGCGTGCCTCTATCGTATCCACACGAGCAAGCTCTTGTCTCACAAAGGAAAACTAGAAGAGCTCTCCTTTACTTCTTGCTAGAGAAGTCCCTAAAGGAGAGGAAGAGAGGAAAAGGAGAAAGGAAGAAGAAGACTCTCTTCTTGCTAGCATAAACTGACAAACCCACACAACTATATCTTACACCAAGCTCTCTCACCACCACAAAACCAAAAACTCACTATGGCCGGACACTCAATGGAGCCTTTTATAGGGTTGTAAAAACCCTTCCACCTCCTTCACATTCAATGCAATCCATTGCATTGAGACACACTCAAAAAGGATTTGGCTTCCTTGTTTGGCCGGCCACTTAAGGAGACAAAACCATTTTGTTTCCTTCCACCTTAACTAGCTTAGGTGGATGCTTAGGTGGCATGCTTATGTGGCATGCTTATGTGGCATTCTTATGTGGCATTCATGCATGTTGAATTAATCTTATTAATTCAATTAAGCTTATGTTATCATATTGAATTAATCTTATTAAATCAATAAGGTAACATATTGAATTAATCTCATTAAATCAATTAGCTAAAATTCTCATTAAGCTTAAAGTCCAAAAACCATTTTGTACTTAAGCTTATTCCCAAATTATTCTAGTCAAACTAGAATACTCTAATTCCTCTAATTATCATGCTCTTTGTGTGTGACCCTATAGGCTCTCATAACGTTGGCAGTGGATCTAAACTCTTTTAGATACACAAGCAATGAGCGGCATCTAGCAATACATCATTGCTACCCAAGTTAAGAGATAAGTCAAGATCCGACTAACCTTTCCGTGACTACTATAATATATGACCGTGTCCTTCTATCCTTGATATCAGATTGATCAATGAGGCATAGACCGTGTCATCCTCGATCAATCTATGTGTTTCTTGATCCCTGAGTAAACTAACTCAAACAAATGAGCTCAATATCTCATATTGACTCATTCGAGCATGGCCATGCGTTTTAGTAGTTCTACTCAATCAAGGCCCACCGATATCACTCCATATATGGAAGGGATAGATCCCATCTACATCACTCACATCCCTCGCATAATTTGTTACATACCCAAGAATCGCTTTATGGTCCACCCTCACATGGGTGACGTTTGACGATACCAAAGTACATAACTCCTTATGTAGGGAACCGTAGTGACTTCAGGTCTGAGGACTATTCATACCAATAGTCACATGAGAAAGTTTATGACACTCATATAACGATCCATGAAACTTTCTCATGGCGGGTCAGTTCAGTATATATTCTCCAATATATACCCATGTGTCAACTTGATATCATATATCCATGACTTGTGAGATCAAGTCATCAATTGACCTACATGCTAGTCTTTATGTATTAATATTGCCCTTGCATATTAATACTCGACTAGAACATTTAGGGGAAAGTGTTCTCATGTACCTCATAATCAATTCCGCCAATCGATGCAGAGATAAGAACCTACTTTTCTAGGCATTATTATTTAAATTAATGCACAAGCAAGATGTAAAATATAATAACCAATCCTTTGCCTTTATAGAATATGATACAAAATGTTCCCTATTCAACCATCA
Organism: Wurfbainia villosa; assembly: GCA_025175895.1. Taxonomy (NCBI): domain Eukaryota; kingdom Viridiplantae; phylum Streptophyta; class Magnoliopsida; order Zingiberales; family Zingiberaceae; genus Wurfbainia; species Wurfbainia villosa. The sequence goes on along the minus strand of CM045990.1, from coordinate 114,592,335 downwards.
CATGATTGCTTCTTAGGGCTATAACTAACACTTGAGGAATACTGTGTCCCCGACTTCAATTCTAATGGTCTACGCCAGATATCGTGATAGCTCTTCTGAGTAGTCTCAATTCTTCGATGTTCTATATAGCCTGTGTGGTGTCACAATGAAGTCTGTCTGGAGTCTCATCCCCTTCTTTTCACCATCCTCGTACCAGCATATAGGAGATCTACATTTCCTCCCGTATAGAGCCTCGTAGGGCGCCATTCCAATAGTAGCTTGGTAGCTATTGTTGTAGGCGAATTCTGCCAAGCATAAGTATCGGCACCAGCTCCCTTTGAAATCCAGGGCGCAAGCTCGTAACATATCCTCCAGTACTTGATTTACCCTTTCGGTCTGTCCGTCCGTCTGAGGATGGAAGGCAGTACTGAACAATAGCTTCGTGCCAAGGGCCTTCTGAACACATTCCCATAAATGGGAAATAAAGCGACCATCTCTGTCAGTAATGATGGTCTTAGGAATCCCATGTAATCTGATAATTTCCCTAGCATATAGTTGAGCCAGTTGCTCCGTCGAATAGGTCATCTTAATTGCTAAGAAGTTGCCGGACTTCGTCAATCTATCCACAATTACCCATATAGCATCATAACCGTTTGTCGTCTTGGGCAATCCTGAGATGAAATCCATAAAAATATCTTCCCATTTCCATTCTGGAATTTGGATCGGCTGCAGTGTCCTCCGTGTCTCGGTGTTCGCTCGCTTAACCCTCCGGCAGTCAAGTGTCGACATACTGAGCCACATCTCTTTTCATTCCGAACCACCAGAATTTTCTTTTTAGGTCTTGGTACATCTTGGTTGTTCCAGGATGCATCGCATAAGGAGTTTCGTGAGCTTCCTCAAATATCTTCTTACATAATTCTGGATCATCGAGAATACACAAGCGGTCCCTGAGATAAAGTATCCCACTATCAGAGATACGAAACCCATCATCCTTTCCTTCTAGGACCTCCTGCTTGATTCTCTGAATGCTCGGGTCACGGGTTTACTTTTCCAATATATCGTCGAACAGCGTCGGTGCTATCATCATAGTCGAGAGCTATCCGAAAATGATTTCATCCCCTTAACGCATAATTTCCTTTTCTATGGGCCAAGATAATACTGATAGAGACATCAAGGTGGCGCAGGACTTCCTGCTGAGTGTATCGGCCACCTTGTTCGCCTTTCCTGGATGGTAGAAAATCTCGCAATCATAATCCTTGACGAGCTCGAGCCATCTGCATTGTCTCATGTTCAGGTCCTTCTATGTGTAGAAATATTTCAAACTCTGGTGGTCTGTATAAATCCTACACTGAGCTCCATATAGATAATGCCTCCATGTTTTTAGAGCAAACACCATGACCGCTAGCTCTAGATCGTGAGTGGGATAACTCCTTTCATGTTCTTTGAGTTGCCTAGAGGCGTAGGCAATGACCTTGTCGTTCTTCATGAGTACAGCTCCGAGTCCCAACTTGGAAGCGTCGCTGTACATGTCGAAGCCTTCATTACTATTCGGAAGAGCAAGGATTGGAGCGTTGGTCATTCTCTTTCTCAATTCTGTGAGGTGTCCATCCATTCATACTTTTTGTTCTTTCTGGTGAGGACTGTCATAGGGGCTACAATTCTAGAGAAGTTCTCTACAAACTTCCTGTAGTAGCTTGCTAGCCCAAGAAAGCTTCTGATCTCGCTGGCATTCTTTGGTCGGTTCCAGTTACTCACAACTTCAATCTTTATTGGGTCTACCATCACTCCGTGCTTGGATATAACATGACCCAAAAATGGTACTTGATCAAGCCAAAATTTGCATTTGGAGAACTTTGCATACAACTGCTTTTCCCGAAGAATCTGTAATACCATATTCAGGTGTTCTGCATGCTCTCCTGGGGTTCTCGAATATATCAGTATATCATCGATGAAAACGATTACAAATTTATCGAGAAATGCCAAGAATACCCGATTCATCAGATCCATGAACATAACAAGTGCATTCGTCACTCCGAAGGGCATAACTACGAACTTGTAATGTCTGTATCTTGTTCGGAAAGTCGTCTTTGGTATATCATCTGGTTTCACATTCACTTGATGATAGCCAGACCTCAGGTCAATCTTAGAAAAGATGGTGGCACCCTTTAGCTGGTCGAACAGGTCATCAATCCGTGGTAAAGGGTACCGGTTCTTGATTGTCACATTATTTAGCGCTCGGTAGTCTATGCACATTTGCATAGACCCATCTTTCTTCTTCACCAATAGCACTGGAGCTCCCCATGGAGAGCGACTTGGGCGTATGAGTCCCTTGTAGAGTAACTCCTGTAGTTGTCCCTGAAGTTCCTTCAATTCAGCCGGTGCCATACGGTAAGGTGCTTTAGAGATCGGGTTAGTACCAGGAATCAATTCGATCTCAAATTCAATTTCTCTATCCGGGGCTAATCCTGGTAGTTCATCTGGGAATACCTCTGGGTAGTTGCATACAACTCTGACATCTTCTAGCTTCTGGTCCTTGGCTTGACTTGTATCAACCACCTGTGCTAGAAACCCAGTGCATCCATTGTCTAACATCTTACGCGCTTGTAGAGCTGATAGAAATTTATCGATTCTTCTCCTTGGCTCTCCAATAAATTCAAACATAGGTTCTGCCTCCGGCTGGAAGACCACTTTTATTTTACGACACTTGATCTAAGCATCGTACTTGCTTAAGAAATCCATGCCCAGTATGACATCATAATCCTGCATGTCGAGCACTATCAGATCACAGTAGAGTTCTCTGTCTGCGATTCTGATGGGTGCGACTCACAACATATGAGTGGAGGGCATTACTTCTCCCGAGGGCAGGGTGGTTAAGAACTTGCGATCGAAAGCTTGTGGTGGCATGTCTATCTTTTCCGTGAAGGGTGTAGAAACAAACGAATGTGTTGCCCCAGTATCAAATAATGCAGTAGCATGCTGACAGAAAATAAATATCTGACCTGTGACAACCGTAGAAGCGTTCGCCACTTCTTCTTGGGTGAGAGAGAATACCCTGTCATCTGTTATAACTGGCGGGGCTTCCAATCTCCCTTGATCGACGGTACCTTCGACGCATGATCCGTGTAGGCTGTGGAGGAGCACCTCATCGGGCATACTACTGAGGAGGTGCCTGAACCTAAATAGGGCAGTCCTTGACTCTATGCCCTTCCCGTCCACAGTTGTAGAACCTATTTGTGCCTCGATAGCATACTCCAGGATGTATCTTCCCGCATGTAGCACACAGAGGGATCTTTGCCTGCTTGTTCGCTGGACCACCTTTAGGGTCATCCCATTGCTTTCTCTTGCCAGTGTGGTTCCCTTTCCAAATACTCTGGTTTCTCTGACCTCCTGACTGAGCTTGACTCCTGCCTTCACTCAGTGCCTTCTTTTGCTGGTTAATATTGTTCAAATAATGTTCAGTAATCAAGGCACTATTGAACATCTCCTCTGCGATATGCGGTCTAAGAACTCCGTCGGCCACATTCAGAGCTATTTCGGGTCGGAGCATCTTCAGCATGAGTCTGACCCTTTCTCTTTCCGTGCTGACCAACTCTGGGCATAGGCGTGCGAGTCGGTTGAATCTCTTCACGGCTTCACTGACTGATAGGTCACCTTATCGAAACCCAATGAACTTGTCGTAATGCTTGTTTGTCACCCTCATATGGAAGAATTCTTCGAAAAATTCATACTCGAAGTCCGTCCATCTCATCTGATTTACTTGCCTCTTTGCTTTAACCCGTTCCCACCCCATCCGAGCATCTCCCGAAAGGCAAAATGATGCGCACTTAATCTTCTCGCATTCGGGCCAGTCCAGTAGCTCCACGATGCTTTCCACCATCTTGAACCAGGCCGGGCATCCCATGGTTCACCAGTACCAGAGAAATTTTCTGGCTTCAGCCTCTGCCACTGGATCAGGTAAGCTTCCTGTCGAACCATCGGGCCAGGGCCCGCTGGTGGGGCGGTAGGGTTTCCTTGCTGATTCATTAAGGCATTTATCACTTGTTGTTGCTCTGTGACTTGACGTTGGAGTTCAGTAACCACATGCATAAGGTCATGTGGGGGCGCTATCTCGTCGACTCTACTACTACGTCTCCCAGCCATGTTTATCTTCACATATTAGAGTAAGGCTAGTATAAGTTTATCGTTCAATTATCTATGGATAGATAAACTAAAAGCTAGCATAAGGTTATCATACATATTTTCATGCATATTTAAGCTAGAAGCATTTCTTATCATACATGAAAGAAATAGAGTAGGCATAGAAAATCTTACTTTGAGAGGCAAGATTTGGAGCTTGATGTGTGTGTAGTGGAAAGACAGATCTTCTCTGATACCAACCTGTCACGCCCTCCCTTTCCAGGGGTCCAGAGGGGCGGCGTGACACGATCGTACATACATGCATTACAGCGGAAGACTACATGTACTTCTTACAGCAGAAGACTTTAGACTTATATATTCTTTTTCTTCTTTAAAACATAAACATGCGTCATCATTTCATAAATACTTCTTTTTAAACATAGAGAATGGACCATCATTTCATAAGTACTTAGTTCAAGTTCATAAAAATCATCTTAAAGGAAAACATGCATAAGGAAACATAACAGATCTCCTCCACCATGCCACTACCACACACACTTTGCCCCTCCTGTTGCTCCCTTTAGTTTAGGCACCCTTTACTCTTATCTGCAGTACAAGGGAACATAAACTATAAGCACATAGGCATAGTAAGATCCTGTCCTACTCACAAAAAACCATTCATCAAACATTAAGCATAGAGCAGTGACATGATCATATAGCATGTATGAGCATAACATTCATATAACATACAAAAACATATAAGAATAACGTGCATATAAACATACAAGAACATAAAAGCATAACATACTTACAAGAGCATAACAACATAGAATTCATATAAACTTACAAGAACATAAAAGCATAGCATTCATATAAACATAGAAGATCATAAGCAAGCATAACATGTAAACATACAAGAACATAAGCAGGCATAACATAAATATATAACATCATAGAACATAAGCAGGCATAACACGAATATACAAGAACATAAGCAGGCATAACATCAATATAACATCATAGTACATAAACAGGTATAACATAAAGATATATGCTGGAGGCTCTTTGAAAACATATATTATAGGTATTTAAACATAAATCTCAACATATTGGGCCTGGCATTGTACCACATCATCATCATCATAGCGCGCATCCCTAATAGACCCGAGGTAGCTATTCCCGAACCAACTAGAGTACTAGGCCCGTACTAAGTCCGTCGGCCTAGGGGCAGCATAACAAAAGCTCATCCTAAGCCCGTACTTATGACCGTTGGCCTAGGGCATCTGGGAGTCCATCCCGTACTGAGTCCGTACTACGACCGTTGACCCAGGGGCACGTAGGAGCCCATCCCTTTGACCTTCTTAGGGTCCTAGTACAAGCCATGTAGAAAGTAAAATACATATCATGCTTTTTATCATAACATATCATATTTCATTTCATAAACATATCATGTTCCTTATCATGGCATATCATGTTCCTTATCATGGCATATCCTGTTTCTTCTTCATATCATAACATATTTCGTCTTCATAACATATCATATTGCTTTTCATAACATATCATGTTCCTTCTTCTTCATCACATATTATATTGCTTTTCATAACATATTTCTACTTCATATCATATCATATTTCTTTTCATACATATCATGTTCCTTCTTTATAACATATCATACATTCATACAATTACAAGGCAGCATAACATGATCATACATTTAACATGGTAATGAGCAGAAATTTATCATGCATCCCTACTATTAACATAGACATATGGTAGTGACATAAACCAATCATGCTAAACCACTTGAGCAAGGACCCCTTAACATCATGTTAACATCACACACATATAGGGCATGGCATAAGGCATAAACATCATGAACAAGTATACATGGAGTGACCTAAACTTCATGGAGCTCTATCAAAGTTTTAAACACCAAACAACTTATTATGATCTAACTAACCACATGTTAATTCTTTAACATATAAAGTATGGCATGGTAGGGCCCTTAGGATTTTAGATAAGCCTTGGCCGAGAGTTTCAAGAAAACCTAAGATCCATTTCTTAAATCTAGCTTAGCTTTCACATGTTACCTATATCTACATTCAAAACATAACATGGTAATTTATAGATCATAGCATGGTAGACCTAAATGGGTCTTGGCCGAATGGTTCAAAGGACTTAAAAGAATCAACCACTTAAATCTCGGTTAGCCAACAACATGTTATCTTCATCTACCATCAAAACATAGCGTGAACTCATCTATAGCATGGCATAGAACATATCATCTTCTTCTACCACCAACATGGCATGAACTCATTTAAAGCCTAGCATAGAACATGTTATCTTCATCTAACATCAAAAGTTATAATGAACTCATCTAAAACATGGCATAAAAAAAAACACATTAGGGGTCTAAAGGGACTTGGCCGAGAGTCTTAGAAGGGTTTGAGGATCAACCACTTAACTGTTGGGTTTTCGGCACCGCGGCGTGTGTGTGTTCGATCATGTTTCGTAAACATGAGCACAGCGGAAGCAATTAAAATTAATAAATCTATATTTATTACAACACACACAACACACGCATGCTATTACAACAAGTGTAGACATAACCGTAAATTAAAATTTGCAATAAAAGGAAATTAAACTACGTTATACCTTCCGTATGACGTGTAGCGGGAACGGCATCAACCGGAACGATCCTCGTAAGAATCGTCTCTATCCGTATCCACGCCGAGCTCCTCGGGATGACTTCGCTAAGTCACGAGCTTCGTCTTCGTACAGGTTACTAGCCTCGTGTTGAAGACGACGTGATCGAGAGATGATCACGATCCGAATCCAAATTCGGATCCTAAAACGAGTTCTCAAAACTCGCTTCTCCGGAGAGGTATTCGTCAACCGTTTGACGAATCCTTCGTCCTCCACCTCAGAGGATTACCAGAGATCAAATCCCCGGTAAGTTAGCCACTGTCGGAGCACTAACCGTCGTCCAAACGACGCTCCGACGAGAGGAGGAGAAGCTGTCCAGAAAACTGGACAGCTTGGTGGAGGAGTAGGCGCCGGCCAAAACAAGGAGAGGAAAAACCCACCTTGATGCCGAACCTATAGGAGATCACCGGAGGGTCGCCGGAGGTTCACCGGCTGGAGCTTGGACGCCGGCAAGGGTCTTGGACGGCGGCACAAAGCTGGGCGGTGGCAGCTTGTAGTTGGGCGCCGAAATCACCAACAAGGGTGGGCGGCAACTAGGTTGGGCGGCCAAAATAGATTAGGGTTTTGGATTAGGGTTTAAGCCCTATTTTATAGAGAACTAATTCTCTTAATGGTTAATGGATCATATCCATAAAGCCCGTTAACCCGCTCCATTAAGATAAGTTAAAATAAACCAAACCATGATGGTTTATTTTAAGTTAAAACGAACTGAACCAACCTTTGGTTCATTCGTTTAATATAAACCAAACCCTTTGGTTTATTCTCATCCATTGGATTAGAACCAAACCATTTTGGTCCATCCATTATGTCTTCATAAGACACGGCCCATCCACGCTTCCTCTGCGACTGAAACAATTTCATGCTCGCTTTATGTTTGGTCCAACCAAACATAGTTTCTCTCGGTCTGAGAATCCCATTCTCAAGCTCGTTTTAAATCTTTTGGATTACACTCGTTGTGCGTGTGACCAAATAGGTTCTCGGTTTATGTTGGCCATCTATAATTAACCATTAATTATAGAACGATCATGAGTGGCACCTAGTAGTACATCATGATCCCCAATTAACCGAAAAGATCAACGGTTGATCGAAACTATTTACGAAACCCTTGATGCTTCGAATGAATCGTGCCCCATTCCCTTCACTCATCTTATACCCACTTGGTTGGACATGGTCTATTGTGTCGATCCCCACTAGGTCGACTCGTCACACCTAGCCCAAGTATCATTTCCTCGTCCTACGGATTCTAGTTACTCCACATGTATCGAAGAGTACTTTACTCTAAACATGTAATGCTTTGGCCAAAGACTTTAGTAACAATCCGACGAGAGGCCATGGGTATACATCTCCTCGCAAGGAGTGGTGAATCCTTTATAGGCTATTCAAACACCTTCGATCACTTCGACTTATACCCAATCATCCCGGGTCCACATCTCCTCGGAGATGTTTGCTTAAGATGTCAAAGCATAAGTCTCCATGATCAAGATGACTTGAATACCGCAAGTCAAAGGAACATCGCACTTAAGCCACAGTAACAACTTCATTGACATATCTATATATGCAGAGAACCATATGAAGTCTTACGGCTGGTCACTCCAATGAACTAGTTACCATAACTAGCATCCACGATTAACTCCGGACATCACAATGTCTCCAGCCAGTGAGAATCAGCTGCTTGGATACACCAAGGAGTATACCTCGTGCTAGTCTCGACAGAATTGATGATGTCCAAATCCATCAATTCATCGACTAGGGATAATTCCGATACATCACAATTACACATGTAGAGATACTCACTAGTTGTGATCCAATCACAAATTCTCTCATGCTGTGAATCGTATCGTGGACATTCAGTAAATGAGTTTAAGATCCAATCAAATTCATTAAACATGTATACTCAAATAGTGAATCTTCATTTATCATATAAATGGTTCATACATAAGGCGATTGCCTTAGGACATCTCTCATATATTACTAACAGACTCCCACTTGGCCTAATGCCAATCGCTACGGTATCCAATACCATAAGCTCTAACATGACCCTCAAACTTACTTTGAGGTAATGCTTTAGTCAAAGGATCCGCTAAGTTCCTTTCAGTGGGAATTTTCTCGATTTGTATTTCGTTCCTACTTATGATCTCTCTGATAAGATGATAGCGGCGAAGCACATGTTTGGATCATTGATGAGACCACATCAAGTTCAGAGATGAACTTCTTGATCCAAACCGCTTCCTTTGCTGCTTCCAAAGCTGCAATGTATTCTGCCTTAGTGGCAGAATCCGCTATAGTGTCAAGCTTGGAACCTTTCCAACTTATTGCGCCCCCATTCAAGGTGAACACGTATCCAGACTGAGACCTGGAATCATCCTTGTCTGTCTGGAAGCTGGCATCTGTATACCCGCGTATCACCATGTCCCCTTCTCCATATATTAGGAACACATCCTTAGTTCTTCTCAAGTACTTAAGGATCGTTAATAGCCCAATGATCCATTCTGGATCGGTGAGTATCTGCTCGTGACACTCAGAGCATACGATACATCGGGCCTCGTACATAACATAGCATACATGATAGATCCTATTGCGGATGCATAGGGAATCTTACTCATGCAAATCCTCTCGTCTTCTGTGTGCGGACACATAGACTTCGAAAGGTGTACCCCATGCCTGATGGGCAGATAACCTTTCTTGGATTCCGACATGCTAAACCTCTTTAGCACTCGGTCTATATATGTAGACTGCGAAAGACCAAGCAACCGTTTCGATCTATCTCTATAGATCTTAATCCCAAGGATGTAGGTTGCTTCTCCCAGGTCTTTCATGGAGAATGTCTTGGATAACCAAACCTTAACTGACTGTAAGATTGACACATCATTTCCTATAAGTAATATGTCATCGACATACAATACTAGGAACACGACTGCACTCCCACTAACCTTCTTGTACACACAAGGTTCGTCTGGATTTTGTGAGAAATCAAACTTTTTGATTGTCTCATCAAAACGGATATTCCAGCTCCTGGATGCTTGCTTCAATCCATAAATGGATCGTCGCAACTTGCATACCTTGGTTTTATCAACCGATGTGAAACCCTCAGGCTGTATCATATACACGTCCTCGAGCAAGTTTCCATTAAGGAAAGTTGTTTTCACATCCATCTGCCATATCTCATAATCATAATGAGCTGCTATGGCCAGGAGCATCCGAATGGATTTAAGCATAGCTACAGGCGAATAGGTTTCGTCATAATCAACACCTTGCTTTTGACGATATCCTTTCGCCACCAATCTAGCCTTATAGGTAATCACATTACCATCCATGTCGATTTTCTTCTTGAAAACCCACTTGCACCCTATAGGCTTTATGCCTTCAGGTGGGTCAACCAAGTTCCAAACTTGGTTTTCATACATGGAATCCATTTCCGACTTCATGGCACCAAGCCACTTATCCCTTTCTGAACTTGTCAGCACTTCTTCATAACTGGTAGGCTCCTCATCATCAATGAGTAACACGTCGTTCGATTCACTTACGAGAAATCCATATCTCTCAGGAATATTGCGTGTTCTACCAGATCTACGAAGATGTGGTGTTACAATAGGTCCAGCCGATTGCTCATCACTATGAGTTGTCGGCTATTGTGCTTCACCAGGTATCTCATTAATGTCTATTTGAGTCTCTCGAGCCTCCTCAAGCTCGACGACACTCCCACTGTTTTCTTGCAAGAGAAACTCTTTCTCTAGAAACACAGCATGCCTTGAAACAAACACATTTTGTTCCACAGGATGATAGAATTGGTAACCCCTTGTTTCCTTAGGGTATCCAATAAATAGACATTTATCAGACTTAGCATCCAGTTTGTCTGATACAGTCCGCTTCACATAAGCAGGACAACCCCATATCTTCAAGTAAGATACATGAGGTTTCTTACCATTCCATATCTCATATGGAGTAGTTGAGACTACCTTGGTAGGCATTCTGTTTAACAAGTAAACAGCTGTCTAAAGTGCATAACCCCAAAAGGACTTGGGAAGAGTTGCATGATTCATCATTGACCTGACCATGTCCAACAAGGTCCGGTTACGCCTCTCCGATACACCATTATGCTGTGGTGTATAGGGCGGAGTCCATTGAGACAATATGCCATTGTCTCTTAGATAATCAAGAAACTCTTGACTTAAGTATTCACCACCTCGATCCGATCGAAGTATTTTAATACTCTTGTCATGTTGTTTCTCTACTTCATTTCGAATTCTTTGAACCTTTCAAAGGCTTGGACTTGTGTTTCATCAAGAACACATACCCAAACCGTGAGTGATCATCGGTGAAGGTAATGAAGTAGCTATAGCCTCCTAATGCTTGAGTTGACATAGGTCCACATACATCGATGTACTAAACCTAGTAACTCTCCACTGCTCACCTTTTCCAAGAAAAGGTAACTTAGTCATCTTGCCTTTTAAGCATGATTCACATGTATCGTATGAATCCAATTCAAACGATTCCAGAATTCCACATCGGTGTAATTCGGACATGCGTTTCTTGCTTATATGGCCAAGACGACAATGCCACATATAGGAGTCTATGTGATTATCCTTGCGAGCACGCGTGTTGCTCGCTTCGATATTGAAAATGTCACCGGAATCGCCCAGCGTATAAATGCCATTACTCAAAGTTCCAGTTCCATAAAGTACGCCATTCAATGTTATATAACAACAATTGTTACTAAACGTTAAATGGAAACCATTTCTATTTAAGCAGGAAATAGAAACAATGTTCTTTATTAGAGAAGGAACATAATAGCAATTGTCCAGTTCTAAGACTAGTCCACTAGGGAGCTTGACAAATAAGTTCCGATGGCGTAGCTGACAACCTTTGCTCCATTGCCAACTCGCAAATTTGACTCCTCGACAAGTCTTCTTCTATTCCTTAGCCTGTATGTCATTACATATATGTGAGCTACACCCAGTATCCAATACCCAAGTGTCTAAGGAAATAGAATGACAATCAATAACGAAGATACCTGAAGAGGATGGGGCATCGGATGCCTTCTTCTTCTTCATGGACTCAAGATAAATCTTGCAATTTCTTCGCGATGGCCTTCCTTGCCACAGTGATGGCAAGTGCCCTTTCGAGTTCCGCCTTCTTTGCATTTTTCTTTCCTTTCTTCTGTTGTTTTGCCTTCCTCTTAGAACCTTTCTTTGAGGAATCAACTATGTAACCGCCTTCTCCTCATGCTTCACGAAGGCTCCACAGTCTTGACATATTGAGGAGCTCGGGAATGGTGGATTCCAATTTGTTCATCCGATAGTTCATCACAAATTGCGAGAAACTCTTGGGCAAACAATGCGAATTAAGTCAATACTTAACTCATGATCCATCACAAAACCGAGGGTAGCTAGTCAGCTCGATGTACCCGTTCATCTTTAGCACAAATACCTCTGACGAACCTTCTTGCATCTTTGTGGTGAAGAGGAGCCTAGAGACCTCGAACCTTCCGGATCTCGCTCATCGAACAACTCATGAAGATGGAAGACCATAGTGTTAGCATCCATATGCTCGCTCGGTACCATCGCCGCTAGCATGATGCAACTCACCGGCTCAATCGCCACATGCTTCGATAGACCAAACATTTGTCTGGAGTTGCATCGCCCTTAGGACGGTCAGAAGAGGCTCTTCAAGGACATATGCAAGCTTTTCCGCTTGAGAACAATTCTCGTGTTTCTAAGCCACCCAGAAGTTAGGCCCACTACTTTGTTGAATCCAAAATAGTGCGCAAATTCAAAGACGCTATGATCAATTTATCGACCTAGAAATACAAACGAAAGCATATATGAGAAAATGATTTTAAAATGCATCAATATACATTTATAAATCCCATTCATTTTTCGAATTTCAAAACCCCAAAATCACTTCGAGATCGAGGTCCATCTCCGAATGGGTCGATATCCATCATAGTTATGAACAACCTCGAGAGAGTCCAACAAGCCATTCATAACTACGACGGTAGGTATCATCTATACCGATTGCATATCACGATATGCAACTATCACAATGTGCTATCAACTAATTGAATGTTCACACATACATCGGGTTGTTAACACATTAACAAGTATGCATCATATGCATAGCACCCAACTTCACCTCCCTTTACATCGACCTTGAGAGAGTCCAACAAGCCGATGCTCCAAAGTTTAAAGCCAACCCATTAATCGGGACATAGTTTTAATATGGTTAGGCGCATTCAACCAATTAGCCCAGCTTGGAGAGTCCAACAACCAAAGCTAACGATTGACCTCGGCTCTTACCATATTAGTATTAAACTATTCCATGGTTTGAACATATTGAGTTGGAGGGCTTGGAGAGTCCAACAACCCAAACAAGAAGCAGAACTCTGGTTCTAACCATATTAATGGAAGGTGTAGGCTTTAATATTGATTAAGGGTTTTTATGTCTCATCCTCTTTGCATGCAAATAACTATTATCTACATGGCATGCATACATGGCATACATCTACATGTCACGACACGCATGGCATAATGTTATGCATCTAATGCAATTACATGGTATACAATTATGTCATGTATATAATTTCCTTATATGTCATAACTATTTATGGAAATAAAATATGTTTAAGATTTGATTCTCCAAATCAAATCATAATTAAATTAGGAAACAAATTTCCAAATCTAATCACATATTTTATTCATGGAATTATTTGATTAAGGAAAATCTATTTAGGAAACCAATTTCCTAAATCTTTAAAACTACTTATGGAAATAAAATATTTTAAGATTTGATTTCCCAAATCAAATCATGATTAAATTAGGAAACAAATTTCCAGAATCTAATCAAATATTTTATTTATGGAAAATATCAATTTCCATAAATACTTCCAACTTTCCAAAAGTGGAAGATTTCCATAAATACTTCTAGACTTTCCAAAATTGAAAAATTTCCATAAATACTTCTAAATTTCCAAAATTTAGAAAATTTCCAGAAATACATTATGACTATCGCAAAACCATTTTTACGATTATGTGAAACACAACACAGGCTCACGATACCCTTTGTTGGGTTTTAGAGCACCTTGGCGTGTGTGTGTTCGATCATGTTTAGTAAACATGAGCACAGTGAAGCAATTAAAATAATAAATCTATATTTATTACAACACACAACGCATGCTATTACAACAAGTGTAGACATAACCGTAAATTAAAATTTGCAATAAAGGAAATTAAACTCGTTATACCTTCCGTATGGCGTGTAAGCGAAACGACATCAGCGGAGCGATCCTCGTAGAATCGTCTCTATCCGTATCCACGCCGAGCTCCTCGGGATGACCGCTAAGTCACGAGCTTCATCTTAAATGCGGGTTACTAGCCTCGTGTTGAAGGCGGCGTGATCGAGAGATGATCACGATCCGAATCAAATTCGGATCCTAAAAGCAGTTCTCAAAACTTCGCTTCTCCGGAGAGGTATTCGTCAACCGTTTGGCGAATCGCCGTCCTCCACCTCAGAGGATTACGGAGATCAAATCCCGGTAAGTTAGCGCTGTCGGGCACTAACCGTCGTCCCAAGCGGCGCTCCGGCGAAGGAGAAGAAGCTGTCAGAAAACTGGACAGCTTGGTGGAAGAGTAGGCGCCCGGCCAAAACAAGGAGAGGAAAAACAAACCAAGATGACGAACCTATAGGAGATCACGGATCAGAGGTCGCGGAGGTTCACGGCTGGAAGCTTGGGCGCCGACAAAAGGGTCTTGACGGCGGCACAAAGTGGCGGTGGCAATAGGGTTTTGGATTAGTGTTTAAGCCCTATTTTATAGAGAACTAATTCTCTTAATGGTTAATGGATCATATCCATAAAGCCCGTTAACCCGCTCCATTAAGATAAGTTAAAATAAACCAAACCATGATGGTTTATTTTAAGTTAAAACGAACCGAACCAACCTTTGGTTCATTCGTTTAATATAAACCAAACCCTTTGGTTTATTCTCATCCATTGGATTAGAACCAAACCATTTTGGTCCATCCATTATGTCTTCATAATACACGGCCCATCCACGCTTCCATTGCGACTGAAACAATTTCATGCTCGCTTTATGTTTGGTCCAACCAAACATAGTTTCTCTCGGTCTGAGAATCCCATTCTCAAGCTCGTTTTAAATCCTTTGGATTACACTCGTTGTGCGTGTGACCAAATAGGTTCTCGGTTTATGTTGGCCATCTATAATTAACCATTAATTATAGAACGATCATGAGTGGCACCTAGTAGTACATCATGATCCCCAATTAACCGAAAAGATCAACGGTTGATCCAGAACTATTTCTGAAACCCTTGATGGCTCGAATGAATCGTGCCCCATTCCCTTCACTCATCTTATACCCACTTGGTTGGGACATGGTCTATTGTCAAGTCCCCACTAAGTGACTCGTCACACCTAGCCCAAGTATCATTTCCTCGTCCTACGGATTCTAGTTACTCCACATGTATCGAAGAGTACTTTACTCTAAACATGTAATGCTTTGGCCAAAGACTTTAGTAACAATCCGATGAGAGGCCATGGGTATACATCTCCTCGCAAGGAGTGGTGAATCCTTTATAGGCTATTCAAACACCTTCGATCACTTCGACTTATACCCAATCATCCCGGGTCCACATCTCCTCGTAGATGTTTGCTTAAGATGTCAAAGCATAAGTCTCCATGATCAAGATGACTTGAATACCGCAAGTCAAAGGAACATCGCACTTAAGCCACAGTAAGAACTTCATTGACATATCTATATATGCAGAGAACCATATGAAGTCTTACGGCTGGTCACTCCAATGAACTAGTTACCATAACTAGCATCCACGATTAACTCCGTACATCACAATGTCTCCAGCCAGTGAGAATCAGCTGCTTGGATACACCAAGGAGTATACCTCGTGCTAGTCTCGACAGAATTGATGATGTCCAAATCCATCAATTCATCAACTAGGGATAATTCCGATACATCACAATTACACATGTAGAGATACTCACTAGTTGTGATCCAATCACAAATTCTCTCATGCTGTGAATCGTATCGTGGACATTCAGTAAATGAGTTTAAGATCCAATCAAATACATTAAACATGTATACTCAAATAGTGAATCTTCATTTATCATATAAATGGTTCTTACATAAGGCGATTGCCTTAGGACATCTCTCATATATTACTAACATTAACCAAACCCATCTAGAAACCTATCATCTTTATATTCATACAAGGTATAGCATGGATCATCATGGAGAGCACAAGTAATGGTCTTGGCCGAAAGTTTCTTGGAGTTTTTAAGATCAAACACTTAACTTAACCTATCTAGCAACCTATCATCATATTCATACAAGGTATGGCATGGATCCTCATTGAAAACTCAAGTAAGGGTCTTGGCCGAATGGTTCATAAAGAGTTTGACATAATAACATCAATCGAAAAACTACTTGTATGCAGGTGAGGGGATACTTACATCTTTCGCTTTGCTATTAGTTGGAAGATACCCTAAGGGATGCCAACCTAGAACCTTCTTCTTGCTTGGCTAGGTCTCAGAAAAATGGAAGAGAAGGGGAGTAGGTTTCGGTGAGGAAGAAGAAGAGAAGGAGAGGAGAAGTGGAGAATGAGAAATGACTTTTCTCTTGTCTCCTCATTCCCTATTTATTCTCTTGAAGTGTCCCTTAGCCTCCCTTACCCATCTCCCATATTCCTCTAATAACACAACCCTGCTGGGCTTTTGGTTATTGCATGCATCTTTAGGGCTTAGCTATCTACTAGAGGTTTGGGGTTCAATTCCTAGGCCATGCATCCTTTTTGGCTCTATTTCTTTTATTTTTGAAAGAGCCCACATAAATCCCATTATAATCATGCCAAATTTTTTTGTAAAATTGCTAGGAATTTTACGGGCGTTACAATCAGTCGACTGATCAGGGTGTTTTCAGCCACAGAAATTTTTCTAGTCATGTGCTCGCGCCAGCACTCGACTGATGGGAGCATCAGTCGACTGATGGAGATTATCAGTCGACTGATTATAGATCTGTTGGAGTTTTACAACCTCCAACCACCAAAATTCGAAAGAAATTTTCATTGGTGGAGAAGAAAAATGGAGGTATATCTAGAAACCGATTTCAATTTCATGTTAGGTCAAGAAAATGGTTTCGAATTGCCTAGTGATGAATGCAATAGGCAAATTGAGATGTCGAGGTGGACCCAAGACAAAATCAAGGACTTCGAGACAAATCTCAAGGTAATCAAATTACTTAGGGATTTGATTCCTATCAACATTTGGTCTAGGCTAGGTAATTGTAGGGATGCAAGGGAGTTATAGAATAAGGTAATCAAATTCCAAGAAATTCCTGAACCGGCACAAGTAGAGGAAGATGTTGTGGAAGAGAGCCCATCCACATTCGACGATGTAGATGATTTAGTGGAAATCTCCACCTCTAGTATTGAGGGGGAGGAGAGGCAATCTTCCATCCCGGAGCAAGGACAAGAAGCATCAACATTCAGGAGAAATGAAGACCAAGAAGAAAATTCCATAGGTAACTCAAGCATATTGATTTTAAATAAAGATCATATAATTTACTTTGAGTGTAGGGAGAAAGGGAATTACAAGAGCAAATGACCAAAATTGGCTAAGAAGAAAACACCGGCACCAAAAGTCTAAGGATGCCGGAGTCCCCACAATCAAGAGCAAAGAACACATTGTGTGCTTCAAATGCATCCAATGGGGACACTACCGAAGCCAATGCCCTAGGGGGAAGAAAAATACAAGAAGGTGTATCTCATGTAGGGAGAGCTTCCAAAGCTAACCCTAAGGTAAATTTAATTAATGCACCTTCAATTTCAAGAAGTTATAAGCATGCTAAAAATTATTTTAGTTCTCTTGCAATTATTAATGAAAAGAATGCTAGTAGAAATAATAAGGTTTATTGTTTAGGTGCTAAGCATGTTAGTTTATCTAAGAACAAACCTAGACACCATAATTCTAGAGCTATTTTACCTAGGGAATCAATTAGGAGAATAGAAAAAAATTTGGGTATTAATCCAAAAAAGTCTAGGCACATGCCTAAGAAGAAGAGGCCTTCCCAAAAGCCTAATGAAAAATCAAAATTGGGAAAGTTAGAATTAGAAAACCAAGTCTTGAGGTCAAGACTTGAGAGAATGGAAAAGACCCTTAAGATTATAGAAAATTCTATTCAAGGGTCAAATGCCCAAAAGTCAAGACCTAGGGTTCAAGAACGGTCTAAGGACAAGGAAGGTTTGGGTCACAAACCTAAGCCCAAGAAGACTTATCATAATGTTCCCTTTAATTATGGAACAATTTCTAGGTCTAAGAAAACCAAGGCTAATAGGGAATTTATCCCTAAGACTAGCCATGGTGTGTGTTTAGTGGCTAAGGACTTAAGGAAAACCAAGAAAGCCACTAAGAAGGTCAAAGGAGGAGCCACCTCTAGAGTTGACCTAGGAAAGACCCAAATGACTAAGGTGACAAAACCTAAAAGGGTCATTAGGAAGGTATCTAGGGAAGTTATCCCTAGTGAATACCTTATTAACCCAAGGAGCTCCAATAGGTATCGGGTTCCTAGGAGCGTGATCGATTCACGCTAGATGGGTTAGGGTGTGTCAACCCTAAGTGGATGGGTAGTTAACCTAGCCATGGTTAGTTGACACATTAGGATATTCCAATATGCTTTAAGAAGTTGAAAAAAGATTAAATTGGCACAAATAGGTCTTAGAGATATTGGTGTGTCATTTTGGGTTTATGACACACTTGGGAGATAATTGTATTAAGGCAAAATGGAGTTCATTCCTAGAAATGACAATTTGGATTTAACACTTAGGTATCTCATACCTTAGTATCTTATAGTTGCCATGCTTTATTTGCCTTGTCATGACATGACATCATTTTCATTTTTATCTCTAAAAATGTCATGAGATTGTCATAGGACAAAACTTGATGAGTAGTATTTTGATGATAGACAAAACTTATGACATGAGATTGTCATAGGAAAGTCCAACATGGAGTTGGCATGGAAAATCCAAGCTTGAGGCTTGGTGTGGAAAAGTCCAAAGCATTGCGAAGTCATGCGCTTGGTGCTTGGTGAGAAATGCATTGCGAAGCTGTGCGCTTGGTGCATTTGGGAAGTCATGAGGACTTGGAAAGTTCACTAGGCTCGGGGTCCTTGAGTCGGTGAAGGATGGCATTGCGAAGTCGTGCACTTGGTGCATCCGAGGGACCGTCGGACGGGGAGCGAATGGAGTGAGGCCCAAGGGAAGCATACTTCGAGGGCAAGAGACGCGGAGAATGGCATTGTGAAGCCATGCGCTTGGCGCATCCGAGGGACACAGGCTGAGGGAAGAGAGCTTTGGTGGGGAACTCCATGAGGGATGAGGTGGACTTGGCCAAGTGGGTAAGACTGAGTGTCGGATGCTCAAACAACTTGGTGTTTGAGGTTTTACCCGACATCAGTCGACTGGCATAGGTGCCAGTCGACTACTCCAAGTTGACTAGGGTTCAACTGGTGTTTGACTGACTAGGGTATGGCTAATCAGTCGACTGTCGAGGGATGGAAGTCGACTGATAACACCATCAGTCGACTGATGAGGGAGATTAGTCGACTGATCGGGGTGTTTTCAGCCACATAATGGTTTCCAGTCAAGTGCTCACGCCAGCACTCGACTGATAGGAGCATCAGTCGACTGATGGGGATTATCAGTCGACTGATGATGGATCCATTGGAGTTTTGCAAATGTGGATCAAGTCATAGTGAGACAACGGCTACAGGACCAATCGACTGATGGTCACGATCAGTCGACTGATGGGCGCGAAATCATCTTGATGCAGGTTATAAATGGAGCTCAAGAGGGAGGATTTGGCCAAGACTTTTGTGAAGCGTTTGGAGGGGAATTGTTGTTGCATTCTAGATCTTCAAGAGTCCTCTAAAGCAAGCAACGAGCAAAGGTTTCAAAGCAAGCGTTGTAAAGTGTTCTTTACATGTATTTCGTATTTGTCTTTGTATTTCTTTTATTTCATATTACTTAGTGTAATTGCTTGTGAGAGGTTTCTCCACCTCCGACATGTTGTCAAGGAGTGTTGTTAGTGTCATGTGCATAACACGAGCTCGTTGAGCTCACCAAGTAGAGTAGGAATCATTCGATTCCGAATCACGTATATCTTGTGTTTTGCATGTAATTGTATTGTTATTATTATTATTTCTATTGTTTCTGTTGTGTATATTAACGACAATTGTAGACAAGCACACAAGAACGATCATATTCCACCATTCGATTTCGAACCACATATATCTTGTGTGTGTTTTTAAACACTCTAGATACATGTGAGATGATAGTAAATGAGTTAAGTTCAAGGTGCATAGTTTTTGCATCTTGATGAACTCAAACTCATCTTATACCATGGATTAATCATGAGGAAAGGTTATGTACAAGTAATGTGCATTAAACCCATAGACCATGGTTCAATATAAGGTTTTGAAAACATTTCTAAAACATTTTAGAAATCCTTGGTGAAGTCTATCTTTTGATAGCAATCGCCATTGATGAAGTTGATATAAAGTAGGGTCAAAACATTGAACTTTTCAATGGTTTTGATCTTTGTGTCAAACTCATTATTTTATAGATATTTTATTTTTCAAATATTTTTCACCCATAATGTTTGACATGAGTATTATACATATGAATTTTCATGATTTTTCGTATTATCTATAATTACTTATGATTTTCTGAAAACCATTTTCTGAATCTAATTTTTGCATTTTGCAGATATCAGTCGACTTAGTTTGTAGGCGATCGATGCATAAAAGCGATCATTGTTGGTAGCAGTCATTTGCCAACCCTGATTTTGGGTAAATAAAGATGTTTAGCCCATGTTTCAGCTGTGTTAGGCTACCCTAACTGCTCCTAACCCTAGGATATGCTTTGGAAAACATTTGAAAGGATGAAAATCCATTGGATATGGATTAGGAGAGTTGTTTGGTTGCATATCAAGTTTAAGGTGTGTGAAAGGTTAAGGTTGAACTTTTAAACTTAATTTTGATGGTTTAGTGTTCCTATTGCCTTAGGGACTCTCCAAGGACATATCCTAGATGTTTTTGGACCAATGGGGAGATTGTAAGATCTCATTGGGATATGAGACATTGACACCCTTGGGAAGAGCCTTTTTGATGTATGTCAAAAAGGGGGAGAATTGATGTGGGAAGATTGATAGGAGAAGTTGAGATTCACAATTTGGAAAATTGGGAGGATTGGATTGAGTTAGTGTTCTAACTCAAAGATGTTGGTTTTTGTTAAACATCAAAAAGGGGGAGATTGTTGGTGCAATCATCCCTGGTCATGATTGACCAGACTCAAGTTGGACTCGAGTAGTGTTTTGATGTTTGACATTGATGTTTGACAAAGGAGTTGATCATTGTTTGACAATGGGTTGACTAGATGGTTGACTTAGGGTTGACCATGATGGTAAAGTCCAAGCTTGAGTCTTGGCATGGAAAGTCCAAGCATGAGGCTTGGCAAAGGAAAGTCCAAGCTTGGACTTTATCATCATAGTCAACCCCAAGTCAACCATCTAGTCAACCCATTGTCAAACAATGGTCAACTCCTTTGTCAAACATCAATGTCAAACATCAAAATAATACTCGAGTCTGGTCAATCATGACTTGGGTCGATTGCACCAACAATCTTCCCCTTTTTGATATTTAACAAAAACCAACATCTTTGAGTTAGAACACTAAGATCGCGTCGGAAGATCTAACCTTCAACCGAAGCACTATGGCATTTCAAGAGGGATATAGCACGACGCGACCTCCGTTCTTTGACGGCAACGACTTCAATTATTGGAAAGGTAGGATGGTATACTACCTTATGAATGTTATTGAGAATTGGTTTAGTATTGTAGATGGATTCGAGAAGCTCGTCGATGAATTCAGAGCGCCAATACCAACGAAGGATTGGACAAGGGAAATGATGAACAAGGATCAAGCCGACGCAAAAGCAATGACCACACTTCAATGTGGTCTATTCAAGGAGCAACTATCAAAGGTCGGCCCCTTCAACTCCGCAAAAGAGGTTTGGGAGAAGCTCATCGAACTAAATGAAGGGTCAAAGGAGATAAGAAGAGTCAAGAGGGACCTATTGATAGGTCAACTCCAAAGCTTTAGCATGAAGACCAACGAGACCGTGAGCCAAATGAACGATCGATTCAACGGACTACATGTAATAGGTGAGAAGGTTGAAAACCAAGACCTCATAAGGTATGTGCTTCAAGCCTTCCCTAGAACAACTCTATGGGCATCAATGGTAGATGCTTATAAGGTTTCTAGGGACCTTTCTTTAGTTAAATTAGATGAACTTTTTTGTGAGTTTGAATTACATGAGCAAGCTAACACTTCATCGAAGGAGAAAGGTTTAGCTCTTATTGTAGGTAAAAAGGAGAAGAAGAAGAAAGAAAAGAAGGAGGTCTCCTCATCATCCGAGTTAGAGGACGAACCTTCACAGTAGCAACGAAGAACTATTGGCTAGCGAGGTGGCCCACTACGTCAAGAAGTTTGGTGCGAGATCAAAGAAGCTCACCAAGAAGGATGTGAGGAGGATGTTCCAATCCTCAAAAGGTAAATCTACTAGTAGTTCGGTTTCTAATACTAACGTGATTTGCTATGGTTGTAATAAGAAAGGGCATATCAAGCCGAATTGCCTGGATCTAAAGAAGAAGAAGGAGAAGGAAAAGAAGAAGAAGGATAAAAAAGAAAAGAAGAAGGAGGCCATGGTAGCACAAACATGGGATACACAAAAACTAGAAGATTCATCCGCTGACGAGGAGTTGTGCCACATTACAAGACATGTAGCACTTATGGCTTTGGAAGATGATGCCAGAAGCTCAAGTGAGGAGTCATCATCATCATAAAGCGACGAATCGTCCTCTAGCGACGATGAGGTAAGAGACTCCCCTAGGGTATAATTACTTTACAAGACTATTGTTTATCTTAAGAATGTCTTAGATAAATCAAAATCTTTGATTAAGGATTTGAAAGTAGAAATTAAGGCAATTAGGAATGTAGAACCTTCTTGTAATGATGCATGCTTACTTAAGGATGAAAATGATGAACTTAAAAAGGAAATAGGTGAATTAAGAGCATGTTTAGAGAAATTAACAAATGGATCTAAATATCTAGACATGATATTTTGGGACCAAACGACAATTTACAACAAGGCCGGGATAGGATATAGGCCTAGGAGAAGGAAGCAGCCTTTACCTCCCTCATTAGTAGAAAATCAACACTTAGGAGCAAGGGTAAAAAGGCATGGGTTCCCAATTGTTTTGTAGTTGATGCTACCAATCCAAAAAGGCTTGTGTTTTTCATGTTGTTTAGGGAGAAGGACCAAGCATGTGGATTGTTGATAGTGGTCGCTCAAGACATCTAACCGAAGATGTGTGCAAATTTTCCACAATCGACCACACTAGCAAGGGAACGTGTCATTTGGTAATAGTGGTAAACTCATCATTCTAGGAAAAGACACAATTGAGGTATCCCAAAAACTTGCTATTCATAAAGTATTTTTAGCCAAAAATATGAAATTCAACTTGCTTAGTGTTAGCCAATTATGTGATGTCGAATTTAATGTTGAATTTAATTCTACTAAATGCTTTATAAGACACAAGAAATAAAATGATTGCATGTTAGTAGGATATAGGAAATCCAATATTTATTATGTTGATTTATCCTATGCTTCTAACATTTCCCCTAAGTGTCTTATGACAAAAGAAGAAAAAAGTTGGTTATGACATAGGAGGCTTGGGCACACCAACATGAAGAATATTGCCAAGATAGCCAAGATGGTGTTAGTTATAGCCCTAAGTGTTAGTTATAGCCCTAAGAACCAATCATGTGATGGTTGAATAGGGAACATTTTGTATCATATTCTATAAAGGCAAATGATTGGTTATTATATTTAAGTCTTGCTTGTGCCAGCTAAATTAAATATAGTAATGCCCTAGAAAAGTAGGTTCTTATCTACAGCACATCAATTGGCAGAATTGATTATGAGAGGCTGTAGAGAACACTTTCTAAATGTTCCTAGTCAAGTATTAATATGCAAGGGCAATATTAATACATAAAGACTAGCATGTAGGTCAATTGATGACTTGATCTCACAAGTCATGGATATATGATATCAAGTTGACACATGGGTATATATTAGAGAATATATACTGAACTGACCCGCCATGAGAAAGTTTCATGGATCGTTATATGAGTGTCATAAACTTTCTCATGTGACTATTGGTATGAATAGTCCTCGGACACAAGTCACTACGGTTCCCTACATAAGGAGTTATGTACTTTGGTATCACAAACGCGTCACCCGCAGAGGTGGACCATAAAGGCGACATCGGGTATATAACAAATTATGCGGAGGGATGTGAGTGATGTAGATGGGATCTATCCCTCTCATATGACGAGAGTGATATCGGTGGGCCCCTTGATTGAGTAGAACTACTAAAACGCATGGCCATGCTCGAATGAGTCAATATGAGATATTGAGCTCATTTGTTTGAGTTAGTTTACTCAGGGATCAAGAAACACATAGATTGATCGAGGATGACACGGTCTATGCCTCATTGATCAATCTGATATCAAGGATAGAAGGACACTGTCATATATTATAGTAGTCACGGAAAGGTTAGTCGGATCTTGACTTATCTCGTAACTTGGGTAGCAATGATGTATTGCTAGACGCCGCTCATTGCTTGTGTATCTAAAAGAGTTTAGGTCCACTGCCAACGTTATGAGAGCCTATAGGGTCACACACAAAGAGCATGATAATTAGAGGAATTAGAGTATTCTAGTTTGACTAGAATAATTTGGGAATAAGCTTAAGTACAAAATGGTTTTTGGACTTTAAGCTTAATGAGAATTTTAGCTAATTGATTTAATGAGATTAATTCAATATGTTACCTCATTGATTTAATAAGATTAATTCAATATGATAACATAAGCTTAATTGAATTAATAAGATTAATTCAATATGATAACATAAGCTTAATTGAATTAATAAGATTAATTCAATATGATAACATAAGCTTAATTGAATTAATAAGATTAATTCAACATGCATGAATGCCACATAAGAATGCCACATAAGCATGCCACATAAGCATGCCACCTAAGCATCCACCTAAGCTAGATAAGGTGGAAGGAAACAAAATGGTTTTGTCTCCTTAAGTAGCCGGCCAAACAAATGTCCCAATGCAATGGATTGCATTGAATGTGAAGGAGGTGGAAGGGTTTTTCCAACCCAATAAAAGGCTCCATGGAGTGGCCGGCCAAAGAAGAATTGTGGGTGTGGTTGTTGGGAGCTTGAGGCTTGGAGAGAGCTTGAGAGCTTATTGTTGTGTGGCTTTTGTGAGTGTAGCAAGAAGAGTAGTCTTCTTCTTCCCTTCTCTTTTTCCCTAGCTTCCTCTCCTTTAGGGACTTCTCTAGCAAGAAGTAAAGGAGAGCTCCTCTAGTTTTCTTTTGTGAGACAAGAGCTTGCTCGTGTGGATACATATAGAGGCACGGACACTTGA
Organism: Wurfbainia villosa; assembly: GCA_025175895.1. Classification (NCBI taxonomy): domain Eukaryota; kingdom Viridiplantae; phylum Streptophyta; class Magnoliopsida; order Zingiberales; family Zingiberaceae; genus Wurfbainia; species Wurfbainia villosa. The sequence continues at coordinate 114,566,950 of CM045990.1, read as the reverse complement.
ACGTGCTAAAGATCCAACAAACAAAAGGGAGAAGCGGGATTAACAAGGGCACGCAACAAAGGTAATCCTCTCCTATAAGATAGGCTTGGTTTAGAGAAATTTATTTTATACGAGTTTTCTTTCGCATGGATCACTTGGAAGGGATCCTAATTTTTCCGTTGCGCATATGCCATTTGGCATAAAGAATTCCCTCAAAGGGTATCAGAGCCACTTATGAAAGATCGTATAAAATAGGTTTTCTATTTTATATGTGATATAGAAGTAGGATAAATTTTATTATGAGTTGATAATTGCATTAGCAATTGTCAAACATAATAAAATATCCAATGTCTTTTAAAAGTTAAAATGACATGGTGCATGGTTATGGCCTAGTCCCAAAAGGTTTGAGAATGTGTGTGTGTTGTAATTCTCAAATACGGCCTGCGTGTCGTGCCTTCCTCCTAAAATTCTTGTTGTAAAATTAGAAATATACTAGAATGTAACTAGAGTATTTCTCCTTTGTAATGTACAAAACAAAGATGGAGGGTCCATTGGAAGATGAGGTTACAAGGAGGAAGTCAACACACAAGACAACCAAAAGGAAGCACTTAGGAGAAGATGCTATCCCTAGGTTGACCAATCAATCTTTTCATTGGCTTGAGAAGATTGTAGAATAAGGGCCATAACCATGACACGCTTAGTTTAATATGTATGTGATGCATGTTAGTTTAGCTTGTATGTGATGCATGATTAGTTTAGCTTATATGTGATGTATGCTAATATGTATATGATACATGTTTATTTCTTAATAAGTCAAAAACGATATGCCTACCAAAGCTTGGTACTCACTACTTCCTCGATCATTTGTTATTGGGTTTGCCAAAGCAAAGCAATGCATTTTATCTTGGAAGAGTGCGAGTGGACAATCGTGATGTCCCGCTATCAAACTTGGTTAAGACTTAATTAAGTTTTCTTAATTAGTTAAGAAAGTAGAGGCATATATTAGCTTTGAACATAAGTTTTAAAATTAGTTTTATGTGATTTCCGAACATCAGCTTTGTCTTAGAAGTGGTCGTTGCTCCGATATCCAAGAAGGCCCCTGTGCCTCGCCACAACCTGGAAGCTGGTTTAGGAATAAACACTAAACTAATCTAAAACTTTTAAAGAGTTACATCAGATGTAATTGGCAAAAGATTGCCTACCTAATTATACTACGTCTTGGGCGATTAGCCAAAGCTAACTCAAGACGAATTATAATGTGGATCTTTATCCCATATAAATTTATAGCTAAATAGTAGCTATGAGAATTTAGTGGGAGCCTCATTTAATTAAAGGCCTAATTAAATGATTTAGGTTGATACTTAACTTTGCATTTTAATGTTGTAGATCACCATGACATCTAACACGACACACCCCCTCAACTTGCGATCTGTCCTTGAGAAGGACAAGCTTAATGGAGCGAACTTTCTTGACTGGTATAGGAAAGATGACTAAAACTCCATTTAGTGGACATGGAGAGAGAGCGATAGACTTGTTAGGACTCATACATACTGATGTATGTGGGCCTTTCAATGTCGAAGCCAGAGGAGGCTATAAGTACTTTATTACTTTCACTGATGATATGAGTAGATTTGGCTACTTATATTTGATGAGACATAAGTCAGAATCCTTTGAAAAGTTCAAAGCATTCAAGAATGAAGTACAAAACCAACTTGGTAAGCGTATCAAGCTACTTCGATCAGATCGAGGTGGTGAATACCTTAGTCAAGAGTTTCGTGATCACCTGGCTGAGTGTGGGATAATATCCCAACTCACTCCCCCTGGAACACCACAATGGAATGGTGTATCTGAGAGGAGAAATCGTACTCTATTAGATATGGTACGATCAATGATGAGCCAGACTGATCTACCTACTTCCTTTTGGGGACTAGCTCTAGAGACAGCCGCTTTCACACTTAATCGCGTCCATCAAAAGCCGTAGAAAAGACACCATATACGATATGGACTGGGAAGAGTCCCAAAATGTCTTTTATAAAGATTTGGGGTTGTGAAGCTTATGTAAGACGTCAAGTCTCAGATAAACTAGGACCCAAATCAGATAAGTGTTATTTTGTCGGATATACCAAGGAAACTAAGGGATATTACTTTTACAATCCCACACTTGGCAAGGTGTTTGTTGTCAGAAATGCTGTCTTTCTAGAAAGAGAATTTATTTCTAGAAAAACTAGTGGGAGTAAAATTCATCTTGAAGAAGTTCAAGATGACAATAACACTAAGGCTTCGATGGAAAATGAACAGGAACCACAAAGTGTTGTGGATGAGGAAATTGTTGCCCAAAGAGTTGTGGAACAAACACCTGTTCAAGTAGACCAACCTCTTCGTAGATCTGACAGGATCCGTCGTCAACCCGAGAGATATTCTTTTCTCTTGACTGACAATGGTGATGTATTGCTTGTCAATCTTGACGAGCCTACATCCTATCAAGAAGCTATGATGAGCCCAGATTCCGAGAAATGGCTAGAGGCCATGAGATCCGAAATGGAATCCATGTACACTAACCAAGTATGGACCTTGGTTGATCCACCTGAAGGGGTAAAACCCATTGGGTGTAAGTGGGTCTTTAAAGTAAAGACATGGATGGTAATAAGCATACCTATAAAGGTAGATTGGTGGCTAAAGGATTCAAACAAATTCATGGTATTGACTATGATGAAACCTTTTCACATTGCGATGCTTAAATCCATTCGGGATCATACTTGCTATCGACCTACCACGATTATGAGATCTGGCAGATGGATGTCAAAACCGCTCGAATGGAAAGCTACTCGAGGATGTGTACATGACACACCGAGGGTTTTGAAGATCCAAAGCATCTGAAAGGTATGCAAACCGCAAAGGTCCATTTATGGACTAAAGCAAGCCTCTCGGGAATCTTCGATTCGATGATGCAATCAAAGAGTTTGGTTTCATCAAGAATGAAGATGAACCTTGTGTCTACAAGAGAAATAGTGGGAGCACAGTTGTATTTCTTGTCTTGTATGTAGATGACATACTTCTCATCGGAAATGATATTCCCTCACTCCGGTCTGTGAAGATGTGGTTAGGGAATTGTTTCTCGATGAAAGACTTAGGTGAAGCTGCCTATATTCTAGGCATCAAGATCTATAGAGATAGATCTAAAAGATTACTTGGCCTAAGTCAGAGTACATACATTGATAAAGTGCTAGATCGTTTTGCTATGCAAAATTCCAAGAAAGGATTTCTGCCTTTATCACATGGTGTGAGTCTTTCGAAGACTCAATGTCCCTCTTCTAGGGAGGAGAGAGATCGCATGGATAAGATCCCTTATGCGTCCGCCATAGGGTCTATCATGTACGCCATGCTTTGTACTCCCTGACGCCTCGTATGCTTTGAGTATGACGAGTATATACGATCGGATCCAGTGAAAGTCATCGGATAGCATCAAAAATATTCTTAAATACTTACGAAGAACGAAAATATTTCCGATATTTGGAGGCAATGAGAGCTAGTGTAAAGGGTTACGATGATGCAAGCTTCCAAGCAGAAGGATGACCATAGATCGCAACCTGGGTACGGTTTTGCTCAATGGTGGAGCCGTGAGTCGAAGAGTTCAAAGCAGACACAGCTTGCCGATTCTACAACAGAGTAGTATATTGTCGATCCGATGCAAAGAAAGGAGGTCGCTTTGGCCCGCAAGTTCATCGCTGAACTTGGGGTAGTTCCTAGCATTGCAGATCCAATAGACCTCTATTGTGACAACAATGGGCTATCAGACAAAGCTAAGGAACCTCGATCACATCACGACCAAACACATATCGCAAGGGCGCCCATCTCATTCGAGAGATCATCGATAGAGGAGATGTGAGGATATGCAGAGTACCGATGTAAGCTAACATCGCAGATCCATCACCAAGGCTTTCGCACAGAGGAAGCATGATGGTCACACTAGGTCACTAGGTATTAGATATCATAGTGATTGGTACTAGTGCTAGTGGGAGATTGTTAGTTATAGCCCTAAGAACCAATCATGTGATGGTTGAATAGGGAACATTTTGTATCATATTCTATAAAGGCAAAGGATTGGTTATTATATTTAAGTCTTGCTTGCAGGCTACCTAAATTAAATATAGTAATGCCCTAGAAAAGTAGGTTCTTATCTACAAAGACATCAATCGCGTAATTGATTATGAGAGGTCAGAGAACACTTTCTAAATGTTCTAGTCAAGTATTAATATGCAAGGGCAATATTAATACATAAAGACTAGCATGTAGGTCAATTGATGACTTGATCTCACAAGTCATGGATATATGATATCAAGTTGACACATGGGTATATATTAGAGAATATATAATCGAATCAATTCGCCATGAGAAAGTTTCATGGATCGCTATATGAGTGTCATAAACTTTCTCATGTGACTATTGGTATGAATAGTCCTCGACCAAGTCACTACTTTCCTACATAAGGAGTTATGTACTTTGGTATCACAAACGCCACCCGTGAATAGGTGGACCATAAAGGCGACATCGGGTATATAACAAATTATGCGGAGGGATGTGAGTGATGTAGATGGGATCTATCCCTCTCATATGACGAGAGTGATATCGGTGGGCCCCTTGATTGAGTAGAACTACTAAAACGCATGACCATGCTCGAATGAGTCAATATGAGATATTGAGCTCATTTGTTTGAGTTAGTTTACTCAGGGATCAAGAAACACATAGATTGATCGAGGATGACAAGGTCTATGCCTCATTGATCAATCTGATATCAAGGATAGAAGGACACGGTCATATATTATAGTAGTCACGGAAAGGTTAGTCGGATCTTGACTTATCTCGTAACTTGGGTAGCAATGATGTATTGCTAGACGCCGCTCATTGCCTGTGTATCTAAAAGAGTTTAGGTCCACTGCCAACGTTATGAGAGCCTATAGGGTCACACACAAAGAGCATGATAATTAGAGGAATTAGAGTATTCTAGTTTGACTAGAATAATTTGGGAATAAGCTTAAGTACAAAATGGTTTTTGGACTTTAAGCTTAATGAGAATTTTAGCTAATTGATTTAATGAGATTAATTCAATATGTTACCTCATTGATTTAATAAGATTAATTCAATATGATAACATAAGCTTAATTGAATTAATAAGATTAATTCAATATGATAACATAAGCTTAATTGAATTAATAAGATTAATTCAATATGATAACATAAGCTTAATTGAATTAATAAGATTAATTCAACATGCATGAATGCCACATAAGCATGCCACATAAGCATCCACCTAAGCTAGATAAGGTGGAAGGAAACAAAATGGTTTTGTCTCCTTAAGTGGCCGGCCAAACAAATGTCCCAATGCAATGGATTGCATTGAATGTGTGGAGGTGAAAGGGTTTTTCCAACCCTATAAAAGACCCCATGGAGTGGCCGGCCAAAGCAATTGTGGGTGTGGTTGTTGGGAGCTTGAGGCTTGGAGAGAGCTTGAGAGCTTATTGTTGTGTGGCTTTTGTGAGTGTAGCAAGAAGAGTAGTCTTCTTCTTCCCTTCTCTTTTTCCCTAGCTTCCTCTCCTTTAGGGACTTCTCTAGCAAGAAGTAAAGGAGAGCTCCTCTAGTTTTCTTTTGTGAGACAAGAGCTTGCTCGTGTGGATACATATAGAGGCACGGACACTTGAACGTGCTAAAGATCCAACAAACAAAAGGAAGAAGCGGGATTAACAAGGGCACGCAACAAAGGTAATCCTCTCCTATAAGATAGGCTTGGTTTAGAGAAATTTATTTTATACGAGTTTGCTTTCGCATGGATCACTTGGAAGGGATCCTAATTTTTCCGTTGCGCATATGCCATTTGGCATAAAGAATTCCCTACAGATGGATCTAGTCAAAGGGTTTCCAAAAGTGAAGTACATCAAGGATAAGATGTGTGATGTATGCCAAGAAGGAAAACAATCAAAGTCATTACACAAGGGTAAAACTTTAATTAATACTTCTTTACCATAAGAGCTTTTACACTTAGATTTATTTGATTGTCATAGCATTCCTTTTTTGAATGGTAGTAAATATTGCTTAGTTATAGTAGATGATTTTTCTAGATATACATGGGTCTATTTTATGAAACATAAGGATGATACCCTAGGAATAATCATAGGTTTTAGTAAAAGAGTAGAGAATGAAAGGAATCTCAAAATCAACCGGATCCGTAGTGATCATGGTGGAGAATTTGAGAATTCTAATTTCTCAAAATTTTGCTTAGAACAAGGGTACAAGCAAGAATTCTCTTGTTTTAGAATACCCCAACAAAATAGGGTGGTGGAAAGGAGAAATCGTGTCCTACAAGAGACGACTAGGACTATACGTAATGCATATTCACTTCCTAGTTACTTGTGGGTGGAAGCGGTTAATACCGCTTGCTATATCCAAAATAGGGTCTTAATTCATAGGTTTTTAGGAAAAACAACCTTTGAATTATGGAATGACATAATTCCTACAATTCATTACTTCAAAGTCTTTGGATGTAAAGTTTACATCTTAAACACCAAAGACAATTTAGGATAATTTGAATCCAAAGCGGATGAGGGAATCCTAGTTGGATACTCATCCACTAGTAGAGGATATAGAGTCTATAACAAAAGGACTCAAAAGGTCGAGGAATCCTCAAATGCTCAATTTGATGAAACTTCTAATACTTACCCTAGGAAATCCCCCATTGATAATGATATCAATGATAAAAACCAAGATATTACCCAAAAATTTCAAAACTTGACCTTAGAGGGTAATGATCAAGGGGGAGGATTAGATCAAGGGGGAGGAAGAGGAGATTCCGATGATGAGAGGAGAAAGGAGGATAACAATGATCTAAATGAACTTGAAACACCTTTTAGAACATTAAGAATTCATCAAAATCATCCTCTAGACCAAGTTGTAGGAGAACTCTCTCAAGGTGTTAGAACTAGATCTTTTCTTAGAACCCCCCCACTAGTCAAATAGCTCTCATCTCACAATTTGAGCCCAAATCAATCAATGATGCATTATTTGATCTGGATTGGATTCTAGCAATGCAAGAAGAATTGGCTCAATTTGAGAGGATTCAAGTATGGGAGCTAGTCTCTAGACCCAATGATAACACCATTGTTACTACAAGATGGGTCCTTAGGAACAAACTAGATGATCAAGGAAACATAACAAGAAACAAAGCTAGGTTAGTTGCAAGGGGTTTTAATCAAGTTGAAGGACTTGACTATGATGAAACTTATGCCCCGGTTGCTAGGTTAGAGTCAATTAGAATCCTATTAGGATTTGCCTCTTACATGGGATTTAAACTTTATCAAATGGATGTAAAATTGACATTTCTAAATGGATTCATTAAGGAAGAAGTGTATGTAGAACAACGTCCCGGGTTTGAGAGTGTAGACTATCCAAACCACATTTACAATCTTAGAAAAGCTTTATATGGGTTAAAACAAGCTCCCTGGGCTTGGTATGAAAGATTATCTTCTTTCTTAATCTCTAAAGACTTTAGAAGGGGCCAAGTAGATCAAACTCTCTTCATAAGTTCAAAATCAAAGGATATCTTTGTAGCCGAAATATATGTTGATGACATCATTTTTGGGTCAACAAATGATGAACTCCTTCAAGACTTTATAAAAAATATGGAGAATGAGTTTGAAATTGGTCTAGTTGGAGAATTAAATTTCTTCTTTTGTTTGCAAGTTAAACTAACAAATGAAGGAATTTATATATACCAAACCAAATATGCCAAAGAAATGATTAAGAAATTTGGTTTGGAAAATGCTAAGGTAGAATCAACCCCAATGGCAACTAACACCAAAATAGATATTGATGATAAAGGCAAATCAATTGATTTAAAACTTTATAGGAGTATGATTGGTAGCCTACTCTACCTAACTGCTAATAGACCCAATATCTTATTTGTCGTAGGTATGTGTGCTAGATACCAATCATGTGCCAAAGAGTCTCATTTAGTAGTCGTTAATAGAACTTTAAGATATATCAAAGGCACACTAAATGTAGGACTTTGGTACCCTAGGACTAGGTCTTTTGATTTGATTGGGTACACCGATTCCGATTATGCCGGTTGCAAATTGGATCGGAAGAGTACTAGTGGTGGATGCCAATTTCTTGGATCCTCCCTAGTTAGTTAGAGTAGTAGGAAGCAACCTTGTGTTGCTCTTTCCACCACCGATGTAAAATACCAGAAAAAAACCTTTTTAATTAAGAAATTGCCTTATAGAATTTTTCAGGAATTTATAGAAATTTTTCTGGATTTAAATGGATGTTTTATGCATATTTCATGGGGATAAAATTGATAGGCTTTTATAAAGCCTGTTTCTATTGAGGAATTAAATGGGTTAATTGACGCATTTATTTCCGTCGATCCCTTTTCGTTTCTCGTTGACTCCTTTTCCCCGACTTCTCTTCTTCCTCTTCTCCTCCCCGATCGCGATGGGCCTTCTCACTGGGTGATCTCTATCTCATCTTCTCCAGTCGTCGCCACCCCTTAACACCCCAAGCAGCATCGCCGGCCGCAAGCAACGTCGACCCCTTCGATCAGCGGTTGGTCGTGGCACTGTTGCAAGCCACACGAGCACCACAGTCGCCGTCTTCTTCCCTGCGGTGCCGCGGTCCGCCGCCAAGCGCTAGGCCTTCTACTGGCCTCTCCACCAGACCCGCTGCGCACGCCACCGAGCAAAAGCCCTTTCGCCCACCGTCACGCGCCCGGACTTCGATGCTTGCCTCCAGATCGCGTGCTATTTCATGCTGGTGGTTTGCCTCGATTCTGATTTTTGAGCATTTCCTCACCATATCAAGACCTCGAGCATCCTTGTACCGAGTTCTAGAGATTGGTCTCCATTTCTTCTACTCCACCGCTGCGTTTCCCCCATTCCTGCGAGCACCGCGGCCCCTGCGCATCGTGCGCTCGCCGCCGACAATCGCACGTACAACCCTTTTCTTCCCGATCATTGACCACTGCAAGCCCTCGATGCCGATGGTCGCCTACTCTCCCACGAGCTCTGGTTGTCAGCACCGAAGTAGTTTGCTGATCGGGTGATCTGTTTTATCGACAGTTGGTGAGATCTCCATGATGGTCAATCCTGGTTGTTTTCATCTTGGATCGGATGTAAGTTTGGGGGCTATGACTGCAGGTGGATTGCTAGGTTGCTGATACTCTGTATGCCTTGTTATTGGGGGGCTGCAAATTGGTTAATGTTGATTGGATGGTGTTGCCAAAGTGTGTTTCATCGCATTGATAAGCAATGTGAGGAAAGCCTTGATCTGAAAATGTTCTCAATAGATATGCTGCTAGTTTATATATATATTGGATGTGATATGTAAAATAAAGGTAAGCGTAGAGATTCTATGATTTCAGGTGATGAGGTTATTGGAATTGGGATCGATTGCCTCTTATTCAGCTGAGATTTGATATCCTAAATTTGGAGCAAGATGTTGTGGATTTAAAATAAGCAAGGTGAGTTGATCTGGATAATTTTATTAGTTGGGTATCATGATGAAAGTGCAAGTAGTTATGTAGCATGTTATTGATTTCAAATGTTGTTGCATAATTGACAATCATGAAGGAGTCAGATCAACGCAGTGGATAATATATGGATGGGGGTAGATTAACAGAGGTATTAAGAATCAATCATGATGTAATTTGGTCATTGGAAGTATGAATAGAATTTAGTTCTATCGTATGTTATGTGTAGGACTTTGATTCAAGGCGGATTCACGGATGCGCAAGCTACTGATACGAGCCTCTCAACAGGTGGGTAATTTCCTACCCTGGTTAGGTAGATGTAATTGCATTCAGATTTAGTCGTAGATATGAGCATTTTAGATGTTCATATTATCTTGACCCTGCTCTTATTTATCTTATGCTTAATACTTGTCGTTGGCTATATTTACTCAAAGGTAGATATCACATTTCCTTTATTATGATTTAGGGTTATAGATGTGATGTAAATAGCCTGGATGTTTAGTAGGGTGTAGATGTTAGAGTACGGGTGATGACCCAATTTATAAATTGGCAAAAAGGTAATCCGTGGGTAGGTAATGCCCTAAATATAGGATTTATTCCAATACCCATATGTTGGATGCTTATTACCAACCATGTGTTGTGTAATGGTTAAGTGAAGGGTGATTAGTGTGTCGCTATGGACCGGTGGTCCCAACTTGATATGATTAGTCGAGTATGACTCTCTACAGGAGAGAGAGTTCGTCGATCAATTGAGTATGACTCTCTATAGGATAGAGAGTGTATTAATCGGATGGGTATGACTCTCTATTGAATAGAGAGTCTGTGGTAGATGTATGTACGTGTGACAGTACATTCATATCATTTGCATGCATTCTAACGAAATAGTCTCCCATGGGGTGAGAGAGTCGTTAGTCATCTTGCCTCCAAGGTTACTCCCTGAGGAGTAACTTGTGTGAGGGCAGAGCATTTGTTGTGCCGCACTCTACCACTATAGACGGAGGTAGTTGGAGTTGTGTGCAATTGTCCTGGGTGTGTGGCACTCGACCACTCTTTGGTAGTGTCAGTCGGAGTGGCCAGCAGCAGGGACCCCCGTTGTGTAGTGAGATCTTTACGCTCATATGCTACTTGATCATATTGCCCACTCGGCCACTCTAGAGCGGTGGTTGATGTTGAGTTGGGACAGTTGTCATGTCGTGCTACCTAGGCCACACTGGGGTTGTGGTAGCAAGTAGGGGTGCGCAGACATGACCATGCATGCTGCATTGTCGTATCTTATGGCGCTTTGCATATTACCATATATATCCATATATTCATGTATATATATATATATATATATATATATATATATATATGGATGATTGTGATTAATATATATATAGATAGATGCAGTCTATATATATATGCTTATTGTGATGTTGCATTTGATTGTACTATGCTTGCTGCATTTGGTTGGACATCATATTCATGCATGCTTCTTGCATCTGTTACATGATTGTGTTGGGTATTAGTATATTTGTTGGACAGACCATTAGATACATTGACCTGTACCATGAGTATATTATGAGTTAGTATTACTCTTCCTGTTATATATATATGTTGGATATATTCTCAGGTTGGATCAGAGTAGCGTAGCATACTTTCATGTATGTCTGCATTTTACGTTGTTCATTTGGTTAGATGGTATATGCTAGTATTTATATACTATGCTGATATACCTATTGTACCTCTAGATTATGTTGTTGAATTACATGTGATATTTGATATATATACATGTTTTACCAATTACCTTGTCACGCCTGCTCTTTCCCAGGGGTCCGGAGGGGCAGCGCGTGACGCGATCGTACATACATACATTACATTACAGCGGAAGACTACCTATACTTCTTACAGCGGAAGACTTTAGACTTATTTTTTTTCTTTTAAACATAAACATGCATCGTCATTTCATAGATACTTCTTCTGAACATAGAACATGCATCATTATTTTATAGATACTTCTTCTTAAACGTAGGGCATGCATCATTAGTTCAAATTCATAAACTTAATCATCTTAGGGAAATCATGCATAAAGAACATAACAGATCTCCTCCACCATGCCACTACCACACACACTTTGCCCCTCCTGCTGCTCCCTTTAGTTTAGCCACCCTTTACCCTTATCTGCAGTACAAGGGAACATAAACTATAAGCACATAGGCTTAGTAAGATCCTGTCCTTCTCACAAAAACCATACGTAAGCATAACATGTAAACATACAAAGACATAAATAGGCATAACTTGAATACAACATCGTAGAACATAAGCAGACATAACATAAACATAACATCATAGACATAAGCAAGCATAACATGAATATAACATCATAGACATAAGCAGGCATAACATAAACATAACATCATAGACATAAGCAAGCATAACATAAACATAACATCATAGACATAAGCAGGTATAACATAAAGGTATATGCAGGATGCTCTTCGAAACATATATTATAGGTATTTGAACATAAATCTCAACATATTGGGCCTGACATTGTACCACATCATCATCATCATAGCATGCATCCCTAAATAGACACGAGGTAGCAAGTCTCGAACCTACTAGGTTACTAGGCCCGTACTATGTCCGTCGACCTAGGGGCCATCATCATAACATAGAAGCTCATCCTAGGCCCGATCTTAGTCTGTCGGCCTAGGGCATCTGGGAGCCCATCCCGTACTAGGTCCGTACTATGACCGTCGACTTAGGGGCAATCATAACATAGAAGCCCATCCTAGGCCCGATCTAAGTCCATCGGCCTAGGGCAACTTAGGAGCCCATCCCTTTGGACCTTGTTAGGGTCCTGGTACAAGCCATGCAGAAAGTAAAATACATACATGTTTCTTATCATAACATATCATATTTCATTTCATAAACATATCATATTCCTTATCATGGCAGATCATGTTTTTCTTCTTCATATCATAACATATCATATGGCTTTCATAACATATTTTTTCTTCATAACATATCATTCACCATAACATATTTCTTCTTCATAACATATCATGTTCTTTTCATGCATATCAAGTTCCTTCTTTATAAAACATCATACATTCATACAATTACGAGGTAATAAGCATAACATGATCACAACATCACACACACATAAGCATGGCATAAGGTATAAACATCATGAACAAGTATACATGGAATGACCTAAACTTCATGGAGTTCAATCAAAGTTCTAAACACCAAACAACTTATATATGGTCTAACTAACCACGTGTTAGTTCTTTAACACATAAAGTATGGCATGGGAGGGCACTTAGGGTTTTAATTAAACCTTGGACGAATGGGTTTAAAGGACATGATGCTCAACCACTTAACTCTAGGTTAACCAACAACATGTTACCTTCATCTAAAATCAAAAGTCATCATGAACTCAATCAAACATGACATAGAAACATATTACGGGTCTTGGCCGAATGGTTCAAAGGCTTAAGGTTCATCCACTTAAATCTAGGTTAACCAAACAACATGTTATCTTCATTTACCATCAAAACATAGCATGAACATATCTATAGCATGGCATATAACATGTAATCTTCTTTTAACCTCAAACATGGCATAAACTCATTTAAAACCTAGCATAGAGCATGTTACCTTCATCTAACACCAAAAGTCATTATGAACTCATGCAAAACATAGCATAGAAGACACCTTAGGGGTCTAGATGGACTTGGCCGAATGGTTCAAAGGGCCTAAAGGTTCATCCACTTAAACCTTGGTTAAACAAACAACATGTTATCTTCATTTACCATCAAAACATAGCATGGACTTATCTATAACATAGCATAGAACATATTATCTTCTTCTAAAATCAAACATGGCATGAACTCATTTAAAACCTAGCATAGAACATGTTATCTTCATCTACCATCAAAACTTAGGCTAAGCTCATCTAAACATGGCATAAAAGAACACACATAGGGGTCTAAAGTGGCTTGGCCGAATGGTCCAAGGCTTAGAAGTTCATCCACTTAAATCTAGGTTAACTAAACATCATGTTATCTTCTTTTACTATCAAAACATAGAATGAACTTGGCTATAGCATGGCATAAAAGAACATATAGAGGTTTAGAGTGGCTTGGCCGAATGGTTTTAAAGGCTTAAGGTTCATCCACTTAAATCTAGGTTAACCAAACAACATGTTATCTTCATTTACCATCAAAACATAGCATGAACTTATCTATAGCATGGCATAGAACATGTTATCTTCTTTTAACCTCAAACATGGCATAAACTCATTTAAAACCTAGCATAGAGCATGTTTCCTTCATCTAACACCAAAAGTCATTATGAACTCATGCAAAACATAGCATAGAAGACACCTTAGGGGTCTAGATGGACTTGGCCGAATGGTTCAAAGGGCCTAAAGGTTCATCCACTTAAACCTAGGTTAAACAAACAACATGTTATCTTCATTTACCATCAAAACATAGCATGGACTTATCTATAACATAGCATAGAACATATTATCTTCTTCTAACATCAAACATGGCATGAACTCATTTAAAACCTAGCATAGAACATGTTATCTTCTTCTAGCATCAAAACTTAGCCTAAGCTCATCTAAACATGTCATAAAAGAACACACATAGGGGTCTAAAGTGGCTTGGCTGAATGGTTCAAGGCTTAGAAGTTCATCCACTTCAATCTAGATTAACCAAACATCATGTTATCTTCTTTTACTGTCAAAACATAGCATGAACTTGGCTATAGCTTGGCATAAAAGAACATATAGGTGTTTAGAGTGGCTTGGCCGAATGATTTTAAAGGTCATAAAAGTTCAAACACTTAACCTAATTCATCTACATCCTATCTTCATCATGTTCATACAAGATATGGCATGAATATTCATGGAAAGCTCAAACAAGGTCTTGGCCGAATGGTCCCTTTGGTTTTTAAGGCCAAACACTTAACCTAATCCATCTAGCATCCTATCTTCATCATGTTTATACAAGATATGGCATGGATCTTCATGGAAAAACTCAAACAAGGTCTTGGCCGAATGGTTTCAAGAGGATTAACCCAAATACATCAATCGAAACTACTTGTACGCAGGTGAGGGGGATACTTACATCCTTCGCTTTGCTTTTTGGTTGGAAGATAACCTAAGGGATGCCAACTTAGCCTTCCTCTTGCTTGGATAGGTTTTGGACAAAGGATGAAAAGGGAGAGGAATGGATTTCGGTGAGGAAGAAGATGAGAAGGAGAGAAAAGCAATTTGGTTACTCATGTCTCCTCATTCCCCCTATTTATTCACTTGAAGAGTCCCTTAGTCTCCCTTACCCCTAACTATAATTTCTCATATTCCTCTAATAGTGCAACCTTGTTGGGCTTCTAGTTATTGGATGCATCTTTAGGGCTTAGCTATCTCTAGAGGTTTGGGGTTCAATTCCTAGGCCTTGAATCCTTTTTTGCTCCTTTTCTTTTATTTTTGAAAGAACCCACATAAAAGTTCAATTATAATCATGCCAAAAATTCTTGTAAAATTGCTATAAATTTTACGGGCGTTACAATCCTTCATACCTTTTAAAAGTTTCATTCCCGAAACATAGAATAATTTTGGGTACTTCTGTTTCATGTCCTCTTCGCGTTCCCAGGTAGCTTTTTCATACCGTTGATTTTGCCACAGGACCTTTACTAAGGGCACCTCTTTGTTCCTTAGTCTCTTGACTTCTCGGTCTAGTATCTGGATAGGCCTACTTTCATAACTCAGGTCCTCTTTAACTTGCACTATTTGTGGCTCGATCACATGGTCCGCACTGGAAATGAATTTCTTGAGCATCGAAACATGGAACACGTTGTGAATAGTCGACATCTCTTGAGGCAGCTCTAGCTTGTAAGCTACCTTGCCAACCCTCTGCAATATCAGATACGATCCCACATAGCGCGGACTCAGCTTACCCTTCCTTCCGAATCTCATCACTCCCTTCATAGGGGCCACTTTGAGGAATACCAGGTCCCCGACTTCGAATTCTAACGGTCTACGCCGCATATCTGCATAGCTCTTTTGCCGGCTCTGAGTAGTCTAAATTCTTTGGCGGATGTTCTGTATAACTCGGGTGGTGTCATCAATGAAGTCCGTCTGGAGTCCCATCCCCTTCTTTTCACCACCCTCGTACTAGGATATTGGAGATCTACATTTCCTCCCGTATAAAGCCTCGTAGGGCGCCATTCTAATAGTAGCTTGGTAGCTATTGTTGTAGGCAAATTCTGTCAAGCATAAGTATCGACACCAGCTACCTTTGAAATCCAGGGCACAAGCTCATAACATATCCTCCAGTACTTGATTTACTCTTTCGGTCTGTCCGTCTGTCTGAGGATGGAAGGCGATACTGAACAATAGCTTCGTGCCAAGTGCCTTCTGAACACACTCCCAGAAATGGGAAATAAAACGACCATCTCTATCAGAAATGATGGTCTTTGGAATCCCGTGTAATCTGATAATTTCCTTAGCATATAATTGAGCCAGTTGCTTAGTCGAATAGGTCATCTTGATTGCTAAGAAGTGGGCAGACTTCGTCAATCGGTCCACAATTACCCATATAACATCATATCCGTTTGTCATATTGGGCAATCCTGAGATGAAATCCATAGAAATATCTTCCCATTTCCATTCTGGAATCTGGATTGGCTGCAGTGTTCCTCCAGGTCTCTGGTGTTTTGCTTTAACCCTCTGGCAGGTCAGGCAGGTACAAACATACTGAGCCACATCTCTTTTCATTCCGAACCACCAGAATTTTCTTTTCAGGTCTTGGTACATCTTGGTGGTTCCAGGATGCATCGCATAAGGAGTTCCGTAAGCTTCCTCAAATATCTTCTTCCGTAATTCTGGATCATCGGGAATACACAAGCGATCCTTGAGGTAGAGTACTCCACTATCAGAGATACGGAACACATCATTCTTTCCTTCCAGAACCTCTTGCTTGATCCTCTGAATGCTCGGGTCACGGGCTTGCTTTTCCAATATATCATCAAATAGCGTCGATGCTATCTTCATGGTCGAGAGCTATCCGGAAATGATTTCAACCCCGTAACGCATAATCTCCTTTTCTAAGGGCCGAGATAACACTAATAGAGACATCAAGGTGGCGCAAGTCTTCCTGCTGAGTGCATCAGCCACCATGTTTGCTTTTCCCGGATGGTAGATGATCTCACAGTCATAATCCTTGACGAGCTCGAGCCATCTGTGTTGTCTCATGTTCAGGTCCTTCTGTGTTAAGAAATATTTCAGACTCTGGTGGTTGTTGGGTTTCCGGCACCGCGGCGAGTGTGTGTTCGAACATGTTTCGCAAACATGTGCACAGCGGAAGAAATAAAAATAATAAATCTACATTTATTACAAAACACACATCACACGTATGCATAGTACAACATGTGTAGACATAACCGCAAATTTAAATTTGCAATAAAAGGAAATTTAACTACGTATACCTTTCGTATCACGTGTAGCGGAAACGGCATCAACCGGAACGATCTTCGCTAGAATCGTCTCTATCCGTATCCATGCCGAGTATCTTTGGGATGACTTCACAAAGTCACGAGCTTCGTCTTCGTATGGGTTACTAGCCTCGTGTTGAAGACGACGTGATCGAGAGAGGATCACGATCCGAATCCAAATTCGGATCCAAAGATGAGTCCTCAAAACTCGCTTCTCCAGAGAGGTATTCGTCAATCGTTTGGCGAATACTTCATCCTCCACCTATGAGGATTACCGGAGATCAAATCCCCGGTAAGTTAGGCACTGTCGGAGCTCTAACCGTCGTCCAAACGATGCTACGACGAGAGGGAAACAAGCTGTCCAAAAAACTGGACAGCTTTGGTGGAGACCTTGCGCTGGCCAAATAAGGAAAGCGGCTTGCTCACCTTGTCGACGGAGCCAAGGAGGATCACCGGAACTCTTCCGAAAGCAGCTCGACACCGGCAATGGGAGAAGACAGCAGTAGCTGGTGGCCAGTTGGAGAAGATGGGCGGCAGCCTAGGGTTGGCGCCGAAATCTCCAAGGAGAGGAGGTGGGTGGCAACTTAAGCCTAGGGTTTTTGGATTAGGGCTTAAGAATCCCTTAAGCCCTCTTTTATAGAGAACTAATTCTCTTAATGGTTATTGGATTATAACCATGAGGCCCATTAACCCGCTCCATTAATATAAGTTAAAATAAACCAAACCATGATGGTTTATTTTAAGTTAAAACGAATCGAACCAACTTTTGGTTCATTCATTTAAAATAAACCAAACCCTTTGGTTTATTCTCCTCCATTGGATTAGAACCAAACCATTTTGGTTCATCCATTATGTCTTCATAAGACACGGCCCATCCACACTTCCATTGCGACTGAAACGATTTCATGCTCGCTTCTTGTTTGGTCCAACCATACCTAGTTTCTCTCGGTCTGAGAATCCCATTCTCAAGCTCGTTTTAAATCCTTCGGATTATGCTCGTTGTGCGTGTGACAAAATAGGTTCTCGGTTTATGTTGGCCATCTATAATTAACCATTAATTATAGAACGATCATGAGTGGCACCTAGTAGTACATCATGATCCCCAATTAACCGAAAAGATCAACGGTTGATCCAAAACTATTTCTGAAACCCTTCAGCAGCTCAAATGATTCATGCCCCATTCCCTTCACTCATCTTATACCCACTTGGTTCAGGACATGGTCTATAGTGTCAGTCCCCACTAGGCTGACTATGTCACACCTAGCCCAAGTATCATTTCCTCGTCCTATGGATTCTAGTTACTCCACATGTATCGAAGAGTACCTTACTCTAAACATGTAATGCTTTGGCCAAAGACTTTAGTAACAATCCGACGAGAGGCCATGGGTATACATCTCCTCGTAAGGAGTGGTGAATCCTTTATAGGCTATTCAATCACCTTCGATCACTTCGACTTATACCCAATCATCCCGGGTCCACATCTCCTTAGAGACGCTTGCTTAAGATGTCAAAGCATAAGTCTCTATGATCAAGATGACTTGAATACCGCAAGTCAAAGGAACATCGCACTTAAGCTACAGTAAGAACTTCATTGACATATCTATATATGCAGAGAACCATATGAAGTCTTACGGCTGGTCACTCCAATGAACTAGTTACCATAACTAGCATCCACAATTAACTCCGGACATCACAATGTCTCCAGCCAGTGAGAATCAGCTGCTTGGATACACCAAGGAGTATACCTCGTGCTAGTCTCGACAGAATTGATGGTGTCCAAATCCATCAATTCATCGACTAGGGATAATTCCGATACATCACAATTACACATGTAGAGATACTCACTAGTTGTGATCCAATCACAAATTCTCTCATGCTGTGAATCATATCGTGGATATTTAGTAAATGAGTTTAAGATCCAATAAAATACATAAAAACATGTATTCTCAAATAGTGAATCTTCATTTATCATATAAATGGTTCATACATAAGGCGATTGCCTTAGGACATCTCTCATATATTACTAACAGACTCCCACTTGGCCTAATGCCAATCGCTACGGTATCCTATACCATAAGCTCTAACATGACCCTCAAACTTATTTTGAGGTAATGCCTTAGTCAAAGGATCCGCTAAGTTCCTTTCAGTGGGAATTTTCTCGATTTGTATTTCGTTCCTACTGATGATCTCTCTGATAAGATGATAACGGCGAAGCACATGTTTGGATCGTTGATGAGACCTTGGCTCTTTCGCCTGTGCAATTGCTCCATTATTGTCGCAGTAGACCGGTATTGCTTCAACAATGGCCGAAATCACACCAAGTTCATAAACGAACTTCTTGATCCAAACCGCTTCCTTTGCTGCTTCCGAAGCTGCAATGTATTCTGCCTCAGTGGTAGAATCCGCTACAGTGTCTTGTTTGGAACTTTTCCAACTCACTGCGCCCCCATTCAAGGTGAACACGTATCCAGACTGAGACCTAGAATCATCCTTGTCTGTTTAGAAGCTGACATCCATATACCCGCGTATCACCATGTCCCCTTCTCCATATATTAGGAACACATCCTTAGTTCTTCTTAAGTACTTAAGGATCGTCTTAACAGCCACCCAATGATCCATTCCTAGATCAGACTGGTATATGCTCGTGAAACTCAGAGCATACGATACATCGGGCCTCGTACATAACATAGCATACATGATAGATCCTATTGCGGATGCATAGGGAATCTTACTCATGCAAATCCTCTCGTCTTTTGTGCGCGGACACATAGACTTCGAAAGGTGTACCCCATGCCTGATGGGTAGGAAACCTTTCTTGGATTCTGACATGATAAACCTTTTTAGCACTCGATCTATATATGTAGACTGCGAAATACCAAGCAACCGTTTCGATCTATCTCTATAGATCTTAATCCCGAGGATGTAGGTTGCTTCTCCCAGGTCTTTCATGGAGAATGTCTTGGATAACTAAACCTTAACTGACTGTAAGATTGAAACATCATTTCCTATAAGTAATATGTCATCGACATATAATACTAGAAACACGACTGCACTCCCACTAACCTTCTTGTACACACAAGATTCGTCTGGATTTTGTGAGAAATCAAACCTTTTGATTGTCTCATCAAAACGGATATTCCAGCTCCTGGATGCTTGCTTCAATCCATAAATGGACCGTCGCAATTTGCATACCTTGGTTTTATCAACCGATGTGAAACCCTAAGGTTGTATCATATACACGTCCTCGAGTAGGTTTCCATTAAGGAAAGCTGTTTTCACATCCATCTGCCATATCTCATAATCATAATGAGCCACTATGGCCAAGAGCATCCGAATGGATTTAAGCATAGCTACAGACGAATAGGTTTCATCATAATCAACACCTTGCTTTTGACGATATCCTTTCGCCACCAATCTAGCCTTATAGGTAATCACATTACCATCCATGACGGTTTTCTTCTTGAAAACCCACTTGCACCCTATAGGCTTAATGGCTTCATGTGGGTCAACCAAGTTCCAAACTTGGTTTTCATACATGGAATCCATTTCCGACTTCATGGCACCAAGCCACTTATCCCTTTATGAACTTGTCAGCACTTCTTCATAACTGGTAGGCTCCTCATCATCAATGAGTAACACGTCGTTCGATTCACTCACGAGAAATCCATATCTCTCAGGAATATTGCGTGTTCTACCAGATCTACGAAGATGTGGTGTTACAATAGGTCCAACCGATTGCTCATCACTATGAGTTGTCGGCTGTTGTGCTTCACCTGGTATCTCATCAATGTCTATTTGAGTCTCTCGAGCCTCCTCAAGCTTGACGACACTCCCACTGTTTTCTTGCAAGAGAAACTCTTTCTCTAGAAACACAACATTCCTTGAAACAAACACCTTTTGTTCCATAGGATGATAGAATTGGTAACCCCTTGTTTCCTTAGGGTATCCAATAAATAAATATTTATCGGACTTGGCATCCAATTTGTCTGATACAGTCCACTTCACATAAGCAGGACAACCCCATATCTTCAAGTAAGATACATGAGGTTTCTTACTATTCCATATCTCATATGGAGTAGTAGAGACTACCTTGGTTGGCATTCTGTTTAACAAGTAAACAGCTGTCTGAAGTGCATAGCCCCAAAAGGACTTGGGAAGATTCGCATGATTCATCATTGACCTGACCATGTCCAACAAGGTCCGGTTATGCCTCTCAGATACACCATTATGCTGTGGTGTATATGGCGGAGTCCATTGAGACAATATACCATTGTCTCTTAGATAATCAAGAAACTCCTGACTCAAGTATTCACCACCTCGATCCGATCGAAGTATTTTAATACTCTTGTCATGTTGTTTCTCTACTTCATTTCTGAATTCATTGAACCTTTCAAAGGCTTCAGACTTGTGTTTCATCAAGAACACATACCCAAACCGTGAGTGATCATCAGTGAAGGTAATGAAGTAGCTATAGCCTCCTAAAGCTTGAGTTGAGATAGGTCCACATACATCAGTATGTACTAGACCTAGTAACTCTCCCACTCGTTCACCTTTTCCAGTAAAAGGTAACTTAGTCATCTTGCCTTTTAAGCATGATTCGCATGTATCGTATGAATCTAATTCAAACGATTCCAGAATTCCACATCGGTGTAATTCGGACATGCGTTTCTTTCTTACATGGCCAAGATGACAATGCCACATATAGGAGTCTAATTGATTACCCTTTCGAGCATGCGTGTTGCTCGCTTCGATATTGAAAATGTCACTGGATACGTCCAACGTATAAATGCCATTACTCAATGTTCCAGTTCCATAAAGTACGCCATTCAAAGTTATATAACAACAATTGTTACTAAACGTCAAATGGAAACCATTTCTATTTAAACAGGAAATAGAAACAATGTTCTTTATTAGAGAAGGAACATAATAGCAATTGTCCAGTTCCAAGACTAGTCCACTAGGGAGCTTCAGCAAATAAGTTCCGATGGCGACCGCAGCAACCTTTGCTCCATTGCCAACTCGCAAATTTGACTCCCCTCTGACGAGTCTTCTTCTATTCCTTAGCCCCTGTATGTCATTACATATATGTGAGCCACACCCAGTATCCAATACCCAAGTGTCTAAGGAAATAGAATGTCAATCAATAACGAAGATACCTGAAGAGGATGGGGCATTGGATGCCTTCTTCTTCTTCATGGACTCAAGATAAATCTTGCAGTTTCTTCGCCAGTGGCCTTCCTTGCCACAGTGATGGCAAGTGCCCTTTTGCGCTGGTTCTGCCTTCTTTGCCTTTTTCTTCTTTCCTTTCTTCTGTTCTTTTGCCTTCCTCTTAGAACCTTTCTTTGAGGAATCAACTAACAGAACCGCCTTCTCCTCATGCTTCACAGTCTTCAGCATATTGAGGAGCTCAGGAATAGTGGATTCCAATTTGTTCATCCGATAGTTCATCACGAATTGTGAGAAACTCTTGGGCAAACAATGTAGAATTAAGTCAATACTTAATTCGTGATCCTTCACAAACCCGAGGGTGGCTAGCCGCTCAATGTATCCGTTCATCTTTAGCACAAACTACACTATAGACGAACCTTCTTGCATCTTCGTGGTGAAGAGGAGCCTAGAGACCTCGAACCTTTTGGATCTCGCTTGCTCATCGAACAACTCATGAAGATGGAAGACCATAGTATTAGCATCCATATGCTCATGCTGCTTTTGCAGCTCAGGTACCATCGCCGCTAGCATGATGCAACTCGCCAGCTCAGAATCTGCCACATGCTTCTGATAGACCAACATTTGGTCTGGAGTTGCATCGTCCTTAGGACGGTTGGGAAGAGGCTCTTCAAGGACATATGCTAGCTTTTTCGCCTTGAAAACAATTCTCAGGTTTCTAAGCCAGTCCAGGAAGTTAGGCCCAGTCAGTTTGTTTGAATCCAAAATAGTGCTCAAATTCAAAGACATCATGATCAAACAATTGACTTAGAAATACAAAACGAGCATATATGAGAAAATGATTTTTTAAATGCATCAATATACATTTATAAATCCCATTCATTTTTCGAATTTCAAAAACCCCAAAATCACTTCAGGAGATCGTAGGTCCATCTCGGATTGGGCTGATATCTATCATAGATATGAACAACCTTGGAGAGAGTCCAACAAGCCATTCATAACTAGGACGGTAGGTATCAACTATACCGATTGCATATCACGTATATGCAACTATCACAATGTGCTATCAACTAATTGAATGTTTCACACATACATCGGGTTGTTAACACATTAACAAGTATGCATCATATGCATAGCACCCAACTTCACCTCCCTTTACATCGACCTTGGAGAGAGTCCAACAAGCTGATGCTCCAGGTTAAAGCCAACCCATTAATCGAGAAATAGTTTTAATATGATTAGAGCGCATTCAACCAATTAGCCCAGCTTGGAGAGAGTCCAACAACCAAAGCTAACGATTGACCTCTGACTCTTACCATATTAGTATTAAACTATTGCATGGTTTGAACATGTTCGGGTTCGAGCCGGGCTTGGAGAGAGTCCAACAACCCAAACAAGAAACGGAACTCTGGTTCTAACCATATTAATGGAAGGTGTAGGCTTTAATATTGGTTAAATGTTTTATGTCTCATCCTCTTTGCATGTAAATAACTATTATCTACATGGCATGACATACATGGCATACATCTACATGTCACGACATGCATGACATAATGATATGCATTTAATGCAATTACATGACATACAATTATGTCATGTACATAATTTCCTTATATGTCATAACTATTTATGGAAATAAAATATGTTTAAGATTTGATTCTCCAAATCAAATCATGATTAAATTAGAAAATAAATTTCCAAATCTAATCACATATTTTATTTGTGGAAATAGTTGATTAAGGAAAGTCAATTTAGGAAACCAATTTCCTAAATCATCAAAGCTACTTATGGAAATAAAATATTTTAAGATTTGATTTCCCAAATCAAATCAAGATTAAATTAGAAAACAAATTTCCAAAATCTAATCAAATATTTTATTTATGGAAAATATCAATTTCCATAAATACTTCCAACTTTCCAAAAGTGGAAGATTTCCATAAATACTTCTAGACTTTCCAAAATTGAAAATTTCCATAAATACTTCTAACTTTCCAAAAGTAGAAAATTTCCAGAAATATCAATATGACTATCGCAAAACCATTTTACGATTATGTCGAAACACAACCTGGGCTCTGATACCACTGTTGGATTTTCGACACCTCGACGAGTGTGTGTTCGAATATGTTTTGCAAACATGTGCACAGCGGAAGAAATAAAAATAATAAATCTACATTTATTACAACACACACATCACACGCATGCATAGTACAAAATGTGTAGACATAACCATAAATTTAAATTTACAATAAAAGGAAATTTAACTACGTATACTTTTCGTATCACGTGTAGCGGAAACGGAATCAACCGGAACGATCCTTGCTAGAATCGTCTCTATCCGTATCCACGCCGAGTATCTTCGGGATGACTTCACAAAGTCACGAGCTTTGTCTTCGTACGGGTTACTAGCCTCGTGTTGAAGACGACGTGATCGAGAGAGGATCACGATCCGAATCCAAATTCGGATCCAAAGATGAGTCCTCAAAACTCGCTTCTCCGGAGAGGTATTCGTCAACCGTTTGATGAATCCTTCGTCCTCAACCTATGAGGATTACCGGAGATCGAATCCCCGGTAAGTTAGGTGCTGTCGGAGCTCTAACCGTCGTCCAAACGACGCTCCGACGAGAGGGAAACAAGCTGTCCAGAAAACTGGACAGCTTTGGTGGAGACCTTGTGCCGGCCAAATAAGGAAAGCGGCTTGCTCACCTTGTCGCCGGAGCCAAGGAGGATCACCGGAACTCTTCCGGCAGCAGCTCAACGCCGGCAATGGGAGAAGACGGCAGCAGCTGGTGGCCGATTGGAGAAGATGGGCGGCAGCCTAGGGTTGGCGCCGAAATCTCCAAGGAGAGGTGGTGGGCGGCAACTTAAGGCTAGGGTTTTTGGATTAGGGCTTAACAATCCCTTAAGCCCTCTTTTATAGAGAACTAATTCTCTTAATGGTTATTGGATTATAACCATGAGGCCCATTAACCCGCTCCATTAATATAAGTTAAAATAAACCAAACCATGATGGTTTATTTTAAGTTAAAATGAACCGAACCAACTTTTGGTTCATTCGTTTAAAATAAACCAAACCCTTTGGTTTATTCTCCTCCATTGGATTAGAACCAAACCATTTTAGTTCATCCATTATGTCTTCATAAGACATGGCCGATCCATGCTTCCATTGTGACTGAAACAATTTCATGCTCGCTTCTTGTTTGGTCCAACCAAACCTAGTTTCTCTCGGTCTGAGAATCCCATTCTCAAGCTCGTTTTAAATCCTTCGGATTACGCTCGTTGTGTGTGTGACCAAATAGGTTCTCAGTTTATGTTGGCCGTCTATAATTAACCATTAATTATAGAACGATCACGAGTGGCACCTAGTAGTACATCATGATCCCCAATTAACCGAAAAGATCAACGGTTGATCCAGAACTATTTCTGAAACCCTTCAGCAGCTCGAATGATTCGTGCCCCATTCCCTTCACTCATCTTATACCCACTTGGTTCAGGACATGGTCTATAGTGTCAGTCCCCACTAGGCTGACTACGTCACACCTAGCCCAAGTATCATTTCCTCATCCTACGGATTCTAGTTACTCCACATGTATCGAACAGTACCTTACTCTAAACATGTAATGCTTTGGCCAAAGACTTTAGTAACAATCTGATGAGAGGCCATGGGTATACATCTCCTCGCAAGGAGTGGTGAATCCTTTATAGGCTATTCAAACACCTTCGATCACTTCGACTTATACCCAATCATCCCGGGTTCACATCTCCTTAGAGATGCTTGCTTAAGATGTCAAAGCATATGTCTCTATGATCAAGATGACTTGAATACCGCAAGTCAAAGGAACATCACACTTATGCTACAGTAAGAACTTCATTAACATATCTATATATGCAGAGAACCATATGAAGTCTTACGGCTGGTCACTCCAATGAACTAGTTACCATAACTAGCATCCACGATTAACTCCCGACATCACAATGTCTTCAGCCAGTGAGAATCAGCTGCTTGGATACACCAAGGAGTATACCTCGTGCTAGTCTCGACAGAATTGATGGTGTCCAAATCCATCAATTCATCGACTAGGGATAATTCCGATACATCACAATTACACATGTAGAGATACTCACTAGTTGTGATCCAATCACAAATTCTCTCATGCTATGAATCATATCGTGGATATTCAGTAAATGAGTTTAAGATCCAATCAAATACATAAAAACATGTATACTCAAATAGTGAACCTTCATTTATCATATAAATGGTTCATACATAAGGCGATTGCCTTAGGACATCTCTCATATATTACTAATAGTGGTCTGTATAAATCCTACACTAAGCTCCATACAGATAATGCCTCCATGTTTTGAGAGCAAAGACCACGGCAGCTAGCTCTAAATCGTGGGTGGGATAATTCCTTTCATGTTCCTTGAGTTGCCTAGAGGCGTAGGTAATGACCTTGCCATTCTGCACGAGTACAACTCCGAGTCCCAACTTGGAAGCGTCACTGTACATGTCGAAGCCTTCGTTACTGTCCGGAAGAGTAAGGATTGGAGCGCTGGTCAGTCTCCTTTTTAATTCTGTGAAACACCTCTCACAGGCGTCCGTCCATTCATATTTCTTGTTCTTTCTGGTGAGGACTATCATAGGGGCTACAATCCTAGAGAAGTTCTCTACAAACTTCCTATAGTAGCTTGCTAGCGCAAGAAAGTTTCTGATCTCGCTGGCATTCTTTGGTCGGTTCCAGTTACTCACGACATCAATCTTTATTGGGTCTACCATCACTCCGTGCTTGGATATAACATGACCCAAAAATGATACTTGTTCGAGCCAGAACTCGCATTTGGAGAACTTTGCATACAGCTGCTTTTTCTGAAGAATCTGTAATACTACATTCAGGTGTTCTGCGTGCTCTTCTGGGGTTCTCGAATATATCAGTATGTCGTCGATGAAAATGATTATAAATTTGTCGAGAAATGCCGAGAATACCCGATTCATCAAATCCATGAACAGAGCCGGTGCATTCATCACTCCGAAGGGCATAACTACGAACTCGTAATGTCCGTATCTTGTCCGGAAGGCCGTCTTTGGTATATCATCTAATTTCACTTTTACTTGATGATAGCCAAACCTCAAGTCAATCTTAGAGAAGACGGTGGCACCCTTTAGTTGGTCGAACAGGTCGTCAATCCGCGGTAAAGGGTACCGATTCTTGATTGTCACATTATTTAGCGCTCGATAGTCTATGCACATTCGCATAGACCCATCTTTCTTCTTCACCAACAACACTGGAGTTCAGTAACCACATGCATAAGGGCAGGTGGGGGTACTATCTCATCGACTCTATTACTATGTCGTCCATATATATTACTATCTCATCGACCCTATTACTACGTCTTCCAGACATGTTTATCTTCATATATTAAAGTAAAGCTAGTATAAGTTTATCGTTCATTTATCTATGCATGGTTAAAATAAAAGCTAGCATAAGGGTATCTTACATATTTCAGGCATACAAATTTTAAGGCATATTTAAGCTAGAGGCATTTGTTATCATACATGAAAGAAATAAAGTAGGCATAGAAATTCTTACTTGGAGCGGCAGGATTTGGAGCTTAATGTGTGTGTAGTGGAAGGGCGGAACCTGGCTCTGATACCAACCTGTCACGCCCGCACTTTCCCAGGGGTCCGGAGGGGCGGCGCGTGACGCGATCGTACATACATACATTACATTACAGCGGAAGACTACCTATACTTCTTAACGCGGAAGACTTTAGACATATTTTTTTTCTTTTAAACATAAACATGCATCGTCATTTCATAGATACTTCTTCTTAACATAGAACATGCATCATTATTTCATAGATACTTCTTCTTAAACGTAGGGCATGCATCATTAGTTCATAAGTACTTAGTTCAAATTCATAAACTAAATCATCTTAGGGAAAACATGCATAAAGAACATAACAGATCTCCTCCACCATGCCACTACCACACACACTTTGCCCCTCCTGCTGCTCCCTTTAGTTTAGCCACCCTTTACCCTTATCTGCAGTACAAGGGAACAAAAACTATAAGTACATAGGCTTAGTAAGATCCTATCCTACTCACAAAAACTATACATAAGCATAACATGTAAACATACAAAGACATAAACAGGCATAACTTGAATACAACATCGTAGAACATATGCAGGCATAACATAAACATAACATCATAGACATAAGCAAGCATAACATGAATATAACATCATAGACATAAGCATACATAACATCATATACATAAGCAAGCATAACATAAACATACATCATAGACATAAGTAGGTATAACATAAAGGTATATGCAGGATGCTCTTCGAAACATATATTATAGGTATTTGAACATAAATCTCAACATATTGGGCCCGACATTGTACCACATCATCATCATCATAGCGCGCATCCCTAAATAGACCCGAGGTAGCAAGTCTCGAACCTACTAGGTTACTAGGCCCATACTATGTTCGTTGACCTAGGGGCCATCATCATAACATAGAAGCCCATCCAAGGCCCGATCTTAGTCTATCGGCCTAGGGCATCTGGGAGCCCATCCCGTACTAGGTCCGTACTATGACCGTCGACCTAGGGGCAATCATAACATAGAATCCCATCCTAGGCCCGATCTAAGTCCGTCGGCCTAGGGCAACTTAGGAGCCCATCCCTTTGGACCTTGTTAGGGTCCTGGTACAAGCCATGCAGAAAGTAAAATACATACATGTTTCTTATCATAACATATCATATTTCATTTCATAAACATATCATATTCCTTATCATGGCATATCATGTTTTTCTTCTTCATATCATAACATATCATATGGCTTTCATAACATATTTCTTCTTCATAACATATCATTCACCATAACATATTTCTTCTTCATAACATTTCATATTCTTTTCATGCATATCATGTTCCTTCTTTATAAAACATCATACATTCATACAATTATGAGGTAATAAGCATAACATGATCACAACATCACACACATATAAGCATGGCATAAGGTATAAACATCATGAACAAGTATACATGGAATGACCTAAACTTCATGGAGTTCTATCAAAATTTTAAACACCAAACAACTTATATATGGTCTAACTAACCACATGTTAGTTCTTTAGCACATAAAGCATGGCATGGGAGGGCACTTAGGGTTTTAATTAAACCTTGGCCGAATGGGTTTAAAGGAGATGAGACTCAACCACTTAACTCTAGGTTAACCAACAACATGTTACCTTCATCTATCATCAAAAGTCATCATGAACTCAATCAAACATGGCATAGAAAAATATTAGGGGTCTTGGCCGAATGGTTCAAAGGCTTAAGGTTCATCCACATAAATATAGGTTAACCAAACAACATGTTATCTTCATTTACCATCAAAACATAGCATGCACTTATCTATAGCATGGCATAGAACATGTTATCTTCTTTTAACCTCAAACATGGAATAAACTCATTTAAAACCTAGCATAGAGCATGTTACCTTCATCTAACACCAAAAGTCATTATGAACTCATGCAAAACATTGCATAGAAGACACCTTAGGGGTCTAGATGGACTTGGCCGAATGGTTCAAAGGGCCTAAAGGTTCATCCACTTAAACCTAGGTTAAACAAACAACATGTTATCTTCATTTACCATCAAAACATAGCATGGACTTATCTATAACATAGCATAGAACATATTTTCTTCTTCTAACATCAAACATGGCAAGAACTCATTTAAAACCTACCATAGAACATGTTATCTTCATCTAGCATCAAAACTTAGCCTAAGTTCATCTAAACATGGCATAAAAGAAAACACATAGGGGTCTAAAGTGGCTTGGCCGAATGGTCTAAGGCTTAGAAGTTCATACACTTAAATCTAGGTTAACCAAACATCATGTTATCTTCTTTTATTATCAAAACATAGCATGAACTTGGCTATAGCATGGCATAAAAGAACATATAGGGGTTTAGAGTGGCTTGGCCGAATGGTTTTAAAGGCTTAAGGTTCATCCACTTAAATCTAGGTTAACCAAACATCATGTTATCTTCATTTACCATCAAAACATAGCATGAACTTATCTATAGCATGGCATAGAACATGTTATCTTCTTTTAACCTCAAACATGGCATAAACTCATTTGAAACCTAGCATAGAGCATGTTACCTTCATCTAACACCAAAAGTCATTATGAACTCATGCAAAACATAGCATAGAAGACACCTTAGGGGTCTAGATGGACTTGGCCGAATGGTTCAAAGGGCCTAAAGGTTCATCCACTTAAACCTAGGTTAAACAAACAACATGTTATCTTCATTTACCATCAAAACATAGCATGGACTTATCTATAACATAGCATAGAACATATTATCTTCTTCTAATATCAAACATGGCATGAACTCATTTAAAACCTAGCATAGAACATGTTATCTTCATCTAGCATCAAAACTTAGCCTAAGCTCATCTAAACATGGCATAAAAGAACACATATAGGGGTCTAAAGTGGCTTGTCCAAATTGTCCAAGGCTTAGAAGTTCATCCACCAAACATCATGTTATCTTCTTTTACTATCAAAACATTGCATGAACTTGGCTATAGCATGACATAAAAGAACATATAGGGGTTTAGAGTGCCTTGGACGAATGGTTTTAAAGGTCATAAAAGTTCAAACACTTAACCTAATTCATCTAGCATCCTATCTTCATCATGTTCATACAAGATATGGCATGGATCTTCATGGAAAGCTCAAACAAGGTCTTGGACGAATGGTCCCTTGGGTTTTTAAGGTCAAACACTTAACCTAATCCATCTAGCATCCTATCTTCATCATGTTCATACAAGATATGGCATGGATCTTCATGGAAAAACTCAAACAAAGTCTTGGCCAAATGGTTTCAAGAGGATTAATACAAATACATCAATCGGAACTACTTGTATGCAGGTGAGGGGGATACTTACATCCTTCGCTTTGCTTTTTGGTTGGAAGATAACCTAAGGGATGCCAACTTAGCCTTCCTCTTGCTTGGATAGGTTTCGGACAAAGGATGAAAAGGGAGAGGAATGGATTTCGGTGAGGAAGAAGATGAGAAGGAGAGAAAAGCAATTTGGTTACTCATGTCTCCTCATTCCCCCTATTTATTCACTTGAAGAGTCCCTTAGTCTCCCTTACCCCTAACTATAATTTCCCATATTTCTCTAATAGTACAACCTTGCTGGGATTTTGGTTATTGGATGCATCTTTAGGGCTTAGCTATCTCTAGAGGTTTGGGGTTCAATTCCTAGGCCTTGCATCCATTTTGGCTCCTTTTCTTTTATTTTTGAAAGAGCCCACATAAAGGCCATTATAATCATGCCAAAAATTCTTGTAAAATTTCTAGAAATTTTACAGGCATTACATACTTGCTGAGTTTTACTCACCACCACGGTCCCTAGGTTTTTGTGTCGCCCAGGTAATAGGTAGCCGACTTCGTGATGGACTTGGAGCACCACTGGCTAGCATCGTCTCATCTCAACTCTGAGAGTCCGGGTTTTTTTGGGTTTTCCGTATGTCTTGTTATGTATTCTGAGTTTCCATGGTGTTATGTGTTATGTGATGTACGCACATGTTGGTGCGGGTTTTGATGAAGTTTTCTTTATTTTCTGGTGTTAGTCATACCGGTAAACATGGTGTGTGGTTGTATTGTATATGTGTGGTTATGGGTATGTCGTTGTAGTAGTTTCCGCTATGGTTTGTTTTCATATATGAAGGGTTTTGCTTATCGAGTCCGTGAGGGGAAACTTCGCTTCCCACTTCACCTCGGTAGCTTGTCCATGGCGATCCCTTCGATGTCCCCGGATTAAAAAATTTAATCCTAGACAAAAGGGATTGCCCAAACCACCAAGTCATCATCGTGCTATTCGTTTAGAGAGGTCACTTGAACAAACTAGTTGTTCAAGCGACCATCCTCTATTCTACGAGTTGCCGTCGAATAGAAGATGTCCGGATCGCCGGTTTTTGTGTTTATGCTCAGGATCCAAGTATTATTTAGCCATTTACAAATTTATAACATGCTTATAATTGAAAAACAAAAACAAGCAACAAACAAAAGAGAAAAGAGAATAGATATACCTCTTGATCTTCTAATGTATGTCCTTCCTCCTTTTGGACGTCGTGTGAGCGACGATCTACCAAAAGTCGAAGCTCCTAGATCGCAAATCTTCCTTCCTTGCTCTTACAAAGCAAGAGGAAGAATAGAAACAAGGTTTTTCTCCTCCCTAAAACCAACCAACAAGGAGCACACAAACTTCTTGCCGCCGACCAACTAGAAGGAGGAGAAGAAGATGGAAAACTACCAAGACACCAAGGGAAGCCCTATATCTTGTTTCCACCACCCATGGAGAAGGAGAAGAGGGCCTTTGGTCGCTGGCCAATGGCTGGAAAAGGCTGTAGAGGGGCCGGCAGCTTGAGGAAGGAGAATATGGCAAGAAATTCTTTCATTATTAGGTGCCGCCCAAGCCAAACCCTAACTCTCTTGTCGCCAACATCCAAAGCCCTAAACTCTCTCTAATTTTTCTTAACTCCACGCCAACCCCTTGTCCTCCTTTTATAGAGTTAGGGATAAGCCATGAATTAATCTCCTCCATTGGTTCTAGGGATTTAATCTCAACCGTCAGATCTAGAGATTTAATCTCAACCGTCAGATCTTAGAGATTTAATCTCTACCTATGGATCTTAGAGTTTTGTTTCTATCCATTGGATCTAAGCTTCATGAGGTATTAATAGGATACATTAGGGACCATGAGGAGGAGTTGGATCTTGGCCACCCATGGATCAAGCCCACATAAAGTCCGATCCACTAATGATGATCCAATCCACTATAGGATCATCATTGATCTACCTCACCAACCCCCATATGATAATATGAGCTCCATATATTATTTGTACATTTTCACCCCATGTTTAAGATATCGAATGTCCGTCGATTAATTAATTTACTGACCATTAATTAATCAACATCTAACTCCTTGAGTAGTACCACTCAACCTTTTCATCATGTCGGACCAAGTCCACCTGCAGGGTTTACATGATGAACCTTATGAGCTCCTCAAGGGGACATCATCATCCTAATATATAGGACATGGTTTCCTCCTATAATCAACGACACACCATATAAATAATATCATCTCCCAACTTACCGAGCCTATCGATTTAATCTATAAATCTCGCCCTTTGGTAAATCAAAGAGATGAGTACTAAGTATATGTGCCCGTTATTATATCGGTATTAAGAGCATGTACTAAATAATATCTTGTTGGTGCAGCAGGCACCTAAGTCGAACCTGAGTTTTGATTATAGCAAACGATACAAAGTTAAGCTCATGTCGTTATCTCACGAGCTGAATCAAGTGTGCAGAAGATTGCTATAGCTGGAGCTGAAGGCTAGCGACACTCGGAGGAAGCCGCGATGGTCGGGCGACACTCGAGTGATTTCGGAGGGAGCCGATGGAATCGAGTGGAAGGCCGGAAGCAAAAGCAACACGTAAGTATCGAGGTAAGATCGTGTGTGTGAGCGTAAGTGAGGTCGTATCCTCTTTACGGGGATGATCTTAAGCGTAGATCCGACCCAAGACATCTCATAGGTGGTCTAGGTCGAGATCGGACGGTCGAAGACCATCGGAAGTATGTTTTTGTTGAGCTAACTTTGACTTGCATCAAGCATCGATCATTGCCGCCACTGGAGGACTCAACCGCCGTGTATCACGATCGGAGGGTCATCAATCGACCGATCCGCCATCACGATCGATGATGGCCATCAGTCGACTGATGGTCAATGATCAGATTCGAGGAGTCAAGACTTATCACTCAACCTCAAAGCGGTTTGGTGTCCATTTGTGATTGGTTGAAGACCCACTCGAAAAGGGTCTCAAAGGCTATAAAAGGAGGGCCAAACCTAGGGTTTTAACAACAATTCTAAGCCTCCAAAAAGTCTCCGTTACGCTGCAACTCTCCGACAACGAAGTCCTTCCATTCCAACGTCTAGGTTTAACTCTTATTATTCTTGTACGTCGGTATTAGTTTTTCTTGTCATTTACATTTCCGGAGCTTTTATCGTATACGAGGAGAGGGGGAGTGTCCCTCTACCTCAAGTTTTTGTGGTTCCTTCTTGTATCGATTAACTCCTACCTCTAACGAGGAGGAGTTCCTTTAGTGCTTTTGCCCTCCGTACGTGGTCAAGGACCACTAGGGCCTTGGAGTAGTAGCCTTCGGCTACGAACCAAGTAAAACCCTTGTGTCGATTGTTTTTTTTTTATTTTTACATTTCCGCTGCAATTAACTAATTATCTCTCGAGTTTTAACGAAAGAAAAAGAAAAGGTTTTTCGCTATTCACCCCCCCTTCTAGCGAACCACATCGATCCAACATATCTGAGGTCCAATTCGATTATGTAGTCAGCAATAAATCAAATCATCTCTAAGTCGGTCCTGCTCAATACACACAAAGTGCACTAGTGTGATTCTATTGTCAAGACAAACCAACACCAAATCACACTACCACCATTCCGATGGTTTGTCTAAAGTCATCTCGGTTGTGAGCCTTTACTTATACCTTTCAAGGGGCCAATAACATGATCTTCTGTGTGACACCACACACCATGTTATCTATAATGTAAAGTATTAGACAATATTGCATAACCATAAAAATATGCAAACAATGATCATGTGATTCTTATTCCAAAATAAAGATGTTCATACAAAAGATAGACTTTTCAGTATACATCCCTACAATATATATATATATATATATATATATATTGTTGTTGTGTTTGGGGCCTACGGGCCTTGTATTAATTCGAAATGTTGCCACGTACAGGGGAGATGTCGTCCGTTTGATTTTTGGCATGACATACTCTCGGGGCGTGACAACTTTAGTGGTATCAGAGCCCTAGGTTCTACAATGTCATACAATGTTTTTTTTGTGTAGAGTCTTGGATTCTCGGGAGTCGATTTATTCGATTTTGGTTTTTTGATATGAGATTGACAGCGGCTTGAGCTCCAAGAAGTACGAAGTAAGTATTCCTGATGATTTAATTTCTAGTCTGATACTTATCTAGACTTGATTAACAAGTGTATACAATTAGATATATTATACTTGTGCAGACTTGTAGTAGAGGTCGTCCACTAAGGCGACGAACCGGAGTTGCCGATAGGGTTTATACTCCTGATTTTTGTTGGCTATGTTTTGAGTGTATATAATAGGGATTAACGTGTATTTTGTTGGTTATTGTTCGTAACTGTGGTATGAGTTAACCTTGAAAATGACCTATTAAGTCTGTGAGTCTTGAACCAGTGTTGAAAAGGTGATTTACCTTTGAGAGTCTATTGATACCGAGTCGGAAAATAGGGGTCAAGTTGTCACATTTCTTATAAAAAAAATCATCAAAGACTATAGTCTTAGGAATTTTCACTAACGGTACTAGTCAGATCATTACCTGATGGGTAATGGATAAGACAAGTAGGCTATTGTTGATGCAGATAGCGGAAGGCTAGTTTACGGTGTTGCATAGGGATTTTTATCCCTGAGTTGTGCGTACTGGGTTGTATAACTTTGAAGGTACTTTTGAGTACTTAACTCGGATTATACATAGAAGGTAAAGTTATTTGCATACCATTATCGGGATTAAGCTGGTATTTGGTGGTAAATACAGAAAATAATCTTCAGAAAATAATATATTACTTGATCATGGTCTAGTGATGTAGAAAGAGAGTATTTCCCCATGTCACTTTCAGTGAAACATTTTAGGGAAATCTTGAGCTTCAAGTAGGGTGATCGTCGATAATGGGAATACAATGCAAAGTCATTAGACTTGCAGAGTTATGCTCACCTAATAACTCAGGAATATGAATGGATATTTTAAGCCACCCACGATTGTTGGCTTACTATTGGATTAAGATGACAGGATCTTCTATTAGATCATGCCTGAAGACGTTGGATTGAGTCGGGAGTTTAGAAATGACTTCGTACAAGTGTTTAAGAGTGGGAGACTGATAAGCAGATATTGCAGGTCAATGGATTAGAGTCAGAAATCTCCGAATGTTGGATAAAAGAAGCAAGATCGAAGTCATAGGATTTGAGCTACTTTTCGATTATAGAAGACCAATCGCATATCATCAGGATGTCCTCGTGCACATCAGCGAAATCAGAACAAAGACTCCGAAGAGATTATATGTGTGCAGTGTAGATCATGAAGACACATGAAGTCAGATTATCCGTTGGATTAGTTCATCCGTTGCTATTGTAAGCAACTAGTACAGATTGAGGAGTTGTATTTTGAAGACTCAGTTGAAGACTATCAATGGTGTTCCGGAAGAATGATGCACCGTCTCGACAGCGGAGATCATCATCGAAGATTGGGTTATCTCATCAGCAGCAACCTACTACCTCAGGCGTGGTTGGAGTTCCTTGATACTACCCTCCAGCAGAGATCAACACAGAAGCATAATCAGCAGAAGACATAGCAAAAGACTCAAGCAGACAACAATAGTTACTCCCAGAGGTGGATTGGCTTGGTACAGAGGAGAGAGTATATGACGATGGTCATATATATTTTGTATTCTACAGTTGCAAGTCGTAGGATTTAGGGATGGGATCAGATGATCTAGGAAAAATCCCTGAGGCATTCGTCGCAGAAATGCGACCGCTTTGTCGCGGACTATTGGATTTGATCTTTTTCTCTTCGGAGAAAGGCTGAGACCTGTATGGAGCCTTTTGGATCAGATCGACAGATATTTGATCGTTCAGAGTATTACTCTAGTTTATCCTCAAGGTTAATATATTGAGAGATGCTTGTAGTTACAGGTATCTGTGTCTAGAACATTATTAGTTCGTATTAGATGGATTTCATCGACTTGTGAGTCGGTGGTATCTCTACCGTCTGGTGATATGTGGATCAACAATTAAGAAGTCAAGGGATGCCCTTAGACTTTGATAGACATACTTTTACTGTAGACATATCCTTACGGATGGTCAAATTGTTGGAAGTATGGTACGATATATTTCTCGGATGTGCGAATAATCCGAGAGTAGTCGGATGTAGTTTTGTATGAACTCCTAGGCTTGTCGTTGCATAGGCAAGAGGAGTAGGCGATCGAAATGATTGCAGAAATAGTTCCGATATCGAAGATTCTATACCGGGTAATAATTTGACTGGTATATGTGTTACTAAGTACTATGAAAATTGGAAGAATATAAGTTGCGATAATAGGAAGTGTTGGAGGGGATATTTACCTGTCCCAGTATTTCTCCTTGAGAAGGATCCAGAACTCTTTGTTAAAAGAGGGATGGACCTTTGAAATTATGCATCGATTATCGATGATGGAATGCGATAGTTGTTGAAAGGAAATATCCTTCGTGGTGGATAGATGATCTATTTAGATGAGTTAAGGACACCTGTGTATACTCTAGGGTTGGTTTATGACTGGAGTGTTGATATTGTAGTGACATGGTGTCATACAATTATCATTATCATTGCGATGATTGATATATCATCGGTGTAGAGTAAAGAGAATGCAGGTGTGTAAAGATGACAATTTCATACTTGGTATGAATTTTATGAGTTTTGATTAAGTTGTTAGACTAATTAAC
This sequence comes from Wurfbainia villosa, assembly GCA_025175895.1. Taxonomy (NCBI): domain Eukaryota; kingdom Viridiplantae; phylum Streptophyta; class Magnoliopsida; order Zingiberales; family Zingiberaceae; genus Wurfbainia; species Wurfbainia villosa. The sequence goes on along the minus strand of CM045990.1, from coordinate 114,529,161 downwards.
GATTTAGTCGCCACTGAATTTGAGAATCGTGTATCTTGGACACGATTGGATCAGTTTGTGTTTGTTGGAGTTGCGTAACCTGGCCACTGTTGATTGTGGTAGTTGGAGTTGCGCACTCGACCACCCTAGATGATGGTTTGCCTTGTATGATTTAGTTATTTATGTAGATGTGGATAGAATGTTTTAGCATTACTATACCACGGACTTGTTTGACAATGGTGATGATGGAAATCATTTAGTCGGAAGCTGGTGAAACCAGTTTATAGGACTTAGATGGCGGTTAACTTTTATGTGAGTATTAGTTAATCATTCCTGGGTGGATAAAAAGGAGGTTGTATGCGGATGCATCGTTCCAAGGAACGGAGCGATCCCGATGCAGTTGAATGAGGTGTATCTCGAGCTTATGTCAGTTGTGGAACTACGAGATAAACTGTCATATACATGACATGACTTTAGTGGTCATTATCTTGATTTGTGGATGTATGGAGCAGGAATGCTCATGGGATTTTGACTAGCTACCGGTTAGCTACTATAGAGTTGCTGGAACGCGAACGGTTGCAACAAGTGAGATTTGTCGCTATAGTCTTCCATGCACTTACAGAGTGTGGTGGACAGGATTTTGGACGGTAGATGGACTACTCTTGAGAGAAAATGATTTTTCATCTCTAATATGGATAGGTGTTCTGGACACGCATCAAATTAAGGAAGAGTGACTACAGGAAGCACATCATTAAAGATTTGTTGTACATCCTGGTGGTACTCGGATGTACCGAGATTTGAAATGCTTATGCTGGTTGGAACGGTATGAAGAGAGACACCGCAGACTTTGTTGCGGGGTATTTAGTATACTAGCAGGTGAAGGTTGATCATCAGAAACCCACTGGATTTCTCCAGGAAATTTTGATTTCGGAATGGAAGTGGGAGCATATATCATCACTATGGATTTCGTTATGGGATTGCCTAGAACACAAAAAAGGCATGATGCGATTTGGGTAATCGTGGATCGACTAACCAAATCAGCTTACTTTCTGCCTATTCGTGGAATGGACTTGTTGGATCGTTTGGCAGAGTTGTACTGCCGAGAGATTATCAGATTGTACGGAGTGCCTTTGGGTATTATATCTGATAGAGATCCAAGATTTACCTCGCAATTTTGGTAGAATCTGTAGCAAGCTATGGGTGCAGAGCTTTGATTCGGTACCGTGTTTCATCCGCGGACGGAAGGATAGTCTGAGCATATCATACAGATGTTGGAGGATCTATTCAGATCCTGTGTCATGGATTTCAGAGGCAGTTGAGAGGACCACGTTCATTTAGTGGAATCTGCCTATAATAACAGCTACCACTCTTCTATTCTGATGGCTCCATTTGAGGCGCCTGTAGATCTCCCGTGTTATGGGAGGAAGTCGGGGAACGACAGCTATTGGGGGCCACAGAGTATCCAATATGATACAGAGTTGGTGCGCGTCATCGGATTATGGTTATTAGAGGCACAGGGTCGATAGAAGAGTTACGCAGACCAGAGGCGAAGGCCTTTGGAGTTTTCAATTGGGGAACATGTATTTTTGCATGTTTCACCTACGAAAGGGGGGGGGGGTGAAACGATTCGGGCAAAAAGGGAAATTAGTTCCACGCTTTATTGGCCCATTTGAGATATTGACATGGATTGGAGGTGTAGCTTACCGGTTGGCTTTACCTCCGACACTGGCGGGTGTTCACAACATATTTCTTGTTTCTAAACTGAGAAAATACGTGTCGCTTGTTGATCATGTTCTGAAGGAGGTAACAATTCCACCTCAGCCTAATGTGACTTACGAGGAGATTCCAGGGTGGAGCCTGGGTCGCAAGGAGCGACAATAGTGGGACAAAACCATCCGACTCATAAAAGTTGGATGACAGTATCATATCGATAAGGAGGCTATGTGGGAGCTTGAAGATACTATCCGAGCTCGATAGCCTCATCTGTTCACTTGAGGAATGTATGGGGTCCTTGCGGAAACTTGCTTAAAGTAATTTTTGCATGTTAGTATGAAATTTGAGGTCCAAATTTTTATTAGTGGGGGAGAATGTAAAATACCAGAAAAAAACCTTTTTAATTAAGAAATTGTCTTATAGAATTTTTCAAGAATTTATAAAAAATTTCTAGATTTAAATGGAAGTTTTATGGATATTTCATGGGGATAAAACAGATAGGCTTTATAAAGCCTGTATCTATTGAGGAATTAAATGGGTTAATTGATGCGTTTATTTCCACATATCCCTTTTCATTTCTCGTCGACTCCTTTTCCCCGACTTCTCTTCTTCCTTTTCTCCTCCCCGATCGCGATGGGCCTTCTTGCCGGGTGATCTTTGCCGCATCTTCTCCACTCGTCGCTGCCACTTAACACCCCAAGCAGCATCGCCAGCCGCAAGCAACGCCGACCCCTTCGATCGGCGGTTGGTCGTGGCACCGTGGCAAGCCACGTGAGCACCATAGTCATCGTCTTCTTCCCTACGCTGTCGCAGTTCGCCGCCAAGTGGTAGGTCTTCTACTGGCCTCTCCACCGGACCCACTACGCACGCCACCGAGCCAAAGCCCTATCGCCCGGACTCCGACACTTGCCTTCGGATCGCATGTTGTGTCGTGCCAGTGGTTTGCCTCGATTCCGATTTTGGAGCATTTCCTCACCATATCAAGACCTCGAGCATCCTTATACTGAGTTCTAGAGATTGATCTCCATTTCTTCTACTCCACTGCTGCGTTTCCCCCATTCCTGCGAGCACTACTGCCCCTGCGCATCGTGCGCTCGCCGTCAACAGCCGCACGCACAACCCTTTTCTTCCCAATCATTGACCACTACAATCCCTCTGTGCTGACGGTCACCTACTCTCCCTCGAGCTCTGGTTGTCAGTGTTGGTGCAATCGGCCCAGGTCACCATTGACCAGGACTCGAGCTTGATTCGAGAGATATTTTGATGTTAGACAAAAACATATGACAATGTAATTGTCATGGGAAAGACCAAGTCATGGGTGCTTGGCATGGAAAGTCCAAGTGGGACACTTGGAATTTAGGAAAGTCCAAGCATGGGTCATGGCAGTGGAATGTCCAAAATGGGTTGGCAAGGAAACTCCAAGCATGGGTCTTGGCATGGAAAGTCCAACATGGGTTGGCAAGGAAAGTCCAAGCTTGAGTCTTGGCATTTGAGAAGTCCAAGGGGTTTGATATTGGAGGTGTAAAGTCCAAGCGGGAGTCTTGGCAGCATAAGTCCAATGGTTGGCGGCGTAAAGTCCAAGCGGAGTCTTGGCGGCGTAAGTCCAATGTGCCTTGGCAGTGTAGAAACCATTAGCACGACATAGCCGATGGAAGAACTTGAAGGCTAGCGCAATGGATTAACAAGTCATGGATGACTTGGAGGGATCCGAGAGGCGTGAGCCTGATGGAGGTGGCTAGAAGGCTTAGGTCTAGGATAAGGGTGGTCTAGCAAGTATGGGGGTACCATACTTGGGTTAAAACCTCATGTTTGAGGTGTGCCAGTCGACTGGTGCCATGTGGAAGTTGACAACTAGGATTTGACTGTGAGAATTGCCCTAGCAGTCGACTGCCATAGGTGGGAAGTCGACTGATTGGACGAGCAATCGGCTGGCACACCTCAAACATGAATAGCTCGGGGCTCTTCTACAGACTAACCGCCGGAAGCTAAAGAAGCTAGAGGGAAGATCGAATCCCAAGACAAGCTTGGATGGGACATCAACACTCCACCACCATACGACCGAGAAGATTTTCCGGCATGGAGAACAAGAATGGAGACATTCTTGATGATGGATATAGAGGATTGGTTCATTTTCGTAGAAGGCTTTGAACCCCCTCAGGATAAGAAGGGAAACGTCTTGAAGTTGAAAAAGTGGACACAAGAGAAACATCTCAAGTTCAAGACCGAGGTTAAGGTAACAAAGCTTTTAGAAGATTTGATACCTAATGACATTTTGTGTAGCTTAGGTGAATTTTAAGATGACAAGGAGCTATGGGACAAATTGGACAAGTTCCATGAGAAGCCTCACTTGACACAAGAAGAAGAAGAAGAATCTTCATTGGCTCAAGAAGTGGAAGAAGCTGAGGAAGAATCATCATCATCCTCACAAGCGAGTGAGGACTCGGAAGATGAGAAGGAATCAACTTCCGGATCGGTGGAAGAAGAGGAGACCTCTACCTCTAGGATTGAGGGGGAGGAGATTAGAGCATCTACACCGGAGTAATCTCAAGAAGAACCATCCACATCCGGTCGAGAAGAAGCTCAAAATTCCACCATTGACCTAGGTAACTCAAGCATTTCGATTCAAAATAAAATCCATATAATTTGCTTTGAGTGTAGGGAAACCGGGCACTATAAGAGCAAGTGCCCAAAGAGGATCAAGAAAAGTCCACCGGTGCCAAAGGTTAAGGATGCCGATGTCCAAGGTCAAAGGAGCAAAGAGAACATCATTTGCTTCAAGTACCATCAAAAGGGGCACTATAGGAGTCAATGCTCTAGGGGGAGCAAGAAGACTCAAGAGGGAGCATCACATGTGGGGGGAGTCTCTAAGACTAACCCTAAGGTATATTTTCATAATGCTCATTCTTTAAATTTTAGGAAAAAGCATTCTAGAAATAATTTAAACAATTTTGCTAATACTCATGAATCAAAGCAAGCTAGAAATAATAAGTATGTTTGTCTAGAAGCTAAACATGTTGGTTTTAAGTCTAAAGGAAAATCTAGAAATAATAACCCTAGACCCATTTCAAAGAAGGAGAAATTTAGGACTAATGTCCCAAGAAACGTCCTTCCTAGGGAAACAATTAAGAAAATCGAAAACCATTTAGGCATTAACCCTAATAAGGGTAGGTGTAGGCCTAAAGAAAATGGTAATGCCCAAAATCCTAATCAAAAATCAATTGAGCAATTAGAGTTAGAAAATCAAGCCTTGAGGTCAAGGCTTGAGAAATTGGAAAAGACCCTTGCAAATATGCAAAATCAATTTAAAGGGTCAAATTGTCAAACTCTAGGATCTAGGAGTCAACGTAAAGGGTGTAAGAGGCAAGAATCATCTAGGACACAATGTTTGGGTCACAAGCCTATGTCCAAGAAAATAATGCCTACTTACCGCAATGTTCCGTTTGATTACGGAACTAGACCTAGGTCTAAGAAAACCAATGTCTCTAGGGAAATTATCCCTAAGGCCAACCATGGTGTGTGCCTAGTGGCTAGGGTTTCTAAGAAACTTAAGGAAGCCACTAAGAAGGTTACTAGGGAGGCAATCCTAAGGTTAACCATGACAAGACCATAATGACCAAGGCTAATAAGCCTAGAAGGGTCATTAGAAAGGTATCTAGGGAGGTCATTCCTAAGGAATACCTAACTAATCCAATGAGCTCAAATAGATTTTGGGTTCCAAGGAGCGTGATTGACTCACGCTAAATGGGTTAAGATGTGCCAACTTTGATTGGATGGGTAGTTAACTCAACCATAGCAAAGTTGACATTTTAGGTTATTTTCAAGGTTTTGGATACCTTGGAAATAGGTTTGATCTTATATCCTAAAAGATTTTAGGATGTGCCAATACATTTTTGGAATCATGAAAAATCAATAAAATTGGCACAATCTAGATTTAGAGGTCATAGTATGCCATTTTGGGTTTTGGCACACTTTGGGAATTAGTGTATCAAGAGAATTGTCTTAAGGTTTAAAAGTTACATCAAGAGTGATACTCAAGTGCTACACACCTTGATGTCTTACACATACCATGCTTCATGTGTTTTACCATATGTTTACATGGAAGGAATGTTTATGGTGTATTGCATCTCACAAAACAGGTCATTCACCTTGATTGTGTATTTCAACACTTAGAAAGGGTGAGAGATGTTAGGATTTTGAAACCATTGGATGTTAATGTTTGTTAAAATAAAATAAAATACCAAAATACATTAACAAATACATGAATATAAGCATAACATTAATATATTCGACATACAAGAGTAAACATGATAAAATGAAACAAATTGAGTGAAGAAATCAAAATTCACTCAATTTCAGAACTGGAAATTAGAGATCGATCACGACATTTATCGTTGGTGATCATCTGTAGCATGATATCTGATGAGTCCAGCGATCAGTGTTGCTTTCACGACTCGACTGATGTGTACATTAGTCGACTGATAAGATACATCAATCGACTATTGGTAATGTTCATCGGGGCAAAAGAGTCATCAGTCGAGTGGCTCGCTCGTGATCAGTGATGATCACATCGATCGATCGATTCCCAATATCGATCCAAGCTGTACATCAGAGCTCGTCTGAGAATGCTCAACGATCAGTCTTTGGCCGAGCCGCGATCAGCTAGGTTCAATAAACCGTTCAATAACCCGTCATCAGTGATGTCACACATCAGTCGATTGTCGTTGCAATTTTAAAATGCCGAACCACTAGGATTCAGTGTCGTCATGCGCTTTTCCTTCTCGATTTTCATCTCCGATCGTCGCTCATCTTCTCCGACCAGCCCTTCCGGTCTGCGCCGGCAACCAAAATCCTAGGGTTGAAAGCCATTGCTCCCATTGATGTTTTTAATAGACCTAATAGCATCTCACAGCCTGGCGCCGGGCAATTTTCCCTGTGTTAGGGTTTCGCCAAGATCTCTCTTCCGGCGTTCTCTTCAGCAAACCAACTGTCCAGTTGCCTTGCACTTTCTCCTCAACTTCAAATGCCACCAAAGTATAATTTCTATACCCCTTAAACCCTACTTTTTTGTCTTTATAACTCATTTTGATCTAATCATTGTGTTTGTATCATCGCATTCCATTGCATTGCATTGCATTCATGTAGAAGACCACGTAGGAACGACCCAAATGAGGGTGGGCCACGATTGTACCAACTGATATTGGTTAGGTACATAGATAACCAATTATTTAGAGAGTTCTGTAGCGACATCATTGAGATCCTAATGCATTATCAGCTCATGAAGGTCGCATTGTCTACTCATGCGATAAATGATGATCTCCTTAAGGAGTTTTATCAAAATCTAAGAAAAGTATACGATGGTCCTACATACACTACTCGAGTCGCAAAACACGACCTAGAGTTCACTCCAGCAATCTTGCAGGAGTTCCTTGAGCATAGGCCATCGAATGACACTTTCATATTCTATCCTACCTTCGATGCCCCTCTTCTTCAGCCTTTTGATCATATTACTTTAGACTCCATGCATGAGCACATTTTTCGCCATCCTCGCCCACCAGCTCAGAACCTATTTCCTATCGCTGAGCTATCTACACCTGACAATGTGCTCTACAAAGTCATTGTTGGGGTTCTTTCTCCCTATTGTGACTCGGGGTCTGGCCAAGATTCGGCCTCCCCATCTTTTCCTTCTGTATGCCATGTGTCATAGATTAGATGTAAACATTGCATTGAACATGTTTCAATGCATTGTCCATTTTATATCCCCTGTGCAAGGGAAGTTTCATATGCCTTTTGGACATATCATCACTGCATGGGTAGAGTCCATAGGCATTAATATTTCCAGGGGATCTCTGAGGGCATTATCCAAGGTTTACGACTGTATATCAGTTCGTAACTTCACTTTGGCGGGGCTGCAGACCGGAGATGGATGGATGGAGCTGATACCTCGGCCTCAACGCAAGGCACATGGGTAGCCACCTCTAGTGCCAGGAGAGTCTATAGGACGATATGAGGAACCAAATGCTGCTGACGAGGATGACAAGATGTCAGCAGATGCATCAGCAGCAGGTCCTTCAGATCGGATTGCCCAGCTGGAGTCCAGCTTCTAGGATTACCAGCAAACGATGGACTCTCAACTGGTAGAGATTATATCAGGGCAATCCTCCATGGGTCAGCACCTCAGCCGGATTGAGGAGTGCTAGAGCCGCATGGAGCAGCGTCAGCTTGACATGTATGAGATGATGCGAGCCTGCACCCTGAGTCAGCAGCCACCTCTGCCTCCGCCTTCTGCACAAGATTAGCAATAGAGGATGTTTAGGAATTATGTTTCTAGTTGAGTGTTTTTCAAATTTCTATTTTGGATGTAAAAATTGAAGTTTTTGATTGAATGAAATGTTTTGTTTATAAAAATTATTTTTTTCTGACTATATGTTTGTATTAATGTGCTTGTTTATCCAAATTTGCCATGTCATGATATAAAATTCTATATTATCATATAACATATCATGATACTGTTTAGGATTATTGTAGATGTCATGTTCGTTGTTAGTGTTAATTTATATGTCATGAGATCATGATCATTGCCATGCTTTATTATTGTTATCATTTATGCCAAGATCATTCACGCATTTAATTTGATTAAAATTGAGTTAAGGACAATGGCATGACTTGGAGTCCATTTTATAAGGGAATCAAGTAGGGTTGCCTAGAAAATGCATGAGGCTATAATAATCTTAACTCCACATCTTACATCAAAATGACATGTATGTGTGTGTATACACCTTAGATAACATGTGAGATGTTAAGAAAATAAGTTAAGTTCAAGGTGCATAGGTAGTGCATTTAGATGAACTTAAACTTATTTCAATCATCACTAAGAATCATGAGGAAAGTTAATATACAAGTCATGTATATCTAGCTAATAGTCCATGATTCAAAATAGGTTTTCAAAAATATTTTAAAATCACTTTAGAAAACCTTGGTGAAGTCTATCTTTTGATAGCAATCACCATTGAAGAAGTTGATACAAAGTAGATAAAAAACTTTAAAGTTTTAATAGTTTTTGAACTTTATATCAATCTCCGATTTTAATGGTTTAAATATTTTTCACCGATTGTATGTGTTATAAGTATTGTACATATGAAATTTCGTGATTTTTCGAGCTATGTATAATTACTTATGGTTTTTCAAACTTGAATTTTGATAATTGAAAAAATGGGTTTTTCAGTTATTAGTCGACTGCCTCTACAGGGCAGTTGACTGATGGGCGAGAGTTGCTCCGGTGGCAACAACTCTGGCTGAAACCGCTCTGGCAGCAAAACTGCCCTGACAAAACTGCCCGGATGTCAAAACCACCCTAGCAAAACCGCCTTGGCGCCCTAGCACATGGCGGCACTGCCCTGGTGAAAATCGCTCTGGCGAAAAACCACCCTGGCGGAAAGCGCCTGGCGAAATCGCTCGTGGAAGTGGCCTAGCGAATCGCCTGGTGATGTCGATCACGCTCGGTGCGATCGGCCAATCGATGGGCACTTCACCGTTCGTTCTTGCAGGACTCGACGGATAGCCTAATTTCGGGATAAACAAGGTTGTTTAACCCGATTTCAGCTACGGTAAAGGTTCCTAACCACTTCTAACCCTAGGATATGCTTTGGAAAGCATTATAAAGGGTGAAAATCCATTGGATATGGATTAGGAGAGGTGTTAGGATGATGTATCAATTTTATGGTGTGGGAAAGTTCTATGTTGAACTTTGACCTTTAATTTTGATGGTTTAGAGTTTCTATTGGCTTAGGAACTTTCCAAGGATATTGTTGGTGCAATTGTCAAGGGGGAACAAGCCTTTAGGGGGAGGTATCCATCATGGGATGATGAATAGTATTTTTTTCCTCATAAGGAGGGAAAATGTGATTTTGAGATACCCAATTTGAAAATTGGGAGAGTAAATATGATTGCCTCTCTTGAGTGATATGAGACTTATCACTAGGAAGATGGTAAGTATCATAGGTATTTTTGGACCAAGGGGGAAATTGTAAGATCTCATTGGGACATGAGACATTGACCTCCTTGGAGAAGACCTTTTTGATGTTAGTCAAAAAGGGGGAGAATGTTTGGGGGAAAATGTTTGGGATTACCAATTTGGGATAATTGGTAAGGAGTTTTGAGTTAGTGCTCTAACACAATGGTTTATTTGGTTTTTGTCAAACATCAAAAAGGGGGAGATTGTTGGTGCAATCGACCTAGGTCACGATTGACCAGACCTCGAGCTTGATTCAAGAGATGTTTTGATATTAGACAAAAACATATGACAATGTAATTGTCATGGAAAAGCCCATGTCATGGGTACATGGCATAGAAAGTCCAAGTGGGACACTTCGTATTTGGGAAAGTCCAAGCATGGGTCTTGGCAGTGGAAAGTCCAACATGGGTTGACAAGGAAAGTCCAAGCATGGGTCTTGGCATGGAATGTCCAACATGGGTTGGCAAGGAAAGTCCAACCTTGAGTCTTGGCATTTGAGAAGTCCAAGGGGTTTGATATGGGTGGGGTAAAGTCCAAGTGGGAGTCTTGGAAGCATAAGTCCAATGGTTGGCGGCGTAAAGTCCAAGCAGGGTCTTGGCGGCATAAGTCCAATGTGCCTTGGCGGTGTAGACACCATTAGCATGACATAGCCGATGGAAGCACCTGAAGGCTAGGGCAATGGATGAACAAGTCATGAATGACTTGGGGGGATCCGAGAGGCGTGAGGCTGATGGAGGTGGCTAGAAGACTTAGGTCTAGGCTAAGGGTGGTCTAGTAAGTATGGGGGTACCATACTTGGGTTAAAACCTCATGTTTGAGGTGTACCAGTCGACTAGTGCCATGTGGAAGTCCACTGGTGTAAGTCAACTAGGGTTTGACTGAGGGAATTGCCCTAGCAGTCGACTGCCATAGGTGGGCAGTCGACTGATTGGATGAGCAGTCCACTGATCTTGTGATTAGTCGACTGATGCTCGGGTTTTAGGGCAAGGAATGGAGTCTTACTCGATCGCTGTAGTATGCTTGATCAGTGATGGCGATGTTGGATTTTTGGCGTGGATTACACGTTGTCTCACGCGACAACGGTGTGATCGAGTCATGATGGTCCCAATCAGTCGACTGATCATCTTTTTCCAGCTTAGGCAGAAGATATAAATGGGTTGAGGAGAAAAAGCTATCCGGTTCTTGAAAGCTTTTGGGGAGATTTGTTGCTGCAAATCAAGTCTCCAAGTGCAAGTCAAGCAACCAAGCATTCAAGCAATCAAAAGCAAGTGTTGTAAAGTTTTTCTTTACTTGTCTTTCGTATTTGCATTGTATATTGCTTTTATTTTGTTCTTGTTGTTGTAAGATTATTTGTACGAGGTTTCTCCACCTCCGACTTGTGTCGAGAAGGAGTTATTGTGATTAGTAGTGTGTGTTTGCATTGCTAAGGCTTTTAGAGCCTGACCCGTGGAGTAGGAACCGTTCGGTTCCGAACCACATTAAATACTTGTGTATTTGTGTTTGTCTATTTCGTATTGCTTCACTATTATTTCACTGTGCGCTAACGAAATTTGTAGACGAACACGAAATGAATTCCATCATGCAACGAGTCGACGCTATTCACCCCCTCTCTAGTGGCCTCAAATCTCCTACAGTCAGCACCGGAGTAGTTTGTTGATTGGGTGATCTGTTTTATCGGTAGTTGGTGAGATCTCCATGATGGTCAATTCTGGTTGTTTTCATCTTGGATCGTATGTAAGTTTGGGGGCTATGATTTCAGGCGGATTACAAGGTTGCTAATACTTTGTATGCCTTGTTATTAGGGAGTTGCAAATGGGTTAATGTTGATTGGATGGTGTCGCCAAAGTGTGTTTCATCGCATTGATAAGCAATATGAGGTAAGCCTTGATCTGAAAATGGTATCAATAGATATGCTGCTAGTTTATATATATAATGGATGTGATATGTAGATCATAGGTAAGCATAGAGATTCTATGATTTCAGGTGATGAGGTTATTGGAATTGGGATCGATTGCCTATTATTCAGCTGAGATTTGATATCCTAAATTTGGAGCAAGATGTTGTGCGATTGAAGATAAGCAAGGTGAGTTGATCTGGATAATTTTATTAGTTGGGTATCATGATGAAAGCGCAAGTAGTTATGTAGCATGTTATTGATTTCAAATGTTGTGGCATAATTGAAAATCATGAAGGAGTCAGATCAACTCAGTGGATAATATATGGATGGAGGTAGATTAACAGAGGTATTAAGAATCAATCATGATGTAATTTGGTCATTGGAGGTATGAATAGAATTTAGTTCTATTGTATGTTATGTGTAGGACATTGATTCAAGGCAGATTCACGGATGAGCAAGCTAATGATACGAGCTTCTCAACAGGTGGGTAATTTCCTACCTTGGTCAGGTAGATGTAATTGCATTCAGATTTAGTTGTAGATATGAGCTTCTCAACAGGTGGGTAATTTCCTACCCTGGTCTCTTATTTATCTTATGTTTTATACTTGTCATTGGCTATATTTACTCAAAGGTTGATATCACATTTCCTTTATTATGATTTAGAGATATAGATGTGATGTAAATAGGCCTGGATGTTTAGTAGGGTGTAGATGTTAGAGTACGGGTGATGACCCAATTTATAAATTGGCAAAAAGTTCATCTGTGGGTAGGTAATGCCCTAAATATAGGATTTATTCCAATACCCGTGTGTTGCATACTTATTACCAACCATGTATTGTGTAATGGTTAAGTGAAGGGTGATTAGTGTGTCGCTATGGACCGGTGGTCCCAGCTTGATATGATTGGTCGAGTATGACTATCTATAGGAGAGAGAGTCCATTGATCAGTTGAGTACGACTCTCTACAGAATAGAGAGTGTATTGATCGGATGGGTACGACTCTCTGTTGAACAGAGAGTCTGTGGTAGATGTCTGTACGTGTGACAGTACATTCATGTCATTTACATGCATTTTGATGACATAGTCTCCCTTGGGGTGAGAGAGTCGTCAGTCATCTTGCCTCCCAGGTTACTCCTCAAGGAGTAACTGGTGTGAGGGCAAAGCATTTATTGTGTTGCACTCTACCACTATAGACGGTGGTAGTTTGAGTTGCGTGAAGTTGTCCTAGGTGCATTTCACTCGACCACTCTTTGGTAGTGTCAGTCGGAGTGGTCAGCAGCATGGGCCTGCATTGTGTAGCGAGCTCTTTACGCTCATATGCTACTTGATCATACTACCCACTCAACCACTCTAGAGCGGTGGTTGGTGTTGAGTTGGGACAGTTGTCATGTGATGCCACCTAGACCACACTGGGGTCGTGGTAGCGAGTAGGGGTGCGCAGGCATGACCATGCATGCTGCATTGCCATATCTTATAGAAATTTGCATATTACCATATATATACATATATGCATGTATATATATATTTGGATGGTTGTGATTAATATATATATAGATGCAGTCTATATATATATGCTTATTGTGATGTTGCATTTGATTGTACTATGTTTGCTGCATTTGGTTGGACATCATATTCATGCATGCTTCTTGCATCTGTTATACGGTTGTGTCGGATACTAGTATATTTGTTGGACAGACCATTAGATACCTTGACCTGTACCATGAGTATATTATGAGTTAGTATTACTCTTCCTGTTATATATATATGTTGGATATATGCTAAGGTTGGATTAGAGTAGCGTAGCAGACTTTTAGGTTTGTCTGCATTTTACGTTGTTCATTTGGTTAGAAGGTATATGCTTGTATTTATATACTATGCTGATATACTTGTTGTACCTCTAAATTATGTTGTTGAATTACATGTGATATTTGATATATATACATGTTTTTCCTATTATCTGCTAAGTTTTACTCACCACCACTGACCCTAGGTTTTTCTGTAGCCGACTTCGTGATCTACTTACAGCACCGCTGGCTGGCTCATCTCATCTAAACTCCGAGAGTCCGAGTTTTTTTGGGTTTTCCGTATGTCTTGTTATGTATTTTGAGTTTTCATGGTGTTATATGTTATATGATGTACACACATGTTGGTGCGGGTTTTGACAAGGTTTTCTTTATGTTCTTGTGTTAGACATACCGGTATACATGGTGTGTGGTTGTATTGTATATGTGTGGTTATGGCTATGTCGTTGTAGTAGTTTCCGCTGTGGTTTGTTTTCATATATATATATATATATATATATATATATATATATATATATATATATATATATATATATGTTGTTGTTTTAGGGGCCTACGAGCCTTGTATTAACCCAAAATATTGTCACGTACAGGGGAGATACCGTCCGTTTGATTTTTGACATGGCATACTCTCGGGGCGTGACAACCGAGGCCGAGTATGTAGGCATGGGTGGTTGTGTAGCTCAATTACTTTGGATGGGAAACACTCTAGAGGATTATGAGCTACAATACTCCAACATAAAAGTCTATTGTGATAATGTGAGTACCATAAATTTGACAAAAAATATGGTACATCACTCTAGGATAAAGCACATTGAAGTGAAGCATCACTTCATTAGAGATCATGTGGCAAAGGGGGACATTGAACTCAACTACATAGAATCCTAGTCCAACCTAGGTGACGTTTTCACTAAGGCTCTCCCAGAAGCAGATTTTTTATCACTTAGGAGAGAACTTGGAATGTGCTTAGTAGAATAGAGTTTTAGTTTTGCATGATCCTATAAAAACCCTAGGATTATACCTCTATAGCATCTCACAAAACACCAAAGAAAGCATGATTTTTGTATTGAGCCACTTAGACATCATGTGAGATGTTAGGAAGATGCACTTGGTTCATCATGTTTGTTATGATGCTTTATTATGAACCATGGTGTCATCTAGAGACACTGATCCTTAATTGGACCAATCATTGGGAAGGCTGGTGTACAATTGATGTGCATATAGCTCTAAGAACATGATTGAAAATGCCAAATAAAATATATTTTAAACTATGTTTATCATATTTTGAAAAATAGTTTTCACTTGAGAGGTAAAAGTGATACAAAGTTTGCAAAAATGTTAAAGCTTTAGCTAGCTTTCAAACTTGTATCAATTTTGGAATCTGGAAAAGATATATTTTTCAAATTAGTTTTCCTTGATAAATAATGACTTCATAAATGTGTCCACAAAATTTTGTGATTTTTCGATGTTTCTTGAAATTTTGGCACATTTTTGAAGTTTGGCTAAAATCCTGAAATTGGCATTTCAGGCTTGTCAGTCGACTGATTAAGTATTCAATCCACTGACACGCTGATTTTTTTGCAAATCAGCCTTATTTCTTTGTCTTATGATTCAATCTTAAATGTCTTAACCCTATGGTATGATAATCCCAACAAATAAGGGGGTGTAGGACTGTTTGATGCATTATTTTAGGAGGAGTTTCATTATGCAATCTTTTCATCCCCAAAAATCTATATTGTTGGTGCCAAGTTTGGACATATTTTCACATTATGCTTTGCTCAACATGTTGTTTACACATCATGAACCATGTCTTGGATTAAGGGGGAGCCCCATATTTATCTTACATCTTAATTCAAGGCTTAATCAATTATATTCATTCTTGAATTTATTTTTCATAAGTCCTTCACTTTTTGATGTGTGTCAAAGGAGGAGAAGGAGAATTTAAGTTAGAATTCATATTTATATTGATATGATGTTTATTTCTGATTATTTCTGAGTACATTTCATGACCTAACTTAAATGATTGCCAAATATCAAAAAGGAGAAGATTGTTGGTGCAACAAATGCCCCAAGCATTTATGTGTTCTGATGTTTGGATAATCATTTATAGTTAGGCAATATGTATGATCTAACCACAAATGTGCTATGTGACATGAAAAACCAAGTGTGAAGACTTGGTAGAAGAAATTCCAAGTATGATCTTGGCAAGGGAAGTCCAAGGGAAGGTCTTGGAAATGTAAGTCCAAGCATGTAGTCTTGGTGGTGTAAAGTTCAAGCGGACCCTTGGCAAAGGAAGTCCAAAGACAAAGTCTTGGCAGCATAAGTCTAAGCATGTAGTCTTGGCGGCATAAAGTCCAAGCGGACTTTGGCAAAAAGAGAAACCCAAGACATGATGAATCCGAGGGAAGGTCTTGGAAGCAAGCCCAAGACATGAAGGAGTTGCAGACTCGGGGAGATCCTGGAGGCGCAAGGCTGAAGGAAGAGCTAGATGGTTAAGTCTAGGTCTAGGGAGTTGATTTCAAGTATGATTTGATCATACTTGAAGTGTATCAATCAATTGGTGCTTTGTCTCAGTCGACTGATCAGTCAGTCCACTGAAGAAGGCTGAGGTATGTGGTCCAATAGTCGACTACTAGGGTTTGGCAGTTGATTGGTCCACCATTAGTCGACTTCTATAGCCTAGAAGTCGATTGTTATAAGTGGACACGGGCACAGAAAGGTTTTGAGTCAATTGATTGCACAAAGCAGTCGATTGATGATTCAATCAGTCGACTGGTCATAGTTTCGTTGGGCAGTGACGAATCGATATCACGCTTCATCAGAAGCTTTTGGATTTGGTCAACAGTGATATTAGTCAACTGAAGATCTCCATCAGTCGACTGTTGCAGCCCCAACGGGAAAATCAGCCTTTTTTATAAAAAGAAGCCTTGGGTGCTTGAGAGGGCTAGTGTTCTCATTCCTAACTATACTCTCAAGCTCTCCAAGACTTCTTAAGCTTTCTATTGTGTTTTAACCTCCTCTTCCCTAATCTTCATCTCCATCATTTGTAAGAAGCGGAGTGCTTTGTAAAAGAAGGTTTTAGTGAAAGATTTGCTTGGATTGATCCACCTTACGGATCATCATGCAGTAGGAGCATAATCTCCGAACCATGTCAAACAATCTTGTTAGCACTTGTTTCATTTTGTCTCTTGTTTTCATTTCATATTTGTTTTGCTTCTGCTAATATTGTAGAAATGAAAAGAGGTTATTCACCCTCCTCTAGCCTTCCAAGGATCCCCAACAGCAATGTCCACTCATGTTAAATGTTTAAAAGCCTAAAAGTGATCTTACCCTCTTCACTATCTCTCCCGGTCAAGATATCTGCCTCCAATGAACTTAAATATTCTAAAATTATCCTCGGGTAGGTTGGGCATCTCACCCCATAATCTCTCCACAACCCATTTTTGCAATAAGATCTTGTACATCCCCAAGCAAACCTAGGGTTTCTAAAAGTGCTTCATCCAAATACCCAGTAGCTGTGATTTTATGATTGGAAAGCACGTTAAATCTATCCCTATGCTCATTGTTACGAAATATGATGCTTGGGAGAGCATTACCTTCCTCTAGATCTTGTGGGGAAGGTGATTTCGTATGGCTAGGACAAGAGGGATTGAAGCACACTACGGATTTGGTGCAAACCACATGGTGCTTTGCCTTTTAAATCCATGCGACATGGTCGTGTGAGATCCACATGGTTGGCCATGTGCGTCGATGGGAGAAAGGCTGAAATTTGGCACGACGGTGTAAAATTCACACGGTCAACCATGTGAGCCCCTTATTTTCTCGCTGAGTGCAACACAATCCGAATCTTTCACAAGCCTCATCATGTGCACTTCTAATCACTGGACACAGCCGTGTGGAATCCACACGGCTGCCCATGCTTCAAGTTGACGGTTCAAAAAGGAATCTCGTTTCTACATAGCAAGTTCTCTCTGACCCTAAAATATTTGCGAAGACGTTAATGTTCATAAAGTAAAGTCTAAATTATACACATGAATGCAATAAAAGTAAAAACATATAAAATTAAACTTGGGTTGCCTCCCAAGAAGCACTTTGTTTAAGGACTTTTAGCACGACCATACTCCGTCGCTCTAGCTCGGCTCCGGAGGCTCCATGAACCTCCATTCATCTGTGTCAAAATCCAGATACTTCACTAGATACTTCTTTAGTCGTTGCCCATTCATTTTGATATCTTTTAATTCTTTACTCCATATATCCACTCTACCATATAGATATACATTTTTTATTTGATTTGTTTCTGACCACCTCGACTTCATCTTCACTAGGAAAAGTTTTAGTCAAAAATTATATAGAAGAACTAAGTCTCCTTTCTTAAATTCCCTTCTCAAGATATGTTGGTCATGTCATTTTCTCGATCACTCCTTATATGCCTTAGCATACTCATAAGCATCTCTTTGAATTTCGTCTAACTCACTTAACTACAGTTTACTTTTCTCTCCCGCTGCACATAAGTCCAAATTAAGCTTCTTGATGACCCAATAGGCCTTGTGTTCTAATTCAATGGGGAGGTGAAAAGGCTTCCCATAAACTAAGCGAAATAGGGTCATACCTATCAGGGTCTTGTAGGCTGTGCGCTAAGCCTAAAGAGCATCTTCCAATTTTTGTGACCAATCTCTCCTCGATGCCATAACCGACTTCTCTAGAATGCTTTTAATCTCCCGATTCAAAATTTCCACTTCTCTACTCGTTTGTGGGTGGTAAGCTATCGAGACTTTGTGGATCACCTTGTATTTGTGTAGCAATTTTTCAAATTTCTTTTCGATGAAGTGAGATCCCTCATCACTGATTATGACTCGGGGAACTCCGAATCTAGGGAATATATTTCTTTTGAACATTTTTATGATAGTCCTAGCGTCACAGTGGGGTGATGCTACAACCTCTATGTTGGTGCAATCGACCCAGGTCACGATTGACCAGGACTCAAGCTTGGCTTGAGAGATATTTTGATGTTCGACAAAAACATATGACAATATAATTGTCATGGGAAAGTCCAAGACTTAGTTACTTGGCATGGAAAGTCCAAGTGGGACACTTGACATTTGGTAAAGTCCAAGCATGGGTCTTGACATGGAAAGTCCAACATGGGTTGGCATGGGAAAGTCCAAGCTTGAGTCTTGGCATTTGAGAAGTCCAAGGGGAATATTGGCGGTGTAAAGTCCAAGCGAGAGTCTTGGCAGCATAAGTCCAATGGTTGGCGGCGTAAAGTCCAAGCGGAGTCTTGGCGGCGTAAGTCTAATGTGCCTTGGCTGTGTAGACACCATTAGTGTGACATAGCCGATGGAAGCACTTGAAGGCTAGTGCGATGGATGAACAAGTCAAGAATGACTTGGAGGGATCCGAGAGGTGTGAGGCTAATGGAGGTGGCTAGAAGGCTTATGTCTAGGCTAAGGGTGGTCTAGCAAGTATGGGGGAACCATACTTGGGCTAAAACCTCATGTTTGATGTGTGCCAGTCGACTGGTGTCATGTGGCAGTCGACTGGCCTGAGTCAACTAGGGTTTGACTGTGGGAATTTCCCTAGCAATCAACTGCCATAGGTGGTCAGTCGACTGATTGGTCGAGCAGTCGACTGATCTTGTGATCAGTCGACTGGTGCTCGAGAAATCGAGCACAGAATGGGGTATCACTCGACCGCTGCGGTCAGTAGTCGAGTGATGGCTTGATCAGTCGACTGATGGTCATAATCATTCGACTGATGAAGGATCCGTTGGACTTATCCAGCATGGATCTAGCCGTTGTCTCACAATAAAAGTGACATCAGTCGACTGATGGTCCCGACCAGTCGACTGATCGACTTTTTCCAGCACAGGTTGAAGCTATAAGAGGAGCTCGTGATGGAGGAAAAAGTATCAGTTTTCTTGGACGTTTTGAAGCAATTTGCTGCTGCAAATCAGGGCTTTAAAGTTCTAGTGCAAGGCAATCAACAAGCAAGCTTCCAAAGAGTTTTTGTAAAGTGTTCTTTACTTCTCTTGTTGTATTTCATATTGTATTTTCTTGTTGTATTTAGTCTATCATTGTAAACTATTGTAAGAGGTTTCTCCGCCTCCGACTTGTGTCGAGAAGGAGTATTTGTGATTAGTGATTGTATTGGCATCGCTAGAGCTCGTTAGAGCTCGATCCGTGGAGTAGGAACCGTTCGGTTCTGAACCATGTTAAACATCTTGTGTAATTGTGTTTCGTGTTATTGCTTTTATTATTATTATTTCGCTGCGCTAACACGATTTGTAGATGCAATCACGATCGAATTTCATCATCGGTACTAAAACGCGCTATTCACCCCCCCCCTCTAGCTTCTAATTGATCTCCTACAAGTGGTATAAGAGCGAGGCCGCTCTTCAAGTTTAACAAAAAAGGGAGCACGCTAGAGGGTGAAGATGGAGTTGGAAGAACAATTGGGATGGGATATCAACACCCCAATTCCCTATGCCTTCTATGGACGAGAAGACTTCAATTCTTGGAAGGCGAGAATTGAAAATTTTTTGATGATGAGAGACCTTGAGGAATGGTCAATGTTAATGGAGGGATTTAACTATCCAAAAGGACAAAAGGGAGGCTTCCTCAAGAAGAAGAGATGGACTGAATAGCAAGTTCAAGCCTTCGAGAAAAACATGAAGGTAGTAAAATTCATTTTTGATTTGATCCCTAACGATATTGTGTGTATGATAGGGGATTATATGGATGCTACGGAATTATGAAGCCAAGTGGCAAAGCTCCATGAAACTTCATTATCGGTCCAAAAACAAGAAGAAGAGGAGTGCTCACCCTCTCAAGTTCAAAAAGAAGCAGGTGCATCGTCATCCAAAGAGCTTGAGGATTCGAAAGTTGATAGGGAGTCAACCTCCGAATCGGTGGAAGAAGAGGAGACCTTCACCCCTAGGATTGAGGGGGAGGAGATTAGAGCATCCTCAACACCCGAGCAATAAGAAGAACCATCTACATCCGGTAGAGAGGAAGATCAAGCTCAAGAGAACCTCATCACCACCCTAGGTAACTTAAGCATGTCAATTAATAATAAAATGAATATTATATGCTTTGAGTGTAGGGAAGCCGGGCACTATAAGAGTAAGTGCCCAAAGAAGGTAAAGAAAGCTCCTCCGATACCAAAAGTCAAGGATGCCTGTTCCCCAAGCATCAAAAGCAAGGAGCACATTATTTGCTTCAAATGTCGACTACCGGGAAACTACTGGAGTCAATGCTCTATGGGGGAGAAGAAGGGGCAAGAAGGAGCTACACAAGTAGGAGGAGCTTCCAAAGCTAACCCTAAGATATATTTTAATAATGCACCTTCTAGATTTAAAAGTCAAAAGCATGCTAGGAATTTTAAATCTCTTAGAATTTATGAAAAGCATGCTAATAGGAACAAGTACTTTTGTTTAGGATCTAAGAATTTTCATTTTAAAAATAAGGAGAAATTTGGGACTAATGTCCCTAAAAACAATTTATCTAAGGACAAACCTAGGTCAAATACCTCAAGACTAACTCTACCTAGGGAGGCAATTAGAAAGGTCCAAGAGCATCTAGGTCTCAACCCTAAATGGACTAGGCATATGCCTAGGAAGTCCCATGCCCAAGGATTAAATCAAAATTCTAAAATTGGGCAATTAGAATTAGAAAACCAAGCTTTGAGGTCAAGGCTTGAAAAATTAGAAAAGACTCTCAAGAAGATGCAAACTCAATTTCAAGTGTCTAATGGTCAAAGTCAAGGGTCAAAATCTCAAAGTCAACACCTATGACCTAAAAGACAAAAGTCAACCAAGGGCAAGCAAGGGTTGGGGCACAAACCTAAGCCTAAGGTGGCTTATTATAGTGTTTCATTTGATTATGGAACACAAACTAGGTCTAGGAAGACCAAGGTTACTAGGGAAGTTATCCCTAAGAGTAACCAAGGTTTGTGTCTAGTGGCTAGGGTTTCTAGCAAACCTAGGGTGGCCACTAAGAAAGTTGCAAGGGGAGTTACCTCTAGAGTCAACCTAGGTAAGACCACAATGACCAAGGCTAACAAGCCTAGGAGGGTCATTAGGAAAGTATCTAGGGAGGATATCCCTAAGGAATACATAGTTAACCCTAGGAGCTCAAATAGGTTTTGAGTTCCTAAGAGCGTGATTGATTCACGCTAGATGGGTTTAGAGTGTGCCAACCTTGATTGGGTGGGTAGTTAACTCAAACATGATAAAGGTGTCACTTTAGGTTATTTTCAAGGTTATGGTTACCTTGGAAATACATTTGAGCTTTAATCCTAAAAGATTTTAGGATGTGTCAATATTATTTGAGAAGTTTGATAAAATGATCAAATTGGCACATTTTAGGTTTAGAGGTCATAGTGTGTCATTTTGGGTTTTTGGCACACTTGGGAGATTAATAAGAATATGGCAAAAATATACCTAATTATCTCAAAAGGCAATTAATATTAAAATTTATGTATTATTATACCTATACTTTTTATTTGTCATGCCTTGATTTGCCATATACCATGACATGACATCATATTTATTTTCATCATTTATATGTCATGATCATGTTTAGATTTTGGATAAATGTCATATATTTTTAGATTATATCTTATGCCATGACATCATGATTATGAGCATGTGTTTATTTATATCATCATTAATGCCATAATCATTCATGCATTTAAGATAATTTGATTGAAATTGATTTAAGGACAATGACATGACTTGGAGTCCCATTTATAAGGGAATCAAGTAGAGTTGTCTTACAAAAATACATGAAACCGTAGATTAGGGAGAACAAAACCCACATCTCACATCTAAATTGACATGTATGTGTATTTATACATCCTAAATACATGTAAGATGCTAGGATAAGAGTTATGTTCAAGGTGCATAGTTTTTGCATCTAGATGAACTAAAACTCATCTCAATTCAAAGGTGGATCATTGGGAAAGCTTGTGTACAAGTCATGTACATTGAGCCCAAGGAATATGATCCAAAATAAAGTTTTGAAAATATTTTAAAATCATTTTGAAAAACCTTAGTGAAGTCTATCTTTTG
Source organism: Wurfbainia villosa (assembly GCA_025175895.1). Taxonomy (NCBI): domain Eukaryota; kingdom Viridiplantae; phylum Streptophyta; class Magnoliopsida; order Zingiberales; family Zingiberaceae; genus Wurfbainia; species Wurfbainia villosa. The sequence continues at coordinate 114,506,690 of CM045990.1, read as the reverse complement.
ATAGCAATCATCATTGATGAGATTGATACAAAGTGAGCCAAAACTTAGAAGTTTTCTTCACTTTTGAATTTTGTATAAATTTCAGTATTTTATGGGTAAAATAATTTTCAAATATTTTTCACCCATTGTATTGGTCATAGGTATTATACGTATCAAATTTCATGATTTTTCAAATTACGTATAATTATTTATGAATTTCCAAAATTCATTTCTGATAACTAAAAATCGGATTTTTCAGTTATTAGTCGACTGCACTGAGATGCAGTCGACTGATGTGAGTGTTAGTCGACTGGTAACTGACGGAGTCGACTATCAATGCTGATTTCGGGAAAACTAGGTTTGTTTAGCCCGTGTTCAGCTGCGGTTATGGTCCCTAACCACTTATAACCCTAGGATATGCTTTGGGAAGCATTATAAAGGGTGAAAATCCATTGGATATGGATTAGGAGAGGTGTTAGGATAATATATCAAATTTAAGGGGGGGGGGAATTCATGTTTGAACTTTAAACCTTAATTTTGATGGTTTAGAGTTCCTATTGGCTTAGGGACTTCCCAAGGACATTATTGGTGCAATGGTCAAGGGGGAGCAAGCATTTAGGAGGAGGTATCCCTCTTGGGATGATGGATGTGTTTTCTTCTTGAAGGGGAGAAATTATGGGGAGAAGGACATCAATTGGGAAAATTGATGGGATTTTGAGAGACCCAATTTGGAAATTGGGAGAGTGGATAGGATTGCCTCTCTTGAGTGATATGAGACTTATCACTAGGAAGATGGTAGACATCCAAGCTATCTTTGGACCAAGGGGGAGATTATAAGATCTCATTGGGACATGAGACATTGACCTCCTTGGAGAGAAAACCTTTTTGATGTTAGTCAAAAAGGGGGAGAATGTTTGGAGGAGAATATTTTGGAGAATGTTTGGGATAATTGGTAAGGAGTTTTTGAGTTAGATGGTCTAACTCAAATGGTTTGTTTAGTTTTTGTCAAACATTAAAAACAGAGAGATTGTTGGTGCAATCGGCCCAGGTCACGATTGACCAGGACTCGAGCTTGGCTCGAGAGATGTTTTGATGTTCGACAAAAACATATGACAATGTAATTGTCATGGGAAAGTCCATGTCTTAGGTACTTGGCATGGAAAGTCCAAGTGGGACACTTGACATTTGGGAAATTCCAAGCATGGATCTTGGCAAAGTAAAGTCCAAGCATGGGTCTTGGCATGGAAAGTCCAACATGGGTTGGCAAGGTAAAGTCCAAGCTTGAGTCTTGTCATTTGAGAAGTCCAAGGGGAATATTGGTTGCGTAAAGTCCAAGCGGGAGTCTTGGCAGCATAAGTCCAATGGTTGGCGGCGTAAAGGCCAAGCGGAGTCTTGGCGGCGTAAGTCCAATGTGCCTTGGCGGTCTAGACACCATTAGCGTGACATAGCCGATGGAAGCACCTGAAGGCTAGCGCGATGGATGAACAAGTCATGGACGACTTGGAGGGATCCGAGAGGCGTGAGGCTGATGGAGGTGGCTAGAAGGCTTAGGTCTAGGCTAAGGGTGGTCTAGCAACTATGGGGAAACCATACTTGGGCTAAAACCTCATTTTTGAGGTGTGCCAATCGGCCCAGTGTCATGTGACGGTCGGGCTGAGTCAACTAGGTTTATTGCGAGAATTGCCCTAGCGATCTCTTCGCCATAGGTGGTCGGGCCGGATTGGTTGAGGATCGGGATGATCTTGTGATCAGTTGACTAGTGCTCGAGAAATCGAGCACAGAATGGAGTCTCACTCAACCGCTACGGTCAGCAGTCGAGTGATGGCTTGATCAGTCGACTGATGGTCATAATCAGTCGACTGATAATGGATCCATTGGACTTATCCAGCATGGATCTAGCCATTGTCTCACGACAACAGTGACATCAGTCAACTGATGGTCCCGACCAGTCAACTGATCGACTTTTTCCAGCACAGGTTGAAGCTATAAGAGGAGCTCGTGATAGAGTAAAAAGTATCGGTTTTCTTGGACGTTTTGAAGCGATTTGTTGTTGCAAATCAGGGCTTTCAAGTGCTAGTCCAAGGCAATCAACAAGCAAGCTTCCAAAGAGTTTTTGTAAAGTGTTCTTTACTTCTCTTGTTGTATTTCATATTGTATTTTCTTGTTGTATTTAGTTTATCGTTGTAAACTATTGTAAGAGGTTTCTCCGCCTCTGACTTGTGTCGAGAAGGAGTATTTGTGATTAGTGATTGCATTGGCATCACTAGAGCACGTTAGAGCTCGATCCGTGGAGTAGGAACCGTTCGATTCCGAACCACGTTAAACATCTTGTGTTTGTGATTGTGTTTCATGTTATTGCTTTTATTATTATTATTCTTCTGCGCTAACACGATTTGTAGACACGATCACGATCGAATTCCATCATCGGTACTAGCACGCACTATTCACCCCCCTCTAGCTTCCAATCGATCCCCTACACTCCACCCATTTGGAGACGTAATCCACAACTACCGGGATATATTTGTTTGTGTCAGAAGTAGTAAAGGAATCTATCCCCCATACATCAAAGAGTTCTACTTCTAATATAGTGCTTGCCGACATCTCATATCTCCTACTTATATTTCTAGTTTGCTATCACTGATCGCAGGAGACTACGTAGTTATACATGTCCTTAAATAGACTAGACCATTAGAACCTTGCCAGACGCACCTTTGCAGCTATTTTTGAGATTCCGACATGCCCCCCATACGCTGAGGAATGCCAGTGAAAAAGGATGCTACCCACTTCTTCTTATGGTACACATTTTCAATATATGCTATCCACACATTTTCTTAATAGGAAGGGATCATCCCATACATATTGCCTAACCTATGCAAAGAATCTTTTTCTTTGTTGGGTTGTCTACTCTGGCGGGATCACTCTCCTTACCAAAAAATTCACCAAATCTGCTTACCAGGGGGTGGCAACCTTAGTAACCGCCATGAGAGTATCATCCCGTAGGGTGTCATCTATTTGGGCACTGTCGCCCCCTTCTACGGAGGCGCTTATTATATTTAGTAACTTGGGATTTCTTAAGGGAGGCACTTATTGGTTTGTGTTTCCCCGATCAATTTACGGTGTGGATCATGTAGTATGTTACTGCCATTTTTTTCTCACTTCTATTAATGGCACACATTTAGCTGGTTTAGAAGCACCCAAGGATTACCACAGGGGGATCCCTTATCCCCTTAATTGTTTGGCAACTGTGTTTAAGTCTTTGGGAGAAAGTTTTAGTAGTGGACAACCAAACTAGGGTTCAGCTTCCACCCATAGTGCCCATCTTGGCCTAGTACATTTAGCATATGTGAATGATATACTTCTTCTCTGTTGGGGGGATGCAGATTCTGTTGGAGCACTGCCCACATGTTTGCAAGAGTTTGGTGTTGCAGTAGGTCTTTAGGTCAACAAACTGAAATCAAATATTTATTTGGCAGAGGTTGATGTCACCATGCACTGGAGGTTGCTATCCATCACAGGTTTTCAAGAGGGCATGATGCACGCGAGCACAACTCTCAAATCTTCGACGAAAATCATCAGGGACTCGTAGTGTACTCTCGCGCTCAACGCCTGCAAGTGCACCGGTGTTGTCAAGTAACAAAAGATTATCGATCCCACAGAGACTGAGATTTGATTATCGTCTATCCAGTGGATCGTGTTGTTCAGAATTAATATCCTAAGAGTATAGGTTGCATGGTTGACGCTAGTCCAAACTCTAGTACAATGTCACTTGGAGGAAGGGAAGGTTGGTTCGAAGTTCTCAAAAAAGGATTCTAGGACTTCGATTTCACTTGTGCATCGTGGTGCATGCTATCAATTAGGTGAGTTGAGATCTCCAATTATGATCTTAAGGGAGGATCAATGTGTAATTGCCCGATGAACTTTTGCTTCTACTGGGAGCTACCTATTCCTAACCAAGTTTACCTTTCGGACCATCAGAGCTCTGGGAGTTGATACCATTGGGAGCCCTCTGTCACTAAGGTCCCTCAACCTTTCTACAGTTAATCTCTCCTACTTTGGCCCTTCGGTTAAGATAGGTTATTGGGTACCAAGACATCCTAACAATCCCTATGTAGTGGTGGATCTTGTTTCATATCCTATCATATTATATTCTATCTTCTACGATTATGCAAGGTAGGATGACTGCAAGACTAATCCTTGATTCTCCTAGGTTTTTGATACGAAGGTTGTCACCCTTTGTATCGGCTACATAAAGTAGAATTAGAATCAAAACACAATCTTCATTTATCTCAACAACACAAAACTGCAAATAGAATCAAAGGAGATAAATGACTATTTGAACTAACATGTCCACAAACACAAGTTACTCCCTAATCCTAGAATCAAAGTATCTACTCCATAAACAAGTAAGAATAAACACAAGACAACTTAGAAAACATCATTACAATGAAAGTAGAATAAGGAGATAAAGAAGATACTCTCTGTCCTAACCAATATGCCGGTCTTAGTTGTTCTCCACAATGTCGGATCATCCGAATGGATCTCCTAATCACTTCCTTCTTCCCCGTTGTGAGTCTCCGGTTCTTTTTAGGGCACCGTTTGTCGATCTAGCCATCAGGGCCTCCTCCTAGGGTTTGGGTGTGCCTTCCTTTTTATAGACGTGCAGCCGACTCTTCATAAATCCCACGAAAACCCTAGTCGCATCAAAATAGCCCATCTCCACACGGTCGTGTGGGGAGCTGGGATTGCTAGCTTCGTGGTTTGGATACGGTCGTGTGGAATTCACACTGTCGGCCATGTCTGCCTCTGTTCCACCTGGTGAATGCCTTCCTTTTGCTTAAAAAAATGTGTCATTTCACATATAAAATGTCGTCATGCACACAAAAGCAACAAGAGTAGAACTCTGAACCAGAAAATAAGAAATTCATGCAAAACAAAGTAGAATATGCATGAAACAAGGATAAAATGTAACGAGATGTATGCAAAAACTATTCCTAAAACCCTATATGTTTTGCTCACATCAATCCACCCATACTTAGATCTTTGCTTGTCCTCAAGCAAACCTCAGTGCCATGAAATTTTAAAAATGTATTGTTCCATACTTAGCATGTTAACTAAATTTATCAAGTGCTATTTCCAATCAACGTAAAATAGATATGTTCTAAAAGTTCACCAAGTTAGCTTTTCATGCATGTGCTAAGCGAATTTTCCTAAGGGATACTTGTTCCACAATCAGTTAAGTCGTCATCCTATAACTTTCCTAAGGTCTCCGTCTTTTAAGTACTTACCTTCCCCAAGCGAGGGTCATCCCCTAGATCTAGCACAAAGTTTCAAAGGCGTGCTCGGTATCGAGAGAAATTGATAGGTGTTTCCTTAGTAACCTAACTCGGTCTTAAAGGGGCACCTGGCCATTTCCACCCACGATAACTGTTTTTAACTCTCTCTCTTCTTTTTTTTCTTTTCTGTCTTTTTGTTATATTTTTTTTTCTTTTCAAGGAACTTTGTTCCTTCCTAGTTCACTAGTATTTTGATTTTTCCAAATAGGCTTACACAATCCGAGCATCTCCAGTAACTAAAATGTTAAATCTAGAGTTACCTATGGATTCCAAAGTACAAAACTACTGGGATGAATCAAACTATGTATGTAATAGATTCTCCCTTCTGGAATTTTTGTCAAGTGTGAGTGAAAGGTAAAAGCTAACTAGTGCAAGTCTATAACATTCATTAAAGCAACTAAAATAAAATGCCAAAAGATAAATGAAGTTAAGCTATCTATTGAAGCAATTCGTGAAGAGATTCTAAAAACAAAATATTACAAAGGTAGCTTAAAGATGGAAAAAACTAAGTGCTGAAAGGAAACTAAACACTCTATGCGTGAACAAATGAATGTTAACTAAAACTAAACTATAAATGTCAAGAAAGAATACTACTGCTGGAAGAATGATATATCAAAATATGGGAGCCCCCTAGACTTAAGTGAAAAAGTACCTCTAATATGGCGGCCGAGGTGGGAAGTCTGGTAGTCTCGGCATGTCAGGCTCCTGGGAAAATCCGGTTCTCAGCTGCTGATGCCACATGTACATGTGGTCGATCTGGGAACTGGTGGATACTGCGGTTGCTCTATGCCTGCATGGTACGCATGTGCTACCGAACCTCCTGGCAGTAGCTTCTGATCATGGGGCACAACCATGTGGATTCCACATGGTCGCTCGTGCTTTTTACTGAGGGTTCAAAAAGGAATCACATTTCTACCTATCAAGTTCTTTTTGACCCTAAACTATTTGCAAAGATGTTAATGACCATAAATTAAAGTCTAAATTATACACATGAATGCAATAAAATTAAGAACAAATAACATTAAACTTGGGTTGCCTCCAAAGAAGCATTTTGTTTAAGGTCTTTTTGCTCGACCATACTCCATCGCTTCAGCTAAGTTCCGGTGGTTCTGTGCACCTCCATCATTTGTTTTAAAATCTGGACCCTCCCCAAGATACTTCTTTAGTCGCTACCCATTCACTTCGATATCACATGATTCTTTACTCCATATATCCACCGTACCATATGGATATACCTTTTTATTCAGAATGGTCCTGACCACCTCGACTTCAGCTTCCCTAGAAAAAGTTTTAGTCTGGAATTGTATAGAAGAACTAAGTCTCCTTTCTTAAATTCCCTTCTCAAGATATGTTGGTCATGCCATTTTTTCGTTCTCTCCTTATATGCCTTTGCGTTCTCATAAGCCTCTCTTCGAATTTTGTCTAACTAACTTAATTGCAGTTTCAGTTTCTCTCCTGCTTCCCATAAGTCCAAATTAAGCTTCTTGATGGCCCAATAGGCCTTGTGTTCTAATTCAACGGGGAGGTGACACGACTTCCTATAAACTAAGCGAAACGGTGTCATGCCTATCGGGGTCTTGTTTGCTGTACGGTAAGCCCAAAGGGCATCATCCAATTTTTGTGACCAATCTCCCCTCGATGCCATAACCATCTTCTCTATAATGCTTTTAATCTCCCGATTCAAAATTTCCACTTGTCCGCTCGTTTGTGGGTGGTACACTGTCGAGACTTTATGGATCACCCCATATTTGTGTAGAAATTTTTCAAATTGCTTTTCGATGAAGTTAGATCCCCCATCATTGATTATGGCTCGGGGAACTCCGAATATAGGGAATATATTTCTTTTGAACATTTTTATGACAGCCCTAGCATCGTAGTGGGGTAATGCTACAAGCTCCACCCATTTAGAGACATAATACATAGCTACCAGGATATATTTGTTTGTGCCAGAAGTAGGAAAGGATCCTATGAAATCTATCCCCCACACATCAAAGAGTTATACTTCTAAAATGGTGCTTGTCGGCATCTCGTGTCTCCTACTTATATTTCCAGTTTGTTGGCACCGAAGGAGACTGCGTAGTTACGCATGTCCTTAAACAGGCTAGGCAAGTAGAACCTTGCCTGAAGCACCTTCATAGTTGTTTTTGAGATTTCGACATTATTGGTGCAATCGACCCAAGTCACGATTAACCAGACTCGAGTTTGACTCGAGAAGTATTTTGATGTTCGACAAAATGTATGACAATGTGATTGTCATGGGAATGTCCAAGTCATGGGTACTTGGCATGGAGAAGTCTAAGTGGGACACTTGGCATGGAAAGTCTAAGCATGGGTCTTGGCAAGGGAAAGTCCAAGCTTGAGTCTTGGCAATTGGAAAGTCCAACATGGGTTGGCAAGGAAAGTCCAAGGGTTGTTTTTGGCGGCGTAAAATCCAATCAGGAGTCTTGGTAGCATAAGTCCAATTGTTTGGCGTCGTAAAGTCCAAGCGATAGTCTTGGCAGTGTAAGTCCAAATGTGCCTTGGTGGTATAGACTAGCTTAGCATGACAATAGCCGATGGAAGCACCTGAAGGCTAGCGTATGGACGAACAAGTCATGAATGACTTGGAGGGATCCAATAGGCGTGAGGCTGATGGAGGTGGCTAGAAGGTTTAGGTCTAGGCTAAGGGTGGTCTAGCAAATATGAGGGCATCATACTTGGGGTTAAACCACATGGTTGAAGTTATCAGTCGACTGGGGCTTTAGACCAGTCGATTGGTCAAGTGTTTTAACACTTGGCAGCTGAGCTAACTTGTGGCAGTCGACTACTGTGAGTCGACTAGAGTTCTCTTCTTGGAAAAAACTTAGTCGATTGATTGCCGGCGTTGGGCGATCAACTAATAACAAGCGATCATTGCCATGGATGGCGATCGGCTATCGCTATTCAGGTTATGGAGCAAAACACTCGGTGACGGCATCGATCGGCTACGACCTCAGTAGTCGATTAATGGGTAATGACAGTCGACTACCAATGTATATGTGGCTTGAATGCTGACGTAGATTTAGTCCATTGTGAGACAACAGTACTGTTGGCAGTCGACTGGGGCCTTATGGAAGTCGACTGCTAAGTGCGAATTCAGCCCGAATGCAGGTTATAAAAATAGCTCGTGGAGGAGGATTTGACAGCGATTTCTTGGGCGATTTTGAGGCGATTTGCTAGTGCAAATCAGGGTTTTCAAGATCGGTTCAAGCAATCAACAAGAAAGAATCCAAAGCAATAGTTGTAAAGTTTTCTTTACGTTGTTTTGTGTATTTCATTTATATTTTTTTGTATATCTCATGTATTACTTTTGTAATCATTGTAAGAGGTTTCTCTGCCTCCGATTTATTGTCGAGAAGGAGTATTTGATTTAGTGGTGGTATTTGCATTGCTAGGGCTTGTTCGAGCCCAACCCGTGGAGTAGGAACCCTAAGGTTCTGAACGACGTTATATCATGGTGTATTTGTGCTTGTGTATTTATATTTGTATTGTATTTTGTATTTCCGCTGCGTACTAATATAATTGTAGCAAGCACGTGAACGAATTCCATCTTCGTCAATGAACTTGCTATTCACCCCCCATCCAACGACGATCAAATTCCCAACAAGCATGCCCCCCATACACTGAGGAATGGCAGTGAAAAAGAATGCTACCCACTTCCTCTTCTGGTACACATCTTTGATATACGCTATCCACACATTTTTTAAATAGTAAGGGATCATCCCATATATATTGCCTAACCTCAGCAAAGAATCTTTTTCTTTGTTGGGTTGTGTACTCTGGCGGGATCACCCTCCTTGCCAAAAAATTCACCAAATCAGCATACCAGGGGATGGTAACCTTAGTAATCTCCATTAGAGTATCATCCCGTAGGGTGTCATCTATTCGGGCACTGTCGCCCCCTTCTACACCGCCTTTTATTGACATACGGGATAAGTGGTCTACAATGATATTTTTTTAGCCCTTTTTTATCCCTGATTTCTATATTGAATTCTTGTAATAGTAGGATCCAACGAATAAGGTGGGGTTTAGCCTCCTTCTTACTCAGCAAATAGCGAACTGCTGTATGGTCAGTGTAAACTCTCAACTTCGACCCTACAAGGTACGGTCTAAACTTGTCAAACGCAAACACGACCGCCAACAATTCTTTCTCAGTCATGGCATAGTTGATCTGTGCTCTATCCAATGTCTTACTGGCATCGTGAATAGCGTGCAACTTCTTATCCTTCCATTGCCCTAACACTGCTCCTACTGCATAATTACTAGCGTCGCACATAACCTCAAATGGTAGGCTCCAATCAGGGGGTTGTATTATCGGGGCAGTTACTAAGGCCTTTTTTATTTCTTCAAATTCTACTAAACATTGCCAGTCAAAAATTAAATTTGTGTCCTTAGCCAGTAGATTTGTCAGGGGTTTAGTTATCTGAGAAAAATTCTTTATGAACCTCCGATAAAAACCTGCATGCCCAAGGAAACTCTGGACTCCCTTTACTCCCTGGGTGGTGGAAACTTCTCAATTACTTAGACCTTCACCTTGTCTACTTCGATACCACTTCATGATATCTTATGTCCCAGAACTATCCCTTTAGTGACAATGAATTGACATTTTTCCCAATTCAAAACCAAGCTATTCTCCTCACACCTCTACAGGACCTTCGCCAAGTTTTTTAGACGTGCATCGAAACTTGTCTCGTAGACTGAAAAATTATCCATGAATGGAAGGTAGTCTTCTCCTGGTCATTAGGGTGAATATAGATTTGGAAAAAACTTAAGTACCCATCAAGGTAGTAAAAATGGGAGTGTTTACCAAGGCGCTCCAGCATCTGATCAATAAATGGAAGGGGAAAGTGATACTTCTTTGTTGTCTTGTTTAGTTTACGATGGTCTATATACATTCTCCTTCCTGTTACCGTTCGAATAGGGATCAACTCATTTTCTTCATTTTTGACTACCGTAGTTCCGCCCTTCTTTGGGACTATGTGCACCAGACTTACCCACTCACTATCTAAAATTAGATAGATTATTCCGGCATCCAATAGTTTAAGCACTTCTTTCTTCACAACCTCCTTCTGGTTCGGGTTAAGTCACCTCTGATGCTCCACGGTTGACTTATACCCATACTCGAGTACTATCCAGTGCATGTAGAGAGATGGGCTTATCCCCTTGATGTCATTAACGGTATATCCTAGCACCTTTTTGTATGTTCTGAGCACCTCCAGCAACTTCCTTGTCTCTGCTTCACTCAAACTGGCATTTGTAATCATGGGATAAGTTGAAGCTAATCCTAAAAATTCGTACCTGAGATTCGGGGGAAGTGGTTTCATCTCAGGCCTTGGCTGTTTTTCTATCTTCACCTGCTCCAGTTCTTCTTCTCCTTCGGATCCCGAGGATAGGGAAACTTCTTCCACTCGGTACTCTCTCTCTATGCCTTCACCCTGTGCTTGGCAAGGCACCTCAAGCTTGCCTAGCTCCTTTGCGAGGGAAGACTCTTGAAAATTTTGTTTGCTATCTGCCCACATTTGAAGGGTCCATACCACTGTTTCTATAACGCGATAGGTTTTTGTCCATGTTCCTTTTCATCAATACCCCTCCCGCGGTTGTGTCCAAGAGTTCCTTGGATGAGATGGAGATTCCAGAGTAAAAAATATGGATGAGTAACTAATCCTATAATCCATGATGTGGGCATCGAAGAATCAATTCTTATAGTCTTTTCCATGCTTCGGCTAGAGTCTCTTCGTGAGCTTGCTTAAACGAAAGGTTTCTATTCCTAAGGTAGGTTGTTTTGCTAGGTGGAAAAAATTTACCCAGAAAAGGACATTCCATTTGTTCCCACGTTGTTATACTCCCTTCCAGCAAAGTGTGTATCCACTACCTAGCCTCCCCTTTTAGGGAGAATGGGAACGTGATAAGCTTAATGGTGTCTACTGGGACCCCTTCATATTGCACTATGCCACAGTACGCCAGGAACTCTTCAAGGTGTTGATAAGGCTCCTCAATCTGAGTCCCTCCGAATTACTTCTTTTGAATTAGGGCGATTAATACAGGGTTTATCTCCCATCTTACAGTCTGGATTCGCAGAATAATTACGCTGGAGTTCCATGCTTTCCATCTAGGCACTATGTAATCTCTCAAGGGTCGAGCATGCTGTATTAGCATGACAACGCTTCTCCTTGAGAGGGGATTAGATAATCTAACTTAATGAATGAAATAAACCTAGGGGCTGAATCAAAGTAAGATCCAATGTGACTACTAAGATTAAACTAAACTGAATTTAAATAGCAACTATCTAAAACTGAATTAATTGTAATGAAATAAAACAAGAGAGAAAATCTGATCGAAGTTCGATCCAAGCTATCCACTTTCAATTCGATATCGAATCAATAGTCCCTGACAAAAATGCCAAAAACTTGATGTACGCGAGCATGACTCTCAAATCTCCAACGGGAATTGTCAGGGACTTGTAGTGTGTGCTCGCGCTGAACGCTTGTAAGTGCATGAGTGTCATCAAGTAATAAAAGATTATCGATCCTATAGAGACTGAGATTCGATTACCGTCTATTCAGTGGATGTTGTTGTTCAGAATTAATATCCTAAGAGTATAGGTTGTGAGGTTGATGCTAGTCCTAACTCTAGTATGGTGTCACTTGAAGGAAGGGAAGGTTGGTTTGAAGTTTTCAAAAAAGGATTCTAGGACTTCGATTTCACTTGTGTGTCGTGGAGCATGCAATCAATTAGGTGACTTGAGATCTCCAATTATGATCTTGAGGGATGTTGATGCAAAGAGCATCACTCGGTTTTGATGTATGAACCATAGTTAAAGTTAGGACTTACTTGTATTCGAATATCATTGTAAAGTGTGCAGACTTAACAAGAAGTCCTAGTAGGTCACGTTTGTTGGTGCAGGGGCAAAAGATAATCGAACCTAGGTTTTGATTATGGTAAAGACCCAAAGTTAAGGTCATATTGTTATCTCATAAGCTACTCTTAAGTGTGAATAAGTGTTTAAGCTAAGCTGAAGGTTAGTGACAACCAGAGAATCTCTAGTCGAGAAATCATGGTGGTCGGACGACACCGGGAGAACTTCGGATGGAGTCAAAGAACCCAGATGAAGACCGAAAGCAAAGGGACAAGTCATAAAGGATTAGAGTTAAGCACGAGTGCGAAGAGAGATGATAAGGTTGTGTTCTCTATACGGAGACGATCGTAGGCAGCAATCTGACTAAGACTTCTAGTGGAAGGTCTAGGTCGAGATCGGATGGTAAGGAACCATCATATTTACCATATTCTATGCTAACCTCTTATTGCAGGAGAGTGACCAAGCTGGCAGTTGACTACTGGCTATTGGTAGTTGACTAATGCCACCAATAGTCGAGTGATGAAGGGCATCAGTAGATTGATGGCGACGAATCAGCCAAATACACAAGGTCAAAAAGGACAACGATTGATGCCGCCACTTCATGATAAGATAAGGTGTCACCTCATGATAAGATCAACAAGTTGTGGATCTGGACTTATTCCAAGGCACAAGTCTTTAAAAGGAGGGGAGGACTCGAACCCTAAGATTATCAATCTTTCTCTCAAAGTTCTCCCACACTGCTAAAGCTCTAACACCGTAACGCCGATGCAACGCCAAGCTCACAACCTCTTCGTTGGCAGCAACAAGTTTGGTTTTATTCATTGTATTCATGGTTTTAATCGTAACGAGGTGAGGTAGGTTTGTTGCCTCATCCTCAAGCTTTCGATTTTTGTTATCGTTCTCTCCTACCTCCAACAAGGAGGAGACTCTATAGTAGATTGCCCCTTCGTACGCGGTCAAGGATCGTGGGGCCTTGGACAAGCAACCATTGGATTGTGAACCAAATAAAAATAAAGTGTCTTATTTATTTTTCCATTGCACAACTTTGTCTTAGTCTAATTGAATGAAAAGAAACGAAGTTTTATGCGCGCTATTCTCCCCCCCCCCTCTAGCGCTTTTTGATCCATCAATTGGTATCAGAGCGAGGCCGCTACAATTTGGTGCAACCACCAATCTAGAATTTTGTTTTAAGTTTCTTTTCGTTTTTGTTTTTCGATTCTTAAGTTTTAAGCTTTTCGTTAAGTTCCCTTTTCTCCCACACTGCTAATCCAAGATGAAAGTCTTGGCAACTTTTTGCTTGTCGTCTTTCTGTGTGCAAGGATTTCTTTTCTTAAATGGCCCACATCGAGGGGTACAACACCACCCGACCTCCGTTCTTTAATGGAGAAGATTTCTGATACTAGAAAGGTCGGATGCAGTGTTTTCTAAAAACACAAGTCAAGACTTGGATAGTCATCCAAACCGGCTTTGCTCTACCCACCAATTATCAAGGTGAGCCGCTAGAATTCGATAAGTGGACCAACGTAACTAAAAAACAAATCGAAGCTAACACAAAAATAACTCAAATGTTGCAATATGGCTTGCCTAAGGTGGAGCTCAATCGCATCAGCCCCTTTATCAACGCGAAGGATTTTTGGAACAACCTCATCGAGCTTCACAAAGGAACTGACAATGCTAAGGTATGTAAAAGGGACTTATTGTTAAATAAATTGTATAATTTAAAAACTATAGGTTCATGAGACCACCACCCAACTACATGCATGGATCCAGGACATCGTCAACGGTCTCCACTCAATCGGGCAAGCCGTCTACAATCGGGACCTAATAAGGTACACACTCAATGCCTTCCCTAAGACCACCTTGTGGGCATCCATGGTCGATGCCTACAAGGTTTCTAAGGATCTATCAAAAATTAGGTTAGATGAGTTTTTCTCTAAATTTGAACTTCACGAACAAACTAACATATTCCGGGCCGAGAGAGGTATTGGTTTGCTTACAGGTCAGAGAAGAAAGGAGAAGAGTAAGCCACCTCTCGAGAAAAAAGAAGGATCCGAACTCAAGGGTGAATCTGAGTCCGAATCAGAAGAAGAGGCCGAGATAGTAAACATGGTGCGCAAGATAATCCAAAAAGAAAGGGAGCTATCTAAGAACAAGAAGAAGGGTGTCAAATATGAAGCCAAAAAAAAAAGGATCAAAGAAGGCCTTTCAAGCAACTTGGGACGACGAAGAAGGAGGCATCAGCATAACATTCATGGCAAGACCGGTAGAGTCCGAGTCAGAGTCCGAAGCCGAATATGAATTCAACTTCGACTCTGACTCCGAGGATGACTTCGAGAAATGACTCAAAGCCGAGTCAAAAGAAAAAAATCAAGGTAAGTCATTCATTAATAGCCAACTTATATCATGCAATTAAGTTGTTAAATAGGAAATTAACTATGTCTGATCTAGTGCCGAGTCGTTGCTCGAGGAGGTTGAAATCCTCAAGCAAGAGGCTAATCTAACCTCTTCAACTAGTCAAGTTCAAGAGAGAAACTCAACTCAAGTTGAAAAGCTTGAGGAGGAGAATTCTCTCTTGAAAGGACGAGTTCAAGAGCTCTAGGCTATGTTGGAAAGATTCACGTTGGGATCTAAAATCTTAATCGACTTTCTTGGAAGCCAAAGAGTCGTGTACAACAAAGCCGGACTCGGGTTTAGTTCAAGGACTACGAATAGATCTTATATGTCTATCGTAAATCGTAGTCATCAATGAGTCCAAGCATGGGACCCAATGGTTTTATTAAACTCACATATAAGGACCAATAAGTATTGGATTCCCAGGATCAAGTCCACTTTATGGATAGACCATATTGGTTCAATGGTGTAGGGGGAGCTAACACTAAAATAGTATACCCGCTTCCTTAGCAAAATCATTGCATGATTAGTTATTTTGTTTTACCTTTTAGAACGGCAATATTTGACAAACAATTAGTCAACTTTGACAACATAATATCAGGACACGGCGAGATGATAGTACGTTAGGGAAACAACGTCTCATGTATTCGAGCTAGATAAGGTGTATCTAGCTTGATGCACTTAGCTGAGTTGAACTAGCTGTGTAGGGAATTCTTTATGCCAAATAGCATATGCGCAACGGAAAAATTAGGATCCCTTCCTAGTGATCCTTGCGAAAGAAAACCTCGTACAAAATAAATTTCTCTAAAACCAAACCTATCTTATAGGAGAGGATTACCTTTGTTGCGTGCCCTTGTTAATCCCGCTTTTCCTTTTGGTTTGTTGGATCTTTAACACGTTCAAATGTCCGTGCCTCTATATGTATCCACACGAGCAAGCTCTTGTCTCACAAAAGAAACTAGAAGAGCTCTCCTTTCCTTCTTGCTAGAGAAGTCCCTAAAGGAGAGGAAGCTAGGGAAAAAGAGAAAGGAAGAAGAAGACTATTCTTCTTGCTAGCCTACACTCACAAAACCACACAACAAAGCTTCCACCAAGCTCTCAAGCTTCACAAAACAACCAAAAATCTTACTTTGGCCGGCCACTCCATGGAGTCTTTTATAGGGTTGGAAAAACCCTTTCACCTCCTAACATTCAATGCAATCCATTGCATTGAGACACAATCAAACAAGGAGTTGGCTTCCTTGTTTGGCCGGCCACTTAAGGAGACAAAAACCACTTTGTCTCCTTCCACCTCATCTAGCTTAGGTGGCATGCTTATGTGGCATGCTTGTGTGGAATTCATGCATGTTGAATTAATCTTATTAATTCAATAAGCTTATGTTATCATATTGAATTAATCTCATTAAATCAATAAGGTAACATATTGAATTAATCTCATTAAATCAATAAGCTAAAATTCTCATTAAGCTTAAAGTCCAAAGACCATTTTGTACTTAAGCTTATTCCCAAATTATTCTAGTCAAACTAGAATGCACTAATTCTTCTAATCATCATGCTCTTTGTGTGTGACCCTATAGGCTCTCATAACGTTGGCAGTGGATCTAAACTCTTTTAGATACACAAGCAATGAGCGGCATCTAGCAATACATCATTGCTACCCAAGTTACGAAATAAGTCAAGATCCGACTAACCTTTCCGTGACTACTATAATGTATGACCGTGTCCTTCTATCCTTGATATTAGATTGACCAATGAGGCATAGACCGTGTCATCCTCGATCAATCTATGTGTTTCTTGATCCCTGAGTAAACTAACTCAAACAAATGAGCTCAATATCTCATATTGACTCATTTGAGCATGGCCATGCGTTTTAGTAGTTCTACTCAATCAAGGGGCCCACCGATATCACTCTCATCATATGAGAGGGATAGATCCCATCTACATCACTCACATCCCTCCGCATAATTTGTTATATACCCAGTAATCGCCTTTATGGTCCACCCTGTTACGGGTGACGTTTGACGATACCAAAGTACATAATTCCTTATGTAGGGAACCGTAGTAACTTCAAGTTCGAGGACTATTCATACCAATAGTCACATGAGAAAGTTTATGACACTCATATAACGATCCATGCAACTTTCTCATGGCGGGTCAGTTCAGTATATATTCTCTAATATATACCCATGTGTCAACTTGATATCATATATCCATGACTTGTGAGATCAAGTCATCAATCGACCTACATGCTAGTCTTTATGTATTAATATTGCCCTTGCATATTAATACTTGACTAGAACATTTAGGAAAGTGTTCTCTACAGCCTCTCATAATCAATTCTGCCAATTGATGTGCTGTAGATAAGAACCTACTTTTCTAGGGCATTATTATATTTAATTTAGCTGGCACAAGCAAGATGTAAATATAATAACCAATCCTTTGCCTTTATTGAATATGATACAAAATGTTCCCTTTTCAACCATCACATGATTGGCTCTAGGGCTATAACTAACAATCTCCCACTAGCACTAGTACCAATCACTATGATATCTAATACCTAGTGACCTAGTGTGACCATCATGCTTCCTCGTACAAAGCCTTGGTCAATGGATCTGCGATGTTAGCTTCACATCGGTACTCTGATATCCTCACATCTCCTCTATCGATGATCTCTCGAATGAGATGGAAGCGCCGCAGTATGTGTTTGGTCCGCTGATGTGATCGAGGTTCCTTAGCCTGTGCAATAGCCCCATTGTTGTCACAATAGAAGTCTATTGGATCTGTAATGCTAGGAACTACCCCAAGTTCATCGATGAACTCATGAGCCAAATGACCTCCTTTGTTGCATCGATGCAGAATATACTCGCTTTGTAGAATCAAGAATCGTGTCTGCTTTGAACTCTTCCACTCACCTCCACCATTCAGGCAAAACACGCACTCGATTGCGATCTATAGTCATCCTTGTCCGCTTTGGAAGCTTGCATCACCGTAACCCTTTACTGACTAGCTCTCATTGCCTCCAAATATCGTGAAATATTCTTTCATTCTTCGTAAGTATTTAAGAATATTTTTGACGCTATCCAGTTGACTTTCACCGATCCGATCGTATCTACTCGTCATGCTCAAAGCATACGAGACATCAGGACGAGTACAAAGCATGGCGTACATGATAGACCCTATGGCAGATGCATAAGGGATCTTATCCATGAGATCTCTCTCCTCCTTAGAAGAGGGACATTGAGTCTTCGAAAGACTCACACCATGTGATAAAGGTAGAAATCCTTTCTTGGAATTTTTCATAGCAAAACGATCTAGCACTTTATCAATGTATGTACTCTGACTTAGGCCAAGTAATCTTTTAGATCTATCTCTATAGATCTTGATGCCTAGAATATAGGCAGCTTCACCTAAGTCTTTCATCGAGAAACAATTCCCTAACCACATCTTCACAGACTGGAGTGAGGGAATATCATTTCCTATGAGAAGTATGTCATCTACATACAAGACAAGAAATACAACTGTGCTCCCACTATTTCTCTTGTAGACACAAGGTTCATCTTCATTCTTGATGAAACCAAACTCCTTGATTGCATCATCGAATCGAAGATTCCAGCTTCGAGAGGCTTGCTTTAGTCCATAAATGGACCTTTGCAGTTTGCATACCTTTCCAGGATGCTTTGGATCTTCAAAACCCTCAGGCTGTGTCATGTACACATCCTCGAGTAGCTTTCCATTCAGAAAAGCGGTTTTGACATCCATCTGCCAGATCTCATAATCGTGGTAGGCTGCAATATCAAGTATGATCCGAATGGATTTAAGCATCACAACTGGTGAAAAGGTTTCATCATAGTCAATACCATGAATTTGTTTGAATCCTTTAGCCACCAATCTACCTTTATAGGTATGCTTATTACCATCCATGTCAGTCTTTACTTTAAAGACCCACTTCCACCCAATGGGTTTTACCCCTTCAGGTGGATCAACCAAAGTCCATACTTGGTTAGTGTACATGGATTCCATTTCGGATCTCATGGCCTCTAGCCATTTCTCGGAATCTGGGCTCTTCATAGCTTCTTGATAGGATGTAGGCTCGTCAAGATCGACAAGCAATACGTCACCTGTCACCAAGAGAAAAGAATATCTCTCGTTAACGACGGATCCTATCAGATCTACGAAGAGGTTGGTCTACTTGAACAGGTGTTTGCTCCACAACTCTTTGGGCAACAATTTCCTCATCCACAACACTTTGTGGTTCCTGTTCATTTTCCATCGAAGCCTTAGTGTTATCGTCATCTTGAACTTCTTCAAGATGAATTTTACTCCCACTAATTTTTCTAGAAATAAATTCTCTTTCTAGAAAGACAGCATTTCTGGCAACAAACACCTTGCCAAGTGTGGGATTGTAAAAGTAATATCCCTTAGTTTCCTTGGGATATCCTACAAAATAACACTTATCTGATTTGGGTCCTAGTTTATCTGAGACTTGACGTCTAACATAAGCTTCACAACCCCAAATCTTTATAAAAGACATTTTGGGACTCTTCCTAGTCCATATCGTATATGGTGTCTTTTCTACGGCTTTTGATGGGACGCGATTAAGTGTGAAATTGACTGTTTCTAGAGCTAGTCCCCAAAAGGAAGTAGGTAGATCAGTCTGACTCATCATTGATCGTACCATATCTAATAGAGTACGATTTCTCCTTTCAGATACACCATTCCATTGTGGTGTTCCAGGTGGAGTGAGTTGGGATATTATCCCACACTCAGCCAGGTGATCACGAAACTCTTGACTAAGGTATTCACCACCTCGATCCGATCGAAGTAGCTTAATCACGCTTACCAAGTTGGTTTTGTACTTCATTCTTGAATTCTTTGAACTTTTCAAAGGATTCTCGACTTATGTCTCATCAAATATAAGTAGCCAAATCTACTCCATCATCGCTGAAAGTAATAAAGTACTTATAGCCTCCTCCGCTTCGACATTGAAAGGGCCACATACATCAAGATGTATGAGTCCTAACAAGTCTCGCGCTTCTCGCCATGTCCACTAAATGGAGTTTTAGTCATCTTTCCTAAAGACAAGATTCGCATACCTCATATGATTCAAAATCAAATGAGTCCAATAATCCATCTTTATGGAGTCGATATGCTTTTTCATTTATGTGACCTAGGCGATAAAGGTTGTGAGATATGTTTGGTTCAAATCATTCGATTTGAACCGTTTGGTATTTACGTTATATATTGGGTTTTCTAAATATAGAACATAGAGACCATTCATAAGTGGTGTATTACAATAGAACATTTCATTTAAATAAATGGAACAACATTTGTCCTTTATTATAAAAGAAAAGTTTTTCTTGTCTAGAAATTATGTTCTTTGTCAATGCAGGTACATATAAGCACTCCTCTAGTTCTAAGATAAGCCCAGTGGGCAAAGACAAAGAATATGTTCCTACAGCTACAACAACAACTTTTGCGCCATTGCCTACTCGTAGGTCCACTTCGCCTTTTGCCATTAGTCTACTATTTCTCAGTCCCTGCACATTAGTACAAATGTGAGATGCACATCCGGTATCTAATACCCATGTAGAAGAAATAGATAGATTAACTTCTATAACGTGTATACCTGAGGCAGAAGTCCCACTTCTTTTCTTCTTTACTTCCTCAAGGTAGACTTTGCAGTTCCGCTTCCAGTGTCGAGTCTCACCGCAATGGAAACAGTCCCCTTCCTTAGGTACTTTTACCTTTACCCTTTGAAGTGGATGAATTGGCCTTGCCTTTGGCTTGGGTCTTACCTTTGCCTTTGCGCTTACCTTTGTCCTTTTTGACCATTAGTACGTTACTAACTTTTTTCTTGAGATTCGGTTCAGCAGTTCTTAACATGCTGAGAATTTCAGGCAAAGGCTTATCAATTTCATTCATGTTATAATTCATGACGAATTGATTATATGTTTCCGGCAACGATTGCAGGATAACATCGGTTGCCAATTCTTGGCTCAGTGGAAAACCTAGTCTTTCAAGGTTCTCAACGTACCCAATCATTTTAAGTACGTGAGTTCCTACAGGTGTTCCTTCTTGCATCTTGCATGCAAAAAGAGCCTTAGACACTTCAAAACGCTCGTGCCTGGCTTGTCCTTGATATAGTTGTTTCAAATGCTCAACCATATCATAGGCATCCATGTTCTCATGTTGCTTCTGAAGCTCAGAGTTCATGGTTGCAAGCATGAGGCATGACACATCTAATGCGTCATCTTGATGCTTCTTATAAGCATCTTTTCAAAGACAGGGTCAGTGGGCGGTGTATTTCAGAGTAGACTGCTCTAGGACATACAGTTTATGCGTTCTTGCTTGAGGATAATCCTCAAGTTCCTATACCGATCCAAGAAAGTTCTTCCATTGAGCTTGTCCTTCTCAAGGACAGATCATGAGTTGAGGGGGTGTGTCGTGTTAGATGACATGGTGATCTACAACAATAAAATGCAAAATTAAGTATCATACCTAAGTCATTTAATTAGGCCTTTAATTAAATGAGGCTCCCACTAATTTCTCATAGCTTTGATATGAGCTAATCATTGATGTAGGCAAAACACTTTTCGCTTACATCATTAGCTACTATTTAGCTATAAATTTATATGGGATAAAGATCCACATCATAATTCGTCTTGAGTTAGCTTTGGCTAATCGCCCAAGACGTAGTATGATTAGGTAGGCAATCTTTTGCCAATTACATCTGATGTAACTCTTTAATAGCTTTGGTTAAGTTTAGATTAGTTTAGTGCTTATTCCTTGGCGAGGCACAGAGGCCTTATTGGATATCGGAGCAACGACCACTTCTAAGACAAAGCTGATGTTCGGAAATCACACAAAACTAATTTTAAAACTTATTTTCAAAGCTAATATATGCCTCTACTTTCTTAACTAATTAAGAAAAACTTAATTAAGTCTTAACCAAGTTTGATAGCGGGACATCACGATTGTCCACTCGCACTCTTCCAAGATAAAATGCATTGCTTTGCTTTGGCAAACCCAATCACAAATGATCGAGGAAGTAGTGAGTACCAAACTTTGGTAGGCATATCGTATTTGACTTATTAAGATATAAAAACATGCATCATATACATATTAGCATACATCACATATAAGCTAAACTAACATGCATCACATACATATTAAACTAAGCGTGTCATGGTTATGGCCCTTATTCTACAATCTTCTCAAACCAATGAAAAGATTGATTGGTCAACCTAGGGATAGTATCTTCTCCCAAGTGCTTCCTTTTGGTTGTCTTGTGTGTTGACTTCCTCCTTGTAACCTCATCATCCAATGGACCCTCCATCTTTGTTTTGTATATTACAAAAGGAGAAATACTCGAGTTACATTCGAGTCTAAAACTAATTTTTACAACAAGAATTTTAGGAGAAAGGCACGACACGCAGGCCGTATTAAGAATTACAACACACAATCACAAACTTTTGGGACTAGGCCATAACCATGCACCATGTCAATTTTAACTTTTAAAAGACATCGGATATTTTTATTATGTTTGAAAAATTGCTAATGCAATTATCAACTCATAATAAAATTTATCCTACTTCTATATCATATATAAAATAGAGAAAAACTATTTTATACGATCTTTCGCAAGTGGCTCTGATACCACTGTAGGGAATTCTTTATGCCAAATAGCATATGCGCAATGGAAAAATTAGGATCCCTTCCTAGTGATCCTTGCGAAAGAAAACCTCGTACAAAATAAATTTCTCTAAAACCAAACCTATCTTATAGGAGAGGATTACCTTTGTTGCGTGCCCTTGTTAATCCCGCTTTTCCTTTTGGTTTGTTGGATCTTTAGCACGTTCAAATGTCCGTGCCTCTATATGTATCCACACGAGCAAGCTCTTGTCTCACAAAAGAAACTAGAAGAGCTCTCCTTTCCTTCTTGCTAGAGAAGTCCCTAAAGGAGAGGAAGCTAGGGAAAAAGAGAAAGGAAGAAGAAGACTATTCTTCTTGCTAGCCTACACTCACAAAACCACACAACAAAGCTTCCACCAAGCTCTCAAGCTTCACACAACAACCAAAAATCTTACTTTGGCCGGCCACTCCATGGAGTCTTTTATAGGGTTGGAAAAACCCTTTCACCTCCTAACATTCAATGCAATCCATTGCATTGAGACACAATCAAACAAGGAGTTGGCTTCCTTGTTTGGCACTATAAGGAGACAAAAACCACTTTGTCTCCTTCCACCTCATCTAGCTTAGGTGGCATGCTTATGTGGCATGCTTGTGTGGCATTCATGCATGTTGAATTAATCTTATTAATTCAATAAGCTTATGTTATCATATTGAATTAATCTCATTAAATCAATAAGGTAACATATTGAATTAATCTCATTAAATCAATAAGCTAAAATTCTCATTAAGCTTAAAGTCCAAAGACCATTTTGTACTTAAGCTTATTCCCAAATTATTCTAGTCAAACTAGAATGCACTAATTCTTCTAATCATCATGCTCTTTGTGTGTGACCCTATAGGCTCTCATAACGTTGGCAGTGGATCTAAACTCTTTTAGATACACAAGCAATGAGCGGCATCTAGCAATACATCATTGCTACCCAAGTTATGAAATAAGTCAAGATCCGACTAACCTTTCCGTGACTACTATAATGTAGTGTCCTTCTATCCTTGATATCAGATTGACCACTGAGGCATAGACCGTGTCATCCTCGATCAATCTATGTGTTTCTTGATCCCTGAGTAAACTAACTCAAACAAATGAGCTCAATATCTCATATTGACTCATTTGAGCATGACCATGCGTTTTAGTAGTTCTACTCAATCAAGGGGCCCACCGATATCACTCTCGTCATATGAGAGGGATAGATCCCATCTACATCACTCACATCCCTCCGCATAATTTGTTATATACCCGATGTCGCCTTTATGGTCCACCCTGTTACGGGTGACGTTTGACGATACCAAAGTACATAATTCCTTATGTAGGGAACTGTAGTGACTTCAGGTTCGAGGACTATGCATACCAATAGTCACATGAGAAAGTTTATGACACTCATATAACGATCCATGAAACTTTCTCATGGCGGGTCAATTCAGTATATATTCTCTAATATATACCCATGTGTCAACTTGATATCATATATCCATGACTTGTGAGATCAAGTCATCAATCGACCTACATTCTAGTCTTTATGTATTAATATTGCCCTTGCATATTAATACTTGACTAGGAACATTTAGGAAAGTATTCTCTACATCCTCTCATAATCAATTCTGCCAATTGATGTGCTGTAGATAAGAACCTACTTTTCTAGGGCATTATTATATTTAATTTAGCTGGCACAAGAAAGATGTAAATATAATAACCAATCCTTTGCCTTTATTGAATATGATACAAAATGTTCCCTTTTCAACCATCACATGATTGGCTCTAGGGCTATAACTAACAAGCTGAAGCTACCTCATCGTATCCTAAACTAGTTAGACCAGGAAGTAATCTTAAGTGACTCAAGTAATTAATTTCTTTAATTTGGCTTTGTCTAAGGAAGTGGTCATTGTTCCGATCAAATAAGGCCCATGTGCCTCGCCACGACCTGGAAGCCAATTTCTTTAAAAGTTTACTTGATGAACTAAGGGTTAAATCTGAATCTAACCAAAGGTTGACTAACTTTAATCAAGTTAAAATTATCTCACAAAACATATAAGGCGAACGCATTTTTAAGACACATAGAATGGGTGATATGTTAAGGAATGATTATAATATACACAAAACATAACCTTTTCTAAATGTTACCTATTTTCTCAACTATTGCACTTAACGAATAATCATAACTTTGATTGGCCAATACTAAGTATACAACTCTCTAGGCCAAAGTTTAGCACCCCCTAAATCTCTTATACTTCATATATTTGACTAAGGGGGAGAGCAAACTAACCCTAAGGGTTATATTACAAACCTTTGAAGTTATTTTTGAAAATAAACTTATAATTATTTTGAAAATAAAAATTATGTTTCAAAAACTTATTAAATTGTTGGTGCAGAGGGATATACCTCGAACTAATCTATCTAACTAATGTTTGATGCATGCTTGGAATCATAGTTGATTTATCCTTAATAATTCTAGAGGCATGCTTATAACATGTTGTTTTTAAACCCCTTATATTATATAAACCACACTTTTTCTATTTATGCCAAAAGGGGGAGAAGAGCGAAATTTATGGGGGAGCAACACAAAATTTAATTTTAAAATTAAATTTCTCTTTCAAAACTCACCTACGGTTAAGGGGGAGTTTTTGAAAAGGTGTTTATCATTTACTCTACTTGTTTTATGCTTTAAATTTCCCTTAACTTTGTGTAGGTTTACCATAGATAAAAAAGGAGGAGATTGTTGGTGTAGGGGCACTAGATAATCGAACCTAGGTTTTGATTATGGAAAAGACCCAAAGATAAGGTGATATTGTTATCTCATAAGCTACTCTTTAAGTGTGCAGAAGTGTTTAAGCTGAGCTGAAGGTCAGCGACACCCAAAGAATCTCAAGTCGAGAAACCGTGGTGGTCGGGCAACACCGGGAGAACTTCGGATGGATTCAAAGAACCCAGGTGAAGACTGGAAGCAAAGCAACAGGTCATAAAGGGCCAGAGGTAAGTATGAGTGAAAATAGAGATTTTAAGGTCATGTCCTTTGTACGGGGACAACCGTAGGCGGCGATCCGACAAAGACTTCCAGTGGAAGGTCTAGGTCGAGATCAGACGGTAAGGAACCATCATATTTACCATATTCCCTGCTAACCTCTTATTGCAGGGGAGTGACCAAGCTGGCAGTCAACTGTTGGCTATTGGCAGTTGACTGATACTACCAACAGTCGATTGATTAAGGGCGTCAGTCGATTGATGGTGACAAATCAGCCAAATATACATGGTCAAAAAGGATAACTATTGATGCCGCCACTTCGTGATAAGATAAGGTGCCACCTCGTGATAATATCCATAAGTTGTGGATCTGGATCTGGACTTATTCCAAGGCACAAGTCTATAAAATGAGGGGAGGACTCGAACCCTAAGATTATCAATCTTGCTCTCAAAGTGCTCCCACAACGCTAAAACTCTAACGTTGTAATGTCGTAACGTCATCATAATGCCGATGCAACGCCATGCTCACAACCTCTTCGTCGGCAGCAGCAAGTTTGTTTTTATTCATTGTATTCGTGGTTTTATTCGTAACGAGGTGAGGTAGGTTTTTTTGCCTCATCCTCGAGCTTTCGGTCAAGGAGACTCTATAGTTGATTGCCCCTTCGTACATGGTCAAGGATCATGGGGCCTTTGAGTAGCAACCATTGGGTTGTGAACCAGGTAAAAATAAATTGTCTTATTTATTTTTCCACTGCACAACTTTGTCTTAGTCGAATCGAATAAAAAAAAATGAAGTTTTCCGCATGGTATTCTCCTTCCCCCCCTCTAGCACTTTTCGATCCATCAGTGTTGACCGGATACAAGGCAAATGTCTTGACAGATCAGGAGGATTGGACACCAGGCATGAAGTCCAGATGGGTCGAGTGGACCGAACATTTGGTATGAAGATTGGTTGGGTAAGGAGACTAGACAATCAACAAAAAGTCTAGCTGGGTCAGGTAGACTGGAAAGTTGGTGGAAGCCCTAGTGGGTCAGATCGGATGTCAAGAATGGTATGTTCGGCAGGTAGGCGGTAGGTAAGCCTCGAGTGGAGAGGTGAAGTCGAGTCCTCTTTATGAGGAGAAAGTTAGGCCTCTATCTGACGGAGAGTTCATGGGGGACTTAGAATTCGAGATCGAGCAGTATTACTATTGCTATAATATTTTATATTTTCTTTTGTGCTAATCTTGTTTTGCAGGGATCATTCAACTGAATGGATTTCAGTCGACTGATCTCCAGTCGACTAGGTATGGATCAGTTGACTGGATACCTAGTTGGGAAGATTAGCTTATGATCGACCGAAGTTCTGGCAGCGCTGATGGAAAGAGTTTCAGTCGATTAGGGAGTTTCATTCGACTGAAGAGGCAAACTTCCCGATGCGGACCCGGGTGACCTGTAGTTGACTGGAGTGTGTTCAGTTGACTGGAAGACCAGAAGTTCCATATCGACGGGCTGATGTGGATTCGACTTGAAGGCATTCCAGTTGACTGGAAAAAGGTTTATAAAATAAATGCTCCACCAACTCTGAACATAATACTTCTACTACGTCGAAGTGTTGCCTCTATTCATACTCGTCCACAAGAGCTTCGATTCGGCACAAAGACACATTTCCGACACTCCGTGCCTACTTTGAAACTTCCATTAGTGTCGGTATAACTTAGCTCTTAATTTTCTTTTGTACTCATTTTCACTTGAATGTACTTAACTTCAAAGAGAGGGTAGAGTGTTACCCATCTCACATTTTTGTAAAAAGTGAACCTCTCCGAAGTCGAGAGTTCTCGAATCGGAGGGTATATAGTGATTGTCCATCGAGGTAGCTCTCGGAAGAGCAACGGGCCTTGGAGTAACAACTCAGTTAGGGTTGAAAACCAAGTAAAATAAACATTTCTCTATTTCATTTTATTTCCGCTGCAAACTCTTTAACGTTTTCAACATATAAAAATAAGTTGTAAAATTTAAAAGAAAATTGTAACCTCGGAGATTCACCCCTCTCTCTCAAAGTATTTCGATCCTACAATTGGTATCAAAGCGGGGGCGCTCCGAATTTTGTGCAACCACCATCGAGAGCATTAGAATAATTTTCTTTTCTTTTCTTGAATTAGAATAATTTTGAATATTTTTGTCACTTATAATAATTTTTAATAATTTTCTACACTTGGAATAATTTGTAATAATTTTTCTACACTTAGAATAATTTGTAATAATTTTTTTATATTTAGAACAATTTTTATTAATTTTTTTGCATTAAGAATAGTTTTTATTAATTTTCTGCATTTAAAATATTTTAATTAATTTTCTTCTTTTAGAATAATTTTTTTTATTTTTTTGCATTTAAAATAATTTTTATTAATTTTCTTAATTTGGAATAATTTTACCTTAATTATTTCATTTAGAATAACTTTTCATTAATTGTTTCACTTAGAATAAATTTTTCATTAATTTTTGCACATACATTAATTTTCCATTAATTTTTGCAATTAGTATAATTTTTGCACTTAATATAAATTTAATTCTTGCACAATATTATTTAATTTAAATAACTCTAGGAATAATTCTCAATTTTAATTAATTTAAATAAAAATCTATTAATAAAATATTTATTTAGTAATGTCGCAGTTAGAAGGGTATAACACCATTCACCCCTCCTCTCTTCAATAGAGAGGACTTTTTCTATTGGAAAATGTGAATGAAGTGCTACCTGAAAATCGACCTAGAGGTCCAGTTTTCGATAAGGAAAGGGTTTGCCTCTCCGGTAGACGACTCGAGTGAGTTGTTAGAACTGGAGAAATGGATCGCAGATGTTAGAAAACGGGCTCAAGTCGATTACAAGGCACTTAACACCTTACAATACGAACTTACCAAAGAAGAGCTCAATAGGGTGGATCCATTCAAAAACTCTTAAGGAATTATGGGACAAATTAATTGAATTACATGAAGGTATAAATGACACTAGGATAGCTAAACCGGATATGTTACTTAATAAATTATTTTATTGTAAAATGAACGAAAATGAATATGCTAGTCAACTTCACACGAGAATAAAAGACATTTTAAATGGATTACATTTAATCTGACACCAAATAGAAAATAGGGACGTAATTAGGTATACACTCAAGGCATTCTCGAGGAACGCCTTATGGACATCCATTGTCGATGCCTATAAGGTTTCTAGGGATCTTTTCACAATTAGACTAGCTGAATTGTTTTGCGAACTTGAACTACACGAACAAGCTAACTCAGGTCAAACCGAGAATGTTATTGCTTTAGTGGTAGGTTCGACCAAAAAAAAAGGAAAGTGAAAAGTGAGTCTGAAGACGAGTCGGAATCAAAACCAAACAGAGAAGAGGAAATCGTAAATATGGTCTGGAAGATGATGAGCTAGAGAAAAAGATTTATGAAGAAGGATGCTAAGAAAGTCATCGACAACAAGCCGAGACCCCGATCAGAAGTGACTTGGTACGAGTGCAATGGAAAGGGACACTACAAATCGGAGTGCGCAAATTTAAAAAAGGAAGAAAAACCAAAAAAGGAAAAGAAGAAGAAAGCGCTTAATGCAACTTGGGACGAATCGTCCTCGGCAGAGTCGAATGCAGAAGAGACGAAGAGAAGCTTCATGGCGTTTATGGCCAAATCAAGCTCCGGAGCCGAGTCACGTTCCGAGTACGAGTACGAGTCCGATTCTGAGTCCGAGAGAAGCAACGGATCCACATCCATTTTCGAAGGACTAGACGAGATAACTTCTCCCTTAGAAGATAAGTTGTATAATATAATTGCATGCCTATGTAAGAAGTTAGCTATGTCTAAGAATCGAGTCGACTCGCTACTTAAGGAAGTCCAAATACTTAAGGAGCCAGTCAACTCGAAGACTTCGACTTGCCAAATTAAGGATAGAGACTCAACTCAAGTTGAAAAGCTTGAGGAAGAGAACTCGGTCCTATAAAGGAAAGTAGAAGATCTAACCGGATCGTTGGAAAGGTTCACTTCGGGCTCCAAGTATTTCAACATGATGCTTGGATCTCAGCGAGTCGTGTACAACATGTCCGGACTCGGACACAAAGCTAACTCCTCCTATAAATCATACATGTTATTACTTAGTTGAAATGCTAAGAATCGAGTCCAAGCATGGGTTCCTAAGTCTATCTTAGTCAACCAAGTTGGACCAAATAAATTTTGGATTCCCAAGAGTCAAGTTCACTTAGTGAACAAAACTCAACCTAGCTCTCACTTAGGGGGAGCTAACACTTTGCTTGTTTCCTTGTTTAGTTAAACTCTTACATGCTTTAGTTTACTTTACTTGCTTAATTTGGAATGGATTAGACAGGAAACAAAGTACTTTAAACTTGAACAACCTAGTAGTAAGACGAAGTGAACTGATAGTAAGTGAGGGAAGCTCTTCGAAGTGCATGTCTAGGAAGTGGTCGTTGCTCCGATATCCAAGAAAGTCATGTTCCTTGCCAAGACCTGGTGCACAAAGTCAAGTGGAACTTATCAAAGCTAACTCACTAAGTCTTTGACCAGTTATACCAAGGCTTAGTCCAAAGTGAATCAAGTACTTGATTTCTTCATTGACTTTGTCTAGGAAGTGGTCATTGTTCCAATATCCAAGAAGGTCATGTGCCTCTCCACGACATGGAAGTCAATCCTGGAAAAACCTACTTGACTAGCTCAAGCTAAGCTTGAATTTAACACAAGTTTAAAAACTTTTAAATTGCTCATTAAATTTAATTAAGATAAAAAAGAAATCCTCATCTCACAAAACCCATAGGAGTAACGTGTATTGAAAACCTAGCTTGGATGAGATGATTTAGAATTTAATCAAGGTTAATTAGCTTAAAACAATTTACGTAACATAACAAATTTACTTAAACTAAACTCAACTTAAATTTAATAAATTTAATTAAACTAAACTCAACTTAAACTAAACAAACTTACTTAAACTAAACTTAACAAATTTAACTAAACTAAACTTAACAAATTTAACTTAAAAAAATTATTTAACAAATTTACTAAATTAAATTAACTAAACAAACAAATTAACTTAATTAAACTTAACTTAACAGATTTACTTAAATGTAACTCAACCCAACCAATTTAATCAACTCAATCTAATCAATTCAATTTAATCAAATTAAATAAATCAACGAAATTAACCTAATAAAATCATCTAAACTGAATTAAAAACTAAAATTAAAATTAATCAATTTTAGTCGACTGCACCATTTCTAGTCGACTCAAAAAGAGTCGACTGAATCAGCTTTAGATGCCTCCAAGCCTCGGGAAGGTAAAAATGCGACTTCAATCGACTTAACCTAATTCTGTCAACTGAAATGAAATGGTAGATAAATGTTAGGCATCGCAATAAATGGTAACTCTAATTACAATCGACTGAAACTTGTCCAGTCGACTCTAATTCAGTCGACTGACATATTTTCAGTCGACTGGATTCCCTCTATAAGAACAGCACTAGGACATCGCCAAATCAACTCACAGCCACCTAAATCCACCACGAAACCCCTATTTTCAGCCCACCGAAGCATCTAGGTTGTCATATCTCTTTAATAACATCAGCTATAATGCCGAGGTAATAATTCTAAAATCTAAATTCAATTATTTTTTTAATAAATATTAAATTGTTGCAATTTAATTAGGTGTAAAAGAAGAGATGTTGAGGCTGAGTCATTTACTCCGTGTATGGAGATTAGGCTCCCTACTGAGGGGCATAGGATTAGATTTGAAAACATGCTTTATACTCCCATGCCTACGAGATACATTAGTAGATCATTTTTTAGTAAATCATGCATGCCTACTATAGAGATCATAATGCATTATGGATTAGAAAAATTAGTTTATTGTAAAAACTCTATTACAGAGTAACGATCTATGTGCAGAGTTTTTCAATAGCTTTAGTAAAATTGATGATATTGCATATTTGACTAGAGTACAGGGTAACGATTTTATTTTTACCTCGTTTATGTTGAGAGAGCATCTAGTACTCATGCATTTATTATGTTCAGTGGCATATTTTCCATCTATGGAGTTACCGTACGGTGACCCCTACTCGAACATTACATTAGATAAGATACACTTGCATTTATTTGGTGAGGAGAGGACTCCATCTGTGAGAATCTTTAGTTCCACTAGACTTAGAGTACAAGACTATGCATTGTATCGAGTTATAGTGAACTATATTTTCCACTCACCACTAGGGACATCACTATGATGCATCCCTATCATTCATTTCTACTTTATGCACTTAGTCATAGATTAGATTTAGACATTAGTTTGCAAATGTTTCATTCCATCATTCATCATTCTAGGTCAGTTACTAGCAAGAAGGCACATTTGCCTTACTGCCATGTCATCACATCCTTACTAGCCACATTAGGGTTTGATGTTACCACAGGTAGCATCAAACAACTTACTGAGTATGACATAATAGGTTCTAGGCAATTTTGTTTAGCTAAAATAGGTTTAGATGAGAATAATGTCCTAGCATGGAAGAGAGATGACCCTCAACCCTAGCCCCAGCCTGATCCAGAGCGGGAGCCTGAGATTGACCCCGAGTACCACTCCGAGTCTGAGCATCAGGAAGCCCCAGGATTCGATAGTCTTTCACTATTTCTTAGGATTCCAGGACCTCCTACTATTGTAGAGAGATTATCCAGATTGGAGGATGTGATGCAGTGCCAGGAGCAGCAACATCATGATGATCATCTTGAGATGATGCAGATGTTCCAAGTGAAGAGAGAGGATCATCGAGAGATGATGGAGTTTCTTAGTGATAGTTATATATGAGAGGTATCCAAAGGTAATCGCCTTATGGTCGTACCATTTATTTGATAAATGTAGATTCACTATTTGAGTATATATGTTTTCATGTATTTGATTGGATCTTAAACTTATTTACTGAATGTCCGCAATACGATTCACAACATGAGAGAATTTGTGATTGGATTACAACTAGTGAGTATCTCTACATGTGTAATTGTGATGAAATGGAATTATCCCTAGTCACTGAATTGATGCATTCAGACACCATCAATTCTGTTTAGACTAGCACGAGTTATACTCTTTGGTTTATCCAAGCAGCTATTTCTCACTAGTTGGAGACATTGGGATGTTTGGAGTTAACCGTGGATGCTAGTTATGGTAACTAGTTCATTGGAGTGACTAGCTGTAAGACTTCATATGGTTCTCTGCATATACACATATGTCAATAAAGTCCTTACTGCAGCTTAAGTGCGATGTTCCTTCGACTTGCGGTATTCGAGTCATCTTGCCCATGTAGACTTATACTTTGACACCTTAAGCAAGCATCTCCGAGGAGATGTGGACTCGGGATTATTGGGTATAAGTCGATGTGGCTGAAGGTGTTTGAATAGCCTAATGGATTCACCACTCCTTGCAAGGAGATGTATACCATATGGCCTCTCGTCGGATTATTACAAGTCTTTGGCCAAAGCATTACATGTGTAGAGTGTGATACTCTTGGATACATGTGCAGTATCTAGAATCCGTAGGATGAGGAAGTAATACTTGGGCTAGGTATGGCATAGTCAGCCTAATGGGGACTGACACAATAGACAATATCCTGAACCAAGTGGGTATAAGATGAGTGAAGGGAATGGGGCACGCCTCACTGTAGCTGCTAAAAGGTTTAAGAAGTTGTTCTGGGGTCAATCGTTGATTTTTTGATTAATTGGGGAGCATGATGTACTACTAGGTGCCACTCATGATCATTCTATAATTAATGGTTAATTATAGATGACCAACATAAACCGGTAACCTATTTGGTCACATGCACTATGAGTGTTATCCGAAGGATTTAAAACGAGTTTGAGAATGGGATTCTTAGATCGAGAGAGACTTGGTTTGGTTGGACCAAACAAGGAGCAAGCATGAAATTGTTTCAGTCGCATCGGAAGCATGGATGGGTTGAGTCTTTTGAAGACATGATGGATGAACCAAATTGGTTTGGTTCTAATTTAATGGTGAAAAATAAACCAAAGGGGGTTGGTTTGTTTTAAACGATAAACCAATGAACCAAAATTTGTTTGGTTTATTTTAACTTAAAATAGACCAATGAGATTTGGTTTATTTTAACTTAAATTAATGGAGCGGGTTAACGGGTTTTGATTGTGAATCAATAACCCTTGAGAAAAGGTCTCTTAATGGTTAAGAGACACGTTCTCTATAAATAATAGGGTTGAGAGATATTTCGTGGACGACTTAGGTTTAGAGAAACTCTAGCCAGCCTTTTCTCCTCTCCTTGTTTGTGCGCCGCCCCTTGGGGTTGTCGCCGCCCAAGCCTAGCCGCCACCTAGCCTTCAACCATCGGCCATCCACTAGTCGTCGGTCATCCACCGACCAGCAGTCTAGCCGTCGACGACCTCCAGCCACCAGCCACAAGGCTGCTGCCGACCACTTATTTTGTGGGTCATCTTCTCCACCAAGCTGCCCTCTTGGACAACTTGTGTATATTGTGACGAGAGCATCGTTTGGCTGGCATTTGGAACTTCGACAGTGACCTCTTGGCCAGGGATTGGATCTCCAGCAATCCTCATTGGTGGAGGATCGATGTTTCGTCAATTGGTTGACGATAATCGCTTTCGAGAAATGAGTTTCTAAAACTCGTTCGAATTCGAATACAATTCGAATTGTGATCGTCTCTTAGATCACAACATCTTCGACACGAGACTAGTATCTCGGGTGAAGATGGGGCTCATAGCTTGTTGAAGCTATCCGACCATACTCGCCATGGATACGGATAGAGGCGAAACTTGCAAGGGTCGCTAAGGTTGATGCCAATTTCGCTTCACATAATTTGTCAGGTATACCTAGCGCAATTTTCTTTTTTGAAAAATTTGAAATTACAATTATGTCTACATTGTTGTATCTTACATGCGTGTGGTGTGTGTAATTTAATAAAATTGTTTATTACCATTTTTATTTGTTTCCACTGTGCATGTTTATGAAACATGTTCCAACACATGCCCACGTTGGTGCTCCGTAAACCAAAAGTGGTATCAGAGCCCAGCTGTGTTCCTACATAATCGTAAAATTGTTTTGCGATAAATATTTGGTCATAATTGTAATTTTGGAAATTTTCTACTTTTGGAAAGTTTAGAAAAATTATGGAAATTTGAATTAGTTAAGAAATTCAAATTAGGAATTTCCTAATATGATTAGGAAATTAGAATTTTGGAAATTTGTTTCCTAAATTAATTTGAATTTTCTTAATTAATATTTTCAATAAATAATGTATGTGATTAAATTTGGAAATTTGTTTCCTAATTTAATAAATGAGATTTGATTTGAGAAATCAAATCACAAACATATTTTATTACCAAAATCAATTATGACAATTTGGAAATTACTTGAACATGTCATAGTTGTATGTTGTTGGTGCAATCGGCTCGGGTTGACTCGAGTTTGACCCAAGCAGTATTTTGATGATAGACAAAACTTATGACATGGGATTGTCATAGGAAAGTCCATCATGGAGTTGGCATGGAAAATCCAAGTATGGGGCTTGGTGTGGAAAAGTCCAAAGCATTGTGAATCCATGCGCTTGGTGCTTGGTCAGAAATGCATTGTGAAGTTGTGCGCTTGGTGCATTTGGGAAGTCTTGAGGACTTGGCAAGTTCATTAGGCTCGGGGTCCTTGAGTCGGTGAAGGATGGCATTGCAAAGCCGTGCGCTTGGTGCATCCGAGGGACCGTCGGACGGGGAGCGAATGCAGTGAGCCCCAAGGGAAGCATACTTTGAGGGCAAGAGATGCGAAGGATGGCATTGCGAAGTCGTGCGCTTGGTGCATCCGAGGGACGTAGGCCGAGGTAAGAGAGCTTTGGTGGGGAACTCCATGAGGGATGAGGTGGACTTGGCCAAGTGGCTAAGACTGAGTGTCGGATGCTCAAACAACTTGGTGATTGAGGTTTTACCCGACATCAGTCGATTGACATAGGTGCCAGTCGACTGCTCCAAGTCGACTAGGGTTCGACTGGTGTTCGACTGACCCGGGTCAAGTTGATCAGTCGACTACCGAGGGATGACAGTCGACTGATAACACCATCAGTTGACTGATGAAGGAGATCAGTCAATTGATTAGGGTGTTTTCGACCATAGAAGGTTTTCCAGTTGAGTGCTCGCGTCAGCACTTGACTGATTGGATCATCAGTCGATTGATGGGCATGATCAATCGACTAATGATGGATCCGTTGGAGTTTTGCCAACATGGATCAACTCGTTGTGAGACAATGGCTACAGGACCAGTCGACTGATGGTCATGATCAGTCGACTGATGGGCGCAAAATCAACTTGATGCAGGTTATAAATGGAGCTCAAGATGGAGGATTTCGCCAAGACTTTAAGGGTGACATTGGAGGGGAATTGATGCTGCATTCCAGACCTTCAAGAGCCAACCAAAGCAAGCAACAAACAAGTGATCAAAAGTAATCGGTGAAATGTGTTCTTTTGTATTTTATTTGTATTCTTGTTTGTATTTCTATATTACTGTTGTAATTGCTTGTACGAGGTTTCTCCACCTCCGACATGTTATCGAGGAGTTTAGTTAGTGTCCTGCGCATAACTAGAGCTCGGTGAGCTTGCCCGTGGAGTAGGAACCATTCGGTTTTGAACCATGTATATCTTGGTGTATTTTGTTTGCTTGTGTTGTTGTTAGTATTTCTATTTGTTTCTATCATTTCCGCTGTGCTAACGACAATTGTAGACAAGCAACGCACGACGAACGATCATATTCCACCGTACGACGATTGAGGGCTATTCACCCCCTCTAGCCGGCCACCTACGTTCCAACATATGCCATGTAATTGCATTAGATGCATATCATTATGTCATGCGTGTCATGCCATGTAGATAATAGTTATTTGCATGGAAAGGAGGATGAGACTTCAAAATCCTTACACAATATTAAAGCCTACACCTTCCAGTAATATGGTTAGAACCGGAGTTTTGTTTCTTGTTTGGATTGATGGACTCTCTCCAAGCCCTGCTAGAACCTGAACATGTTCAAACCATTGAAATAGTTTAATACTAATATGGTATGAGTCAGAGGTCAATCTTTAGTTTGGGTTGTTGGACTCTCTCCAAGCCTGGCTAAACGATTGAATGCACTCTAACCACATTAAAACTACTTCTCGATTAATGGGTCAACTTTAACTTGGAGCATTGACTTGTTGGACTCTCTCCAAGGTCGATGTGAAGGGAGGTGAAGTTGGGTGCTATGCATATGATGCATACCTGTTAATGTGTTAACAACCCAATGTTTGTGCGAACATTCAATTAGTTGATAGCACAATGTGATAGTTACATATACGTGATATGTAATTGGTACATTCGATACCTACCATCATGGCTATGAACGACTTGTTGGACTCTCTCCAAGGTTGTTCTTATATATGTTGGATATCAGCCTATTCGGAGATGAACCTACGATCTCCTGAATTGATTTTGAGGGGTTTTGAATTCAAAAAATGAATGAGATTTATAGATGCATGTTGATGTATTTTAAATCATCTTTCTCATATATGCTCGATTTGTATATCTAGGTTAATCGCTTGATCATAACATCTTTAAATTTGCGTTCTATTTTGGATTCGAATAAATTGACTGGGTCGAACTTCTTGGACTAACTTAGAAACCTGAGAATTATTCTCAAGGTGGAAAAGCTTGCGTATGTCCTCGAAGAGCCTCTTCCCACCCATCATAAGAATGATGCAACTTTGGACCAATTGTTGGCCTATCAGAAACATGTGAATGATTCTGAACTGGCGAGTTGAATCATGCTAGCTGTAATGGTACCCGAGCTTCAGAAGCAACATGAGCATATAGATGCTAAAACCATAGTCTTTCATCTTTATGAGTTGTTTGATGAGCAAGAGAGATCCAAAAGGTTCGAAGTCTCCAAGCTCCTCTTCACCTCTCAGATGCAAGAAGGTTCATCTATGGTGCAATTTGTACTAAAGATGAATGGGTACATCGAGCGATTAGTTACACTCGGATTTGTGATGGATCTTGAATTAAGTGTTGACTTAATTCTACATTGTTTGCCTGATGAACTACCGGATGAACAAACTTGAATCCACCATTTTTGAACTCCTCAACATGTTGAAGACTGTGGAGCCTTCTATGAAGCATGAGAAAAAGACGGTGTTGTTAGTTGATTCCTTAAAGAAAGGTTCTAAGAGGAAATCAAAGGAACAACATACGGGGAAGAAGAAGGCTAAGAAAGCAGAACCATCTCAAAAGGCCACTTGCCATTATTGTGGCAAGGAGGGCCATTGGTGAAGAAATTGCAAGATTTATCTTGAGTCCGTGAAGAAGAAGAAGGCATCCGATGCCCTATCCTCTTCAAGTATCTTCGTTATTGATTATCATTCTATTTCCTTAGATACTTGGGTATTGGATACTGGGTGTGGCTTACATATATGTAATGACATACAGGGGCTAAGGAATAGAAGAATGTTAGTGTCTATAAGAATCATATATCTCCACAATGGCATGATATTGTCCACTTTGGTCCTAAACCCTCATGGTTTTATTTTTGGGCTAAATGTCTCTGGAGATTAATAAAATTCCGGGCACTGCCCTAGGTTTTGTTAAACATACCCAGTGAGTCTATCCTTAAATGGTATCAGAGCCAGTGAAGAATTCAATACCTATGGCATAGTATACCTTCCTCCGAATAGTGCAGGTATACCCTGTGTTGTGCTGGTTGAAATCTTGTGGAATATAGTATCTCAGCAGGCACCATGCCAGCTCTTCTAGATCTAGAGATTTCTAGCTATTCTTTAGGGTTTATTTGACTTTCAATAGTTCTCTGATAACGTCCTTGTCTTGGGGAGAATCTTCTTTGCAAATTATATAATCTCCTCTGGTTTTCTCGATAACTTCTAATCTGATCCTCAGTACTTGGAACTTGCAGAGGAGTGGTATAATAAATCCCAAACTAAAAGACTGGAATATTTAGATCTTGCAGAAAATTTGGAACCTAAAAACTTAGAAATAGCCAATAATATTGGAGAAGTTTATGATCGAATTTCTTTATTTGTAAAAGTAGCATTAAAACATTTTCATTCACTAAAGGAAGAAAATAGGGTCTTAAAGGAAGAAGTAGCGCAATTATGATCCTCCATTTCAACCTTAGAAAAGGAGGAAGTAAGCCATAAACCCTTGTCAAAAATAGAAATCAGAACTTTACTACTTGAAGTAGGAAACCAACCTAAAGTAGTGG
Source organism: Wurfbainia villosa (assembly GCA_025175895.1). Classification (NCBI taxonomy): domain Eukaryota; kingdom Viridiplantae; phylum Streptophyta; class Magnoliopsida; order Zingiberales; family Zingiberaceae; genus Wurfbainia; species Wurfbainia villosa. The sequence continues at coordinate 114,468,178 of CM045990.1, read as the reverse complement.
AAGAAGAAGCTTTTAGAATCACGGAGGAATTAAAAGGTCAAGTTAGAAAAATTGAAAATCTAATTCAAGAGGTAAGAAACCTGATTGTCGGATGAGTGAAGGGTGGGAAAAATAGGCAGAAGATAAATCTTATCTAAACGCGATAAAAGCCACTGAAACACTTGAAACACCTGCTTTAGGGTTTGTTGTACCTTCTAAGTGTAAATCCACATTTGATTTTTAGAAGACTTTCATTAATGAACATCCTTCCTATTTTTGCAGCTAATTCCTTATATTGATTCATATAGGAAAGTAAATCCTTCGTGCTAGAGCATGAGAGCCTTTTTAGATCAAGATAGGCCTGACTTTGCTCCTTTGTAGATCCTTTTGCTGGGTCCTCCAGGTTAATAATTCGTCGTATTTGTGATAGCACATTATATGTTTCATCTGATGCTACTATCATTCTATCATACTGATCTGGGAACATCATTCTCCATTGTATGAATGCCTTCTTTTATATTTCCCCAAGCAGGTTATCAATAAATTGGACCTTTGTTCTTCTGTCAGCCTAAATTTTTGAATCCACAACATTCAGGGTAATAGATTCCCACCTAGAAATTACATCATTATATAAACTAATGTTAGGTGGTAATACTAAAAGTGCATTTGTCTGTTGCTGCGCTAATGGCAGAACCCATTGCTGAGTATTTTGTCCTTGCCTTAAGTTCCCAATGCGTGAACCAATGAAATCCATGTTCTGGTATGGGTTTAGGGTTCCCAATACGTTGAACATAATATCTCAGCAAGCACCATGCCGACTCTTCTAGATCTAGAGATTTCTAGTTGTTCTTCAGGGTTTATTTGACTTTCAATAGTTCTCTAATAACGTCCTTGTCTTAGGGAGAATCTTCTTTGCAAATTATATCTAGAGATTTCTAACTATTCTTTAGGGTTTATTTGACTTTCAATAGTTCTCTGATAAGAACGAGTCGCAATGATGGAAAGTCTGGATCTACTAGAGGTGTATGATGTTATATTAGTAGACCCAGAAGAGATAGATAGTGAAGCCATTTGCAGTATGTCTGAAGGTGAACAAGATACAGAGCAGCATTGTGGTATAGCAACAAGTATCTTACCAAAAGAAAGTTTGTTTGTCTTAATTGGGGAAGCAACAGGATGGCAAGTACAAATAAATATTCCAGAAGAACAAGCCCAATGTCTGCATAATTGGGAAGAAAACCAGGAGGTCAGCACTGATCATATCTATTGCAGATTTTGTGGTGTAATGACTACAACCAGATCTAAACTCCATTATCCTAATTATGGTATTACTGCATGTGCCATGTGCGTAGCTTATTATTTGAAAATATTTATTCACATGGGGTTAGTAATGATTCGAGTTTAAGCTCTACATCGGCGTGACACAAGAGCTATGGTCTTACTTGTTCTAAGAGATACAAGATGGCATGGTAATCGTTCGATTATCGCAACTATGGAAATGGACCATACAAGGGGCACGCAGATGGTTTATGTTACCCAAAAGGCCTCATGCCAATGGAGATATCTTTTCATCTTATAAGCACATGATATTTTCCATGTCTTACCAATGTCGGACTTTGATTGTATTCTCAATACTCCAACAACCCCCCCCCTTCAAACGAAGGAACACATTGACCCCCCTTCAAGCCTATCCATCCTCGAAGGACATCCTATGCTTGATGTCCGCTCCTCAACCCACAAGGACTTCCTCCCAACTGTCTGGTCCTCCTGACCCAATTGGACTTCCTGCCAGTTGTCTATCCTTTCTTGCCTAACTGGACTTCTTGCCAGTTGTTCAGTCCTCCCAACCCAACTGGACTTCCTTCTTGGTGTCTGGTTCTTTGATCCGGACATGGAAGCTCCACTCTTTTCGTTCGAGGTTCATGGCTTGACATGGACCATGACTCTGATACCAATTGTTAGTGCCTAAAAGAATCATATATCTCCACAATGGTATGATATTGTCCACTTTGGGCCTAAGGCCTCATGGTTTTATTTTTAGGATTTACCCAAAAGGTCTCATGCTAATGGAGAAATCTTTTCATCATATAAGCACATGCTCTTTTCCATGTCTTACCAATGTGGGAATTTTATTGTATTATCAATACTCCAACAATACCCCTCTCAAATGAAGAACCACATTGACCCCCTCTCAAGCCTATCCGTCCTCGAAGGTCATCCTATGCTTGATGTTCGATCCTGAACCAACTAGGACTTCCTGCAAACTGTCTGGTCCTCCTGACCCAGTTGGACTTCCTGCCAGTTATCCATCCCTTCTAGTTCAAATAGATTTCTTGCCAGTTGTTCGATCCTCCCGACCCATCTGGACTTCCTACTTGGTGTCTAGTTCTTTGATCCGGATATGGGAGCTCCACTTCCTTCATTCGAGGTTCATGGCTTGACATGGACCATGGCTCTAATACCAATTATTAGTGCCTATAAGAATCATATATCTCAACAATGACATAATATTGTCCACTTTGGGCCTAAGTCTTCATGGTTTTATTTTTAGGCTTTACACAAAAGGCATTATGCCAATGGAGATATCTTTTCATCTTATAAGCACATGATCTTTTCCATGTCTTACCAATTTGGGACTTTGATTGTATTCTCAATACTCCAACAAAGAAGACTCATCAAGGGAGAATCAAATTTATGAGTTGGCAATGGAGCAAAGGTTGTTGCAGTTGCCATCATAGCATATTTGTTGAAGCTCCCTACAGGACTTGTCTTAGAACCAGATAATTTCTATTATGTTCCTTCATTAATAAAGAACATTGTTTCTATTTCTTTCTTAAATAGAAATGAGTACCATTTGACTTTTAGTAACAATTATTGTTACATAACTTTGAATGACATTCTTTATGAAACTGGAACTTTATTCAATGGTATATATACATTAGACATATCCAGTGACATTTTCAATATCGAAGCGAGCAACAAGCATGCTTGAAATGATAATCAATTAGCCTCCTACATGTGGCATTGTCATCTTGGCCATGTAAGCAAGAAACACATGTCCGAATTACACCGATGTGGAATTATGGAATCGTTTGAATTCGATTCATTCGATATATGCAAATCATGCTTAAAAGGCAAGATGACTAAATTATTTTTTACTGAAAAGTTGAATCGGTGGGAGAGTTGCTTAGACTAATACATACTGATGTATGTGGACCTATGTCAACTCATGCTCTAGGAGGCTATAGCTACTTCATTACCTTTATCGATGATCACTGACGATTTAGATATTTGTTCTTGATAAAACACAAGTCTGAAGCCTTTGAAAAGTTCAAAGAATTCAGAAATGAACTAGAGAAGCAACTTGGCAAAAGTATTGAAATACTTCGATCTGATCGAGGCGGTGAATACTTGAGTCAAGAGTTTCAGGATTATTTAAGGGACAATGGTATATTGTCTCAATGGACTCCGTCGTATACACCATAGCTTAATGGTGTATCTGAGAGGTGTAACTCGACCTTGTTGGGCATGGTCAGGTCGATGATGAATCATGCGAATCTTCGCAAGTGCTTTTGGGGCTATACACTTTAGATAGATGTTTACTTGCTAAACAGAGTCCCAACCAAGGTAGTCTCTACTACTCCATATGAGATATGGAATAGTAAGAAACCTCATTTATGTTACTTGAAGATATTGGGTTGTCCTACTTATGGTAAGCGGACTGTATTAGACAAATTGGATGCTAAGTCTGATAAATGTCTATTTATTGGATACCCTAAGGAAACAAGGGGTTACCAATTTTATCATCCTGTGGAACAAATGGTGTTTGTTTTAAGGTTGCTGTGTTTCTAGAGAGAGAGTTTCTCTTGCAAGAAAACAGTGGGAGTGGCGTTGAACTTGAGGATGTTCAAAAGACTTTAATAGACATTGAAGAGATTCCCGGTCAAGCACCACAACCAAAAACTCATAGTGATGAGCCATCGGCTGAACGTGTTGTAACACCACATCTTCGTAGATCTCGTAGAACATGCAACATTCCTGAGAGATATAAATTTCTCGTAATTGAATCGAACGATGTGTTACTCATTGATGATGAATAGCCTACCTTTATAAAGAAGTTCTGAAAAGTTTAGAAAGGGACAAATTGTCACGCCCCGAGGGAGTCTCTGCCAGACGAAAATCCGGCAGCACCTCCCCTGTACGGGTGACAATATCAATTTTTATACAAGGCCTACACGGCCACTATACATCGGTCAACACGACCGGAACAAAAACATCTACACACGCAGATCATAAGGCCTCAGGCCAACCATCATAGTAAATAAATGAAATCTATAACATCTAGACTTACCCCTTCTGCCATCTGAGCAGGAACATACAACCAAACTAATTGAATAGTCCATAAGGACACCACAATTATTCCCAAACTTCCATAAGTACATAACCACAACATCAGGACCTATACATATCCTCTATACAAAATCCAAACCAATAGCCAATAAAACCTATTCATTTCGACGAGGGGGATTGGCAGCTGGACTCTCCTGACAGCATCATCCTGAAATAAATATAAAACCACGGGGTAAGTTCAAAGAACTTAGCGGATACTAGTCGATATGAATAGTAAGAAATAGCTAACAATACTAATCATGCCAAGATGCAGTCTCATATATATGGTAAGCAAGAAATAAATGCAAAAGGATCAGACTCACCGAGTCTCTACTCCACGATATAGGAGCATGTGCCCTACTATAAGAGATAAAGTCATCACCATATAAGAATATGAATCTCAGATGCATGACAATCATATGCAACATCCAAGGCATCAATAAAATGCAAAGAAACACAATACAAATGCGATCCATGCAAAAATGCATGCCGCAAATGACATGGTCACCCCGACGCTGGGCCACCGCCTCACACGCGATGGTGAAGCCGAGTGGGTAGGGCTATGACAATCGTGCACTCGCCATCATCGCTTCCTGAGTGACCGAGTGGACAGGATGCTGTCGGAGTACACCTATCCTCCTGCCCCAAACATAGTGGGGAAGCTAAGCTCTCATCTCCCGGTGTCATAGACCAGAGGAGGGATCCCTGCCCGCTACCACGCTGCCTCATCGCTACCCATGAGCGGACCAGCGGAGTTTGACAGAGCAACTGCACACACCCTCCTGATGTACCACTAACCCATGAGTGGCAGTGTGTGCAGGCCATGTAACTGGCTGCGGGCTCAACAATAATGGAACCCCGTCCAGCCAGCATGCAATCATGCAAGATGGTGCATGATACTAAAGCATGTAAATCCTACTCAAAATATATATCCGAATAATATGTACAATCAGTATGTACATATCCCTAATCCAAGTACTATGATCCAAATAAAACAGGGAGATATAATCATATCCTATCCAATGCATGTATCAATAGGCACAAAAACATACTAGGCATATAAACATGAATACTATTGCAAGCTATAACTATCTCGCATATCAACATGACTATATCAAAAAGACAAGTCAAAATACGCGCCTGAATATATAATGTCCGCAAGAATAAAATCGTCACGATCGGGGACCTGCCTCGTGACCAAAACCTGCATACAGCATAACTATTGTTAAGCTCAAAAATGCATTCCACAGACAAATCGAATACTTAATCGATTTCTTACATAACCAATTAACCCAAAGACTTTAATAAAAATCCTAGTCAACTAGATTGATCTAGTTATCCCATTAACCTAATCAATCCTCCATATTAATCCCTATCAACCATTCACCACTCATGCACAGCCGTTCACCCAAATGGTCTCTTATAGCAACCCTCTTAACCAACCACAAACTCCAATCACACCTACCCAACAACACACTCCTCAGCCAACTCAACCAATGTTCACAGCCGATCACATCCACAACAACCACCATCCAGCATAATCTCCAAACATAAACATCGCTGCCAACTCCACATATCAAACATCCAACCGCAGATAACAAAAATTAACCACAACATGGAAAAAGAAGCAGATCGTACTTACCAGCGGTTGAAACCTCGTCGACAGTAAACCCAATGCCAACTCTACTGTCGTAAATCCAGCCATCATCAACCTGCATTTGATCACCAACAGCCATTCAACCTCCAAAACCGCACACCATTACTTACAAAACACTTAATGGCAGATGTAAGAAGGAGAAATCAACAGTTATACCTAAATCTGCATCTTCACCGATGGCTCCTTTATTTCCCCTATCTCGCTGTTCGCCGGAGCAACCGACTGCCCCCCCCCACCTCTGGCAGCGACGGAGATCTGCTGCGACATCGGTGAGGTCGGGAGAGGGACAGTGGGCGGCCACAGTTCGAGCTCGCAAAAAGGGCGAAGGTGCCGGCGGTGTTGTGGGTGGCGACGCGAGGAGAAATCGGGAGGAGGCAATCTCGATGCAACCAAGGACAGCGGAGGTAGCGAGGTACTTAATCCAGTATCGCGGACGGTATGCAAAGGCGAGACCTAGGATGCGTCACAGATCCCAAAGCGGGCGGTGCGGCCCCATGCGCTCGAGAAAGAAGCGAGCGAGACAGCGGCCAAGGCGACGCGTGCGCAGCGACGAGGTGGAGAGCGTAGGCGTCCATCCCGTGCGTCTCAGACGAGGCTCAGCCAGAAAGGGTCGGCGACGCAACGTGGCTCGCAGCTGAGCGTAAGAAGAGTAATCGATCGTCGCTCTAGCAGTGGAAAGGTCGCTCTCCTCTCCTAGCTTTTACGACGAAGATGGCGGCAGCGATGTCGTGACGAAGATGGTGGCGATCGGGATGAACTCGATCACAAGAAATGGGGAAGAAAAGGATCCGCGGAAGAGAAAAATGGCGGAGGAAAGAAATCGGGAATAAGAAAAAAAAAATCGTCTCGAGTTAACCCTAGGTTTTTAGTTAACACATTAACCCCTCAAAAATTGATATTTCAAATAAGCCCTCCAAAAGTCTATTTATTTTATCCTCGTAAATACCCCATACAAGCACCGTTTAAATCCAGAAAAATTCCTAAAATTTTCTAAAAATCCCGAAAAATTTCCAGGATTATTTCCTTAATTATTTGGCCATTTAATTTAATATTTTAAATTTTCCAATATTTAACATTCTCCCCCACTAATTAAAATTTGGTCCCCAAATTTCCTACTCAAATGCACAACGAGTAAGAAACACCACAAGTATTGAAAATATACCTCCCGTACCTTAAGTAAACAAGTGGGGGTCTTGAGCTCTGATCTTTTTTTTTTTTTTTTTTCTCGAGCTCCCAAGTAGCCTTCTCGTCAGTGTGGTGACTCCACCCGACCTTGATAAGTCGCACAACCTTGTTCCACAACTGTCGTTCCTTGAAATCCAAAATCCATACCGGAACCTCTGCGAAAGTAGCATCAGGTTGAATGGAACCTGACACATCTGATAGAATATGTGTAGAGTCTGGCACATACTTCCTTAGCATGGACACATGAAATGCATCATGGATACCAGCCAAAAACGGTGGTAGCCCTAGACGGTAAGCGACTGCTCCGATCCTCTCAAAAAATCTCGAAAGGCCCAATGTACCTTGGAGCTAACTTACCACGGAGGTCAAATCTCTTCACCCCTTTCGTGGGTGAGACTCGCAGGAATACCTGGTCACCAATAGAGAACTCCCGAGGTCTCCGTCTCCGATCTGCATAACTCTTCTGACGATCCTGCGTCTCGACCATCCTTTGTCTGATAGTACGGACCAACCCTGCCTCATACTGAGTTCTATGAGTCCTAGCAACTGGTCCTCCCAGTTGCCCCCGAAATCCATAACACAGGACCTCCTCATGTCCTCTAGTGTCTGAATGGTCCGCTCAGACTATCCATCTATCTGCGGATGGAATGCAGTACTAAAACGAAGCTGCATGCCTAAGGCCTGCTGCAGACTCTGCCAAAACCGAGACATGAACCGGGGATCTCTATCTGATATAATGCTCAAAGGACACCATGCAATCTGATGATATCCCGACAATATGTAACTCTGTCAAACGATCCAAAGAGTCCGTCTTCCAAATCGCTAAGAAGTGCACGGATTTGGTTAGTCGATCAACGACTACCCAAATCGCGTCATGGCCTCGATGTGTCCTAGGCAAACCCACCACAAAATCCATAATGAAATGCTTCCACTTCCTTTCCGGAATCGGAATTTCCTGAAACATCTGTTCCTTAAAATAATGCAACTCCGGAAACCATTATCCTCCTCGAAGTCAGAGACGGGGAATTATCTTTTCACAAGAGACATCCATCTACCGTACAAAATCCACTCCACCACACACTCTACAAGTGCGTGGAAGACTATCACGACCAAACTTCCTTGTTACAACCAATAACGATGTAGTACCGCTAGAGCATCCTATCCATATCAATCGTAATAATCAAATCAATACCAGGAAAATCATCATCTACGGTGGCCGAGTGCTCAACTCCAACTACCACCATCACAAATGATCCAATCGTGTCCAGAATACACGATTTCCCAAATCCCTGGACGACTAAGTCGTCAATAAGTCTAATAAGATAATCAAAAGCTCAAACAATTCGTACCAAGTATGAAATTGTCATCGCTACACACATGTATTCTCTTTACTCTAAGCTGATGATATAAAAATCATCACAACGACAATGATAATTGTAGGACACCATGTCACTACAATATCATCACACCAATCACCAATCAATCCTAGAGTATATATAGGTATCCTATAGCTGATCTAAATAGATCATATATATCCACAATGAAGGATATTCATTTCCTTCTACAGCTACCGCATTCTATCATCGATAATCGATGCATAACCTCAAAGGTTCATCTCTCTTTTAACAAAGAGTTCCGGATCTTTTCTGGAAGAAATTCTGGGACAGATAAATGTCCGCTCCAATACCTCCTATAATAAGGTAAAACGATCTTTCATCGTCTTAACGATTAATGCGATACACGCCTTATCCATAACCAAATCACTATTAGTAGGGACTGATACTCTCTGAGGGTTTACTCCTTGTCCTTCAAATTGGTGACTAGTAGGCCAAATCCCTAGCTTCCTAATTCGACATCAGTCGGCACCTCTAAAGAATCCGTACCTTTGAAATCATCATTAGATTCCTCAAGATCAATACGTTATCGACCTCGTCCCCGACCATGAGTAGGGACAATTTCACTAAGTCAATAGTTTTCCTAGCCACAAAAGTACCGTAACTACTAAAGACAATACTTTTCCTATAGCTCAGAGATATCCTTCAGCTTGCTTGGTCTCAAAACACGAGAACTCCCAAAAATCCAAGGAAAAGAAAATCCTCGATACACCAAAACCAAACCAAAACCACAAACCAATAAAATGGTCACGTCCTGGGGGCATATCCGTCATCCAAATGACAAGGGAGCCCCTTAGTGACAATATCCAGAATCCATGGACCAAATCTGGTAAAAACCTCGAAATAATTATAGAAATATAAGTATTTCAATAACTGCATGCATGCACGACTAAACATATATCAATCAAAGTAAAATAGTTTTATGACCCCAAATCCAATTGCGACCAAAAATCCAAAGTGCATAAATAAAATGCAATACCAATAAAGTAAACAAAGCGGCATCTTGACGATGCAGTGGGACAAGCACGGCAATGAACTCTCTGAGCGACTCGAAGGTAGGTCAACATGACACGTCCTCCATCAGTTAACCTAGAGGATAAATGAGGAGGGGATAAGTACAACCACTGCTGGATGTATAGACAATAGTGCATAATCATAATGCACATAATGGAAGTCACAGGAACAAGCTAGAGTAACCCAACCTCGTAGTACCAATATCATCAAGAACTAACCTAATCAGCAGATAATAAATATACCGCAACATACACAACCACGCAACAAGCAAAGGTGCACATCCGATATACCACGATAAAGTCTCATGGCTCTCACACAAAAAGGAAACTATCTATGAGCTACCTCGAACGTAACCCATGGGCCGACAATCAATAGCACGGTCTACGCGCAACTATATGCTACCACGAATGAGACTCGTGGATAGACAGGCTGTATATAAATATCTAATTATCGACTGCAGGCATTAGCATACTATCACCAATAGGTCGCGTGAGCAGTCGATCATCCTAGGTTGTTAAACCTCGGGTTATCCAATACATCCAGTATAAAACGACCATTGACGTCGACAAAGATCATCGATCTATAATTAAACCCATTGAGGCGGTCAAGCGAGGGTTTCAACACTTCTAATACGAAATGTTTATCAAATACGATAAAGATCATCAACTTATAAATAAATAAGTCGAGATGATTAAATCTAGCCTTCCAACCCTTCTAACATGATCGGTATCAAGGTCGATCAAAATCATAAGTCCACTAATAATCGCGTCGAGACGATTAATCATAGGGTTTCGTCCCAACTAACAGGAAACGCCTATCAAAGCCAATAAAGGCCACAAATCTACTATCAAGCCCTTCAAGAGGGTTAATCCCAAATTATATCGTCTTACCAGCTCAATCATGCATGCTCCAACATACTACCACGAACAGATCTCGTGGGTACATAACCTGTAAAGTAGCTATCTTGTTACAGACATATCATCGAATCCGATTATCACCAACTCGAACGAATAACGCAAGAGTATAACCTTGAGATTATTTCAACCATACATGGGAGACCTATTCGACCTCAAATACACAAAAGCCCTTTCGGGAAACTCTCAGACTTTCCTCAACCACGAATGGGTGATATTGTTGACAGCCGATAAATATAAACAACATTATATACCTTCTAAGGATTAATCGCATCCTAATCATATGACCTCTACTAATCCGATCACCATATCAGCTTCAATAGTAAATGTATAAACATATACTAATATGCACATCCGGGTTATTACACCTAGGGTTCCACTAATGTTGTTTCATTCCTGAGATCCGCTCCTACAGAATAACTTCATCTAAGTTATTCTATTTCTACTAGTCTTAATCATGGTATCCACCGCAAAAACTCATAACCATAAACATATAACATGTTGTCTAATAAACGACAGCATAGTCATACCAATGGCAATCAATAGCCGAAATTAATTAGGGTATATCTAAAGGGTCATGCCAGATCAAAGTCAATGCCAGAACAAAGTCGAGGCAATTTATAAATAAAGCATCAGATGCTTATATATACTCTAAACTACATAAGCTATGTAATCATGTCATCATGCCTTCTACGAATTTATCCATCTTATTCATATTATTCAACTAGTCTAATAATCCTAATACTAGTCAAATCCTAAGTGGTAAACATCTACCAATAATCTCTAATCATTTTTATCACAATGATAACAAGCTACGTATAGCAGTAATAGCAATTTATAACCAAATGCTATCTATAAACCAACAACCTAAAAATCTAACATTCCAATAGATATCAGGTTAAAACAATACCAGACAAAACATGATATCACCGCATAACTAATATAAATATGTACTAATTCTAAAAAATTTTCTAGAATGTATTTACCTGTTAGCTGTCTGGAGATGTCCTATCGCCGCCAAATCCCCCATATTGATCTCGTCAATAATACCTCGAATTTCCGAAACATAAAAATCGTCGGAAATCCGTACAACTCCGAAAATACCCAGTTAACCTGTCAAACTTGGCGAACTCCATAAACCCAAAGACCCTAAGGAACTCGGAAACCTACGCTCTGATACCAAATAAATTGTCACGCCCCGAGGGAGTCTCTGCCAGACGAAAATCCGGCAGCACCTACCCTGTACGGGTGACAATATCAATTTTTATACAAGGCCTACACGGCCACTATACATCGGTCAACACGACTGGAACAAAAACATCTACACACGCAGATCATAAGGCCTCAGGCCAACCATCATAGTAAATAAATGAAATCTATAACATCTAGACTTACCCCTTATGTCATCTGAGCAGGAACATACAACCAAACTAATTGAATAGTCCATAAGGACACCACAATTATTCCCAAACTTCCATAAGTACATAACCACAACATCAGGACCTATACATATCCTCTATACAAAATCCAAACCAATAGCCAATAAAACCTATTCATTTCGACGAGGGGATTAGTATGACTCTCTGACAAAGATCATCCTGAAATAAATATAAAACCACGGGGTAAGTTCAAAGAACTTAGCGGATACTAGTCGATATGAATAGTAAGAAATAGCTAACAATACTAATCATGCCAGTACAGTCTCATATATATGGTAAGCAAGAAATAAATGCAAAAGGATCAGACTCACCGAGTCTCCTACTCGATATAGGAGCATGTGCCCTACTATAAGAGAAAAGTCATCACCCGTATAAGAATATGAATCCTGTATGCATGTGATCATCATATACAACATCCAAGGCATCAATAAATGCACAAACACAATACAAATGCGATCCATGCAAAATGCATGCGTGCAAATGACATGGTCACCCACAGCGCCCGGTCGGTAGCCTCCATGTGATGGTGAGGCCAGAGTGGGTAGGGCTATGACAAGCTGTGCACTCTGCCATCACTTTGCTCTGAGTGGCCAGAGTGGGCCGGGATCTTGTCGGGTACACCTATCCTCCTGCCCCAAACATAGTGGGAGCTAAGCTCTCATCTCCGGTGTCATAGACGGAGGAGGATCACTGCCCTTACCCACGTTGCCTCGTCGCTACCCATGGCGGTCGGTGAACTGACGAACAATGCACACACCCTCCTGATGTACCACTAACCCATGAGTGGCAGTGTGTGCAGGCCATGTAACTGGCTGCGGGCTCAACAATAATGGAACCCCGTCCAGCCAGCATGCAATCATGCAAGATGGTGCATGATACTAAAGCATGTAAATCCTACTCAAAATATATATCCGAATAATATGTACAATCAGTATGTACATATCCCTAATCCAAGTACTATGATCCAAATAAAACAGGGAGATATAATCATATCCTATCCAATGCATGTATCAATAGGCACAAAAACATACTAGGCATATAAACATGAATACTATTGCAAGCTATAACTATCTCGCATATCAACATGACTATATCAAAAAGACAAGTCAAAATACCCGCCTGAATATATAATGTCCGCAAGAATAAAATCGTCACGACCGGGGACCTGCCTGATGACCAAAACACTACATCTGACATAACTATTGTTAAGCTCAAAAATGCATTCCACAGACAAATCGAATACTTAATCGATTTCTTACATAACCAATTAACCCAAAGACTTTAATAAAAATCCTGGTCAACTAGATTGATCTAGTTATCCCATTAACCTAATCAATCCTCCATATTAATCCCTATCAACCATTCACCACTCATGCACAGCCGTTCACCCAAATGGTCTCTTATAGCAACCCTCTTAACCAACCACAAACTCCAATCACAGCTACCCAACAACACACTCCTCAGCCGACTCAACCAATGTTCACAGCCGATCACATCCACAACAACCACCATCCAGCATAATCTCCAAACATAAACATCGCTGCCAACTCCACATATCAAACATCCAACCGCAGATAACAAAAATTAACCACAACATGGAAAAAGAAGCAGATCGTACTTACCAGCGGTTGAAACCTCGTCGACAGTAAACCCAATGCCAACTCTACTGTCGTAAATCCAGCCATCATCAACCTGCATTTGATCACCAACAGCCATTCAACCTCCAAAACCGCACACCATTACTTACAAAACACTTAATGGCAGATGTAAGAAGGAGAAATCAACAGTTATACCTAAATCTGCATCTTCACCGGTGGCTCCTTTATTTCCCCTATCTCGCTGTTCGCCGGAGCAACCGACTGCCCCCCCCACCTCTGGCAGCGACGGAGATCTGCTGCGACATCGGTGAGGTCGGGAGAGGGACAGTGGGCGGCCACAGTTCGAGCTCGCAAAAAGGGCGAAGGTGCCGGCGGTGTTGTGGGTGGCGACGCGAGGAGAAATCGGGAGGAGGCAATCTCGATGCAACCAAGGACAGCGGAGGTAGCGAGGTACTTGATCCAGGTAGTCGCAGCGACAGCCGCAAAGGCGAGACCTAGGACAGTGCCGTCACAGGATCCGGCAAGGCGGACGGTGGCGGCCCCATGCGTTCGGCGACAAAAGAAGCGAGGCGGCGACGGAGCGCGGCGTCTTGCGGCGAGGTGGAGAGCGTAGGCGTCCATCCCGTGCGTCTCAGACGAGGCTCAGCCAGAAAGGGTCGGCGACGCAACGTGGCTCGCAGCTGAGCGTAAGAAGAGTAATCGATCGTCGCTCTAGCAGTGGAAAGGTCGCTCTCCTCTCCTAGCTTTTACGACGAAGATGGCGGCAGCGATGTCGTGACGAAGATGGTGGCGATCGGGATGAACTCGATCACAAGAAATGGGGAAGAAAAGGATCCGCGGAAGAGAAAAATGGCGGAGGAAAGAAATCGGGAATAAGAAAAAAAAAATCGTCTCGAGTTAACCCTAGGTTTTTAGTTAACACATTAACCCCTCAAAAATTGATATTTCAAATAAGCCCTCCAAAAGTCTATTTATTTTATCCTCGTAAATACCCCATACAAGCACCGTTTAAATCCAGAAAAATTCCTAAAATTTTCTAAAAATCCCGAAAAATTTCCAGGATTATTTCCTTAATTATTTGGCCATTTAATTTAATATTTTAAATTTTCCAATATTTAACACAAATGGCTTGAAGCCATGAAGTCGAAAATGGATTCCAAGTATCAAAATCAAGTTTCGAACTTGTTGGATCCACCCGAAGGCATTAAGCCTATAGGGTGCAAGTGGATTTTCAAGAAGAAAATCGACATGGATGGTAATGTGATTACCTATATGGCTAGATTAGTGTCGAATGGCTATCGTCAAAAGCAAGGTGTTGATTATGACGAGACCTATTCACCAGTAGCTATGCTTAAATCCATTCGGATGCTCCTGGCCATAGCGACTCATTATGACTATGATATATGGGTGATGGATGTGAAAATGACTTTCCTTAATGGAAACCTACTCGAGGACTTGTATATGATACAACCCGAGGATTTCACATCAGTTGATAAAACTAAGGTATGCAAAATTCGACGGTCCATATATGGGCTTAAGCAAGCATCCAGGAGCTGGAATATCCGTTTTGATGAGATAATCAAAAGGTTTGATTTCTCATAAAATCTAGACGAACCCTGTGTGTACAAGAAGATTAGTGAGAGTGTAGTCGTGTTCCTAGTGTTGTTTTTTGATGACATATTACTGATAGGAAATGATATATCTATCTTACAAGCGGTCAAAATTTGGTTATCCGAAACATTCATCATGAAAGACTTGGGAGAAGCGACCTATATCCTCGGGATTAAGATCTATAGAGATAAATCGAAACAGTTGCTTGGTCTTTCGCAGTCTACATATATAGACCGAGTGCTACAGAGGTTTAGCATGTCAGAATACAAGAAAGGTTTTATTCCCATTAGGCATGGGATACACCTTTCAAAGTCTATGTGTCTGTGCACAGAAGACGAGAGGATTTGCATGAGTAAGATACCCTATGCATCCGCAATAGGATGTATCATGTATGCTATGTTATGTACGAGGCCCGATGTATTGTATGCTCTGAGTATCACGAGAATATACTAGTCTGATCCAATAATGGATCATTGGGTGACTGTTAAGACAATCCTTAAGTATTTGAGAAGAACTAAGGATGTGTTTCTAATATATGGAGATGGTGATATGGTAATATGCGGGTATACGGATGCCAGCTTCCAGACATACAAGGATGATTCCAGGTCTTTGTCTGGGTACATATTCACCTTGAATTGAGGTGCAATAAGCTATAAAAGTTCCAAGCAAGACACTGTAGCGGATTCTACCACCACTACAAAAAAATGTGGCATTTGGATCGGAATTTTAGAAGCGGTTGGGAAAATGGTGGTAAAAGAGGTGCTTTTAGAAACGATTTTCTTAACCGGTGCTAATACCACTTCAATTGAACAATTTTTTGAAGCAGATGATTTTTCGATTCTGTTGAGTATATTTAGAATCGGTTAACAAACTATCACGCCCCGAGGGATCTCCGCTAGACGAAAATTCGACAACACCTCCCCTGTACGGGTGACAATACCAATTTTTAATACAAGGCCTACACGGCCACTATACATCGGTCAACACGACCGGAACATACCACATCTACACACGCAGATCATAAGGCCTCAGGCCAACCATCATAGTAAATAAATGAAGTCTATCACATCTAGACTTACCCCTTCTGCCATCTCAGCAGAAACATACAACCAAATAATTGAATAGTCCATAAGGACACCACAAATATTCCCAAACTTCCACAAGTACATAACCAAAACATCAGGACCTAAACATATCCTCTATACAAAATCCAAAACCATAAGACCAATAAACCTATCCATTTCGACGAGGGGAATTGGCAACTGGACTCTCCTGACAGCTTCATCCTGAAATAAATATAAAACCATGGGATAAGTTCAAAGAACTTAGCGGATATTAGTCGATATGAATAGCAAGATATAGCTAACAATACTAATCATGTCAGCACAGTCTCATATATATGGTAAGCAAGAAATAAATGCAAAAGGACTGTACTCACCTGAATCTCCTACTCTAATATAAGAGTATGTGCCCTACTATAAGAGATAAAGTCATCACCATAAATGAATATGAATCCTGTATGCATGGTAATCATATGCAACATCCAAGGCATCAATAAAATGTAACAAACACAATACAAATGCGATCCATGCAAAAATGCATGTCGTGCATATGACATGGTCACCCCTGACGCCAGTCAGCCGCCTCACACGCGATGGTGAAGCCGAGTGGGTAGGGCTATGACAACTGTGCACTCTGCCATCACTGCTCCTGAGTGACCGAGTGGACAGGATGCTGTCGGAGTACACCTATCCTCCTGCCCCAAACATAGTGGGGGAGCTAAGCTCTCATCTCCCAGTGTCATAGACCAGAGGAGGGATCTCTGCCCGCTACCACGCTGCCTCATCGCTACCCATGAGTGGACCAGCGGAGCCTGACAGAGCAACTGCACACACCCTCCTGATGTACCACTAACCCATGAGTGGCAGTGTGTGCAGACCATGTAACTGGCTGCGGGCTCAACAATAATGGAACCCCGTCCAGCCAGCATGCAATCATGCAAGATGGTGCATGACACTAAAGCATGTAATACCAACTAACATACGTATCCGAATAATATGCACAATAAAAAGGTACATATACATGATCCAAGTAAAACAGGGAAAGTATAACTATAAACTGATCAAATGCATGTGTCAAATAGGCATAATAACATGCAAGGTAGATAAACATGAAAACTATTGCAAGCTATAACTGTCTACCATATCAACATGACTATATAAAAAAGACAAGTCAAAATACCCGCCTGAATATATATCCGCAAAAAGAACCAAATCATCACGACTGGGGACCTGCCTCATGATCGAAACCTGCATATAGCATAACCTTTGTTAAGCACAAAAATGCAATCCACCGACAAATCGAATCCTAAGCCAATTTCAGACTTAAACCAATTAACCCAAATGCTTAATAAAATCCCGGTCAACTAGATTGATCTAGTTATCCTATTTAACCTAATCAATCCTCCGCATTAATCCCTATCCACCCTTAAACAAATTAACAACATATTATCCATTTATAAACACCCATATCTCAACTTACTAATTGTCCATCTTAAATTTCACAGCCAACAACTATGGGTTAGTTTAGGACTCACCTTAAGCCCAACAACCTCTACAGCCTAATCGTTGCCCAAAAATCCTGTACAACATATCCCAAATCCTCAACCTTCAATTTCATAGTCGCACTAACTGTATTTACAACCACATTGAAACCCAATAAAACCTCACAGCCCTCTCAACCTGTCAAAACCCCAAATCACAGCCACCATTACCTCTTTATTCCCCCACAATACATTGATACCTAACAAAATCCAACAATTAATAGATGAAATGAGGGTAGATCAAACTTACCAGCCCTAGGAACTTCCACCGGCAATCCTAAAGCTGGCACTGCATTCACCGACTACGATTAGTGCTCACAATCCCTCTTCACCGGAAAAATCCAACGCCTATGCCCCTGCTTTTGTTCTGGAAAAAATCGCACGGCTAGGTTTAGCACTCATCCAAATATCAAGAAGAGGGTCGGCCCCTTACCTTGCTACCGGTAGAAACTCGCCGAGAAGGTGAAGACGGCGAGCTGAGGCGGCAACACCGCGGTTGCTACGGACACAGGTAAGGGCGGCGTTGTCGGCGCTTGTGGAGGAGCGAACTACGGCGATGGGGGCGAGTGGAGAAAGCGGTCGCAGGCTCGAGCGGCGTAAGTGGCGTGGAAGCCGGTAGCGTGCGCCTCGGACGGCAGCGCGAGGAAGAAGCGATGATCGGTGGCCGGATTGTGGGTGGCGAGGAAGAAGGCTCGATGGTCAAAGGCGAGAGCGGCTCGGTAGCGGTGGCGGAGAGGGGATCACGCGAGAATCCAGCGGAGATGCGGGCGCGAGCGGTGTTGAGGGTCACAACGTGAGGAAAAAGGGGTCGGGAAGTTTGGGAACGGGAATCGGGGAAAAATTACAGAGAAACCTAGGTTTTATTTTTATTAACCCCTTAGTAAATAAATTATCCCCATAAATATCTTGCATGGGCTCCGTTTAAATCCAGAAAAATCCTAAAATTCCCTAAAAATTCTGAAAAGTTTCCAAGATTATTTCTCTAAATTTTTGGCCATTAAATTTATATTTTAAAATTTTCAATATTTAACATTTTCCCCCACTAACAAAAATTTGGTCCCCAAATTTCCTACTCAAATTCATAATGAGTAAGAGATACCACAAGTACTGCAAAATATAATTCACGTACCTTAAGCAAACAAGTGGGGGTATTGAGCTCGAATCTTTTCCTCAAGCTCCCAAGTTGCCTCCTCATCAGTGTGGTGACTCCACCCGACCCTGACAAGTCGCACAATCTTATTCCACAACCGTCGTTCCTTGTGATCCAGAATCCATATCGGAACCTCTGCGTAAGTAGCATCAGGTTGAATATAACCTGACACACCTGACCGAATATTTGCAAGAGTCTGGCACATACTTCCTCAGCATGGACACATGAAACACATCATGGGTACCATCCAAAGACGGTGGTAGCATTAGACGGTAAGCAACCGCTCCGATCCTCTCCAAAATCTCAAACGGACTAATGTACCTAGGAGCTAGCTTACCTCGGAGGCCAAATCTCTTCACCCCTTTCGTGGGTGAGACTCGCAGGAATACATGATCACCAATAGAGAACTCTAGAGGTCTCCGTCTCCGATCTGCATAACTCTTCCGACGATCATGCGTCTCGGCCATCCTAGTTGCCTCCGAAATCTATAATACAGGACCTCAGCAAATCCTCTAGTGTTTGAATGGTCCGCTCAGACTGTCCATCTGTCTGTGGATGGAAGGCAGTACTAAACCGAAGTTGTGTGCCTAAAGCCTGCTGCAGACTCTGCCAGAACCTAGACGTGAAACGGGGATCTCTATCTGATATAATGCTCAAGGAACACCATGCAATCCGATGATATCCCGACAATATATAACTCTATTAAACGATCCAAAGAGTTCGTCTTCCAAATCACTAAGAAGTGCGCGGATTTGGTTAGTCAGTCAACGACTACCCAAATCGAGTCATGGCCTTGATGTGTCCTAGGCAACCCACTACAAAAATCTATAATAATATGCTTCCACTTCCATTCCGGAATCGGAATTTCCTGAAGCATCTGTTCCTTAAACTAATGCAACTTCAGAAACCATTATCCTCCTCGGTGTCAGAGACAGTAGTCCATCTACCGTCCAACATCCACTCCACCACACACTCTGTAAGTGCATGGGAGGCTATCACGACCAAACTTCCTTGTTACAACAGTTTGTGTTTCAACTACTCTATAGTAGTTATCTTGTAGCTAGCCAAAATCCCATGAGCATTCCTGCTCTTCACCTCTACAATACAACCTAATCACTGCTAAGTCAACGTCATATATATGACTTATCTCGCAGTTCTTTAACTCCCGTAATCTTAGGATACGTCCTATTCTATAGCATCGGAATTGCTCCGATCCCCGAAAGGTTGCATCCATATACACTACCCTTCCATCCACACCAGAATAATTAATTAACACTGGCATAAAAGTCAACCATCGTCTGAGCCCTGAAACTAGTTTCACAAGCTGAAGACCAAGTAAATTTCATCACCTTCCTGATCCAACCAGTCAGCGATGTAGTACTGCTAGAGCATCCTATCCATATATATGATAATAATCAAATCAATACCAAGAAAACCACCATCTACGGTGGTCGAGTGCGCAACTCCAACTACCACCCTCAATAATGGCCAAGTTACGCAACTCCAATGACCACAAATGATCCTATCGTGTCCAGAATACACGACTTCCCAAATCCCTGGACGACTAAGTCATCAGTAAGTCTAATAAGAAAATCAAACGCTCATATAATTCATATCAAGTATGAAATTGTCGTCGTTATACAACTGCATTCTCTTTACTCTAAGCTGATGATATAACATTTATCACAACGACAATGTTAATTTTATGACACCATGTCACTACAATATCATCACACCAGTCACCAATCAATCCTAGAGTATATATAGGTATCCTATAGCTGATCTAAATAGATCATATATCCACAATGAAGGATATTCATTTCCTTCCACAACTACCGCATTCTATCATCATTAATCGATGCATAACCTCAAAGGTCCATCTCTCTTTTAACAAAGAGTTCCGGATCTTCTCTGGAAGAAATTCTGGGACAGATAAATATCCCATCCAACACCTCTTATAATAAGGTAAAATGATCTTTCATCGTCTTGACCAGCATAAGCATACACACCTTAACCATAACCAAATCACTATTAGTAGGGACTGATATTCCCTGAGGGTTTACCCCTTGTCCTTCAAATTGGTGCTAGCAGGCCAAATCTCTAGCTTCCTACTTCGACTTCAGTCGACACCTTTAAAGAGTTCGTACTTCCGAAATCATCGTTAGGTTCCACAAGGTCAATACGTCATCGACCTCGTTCCCCAACCATGAGTAGGGGCAATTTCACTATGTCAATACTTTTCCTATAGCTCAGAGATATCCTTCAGCTCGCCTGGTCCCAAAACCCGAGAACTCCCAAAAATCCAAGGGAAATAAAATCCTCGAAACACAAAACCCACAAACCAAAATCGTAAACCAATAAAATTGTCACGTCCTAGGGGCATATCCGTCATCCAAATAACAAAGGAGCCCCTTAGTGACAATATTCCGAAATACATAGACCAAATCTGGTAAAAACCTCGAAATAATTAAAGAAATACTAGTATTTTAATAACTGCATGCATGCACGACTAAACATATATCCATTAAAGTAAAATAGTTTTATGACACAAAATCAAACTGCGACAAAATCCAAAGTGCATAATAAAATGCAACACCGATAAAGTAAATAAAGCGGCATCTCGACGATGCAATGGGACAAGCACGACAAGGAACTCTCTGAGCGACTCGAAGGTAGGTCAACATGACACGTCCTCCATCAGTTAACCTAGAGAATAAGTGAGAAGGGGATAAGTACAACCACTCTGTGGATGTATAGACAATAGTGCATAATCATAATGCACATAATGGAAGTCACAGGGAACAAGCTAGAGTAACCCAACCCTCAGAGTACCAATATCAGTCTGCAACCATCCTGATCAGCAGTATAACAAATATACCCGCAACATACACAACCACTGCAACAAGCAGTGTACATCCGGATACCACGACAAAGTCTCGTGGGTCTCGCACAAAAAGGAAACTATCTATGAGCTACCGCGAACGTAACCCATGGGCCGACAATCAATAGCACGGTCTACGCGCAACTATATGGTACCACAAATGAGACTCGTGGATAGATAGGCTGTATATAAATATCTAATTATTGACTGCACGCTCTGGCGTACTACCACCAATAGGTCGCGTGAGCAGTCGATTATCCTAGGTTGTTAAGCCTAGGGTTATCCAATACATCCCGCATAAATCGACTTTCAACGTCGACAAAGATCATCGATCTACAATTAAACCCATTGAGGCGGTTAAGTGAGGGTTTCAACACCTCTAAAATGAAATGTTTACCAAAGTCGGTAAAGATCATCGACTAATAAATAAATTCCTCTAGATGGTTAGTCTAAGGTTCTAACCCTTTTAATATAAATGGTTATCAAGGTCGATAAAAGTCATACGTCCACTAATAAACTCGTCGAGATGAGTAATCATAGGGTTTCATCCCAACTAACAGGAAATGCCTTTCAAGGCCAATAAAGACCACAAATCTACTATCAAGCAATCATGCATGCTACAACATGCTATCACGAACAAATCTCGTGGGTACTTAAGATGTAAAGTAGCTCTCTAGCTACAGGTGTCATACGAATCCGATTATCACCAACTCCGAACGAATAACACAAAAATATAACCTTATAGTAGGTCATCTCAACCATGATTGGGAGATATAGTAAGGATTAATTGCATCCTAACCATACGAACTCTACTAGTCCGATCACCATATCACTGAAACAGTAAATGGCTAAATATATACCAATATGCACATCCGTTTTATTACACCTAGGGTTCCACTAATGTTGTTTCATTCTTGAGATCTGCTCCTACAGAATAACTTCATCTAAGTTATTCTATTTCTACTAGTCTTAATCATGGTATCCACCGCAAAAACTCATAACCATAAACATATAACATGCTGTCTAATAAACAATAGCATAGTCATACCAATGGCAATCAATAGCCGAAATTAATTAGGGTATAACAAAAGGGTCATGCCAGATCAAAGTCACGGCAATACTCAATAAACCATCAGGTGCCTATATATACCCTAAACTACGTAAGCAATGTAATCATGTCCTCATGCACTAGGATCTAGAAAGTCAAAGAACCTCTATGTATACCTTCTACGAATTTATCCATCTTAGTCATATTTTTCAACTAGTCTAATAATCCTAATACTAGTCAAATCCTAAGAGGTAAACATCTACCAATAATATTTTATCATTTATATCACAATGATAACTAGCTACTTATAGCAGTAATAGGAATTAATAACCAAATGCTATATATAAACCAGCAACCTAAAAATCTAATTGTCCAACAGATATCAGGTTAAAACAATACCAGACAAAACATGATATCACCGCATAACCAATATAAATATGTACTAAATCTAGAAAATTTTCTAGAATATATTTACCTATTAGCCGTCTGGAGATGTCCTATTGCTACCAAATCCCCCATATTGACCTCGTCAATAATACCTCGAATTTCTGAAATATAAAAATCATCAGAAATCCGTACAACTCCAAAAATACCCATTTAACCTGTCAAACGTGGCAAACTCCCAAAAACCCAAAGACCCTAAGGAACTCGGAAACCTACGCTCTGATTTCATGTAAACATTATATCAGGTAGAGGATTTTCAGAATTATATGAATTGATAATATTACATTGGTATATGTAGTTTAAAGAACAATGTTACATCTTGGTACTATTGTAGATAAAATAAGAATTTCACACCCAAAGATATGCTCATCCTTCTAGAAGTAGCTAACTGTGTATCCTTATATGCTATGTTGGAAGATAGGAAGCAAATCCAATTGAATGGAATTTTTGTTCAGAGCTGTAATCAAGTGGAGAAACTTCTACTTTAACATGTTTCTCAGAATAGTATTTTTGAAGAACACTAAAGCTAACATTGTTTTCAATTACACTTCTTGGTTTCTTACCATGCTTTCTAGAACCAACACGTGTCTGATCACAAAAAGTAAAGTTAATGTAAACATACATCGCTGCTACTCTTTAGTAATCAACAACCATCTTCAACTATAACCAAAAAAATAATAAACACAACTACCAAAGCAAAGCTATCCTAGAAATCTAGAAACTTTGAGGCTTTCTTCTTTTAGTCTTACGAAGTTGTCTCACATCATTTCTCAAAAAACAGTCATTTGGAGTTTGTAAATTTTGGTCTTTCTTGTTCAATTTTGATAAAAAAAAAGAAAAGAAATGGCATTGTTTTGTTCCACCTCATGCAACCTAAAATTTAGATTTTCTATTGTAGATATTGTGTTATAGAAATGCATGTTGATGGATTTCGATTTGATCTTGCATCAATTATGACTAGAGGTTGCAGGTTGGCTTCTTCAGTCTACTTATCCATCTTGTTTTACATATCATCTCATGTATTCAAACTTTCTTTTGAAACCTATGACCCAGTGAATGTTTTTGGAAATCCAATAGATTTGTTTTGTCCCTTGGTTCTGAAGCTTCTTGTTTTTTCCATTTTTATCTCTTAGTTTGGTTAGCAAAACCATGATTTATCATTTGTCCCTTGGTTCTGAAGCTTCTTGTTAGTCCACCTTTTCCCTGTATTTATTTAATTTTGGCATATGACAATCTGTTGAAAACATTTGTGCATATGCTCGCTCGTCTTGTGCAAGAAAAACATTTGGTATTTAGTCTTGGATCCAATACACAACAATGTATCATTCAAAGGGTAACTTTAAAGAGGGCCTTCGTTGCACCTGAAATGGATATTGTTAGTGAAAGCCCTAGAGCCAATTATGTGATGATTGTTGTATGGACTTTATTGTATCATATTCTTATTTATAAAGGCATGGTTATTATATTTACTTGTATTGGTGCCAAATAACTAAGTATAATAACGTCCTTGAGTAGAAAGTTCTTATCTATATCAATCGATTGGTTGAATCGATAATGAGATGATATAGAGAATACTACTCTTAATCATTCCTAGTCAAGTATTAACATTCAGGGACAATGTTAATACGTAGAGACTAGCATGTAGGTCAACTTGATGACTTGATCTCACAAGTCATGGATATGAGATATCAAGTTGACACATGGGTATGCATTGGAGAATGTATACTGAATGACCCGCCATGAGAAAGTATCATGGATCGTTATATGAGTATCATATAATTTCTCATGTGACTATTAGTCCTTGATCCTGAAGTCACCATGCTTCCCTACATAAGGAGTAGCATACTTTGGCTTCGTCAAAAGTCACCCATAAATGGATGAACTATAAAGGCGATTACTGGGTATGTAACAAATTATGCAGAGGGATGTGAGTGATGTATATGGGATCTATCCCTTCTATATGACGGGAGTGACATCGTTATTCTTGAAAGAGTGAGACCATGAAGTGCATGACCATGCCCAAATGAGTCAATATGAGATATTGAGCTCATTTGATTAGAGTGAGTCTACTTGGAGTTCAAGATATAGATTGTACCAAGGAGAACACGGTCTATGCCTCAATTGGTCAATCTATATGTCAAGAATAGAGGGACATTGTCACATATTGTGAGAGTCACAATTAGTAGTCACAAAGGTGATGTTGGATCTAACATTCTTGTAACTTGGGTAGCAATGATGTGTTGCTAGATACCGCTCATTACTTATGTTCCTAAATCAGTTTAGGAGCTTTGCCAACGTTACAAGAACCTATAGGGTCACACACAAAGGGCAATTAGATGGAGATTAGGTTCATATGATGAACCATGAGGATTAGGTTCATGGGATAAACCAAATTGGATCAAGAGTAATCCAAATTAGACTAATTGAGTTAGACTCAATTTGATTCAAGTGTTGAATGAATCTAATTTAGATTTGATTTGTTGAGTCAATTTAAAATATAGAATAGAGATTCATTAAATAAAATTGACTTGAATTAAGTGGTTAGATTTGAACAACCATGGGAGATAATAGGTCACGTTTGACTTGACTTGAGAGGGAAGATGAATGGTCAATTTTGACTTGACCAATTGTCATGTCATGATGACTTGGCATGGGGGCCGGCCAATGATGATGTTCCAATCGTCATGGACACATCATGGGGTGCCACCTCATGAGGGAGACCAAGAGCTATTGACTCTTAGAATTACATGCATGCATGTAACCTCCCTCCTTGGTGGCCGACCACTTTAGTATGATTTAGTGTGTGAAGTTATTTTGTAGTAACTTCATCATCTTCTTCCTTGGATCATCTCTCTTCTCATGCTCTCCATCCTATCTTCTTGCCGTGGACTTAAAGGAGTGCTAGCACACTCTTAGTTGTCTTTTCTCCACCTATTGTACCAATAGAGGAGTGTACACTTGACACTCTCGAGTTCCGGCAATCTGTTTGGACGAGCAGGATAAGCGAAGGGCATCACTTCAAAAGAAAACTCTTAACATGTAGATCTAGAGTAGATCTAAAGTTTTTAAACATGTACATGTAGTTTTGTTTACCTTCGCACCTATCCGTGGCTGACTTCTGGGGTTTCCGCAATGCAAAAAGCGGTTTTTGCAGCTCGGATAGTCCAACAGTGGTATTAGAGCCACGTGCAAAGCATGTATGTGTTTTAATTTTGTAGTTTTTCTATTAGATATAAAAATTACAGATCTGTAAGTTTCTGTAAATTTTCTATTTTTATAGATTTTTTGGCTATTTTTCTCGAAGAGTCGAAGCAACAAGTGTTGGGACACTTGTAGACTTCAACCACCGAGAAAAACTCTCCGGAACGGCAAATTCTCGCTTTAGGTTTTTGGGACAGGGACTTAAGTCACTGTGAGATCAAGATGGGACACTCACAAAGTTCATTTTGCGAGTAGGGGTGCTGCCCCTAACCCCTTAAGGGGCATTGTCCCGCGATCGCGCCCGAAAATCGTTTAGCGAGACCGTTACGGAGAGGTGACTCATAAAATTGAAAGAAAATAGGAAAAATTATATAAATTTTATGTAAAATACATAATTTAGAATTATGTATAATTCTGTGATGGTCATGGCCCAAGAAGCCCAATATGATTGGATAAATGTGTTGTAATTCATAATATGGCATGCGCGCCATTTTTGTGGTTATGCATGTTGTATAGGGTATGCGATCTGCGCGTCGTGCCTCTTCTTTTAAAAATACCAGTTGTAAATAATTTTAGACCCGAATGTAACTCGAGTTTCATGTTTTTAATGTACAAAATGGAGAGGTGGAAGGTCCACTAGTAGATGGAGTTACTAGGAGGGTGTCAACGACACATGGCGGTCAAAGGAGGCGCTTGGAGAAGCTGCTAACCCTAGGTTGACCGTCCGATCTTCTCATTTGCTTGAGAAGATCATAGTAGGGCCATGACCTCATCACAATTAATTTATATATATATATATATATATATATATATATATATATATATATATATATATATATATATATATATATATATATATATATATATATATATATATTTGTTTTGCTTGTATGTATGTGATGCATGCTAGTAAATTTTACTTGTATGTATATGATGCATGCTAGGATATTTTACTTGTATGTATATGATGCATGCTAGTATATTGCTTGTATTTATGCGATGCATGCTAGTGTAGGATAATAAAGGCCTTGATGCGTATATGATACACATTTACGATTAGATTAGATCTTAATCGAATCAACTCGAAAATGCCTACCAAGTTTTGATACCCATCACTACCTTGATCATTTGTTGTTGTTGAATCTGCCAAAGTAGAGCAACGCATATTATCTTGGTAGGGTGCAGAGGGACAATCTTGGTCCCGCCTATCATGGCTTGGGTGAGAATAACCTCAATTAGATTGAGTAAAACTAGTTAACTCAATAGGATCGATTAAAACTATAAGCATATTCCAACCGTTGGAAAGATAGGATAAGATCGCATTAACACTAAATCTTGGGCGATTTAGCCAAAGCTAACTCAAGGTCTTTTGTAAATGTGGATCTTGATCCTATAAACAAGAGTTGCATAGAGATGTAATCGGTAATGTGTTATCTACCGATCATACTAAGTCTTGGGCGATTTAGCCAAAGCTAACTCAAGGCGTAGTATGATGTGGATCTTGTCCCACAAGAATTATAGCCAGTTTGTATGAATCTAGTAATGTGGTTTGACCACATCCATAACTCGATTCTACAAAAGTTCTATAATTCAGTGAGAGCATAATTTGATTAAAGGCCTAATTAAATGATAAATGAAATATGATATTAATTTTTTGCATTATGTATGTTATAGATTACCATGTCGACAAACACGAACACTCTCTCCCTGCATTCTGTCCTTGAGAAGGACAAGCTCAATGGAGCTAATTTCCTGGATTGGTATAGGAACTTGAGAATCGTTCTCACCCAAGAAAGAAAATTGTACGTCCTGGAGCAGCCCATTTCGGAGGCACCTCCTGCCACTGCCTCACGAACTGACCGTGATGCTTACAAGAAGCATCAAGATGATGCATTAGATATGTCATGTCTCATGCTCGCGACCATGAACTTTGAACTTCAGATGCAACACGAGTTCATGAATGCTTATGATATGGTTGAACATCTTCATCAACTATATCAAGGACAAGCAAGGCACGAGAGATATGAGATCTCTAAGGCATTGTTTCAGTCCAAGATGCAAGATGGGACTCCCGTAGGTCCATGCGTACTCAAGATGATTGGGTACATAGAAAACCTACAGAGGTTGGGATTCCCACTTGGCCAAGAGCTGGCCACTGACTTGATTTTTCAATCTTTTCCACAAAGCTACAATCAATTTGTCATGAATTACAACATGAATGAAATTGATAAGCCACTGCCTGAGATGCTGAGCATGTTGAGAACTGCTGAGCTCAACCTTAAGAAGAGAAAATCTTACTCCATTTTGATGGTGCAAAAGAAGAAAGGCAAGGGCAAGCCTAAAGGTAAGGGAAAGTCCCAAGCCAAGGGCAAAGGCAATGAACTGAAACTGAAAGGAGGGGTGGCCAAAGAAGGCACTTGCTTCCACTGCAAGGTAGCTATACATTGGAAGCGTAAATGCAAAGCATACCTAGAAGATCTTAAGAGGAAGAGAAGTGAGACTTCTACTTCAGGTATAAATGTTATAGAAGTCAATCAATCTATTTCTTCATCATGGGTATTAGATACCGGATGTGAATCTCACATTTGTACCTGTCACGCCCACCCTTTTCCCTCGTAATCTATAGGGGTTGGAAGGGCGGCGTGACACGATCATACATACATGCATCTACAACGGAAGACTTACATACATGCATTTACAGCGGAAGACTTTAAACTTTCTTTCTTTCTTTTTTTTTAAACATAAAGAATGAAACATGGAGCATCCATAATCATCTCATAAGTACTTAGTTCAAGTTCATGATAATAAACTTAAAGGACACCAAGTAGCAACCATCAACATCAAGTAGAGTTTGACTCTTAACAACTAACATGCAAAACTAAAAGGGAAATATGCATAAGTCTGGGAACATAAATAGATCTCCTCCACCATGCCACTACCACACACACTTTGCCTCTCCTATTGCTCCCTTTAGTTTAGCCTTTCTTTACCCTTATCTGCAGTACAAGGGAAACATGAACTATAATCACATAGGCTTAGTAAGATCCTTTCCTACTCAAAAAAGTCATACATCAAGAATTAGACATAGAGTAGTGACATGATCATTCAAGAACATATAAGCATAGCATACATATAAGAGTAATGACATGATCATTCAAGAACATATAAGCATAGCATACAGATAAGAGTAATGACATGATCATTCAAGAACATATAAGCATAACTTACATATAAGAGTAATGACATGATCATTCAAGAACATATAAGCATAACATACATATAGGAGTAATGACATGATCATTCAAGAACATATAAGCATAACATACATATACGAGTAATGACATGATCATTCAAGAACATATAAGCATAGCATTCATATAAAGGTAGTGACATGATCAATTAAGAATATATAAGCATAGCATTCATATAAACATTCAAGAACATATAAGCATAGCATTCATATAAGAGTAATGACATGATCATTCAAGAACATATAAGTACAACATTCATTTAAACATTCAAGAACATATAAACATAGCATTGATATAAACATCATAATCACATATACATGAAATAAAGGTATATGCAAGATGCTCTTTGAAAACATATATTCTTATAGGTACTTAAACATAATCTCAACATATTGGGCCCGACATTGTACCACATTCATCATCATCATTGTGTGCATCCCTAAATAGACCCGAGGTAGCTAATCCCGAACCTACTAGTTTACTAGGCCCGTACTATGTCCGTCGACCTAGGGTCAATCATAACATAGAAGCCCATCCTAGGCCCGTACTATGTCTATCGGCCTAGTACAACTTAGGAGCCCATCCCATACTAGGTACGTACTATGACCGTCGACCTAGGGGAACGTAGGAGTCCATCCCTTGGACCTTGTTAGTGTTAGTATGAGCCCTTAGTGCCAATTATGAGATGATTGGTGAGGGAGACTTTTGTATTATATTCTTGCATTAATAAAGGCAAAGATTGATTATTATATTTCTTTATGCGTGTGCCAGCTAAATAAATATAATAATGCCCATGAATAGTAGGTTATTATCTATAGTATATCAATTGATAGAATTGATTATGAGAAGCTGTAGAGAACACTATTCTTAAATATTCCTAGTTGAGTATTGTATTAATAGACAAGGTCTATATTGATATATTGAGACTAGCATGTAGGTCAATGGATGACTTGATATCACAAGTCATGGATATGTGATATCACATTGATACATGGGTATATATATAGGAGACTATATATACTGAATTGACCCACCATGAGAAAGTATCATGGATCGTTATATGAGTATCATATACTTTCTCATGTGACTATTGGTGTGAATAGTCCTTAGACCTGAAGTCACTACGGTTCCCTACATAAGGAGTTATATACTTTGGTATCGTCTAACGTCACACCATAATTGGGTGACTATAACGCGATCACTGAGTATGTAACGAATTATGCGGAGGGATGTGAGTGATGTAGATGAGATCTGTCCCTCCCATATGACGGGAGTGATATCTTTGGCCTCTTGATAGAGTAGGACCACGAAATGCATGACCATGCTGTTAGTAATATATGAGAGATGTTCTAAGGCAATCTCCTTATGTATGAACCATTTATATGATAAATGAAGATTCACTATTTGAGTATACATGTTTTCATGTATTTGATTGGATCTTAAACTCATTTACTGAATGTCCACAATACGATTCACAGCATGAGAGAATTTGTGATTGGATCACAACTAGTGAGTATCTCTACATGTCTAATTGTGATGTATCGGAATTATCCCTAGTCGATGAATTGATGGATTTGGACACCATCAATTCTGTCGAGACTAGCACGAGGTATACTCCTTGGTGTATCCAAGCAGCAGATTCTCACTGGCTGGAGACATTGTGATGTCCGAAGTTAATCGTGGATGCTAGTTATGGTAACTAGTTCATTGGAGTGACCAGCCATAAGACTTCATATGGTTCTCTGCATATATAGATATGTCAATGAAGTTCTTACTGTAGCTTAAGTGCGATGTTCCTTTGACTTGCGGTATTCAAGTCATCTTGATCATGGAGACTTATGCTTTGACATCTTAAGCAAGCATCTCTAAGGAGATGTGGACCCGGAATGATTGGGTATAAGTCGAAGTGATCGAAGGTGTTTGAATGGCCTATAAAGGATTCACCACTCCTTGCGAGGAGATGTATACCCATGGCCTCTCGTCGGATTGTTACTAAAGTCTTTGGCCAAAGCATTACATGTTTAGAGTAAGGTACTCTTCGATACATGTGCAGTAACTAGAATCCGTAGGACGAGAAAATGATACATGGGCTAGGTGTGACATAGTCAGCCTAGTGGGGACTGACACTATAGACCATGTCTTGAACCAAGTGGGTATAAGATGAGTGAAGGGAATGGGGCACGATTCGTTCGAGCTGCTGAAGGGTTTCAGAAATAGTTCTGGATCAACCGTTGATAATTTTGGTTAATTGGGGATCATGATGTACTACTAGATTCCACTCATGATCGTTCTATAATTAATGGTTAACTATAGACGGCTAACATAAACCGAGAACCTATTTGGCACACGCACAACGAGCGTAATCCGAAGGATTTAAAATGAGCTTGAGAATGGGATTCTCAGACTGAGAGAAATTAGGTTTGGTTAGACCAAACATGGAGTGAGCATGAAATCGTTTCAGTCGAAATGGAAGGGTGGATGGGCCGTGTCTTATGAAGGCATGATGGACGAACCAAAATGGTTTGGTTCTAATCCAATGGAGGAGAATAAACCAAAGGGTTTGGTTTATTTTAAACGAATGAACCAAAAGTTGGTTCGGTTCATTTTAACTTAAAATAAACCATCATGGTTTGGTTTATTTTAACTTATATTAATGGAGCAGGTTAACGGGCCTTATGGTTACGATCCAATAGCCATTAAAAGAATTAGTTCTCTATAAAAGAGGGCTTAAACCCTAATCCAAAAACCCTAACCTAGAGTTGCCGCCCAACCTCTTCCTCCCTCTAGTCGGCGCCAAGTTGTTGCCGCCGCCCACCTTCTCCAACCGACGACCAGCTGCTACAGTTTCCTCCACTTGCCGGCGATGAGCTGCTGCCGGAAGAGCTCCGGTGATCTCCCTTGGGTTTGGTAATAAGGTGAGCCTCCACCTTTCCTTTTGGCCGGCCCGATACTCCTCCACCAAAGCTGTCCAGTTTTCTGGACAGCTTGTTTCCCTCTCGTCGGAGCATAGTTTGGACGACGTTTGGAGCTCCGACAGCACCTTACTTACCGGGGATTCGATCTCCGGTAATCCTTAGAGGTGGAGGATGAAGGATTCGTTAAACGGTTGACGAATACCTCTCCGAAGAAGTGAGTTTTGAGGACTCGTCTTTGGATCCGAATTTGGATTCGGATCGTGATCCTCTCTCGATCACGTCGTCTTCAACACGAGGCTAGTAACCTGTACAAAGACGAAGCTCGTGACTTTGTGAAGTCATCCCGAAGATACTCGGCGTGGATACGGATAGAGACGATTCTAGCGAGAATCGTTCCAGTTAATGCCGTTCCCGCTACACGTGATACGAAAGGTATACGTAGTTAAATTTCCTTTTATTGCAAATTTAAATTTATGGTTATGTCTACACATGTTGTACTATGCATGCGTGTGATGTGTGTTGTAATAAATATAGATTTATTATTTTTATTTCTTCCGCTGTGCACATGTTTGCGAAATATATTTGAACACACACTCGCCGCAGTGCCGGAAACCCAACAGTGGTATCAGAGCCCAGGTTGTGTTTCGACGTAATCTTAAAATAGTTTTGCGATAGTCATAATGATATTTATGGAAATTTTCTACTTTTGGAAAGTTAGAAGTATTTATGGAAATTTTTCAATTTTGGAAAGTCTAGTGACGATGCAACTCCGGACCAATTGTTGGTCTATCAGAAACATGTGACTGATTCTGAACTGACAAGTTGCATCATTATAGCTGCGATGGAACCCAAGCTATGAAAGCATCATGAGCATATGGATGCTCATATCGTAGTCCTTCATCTTTATGAGTTGTTTGATAAGCAAGTGAGATTCGAAATGTTCGAAGTCTCCAAGCTCCTCTTCACCTCTGAGATGCAAGAAGGTTCATCTGTGGTACTGCTCAACATGCTGAAGACTGTGGAGCCTTCTGAGAAGCATGAGCTGGGGATGGTGTTGTTAGTTGATTCCTCGAAGAAAGGTTCTAAGATGGAGTCAAAGGAACAACAGAAGGGGAAGAAGAAAAAGGCTAAAAAGGCAGAACCAACTCAAAAGGACACTTGCCATCATTATGGCAAGGAGGGCCATTGGCGAAGAAATTGCCAGATTTATCTTGAGTTCGTGAAGAAGAATAAGGCATCGGATGCCCCATCTTCTTCAGATATCTTCGTTATTGATTGTCATTCTATTTCCTTAGACACTTGGGTATTTGATACTAGGTGTGGCTCACATATATGTAATGACATACATGGGCTAAGGAATAGAAGAAGACTCGTCAAGGGAGAGTCAAATTTACGTGTTGGGAATGGAGCAAAGGTTGCTGCACTCGCCATAGGAACGTATTTGTTGAAACTCCCTACTGGACTTGTCTTAGAACTGGACAATTTCTTTTGAGTTCCTTCGTTGATAAAGAACATCATTTCTATTTCTTGTTTAAATAGAAATGAGTGTCATTTGACTTTTAGTAACAATTGTTGTTACATAACTTTGAATAGAGTTCTTTATGGGATTGGAACTTCAAGCAATAGTATTTATACGTTAGACGTATCCAGTGACATTTTCAATATCGAAGCGAGCAACAAGCGTGCTCGAAAGGATAATCAATTAGACTCCTACATGTGGCATTGTCGTCTTGGCCATGCAAGCAAGAAATGCATGTCCGAATTACACCGATGTGGAATTCTGGAATCGTTTGAATTGGATTCATACAATGCATGCGAATCATGCTTAAAAGGCAAGATGACTATGTTGCCTTTTACAGGAAAAGGTGAACGAGTGGGAGAGTTACTAGGTCTAATACATACTGATGTATGTTGACCTATGTCAACTCAAGCTTTAGGTTATAGCTACTTCATTACCTTCACCGATGATCACTCACGGTTTGGGTATGTGTTCTTGATGAAACACAAGTCTGAAGCCTTTGAAAGGTTCAAAGAATTTAGAAATGAAGTAGAGAAACAACATGACAAGAGTATTAAAATACTTTGATCGGATCGAGGTGATGAATACTTAAGTCAAGAGTTTCTTGATTATCTAAGAGACAATGGCATATTATCTCAATGGACTCCGCCATATACACCACAGCATAATGGTGTATCTGAGAGGCGTAACCAGACCTTGTTGGACATGGTCAGGTCAATGATGAATCATGCGAATCTTTCCAAGTCCTTTTGGGGCTATGCACTTCAGACAGCTGTTTACTTGTTAAACAGAATGCCTACCAAGGTAGTCTCTACTACTCCATATGAGATATGGAATAGTAAGAAACCTCATGTATCTTACTTGAAGATATGGGGTTGTCCTGCTTATGTGAAGTGGACAGTATCAGACAAATTGGATGCTAAGTCTGATAAATGTCTATTTATTGGATACCCTAAGGAAACAAGGCGTTACCAATTCTATCATCCTGTGGAACAAAAGGTGTTTGTTTCAAGGCATGCTGTGTTTCTAGAGAAAGAGTTTCTCTTGCAAGAAAACAGTGGGAGTGTCGTCGAGCTTGGCGAGGCTTGAGAGACTCAAATAGACATCGATGAGATACCTGGTGAAGCACAACAGCCAACAACTCATAGTGATGAGCAATCAGCTGGACCTATTGTAACACCACATCTTCGTAGATCTGGTAGAACACGCAATATTTTTAAGAGATATGGATTTCTCGTAAGTGAATAGAATGACGTGTTACTCATTGATGATGAGGAGCCTACCAGTTATAAAGAAGTGCTGACAAGTTCAGAAAGGGATAAGTGGCTTGGTGCCATGAAGTCGGAAATGGATTCTATGTATGAAAACCAAGTTTGAAACTTGGTTGACCCACTTGAAGGCATAAAGCCTATAGGGTGTAAGTGGGTTTTCAAGAAGAAAACCGACATGGATGGTAATGTGATTACCTATAAAGCTAGATTAGTGGCGAAAGGATATCGTCAAAAACAAGGTGTTGATTATGACGAAACCTATTCGCCTGTAGCTATGCTTAAATCCATTCGGATGCTCCTGGCCATAGCGGCTCATTATGATTATGAGATATGGCAGATGGATGTGAAAACAACTTTCCTTAATGGAAACCTGCTCGAGGACGTGTATATGATACAACCTGAGGGTTTCACATCGGTTGATAAAAGCAAGGTATGCAAATTGTGACGGTCCATATATGGATTAAAGCAAGCATCCAGGAGATGGAATATCCGTTTTGATGAGACGATCAAAAAGTTTGATTTCTCACAAAATCCAGATGAACCTTGTGTGTACTGGAAGGTTAGTGGGAGTGCAGTCGTGTTCCTAGTATTGTATGTCGATGACATATTACTTATAGGAAACGATGTTTCAATCTTACAGTCAGTTAAGGTTTGGTTATCCAAGACATTCTCCATGAAAGACCTGGGAGAAACAACCTACATCCTCGGGATTAAGATCTATAGAGATAGATCGAAACGGTTGCTTGGTCTTTCGCAGTCTACATATATAGACCGAGTGCCAAAAAGGTTTAGCATGTCATAATCCAAGAAAGGTTACCTACCCATCAGGCATGGGGTACACCTTTCGAAGTCTATGTGTCCGCGCACAGAAGACGAGAGGATTTGCATGAGTAAGATTCCCTATACATCCGCAATAGGATCTATCATGTATGCTATGTTATGTACGAGGCCCGATGTATCATATGCTCTGAGTGTCACGAGCAGATACCAGTCTGATCCAGGAATGGATCATTGGGTGGTTGTCAAGACGATCCTTAAGTACTTAAGAAGAACTAAGGATGTGTTCCTAATATATGGAGAAGGGGACGTGGTGATACGCGGGTATACAGATGCCAGCTTCCAGATAGACAAGGATGATTCTAGGACTCAGTTTGGATACGTGTTCACCCTGAATGGGGGCGGAGTGAGATGGAAAAGTTCCAAACAAGACACTATAGCAGATTCTACCACTGAGGCAGAATACATTGCAGCTTCGGAAGCAGCAAAGGAAGCGGTTTGGATCAAGAAGTTCATTTATGAACTTGGTGTGATTCCTGCCATTGTTGAAGCAATACCGGTCTACTGCGACAACAATGGAGCAATTGCACAGGCAAAAGAGTCGAGGTCTCATCAAAGATCCAAACATGTGTTTCGCCGCTATCATCTTATCAGAGAGATCATTAGTAGGAAAGAAATACAAATCGAGAAAATCCCCACTGAAAGGAATTTAGCGGATCCTTTGACTAAGGCATTACCTCAAAGCAAGTTTGAGGGTCATGTTAGAGCTTATGGTATTGGATACCGTAGCGATTGACATTAGGCCAAGTGGGAGTCTGTTAGTAATATATAAGAGATGTCCTAAGGAAATCGCCTTATGTATGAACCATTTATATGATAAATGAAGATTCACTATTTGAGTATACATGTTTTCATGTATTTGATTAGATCTTAAACTCATTTACTGAATGTCCACGATACGATTCACAGCATGAGAGAATTTGTGATTGGATCACAACTAGTGAGTATCTCTACATGTCTAATTGTGATGTATCGGAATTATCCCTAGTCGATGAATTGATGGATTTGGACACCATCAATTCTGTCGAGACTAGCACGAGGTATACTCCTTGGTGTATCCAAGCAGCAGATTCTCACTGGCTGGAGACATTGTGATGTCCGAAGTTAATCGTGGATGCTAGTTATGGTAACTAGTTCATTGGAGTGACCATCCATAAGACTTCATATGGTTCTCTGCATATATAGATATGTCAATGAAGTTCTTACTGTAGCTTAAGTGCGATGTTCCTTTGACTTGCGGTATTCAAGTCATCTTGATCATGGAGACTTATGCTTTGACATCTTAAGCAAGCATCTCTAAGGAGATGTGGACCCGGAATGATTGGGTATAAGTCGAAGTGATCGAAGGTGTTTGAATGGCCTATAAAGGATTCACCACTCCTTGCGAGGAGATGTATACCCATGGCCTCTCGTCGGATTGTTACTAAAGTCTTTGGCCAAAGCATTACATGTTTAGAGTAAGGTACTCTTCGATACATGTGCAGTAACTAGAATCCGTAGGACGAGCAAATGATACTTGGGCTAGGTGTGACGTAGTCAGCCTAGTGGGGACTGACACTATAGACCATGTCCTGAACCAAGTGGGTATAAGATGAGTGAAGGGAATGGGGTACGATTCATTCGAGCCGCTGAAGGGTTTCAGAAATAGTTCTGGATCAACCATTGATCTTTTCGGTTAATTGGGGATCATGATATACTACTAGGTGCCACTCATGATCGTTCTATAATTAATGGTTAATTATAGACGGCCAACATAAACCGAGAACCTATTTGGTCACACACACAACGAGCGTAATCCGAAGGATTTAAAATGAGCTTGAGAATGGGATTCTCAGACCGAGAGAAATTAGGTTTGGTTAGACCAAACATGGAGCGAGCATGAAATCGTTTCAGTCGCAATGGAAGCGTGGATGGGCCGTGTCTTATGAAGGCATGATGGACGAACCAAAATGGTTTGGTTCTAATCCAATGGAGGAGAATAAACCAAAGGATTTGCATTATTTTAAACGAATGAACCAAAAGTTGGTTCGGTTCATTTTAACTTAAAATAATCCATCATGGTTTGGTTTATTTTAACTTATATTAATAGAGCAGGTTAACGGACCTTATGGTTATGATCCAATAACCATTAAGAGAATTAGTTCTCTATAAAAGAGGGCTTAAACCCTAATCAAAAAATCCTAACCTAGAGTTGCCGCCCAACCTCTTCCTCCCTCTAGTCGGCGCCAAGTTGTTGCCGCCGCCCACCTTCTCCAACCGACGACCAGCTGCTGCCGTTTCCTCCACTTGCCGGCGACGAGCTGCTGCCGGAGGAGCTCCGGTGATCTCCCTTGGGTTCGGTAAGAAGGTGAGCCTCCACCTTTCCTTTTGGCCGGCCCCATACTCCTCCACCAAAGCTGTCCAGTTTTCTGGACAGCTTGTTTCCCTCTCGTCGGAGCATCGTTTGGACGACGTTTGGAGCTCTGACAGCGCCTTACTTACCGGGGATTCGATCTCCGGTAATCCTCAGAGGTGGAGGATGAAGGATTCGTCAAACGGTTGACTAATACCTCTCCGGAGAAGCGAGTTTTGAGGACTCGTCTTTTGATCCGAATTTGGATTCGGATCGTGATCCTCTCTCGATCACGTCCTCTTCAACACGAGGCTAGTAACTTGTACGAAGAAGAAGCTTGTGACTTTGTGAAGTCATCCCGAAGATACTCGGCGTGGATACGGATAGAGACGATTCTAGCGAGAATCGTTCCGGTTGATGTCGTTCCCGCTACACGTGATACGAAAGGTATATGTAGTTAAATTTCCCTTTATTGCAAATTTAAATTTATGGTTATGTCTACACATGTTGTACTATGCATGCGTGTGATGTGTGTGTTGTAATAAATATAGATTTATTATTTTTATTTCTTCCACTGTGCACATGTTTGCGAAACATGTTCGAACATACACTCGCCGCGGTGCCGGAAACCCAACAGTGGTATCATAGCCCAGGTTGTGTTTCGACGTAATCGTAAAATTTTTTTGCAATAGTCATAATGATATTTCTGAAAATTTTCTACTTTTGGAAAGTTAGAGGTATTTATGGAAAATTTTCAATTTTGGAAAGTCTAGAAGTGTTTATGGAAATCTTCCATTTTTGGAAAGTTGGAAGTATTTATGGAAATTGATATTTTCCATAAATAAAATATTTGATTAGATTTTGGAAATTTGTTTCCTAATTTAATCATGATTTGATTTGGGAAATCAAATCTTAAAATATTTTATTTCCATAAGTAGTTTTGATGATTTAGGAAATTGGTTTCCTAAATTGACTTTCCTTAATCAACTATTTCCATAAATAAAATATGTGATTAGATTTAGAAATTTGTTTCCTAATTTAATCATGATTTGATTTGGAGAATCAAATCTTAAACATATTTTATTTCCATAAATAGTTATGACATATAAGGAAATTATATACATGACATAATTGTATGTCATGTAATTGCATTAGATGCATATCATTATACCATGCGTGTCGTGACATGTAGATGTATGCCATGTATGCCATGCCAGGTAGATAATAGTTATTTGCATGCAAAGAGAATGAGACATAAAAACCATTACTCAATATTAAAGCCTACACCTTCCATTAATATGGTTAGAACCAGAGTTCCGTTTCTTGTTTGGGTTGTTGGACTCTCTCCAAGCCCGGCTCGAACCCGAACATGTTCAAACCATGGAATAGTTTAATACTAATATGGTAAGAGTCAGAGGTCAATCGTTAGCTTTGGTTGTTGGACTCTCTCCAAGCTGGGCTAATTAGTTGAATGCGCTCTAACCATATTAAAACTATTTCTCGATTAATGGGTTGGCTTTAACCTGGAGCATCGGCTTGTTGGACTCTCTCCAAGGTCGATGTAAAGGGAGGTGAAGTTGCATACTTGTTAATGTGTTAACAACCCGATGTATGTATGAACATTCAATTAGTTGATAGTACATTGTGATAGTTGCATATACGTGATATGCAATCGGTATAGTTGATGCCTACCATCGTAGTTATGAATGGCTTGTTTGACTCTCTCCAAGGTTGTTCATATCTATGATGGATATTAGCCCATTCGGAGATGAACCTACGATCTCCCGAAGTGATTTTGGGGTTTTTGAAATTCGAAAAATGAATGGGATTTATAAATGTATGTTGATGCATTTTAAATCATCTTTCTCATATATACTCGTTTTGTATTTCTAAGATTGATCATGATGTCTTTGAATTTGTGTTCCATTTTGGATTCGAATAAATTGACTGGGCCGAACTTCTTGGACTGGCTTAGAAACTTGAGAAATGTTCTCAAGGTGAAAAGCTTGCGTATGTCCTTGAAGCGCCTCTTCCCGCCCATCCTAGTGACGATGCAACTCCGGACGAATTGTTGGTCTATCAGAAACATGTGACTGATTCTGAACTGACAAGTTGCATCATGCTAGCTGCGATGGAACCCAAGCTACGAAAGCATCATGAGCATATGGATGCTCATATCATAGTCCTTCATCTTTATGTGTTGTTTGATAACCAAGTGAGATTTGAAATGTTCGAAGTCTCCAAGCTCTTCTTCACCTCTGAGATGCAAGAAGGTTCATCTGTGGTACTGCTCAACATGCTGAAGACTGTGGAGCCTTCTGAGAAGCATGAGCAGGGGATGGTGTTGTTAGTTGATTTCGTCGAAGAAAGGTTCTAAGAGGGAGTCAAAGGAACAACAGAAGGGGAAGAAGAAAAAGGCTAAAAAGGCAGAACCAACTCAAAAGGGCACTTGCCATCATTATGGCAAGGAGGGCCATTGGCGAAGAAATTACAAGATTTATCTTGAGTTCATGAAGAAGAATAAGGCATCGGATGCCCCATCTTCTTCAGATATCTTCGTTATTGATTGTCATTCTATTTCCTTAGACACTTGGGTATTTGATACTAGGTGTGGCTCACATATATGTAATGACATACATAGGCTAAGGAATAGAAGAAGACTCGTCAAGGGAGAGTCAAATTTACGTGTTGGGAATGGAGCAAAGGTTGCTGCACTCGCCGTAGGAACATATTTGTTGAAACTCCCTACTGGACTTATCTTAGAACTGGACAATTGCTTTTGAGTTCCTTCGTTGATAAAGAACATCATTTCTATTTCTTGTTTAAATAGAAATGAGTGTCATTTAACTTTTAGTAACAATTGTTGTTACATAACTTTGAATGGAGTTCATTATGGGACTGGAACTTCAAGCAATAGTATTTATACATTAGACGTATCCAGTGACATTTTCAATATCGAAGCGAGCAACAAACATGCTCGAAAGGACAATCAATTAGACTCCTACATGTGGCATTGTCGTCTTGGCCATGCAAGCAAGAAATGCATGTCCGAATTACACCGATGTGGAATTTTGGAATCGTTTGAATTGGATTCATACGATGCATGCGAATCATGCTTAAAAGGCAAGATGACTAAGTTGCCTTTTACAGGAAAAGGTGAACGAGTGGGAGAGTTACTAGGTCTAATACATACTGATGTATGTGGACCTATGTCAACTCAAGCTTTAGGAGGCTATTGCTACTTCATTACCTTCACCGATGATCACTCACGGTTTGGGTATGTGTTCTTGATGAAACAAAAATCTGAAGCCTTTGAAAGATTCAAAGAATTCAGAAATGAAGTAGAGAAACAACATGACAAGAGTATTAAAATACTTCGATCGGATCGAGGTGGTGAATACTTAAGTCAAGAGTTTCTTGATTATCTAAGAGACAATGGCATATTATCTCAATGGACTCCGCCATATACACCACAACATAATGGTGTATCTGAGAGGCGTAACCAGACCTTGTTGGACATGGTCAGGTCAATAATGAATCATGCGAATCTTCCCAAGTCCTTTTGGGGCTATGCACTTCAGACAGCTGTTTACTTGTTAAACAGAATGCCTACCAAGGTAGTCTCTACTACTCCATATGAGATATGGAATAGTAAGAAACCTCATGTATCTTATTTGAAGATATGGGGTTGTCCTGCTTATGTGTAGCGGACAGTATCAGAAAAATCGGATGCTAAGTCTGATAAATGTCTATTTATTGGATACCCTAAGGAAACAAGGGGTTACCAATTCTAACATCCTGTGGAACAAAAGGTGTTTGTTTCAAGGCATGCTGTGTTTCTAGAGAAAGAGTTTCTCTTGCAAGAAAACAGTGGGAGTGTCGTCGAGCTTGAGGAGGCTCGAGAGACTCAAATAGACATCGATGAGATACCTGGTGAAGCACAACAGCCGACAACTCATAGTGATGAGCAATCGGCTGGACCTATTGTAACACCACTGTAACGCCCGCCCTTATCTGCTCTCAGGGCGGCGCTACTTTACTATTTTTTTTTAACATGTTATCATAACTTAAACCTTCTTTTGCACATGCGTCACATATCATATTCATAATCAGCATGTTAACATATCTTGTCTCATTTCTAACATGCATAACATAAAGAGTCATTCATGAGTTCTTAAGTACTTGAACAGTAACATAAATAAGCATCATCCAACATGATACTAATGATTCATAAGTCTTATAAGCGGAAGCAAAGTCTTAAGTGGTTCATTGTGCATGTAATATAAGCAGATAGTAACAGGGTCTTTCTCCACCATGCCACTATCACACACACTCGGCCCTTCCTGCTAGTTCAGCTTTCCTTTATCTGCACTATATGGACAATATAAACTATAAGCATATTGCTTAGTAAGATTCTTGCCTACTCACAAAAGCCACAAACTTCATCAAGCAATTAGAAACATGAGCATACTAGCATAAATAGCCTAAGTGTTTGATAGCAACACTAATTATCAACATACCCACGTAATAAAACCTAAGCATGGCATAGAGTTTACATCTGCATGCTAAGCATAATTAAATCTAAGCAGGGCATAATTTAAACATAAGCATTCATGACATAAGCAATCCATAACATTATAAATCTTAGACATGCATAATGTACATAATCACCAATATTCTTAACTTAACTAAAAGCATCATAACTTCATAAAATCTAACATGCATAAAGGGCATAATCATAAGCATTTGTTTAACTTAACCATAAGCATTCATAACATAAGTGTCCGTAACATCATAAATCTTAATCATGCATAAAGTACATAGTCACAACTCTTCTTAAACTTAACTATAAGCATTCATGGCATCATGAAATCTAAACATGCATAAAGTCCATAGTCACAAATATTCTTAAACTTAACTATAAGCATTCATGGCATCATGAAATCTAAACATGCATAAAGGACAAGTTCATAAGCATTCTTAAACTTAACTATAAGCATTCATGGCATCATGAAATCTAAACATGCATAAAGGACAAGTTCATAAGCATTCTTAAACTTAACTATAAGCATTCATGGCATCATGAAATCTAAACATGCATAAAGGACAAGTTCATAAGCATTCATAAACTTAACCATAAGCATTCATAATTTCATAAAAGTCCTTTCTTTTCAAAACATATACATATAGATACTTCAACATAATCATAACTTGCATGGGGGGCCCCAGGTTAAGTACCACATAATGCGCGTTCCCTAATAGGCTGGGGTAGCGAGCCACCAGACCTACTAGAGCAAGACCTCTTATGTCTTACCAGGGCAAGACCTCTTACGTCTTCTTATGTCCCTTTGGATTTGATTAATGACCACCTGACGGGTCGGGTACTTAACCTCTTACAAAGTAAAATACTTAATTCCTTTCTTTCTTGTCTTATCATAAGGAGAGCTCTTAATCCCTACTTGAAAGGGAAGCATCTCCATCTTATCTTATCATAAGGAGAGCTCTTAATCCCTACTTGAAAGGGAAGCATCTCCATCTTAGACATTTCATAGCATACATGCATTCATAACATAAAGGGGTCCTAAAGCACAAACATGTTCATCACACAAGCATATTTCA
The DNA here is from genome assembly GCA_025175895.1 of Wurfbainia villosa. Classification (NCBI taxonomy): domain Eukaryota; kingdom Viridiplantae; phylum Streptophyta; class Magnoliopsida; order Zingiberales; family Zingiberaceae; genus Wurfbainia; species Wurfbainia villosa. Next base: position 114,423,928 of record CM045990.1, on the reverse strand, counting down.
TAGGCATATTCATGGCATGTTAAATCATAAAACATGTTCATCACATAGGCATATTTCATGGCATATTATATCATAAACATGTTCATCACGTGAGCATATTTCCTAGGCATATTCATGGCATATTACATCACAAACATGTTCATCACCTAAGCATATTTCATAGGCATATTCATGGCATGTAAAATCATAAAACATGTTCATCACATAAGCATATTTCATGGCATATTATATCATAAACATGTTCATCACATGAGCATATTTCCTAGGCATATTCATGGCATATTACATCACAAACATGTTCATCACCTAAGCATATTTCATAGGCATATTCATGGCATGTTAAATCATAAAACATGTTCATCACCTAAGCATATTTCATATCATATTACATCATGAACCCTAAGCCTATTTCATAGGCATATTTTCATTTCCTAACATATTAAACTCATACACATAACATAACTTCATAAGGGGGGGTGGTTTCATGAAACCCTAACCCTAGAACCAATGTTGGCTGAAACATGTAAGGTATCAAACCTTGTATATTTTTTTTTTGTCACTTAAAACTTCTACATGAAGCATATAACATCTCCTACTTCCCTTAGAAGCCTTTTCATGCAACCCTAACCCTAAATATCTTGGTTGGCCGAAACATGTAAGGGCTCAAGCTTGGGTTTTTATTACCTAAACATTCCTACTTGAAGCCTACACTCTATGAACATTACCTTAGAATCAAGTTCATGCAATCCCAACCCCAAAATCTTGGGTTGGCCGAAACATGTAGGGCTAAAATCCTTGGACTTTGGACACCTAAAGATTCCTACTTGAAGCATACCATTTATGAACACAACCTTAGAATCAAGTTCATGCAATCCCAACCCCAAAAGCTTGGGTTGGCTGAAACATGTAGGGCTAAAATCCTTGGACTTTGGACACCTAAAGATTCCTACTTAAAGCATACCATTTATGAACACAACCTTAGAATCAAGTTCATGCAACCCTAACCCCAAAAGCTTGAGTTGGTCGAAACATGTAAGGGCTAAAACCCTTGGACTTTTGACACCTAAAGATTCCTTCTTGAAGTATACAACCCATAAAAATTTTCCCTAGTAGCATTTTCATGAATCCTAGCCCATAAACTTAGTTAGCCGAAACATAGAGGGCTACAACTGTTGGATCGATGCGGTTCGCTAGAGGGGGAGGTGAATAGCGAAAAACCTTTCCTTTTTATTTCGTTCGTTAAAACTCGAGAGATAATAAATTAATTGCAACGGAAATGTAAATATAAAATAAAAGAGACAATCGACACAAGAGTTTTACTTGGTTCGTAGCCGAAGGCTACTACTCCAAGGCCCTAGTGGTCCTTGACCACGTATGGAGGGCAGAAGCACTAAAGGAACTCCTCCTCGTTGGAGGTAGGAGTTAATCGATACAAAAAAACTTTAAGGTAGAGGGACAATCCCCCTCTCCTCGTATACGATAAAAGCTCCGAAAAGTAGATGAACAACTGATAACAAAATAATACCGACGTACAAAGACAAATAAGAAAAATTAAACCTAGACGTCAGAAGGAAGGACTTCGTTGTCGGAGAATTGTAGCTTTGCGGAGACTTTTTGGAGGCTTAGAATTGTTGATGAAACCCTAGGTTTGGCCCTCCTTTTATAGCCTTTGAGCCCCTTTTCGAGAGGAACCCTAGCCAATCAAATTTGAGCACATCTTCCCTTGAAATTTGGTGATAATCCTTGACTCGACCGATCATTGACCATCACCGACCGATGGCCATCATCACGATCGATGGCAAAGATCGGCCGATTGTCGACCTTCAGATTGTTTGACGCAATGAGTCCTCCAAGCCGGCAATGATCGATGCTTGCTGCAAGTCAAAGTTAGCACAATAAAAACATAATTTCGATGGTCGTCGACCATCCGATCTTGACCTAGACCATCTATAAGAAGTCTTTGGTCAGATCTACGCTTAAGATCATCCCCGAAAAGAGGATACGACCTTACTTACTCTCGCACACTTGAGCTTACCTCGATGCTTACGTGTTGCTTTTGCTTCCGGCCTTCCACTCGATTCCTTCGGCTCCCTCCGAAATCACTCGAGTGTCGCTCGACCACCACGGCTTTCTCCGGGTGTCGCTAGCCTTCAGCTCCAGCTATATCAATCTTCTGCTCACTCGATTCAGCTCGTGAGAAAATAAAATAGACTTAACTTTGTGTCTTTGCTATAATCAAAACACAGGTTCGATTCGATGGCCTCACCGCACCAACAATCTCCCTTTGATATATGGAAAAACACACAAAGTTAAGGAAATTAAGTGCATGAAACAAGAAAGACAATAAGCAAAAGTAGGAAGTAGTAAAAATATTTCTCAAGTTCTCCCCTTAGAGGAACCCTCCCCTTGAGGGTGAGTACTTGAAAAAGACTTTTAGTTCTCCAAACACAAAGATAATTAGTTAAGTAAATGACATTACTTAACTTAGGCTTCTTAGAGTCAAAAATAAGTGCAAGTTAAGTAATCAAAAGTTAAGTCAAAAGGTTAATTATTCAAAAGGTTTAACTTTTGATTTCTTAACTTGGGCCTTTAAAGTTTTCAATTCCGAAGAGTTGAAACCTAAACCTTACTCCCCTTAACTTAGGCGGAATCAAAGTTTTAAGTTAAGTTATCAATTTCAAAATTTGAAATTGAACTTTGCCTTTTCTTGAACCTTAACTTTGGCCTTTTCTCCCCTTTTGACATAAATCAAGGAAAAGTGGGGGTTTAAGAAAACCCTAAGTCCAAGGATGATGATTTTAAAAATAGTATGTGAAAATAATTCATCTAAATGTTCAACTCTAGTTTGACTTGATTGAAATGATATTATCAACAAGTCTGATTAGAGTTGGTTAATATTAGTTGCATATTTATACTCAGGAGGTTCATATTGACGCACTTGATCTACATCTTGGAACTGGAGTAGGGTCCTAACATCTCACGCCCATCATTGGCTAAGTACACAAACACATTAGTCCTATGTGTTGTGAGATATCTTGGCTCCTTAAATCTATAGGTGCATGATATCTAAGGTATGTCCTATGCTAGTTCCATCAAAATGAAAAATAAGAAATAGTAGTAAGAAAATATAGTTTGCAAGTTCCTTATTCTATTACGCACATGCCCAATTTTCGTCTTAATAGACTAAATTCGCCCGGGTAGGGGTTTAGTAAATAGGTCCGCTAGGTTAGACTTGATTCGACGTACTCGAGTTGTATGGCTCTCACATGTTCTCGAATGAAATGGTGTTTGACTTCTATATGTTTGGTCCTAGAGTGACATATTGGATTCTTTGTAAGATTAATTGAACTAATGTTATCTACGTGAAGTTTAGTATTGTAAAGTCTAACTTAAAGTCGCGGAGGGTGTGCTTCATCCAAAGAAGGTGAGTGACACACTCACCCATCGCGATGTATTCGCCGGTGGTAGATAAGGCAACACAATGTTGCTTCCTCGCACCAACTCACTAGACTCGGCGAGTAGTTGACAACAACCACTCGTGCTCTTTACTCGAGTTTACTACAGGCATAATCCGAATCGGAGTAGCCGATTAGTTCGAACTCGGTAGATCTAGGATACCAAATACCGACATTAAGTGTACCCTTTAGATATCTAAGGATACGCTTAACTAGGGTTAGGTGAGACTCCTTGCATGAGTTTGAAACTCACGCACATACTTACTACGCAAATAAGATATCGTCGGCTTGAGCTCTATTACACTCTATAGTATTTTAAGTCAATGGACTTACTTTCTAGGTCTTCTCCTATGTTAACATTAATCGCCATTGGGGTGTTTATTATCTTAGCGTCTTGCATTCCAAATCTTTTAATTAACTCCTTAGTGTATTTTTGTTGATATAGGTATATACCATCCTTAGTTTGTTTAATTTGTAGACCTAAAAAGAAACTTAACTCGCCTACCAAGTTCATTTCGAACTCACTTTCCATGAGTGAAACGAACTCGTTTAGTAAGGATGAGTTAGAGGTTCCAAAAATTATATCGTCTACGTAAATTTGAGCTATGAATATTTCTTTACCTAAGGTTTTTACGAAGAGAGTTGGGTCAACTAAGCCTTGGTTAAACCCTTTTGACTTAAGATGGATTGAAAGTCTCTCGTACCAAGCTCGAGGAGCTTGTTTAAGTCCATAGAGAGCTTTCTTAAGTTTTAGAACATGGTCGGGTTTATCTAGATTTTTGACTTCTTCTTTAATGTATCCATTTAGGAATGCCGACTTAACATCCATTTGAAATAGCTTAAATCCTCGATGTGCGGCATAAGCTAGCAACATTCGAATGGATTCGAGTCTAGCTACTGGGGCATAGGTTTCGTCGTAATCTAAGCCTTCGACTTGGCTAAATCCTTTGGCGACTAACCTAGCCTTGTTTCTAACTACTTCACCTTTATCATCAAGCTTGTTTCGAAACACCCACCTTGTTCCAATTATCGTTTTGTCTTTAGGTGATGGTACTAATTCCCACACTTCATTCCTAGTAAATTGAGCTAGCTCTTCTTGCATTGCAATAATCAAATCGGGATCAAGAAGAGCTTGTTCAATTGATTTGGGTTCTATCTTTGAAATTAAGGAAATTTGACTAAGGTTCCTATAGGATGCTCTAGTTCGAACTCCTAGATTAGGATCTCCTATCACTTGATCGATAGGGTGGTTAGTCTGAATCCTAGATTGGGTTGGGTTTGTGTCACCTAATGCTTGATCAATGGGGTGACTTGGTTGAACACTAGTTTGGTTGGAGTCATCTATCACTTGATCAATAGAGTGACTAGGTTGACTTAGGTTAGGATTAACACTAGACCTGATCTCTGGATCAGAGTTAGGTCTAGTATGAATCGGCTCGCTAATTGGGGTTGCTGGGGGTTTTGTAGGTTCATGTCCTTCATCAAATACTACATTGATAGTCTCCTCGACTCTAAGGGTGTCGTGGTTATATACTCTATAAGCTCTACTTGTAGTCAGTATCCTAGAAAGATTTTAGTGGTTTTGGATGTAAATTTCCCTAGGTAATCCTTAGTGTTTAGGATATGTACCTTACACCCAAATACCCTAAAGTACTTGATGTTAGGTATTTTATCGTGATAAATCTCGTACGAGGTCTTAAGGTGCCTCTTTACCATAAGGATCCTATTTTGGACATAGCAAGCCGTGCTAACGGCTTCTGCCCAAAACCTATCGGGTAGGTCGTATTCATTCAACATGGTCCTAGCGGCTTCTTGTAGAGTTCGGTTTTTCCGCTCCACTAGGCCATTTTGTTGAGGGGTCCTAGGGCAGGAGAATTCATGGTGGTATCCGTTTAGGTTACAGAAGTCGGTGAACCTTTGATTTTTGAATTCACCACCATGATCGCTTCTAAGTCTTTTAACCTTAAGGTCTTTTTGATTCTCGATTAATTTGAATAGATTAATTAATTGATCTAGGGTATCATTTTTATGTTTGATGAACCTAACCCAGGTAAACCTGGAGTAGTCGTCAATTATGACTAAGCAATATTGACTTCTATTGAGAGACTTGGCTCCATGTGAATCGAATAGATCCATATGCAGGAGCTCAAGTACACTTGAGGTTCGTTCTTGGTTAGTTAACTTGTTTTGTGTCCTAGGTTGTTTTCCTTGTTGACAAGCATTACAGATTTTATTAACCAAATTGTTGAGGTTGGGTAAGCCTCTGACTAAGCCACTCTGACTCATCTTGTGGGCCGAGTCTTGGGTGCAGTGACCGAGTCGTCGTGCCACAACCATGATTCCTCTTCGTGTCATAAGACACTTAGTTGAGGAGTTGGTTAAGTTGATCGTATAAATGTTGTTATTTCTAGTTCCTTTAAGAATTGTTTTAGCAGTTTCGTTGGTATTAATTACGCATTCATTTTCTAGAAATATAACCTTATAGTTATTATCACACAATTGGCTTACACTAAGTAAGTTATATTCAAAATTCTCTACAAGTAATACATTTTTAATAACAAAATTGTTAAGCTCGATATCACCGATCCGATGATTTTGAGCTTGCCGTTATTCCCAAAGGCTACCGATCCTTGTCGCTTGAATCAAGATTTGCGAATTTGAGTTGATCCCCATCCATGTGTGAGTAACATCCATTGATCCTACACACAAGGTGGTTGGATTGGATGTTAGATTTTTGTTAAGAAAATTGGTTGTAAGTTGTTAACCCTAGGTCATCTCATGAGTCTATATGATCAAGCATGTTATACTTATGTGTTTTTTTGAGATGACTTTCAATTAAGTTGATTAAGTGGATTTAGGTTCAAGTAATTTTATGTTAGATTTGGATTTAACCTAGGCTTGTCAAGTTTACCTTTTCAAGATCATGGCTTCAGTCGTGGCGAGGCAGGGCCTTCTTTTATCGGATCATCGACCACTTCCTTAGACAAAGCCATTTTCAAGAAAATGATGACTTGACTCACCTAAAATTATTTCCTCGTCTAACTAGTTATTTTTGAAAAGAGGCTCCCGAGGCTCAATCTTTTAAGAATTTTAGTTGGTTATGTTTTTGAAAAGAGGCTCCCGAGGCTCAATCTTTTCAAAAATTTTAGTTAGTTATGTTTTTGTTCTAAGTGAGTTCACAAGTTTTAAAGTACAAACTTTCTAAGTTAAAGCATGCAATTTCTAAGTTAAAGCATAAACATTCTAAGTTAAAACATGCAATTTCTAAGTTAAAGCACAAACATGTTTTGTCTTGGCTCCCTAGGACCGTTGAATCGGTTGGTCTATCCACATAGTGGATTTGGTCCTTGGGAACCCGATGCGGGTTGGATCCTAGAGTTGAAATCAAAAGTTCTTAGGGACCCATGCTTGGACATGTTTCTTATGTCGACTTACAATCGACATATCGACCTATTAGTCGTGTTTGAGTTAAACCCTAGTCCGACCTTGTTGTACACGGCCCTTTGAGATCCAAGTAGGAGGTCAAGTCCTTTGGATCCCGAAGTGAACCTTTCCAACGTGTTCCTAAGATCTTGACTTGACTTTTCAAGAGAGAGTTCTCAACTTCGAGCTTTTCAACTCGAGTTGAGTCCTTCTCTTGAACTCGACTAGTCGAAGAGGTTAGGGAGACCTCGTGTTTGAGGAGTTTAACCTCCTCAACAAGGGTCTCGACCTTGGACTCAGACTTAGCTAACTTCCTAGACAAAAATCTAACCGTATTATGTAAAGTATTAAATAAAGCTCGACTCACCTTAAGGGTATCTTTTGAACCGGATGTGTATCCGTGGCTTGACTTGAAGGTAGCTTCGTAGTCCGAGTCATCCTCAGGTTCTGACTCAAGTTCGGTCTCCGTGTCTGACTCAATTGATTTCGCCATGAAGACGTGATCTTCGTCTTCTTCGGATGACGCTTCTTCCCATGTCGCGTTGAGGGCCTTCTTATGCTTAGGTGCTTGGTGGTTGAGCTTGGGGCACTCGGACTTGATATGTCCAAACCTGTTGCACTCATAACACCTAATGTTAGAACTTTTAGGCTTACCTTGGTTGGGTCGAGTCGTGGTTCGCTTTCGTCCCTTGGCTATCCTTCGAGCTAGGTTCATTTGTTTGGCAGTCAACTCCGGGTCAACTTCTTCTTCGGACTCGTCTTCCTCCTCGGTTGGTGGTGGCTTGCTTGGGATTTTCTTCTTCTTTGAACCTGCAAACAAGGCTATACACCTCTCGGGTTCCGAGTTGGATTGTTCATGTAATTCGAAATCGGAAAAGAGTTCATCTAACCTAATTTTAGAAAGATCCTTGGAGACCTTATAGGCATCAACCATGGATGCCCATAAGGTAGTCCTCGGAAAAGAGTTTAGGACATACCTTATAAGGTCGCAGTTTTCGACCTTTTGCCCGATTGCGTGTAGGTTTTTGACTATGTCTTGGACACGGGCGTGGAGTTGCGTCGCGGACTCGTGTTCCTGCATTTTTAGTGTATACAATTTATTGAATAACAAATCACGTTTACGAGCCTTAAGCAATCCGATCCTTGTGTAACTTTCGATTAGCTTTGTCCAAGATCCTTTGCGCTTATGAAGGGGCGGCCAGCGATTTAGCTCCTCCTTGGACAAAGCGCATTGAAGGATTTGTGTTGCCTTGGCGTCGGCTTCGACTTGTCGTTTTGTTGCAACGGTTCATTGATCATAATCCAAGGAGTCACCCACTTCATTAGTCGGAAGTGTGAAACCCGTTTGGATTATGATCCACATCTCGATTTGGGTTTTGAGAAAGCATTCCATCCGACCTTTCCAATAGCGGAAATCATCTCCGTTGTAAAACGGAGGTCGGACGGTGCTAAAACCCTCGAGATGCGCCATTAGAACAAAAAACAAGGAGACTAAAAAGAAGACCTAGCAATGAAAAAAAACACACGAAAGTACCAAGACTTGCATCTTGGATTAGTAGTGTGGGAAATAAAAAGAAACAAACGAAAAATATAAAGTTAAGCAAAGAAATGAGAAACTAAATAAAAAGTAAGTACTCACAACCTTCGATGTCCCCGAAAGGCTACTAAACGTCGATTTTTGAGGACAAAAACAACTTGTTACGGGGGTAAACCTCAATAAGAAGTGTAGATCTCTGTGAGGGCTTCGATTTGGCAGGTAGACCGTGTCATGGGACAACTTGTACAAAAAGTTATGCCCGTTTGACCGTCGGCTACTCCAAAAGCGAATACTTGCAAAACCAAATCAAACGAAGAGTACCAAGACTTCGTCTTGGATTAGTAGTGCGGGAGAAAAATTTAAATGAACGAAAAACAAATCTGTAAAAAAAATGTTAGATTGGTGGTTTCACCAAATCTAAGCGCCCCCGGCTCTGATACCAATTGTTGGATCGATGCGGTTCGCTAGAGAGGGGTGAATAGCGAAAAACCTTTTCTTTTTCTTTCGTTCGTTAAAACTCGAGAGATAATAAATTAATTGCAGCGGAAATGTAAATATAAAATAAAAGAGACAATCGACACAAGGGTTTTACTTGGTTCGTAGCCGAAGGCTACTACTCCAAGGCCCTAGTGGTCCTTGACCACGTGGGCGAAGCACTAAAGGAACTCCTCCTCGTTGGAGGTAGGAGTTAATCGATACAAAAACTTTAAGGTAGAGGACAATCCCCTCTCCTCATTATCGATAAAAGCTCAGAAAAGTAGATGAACAATCGATAACAAAATAATACCGGCGTCAAAGACAAATAAGAAAAATTAAACCTAGATGCGTCGGAAGGAAGGACTTCGTTGTCGGAGAATTGTAGCTTTGCGGAGACTTTTTGGAGGCTTAGAATTGTTGATGAAACCCTAGGTTTGGCCCTCCTTTTATAGCCTTTGAGCCCCTTTTCGAGAGGAACCCTAGCCAATCAAATTTGAGCACATCTTCCCTTGAAATTTGGTGATAATCCTTGACTCCTCGAATCGATCATTGACCATCGATCGGTGATGGCCATCATCGATCGGTGATGGCGACATCGATCGATTGATGACCCGCGATCGGCGATGTGCGATCGAGTCCTCAAGTAGCGATCGTGATGCTTCTTTGCAAGTCAAAGTTAGCACAACAAAAACATAATTTCGATGGTCGTCGACCATCCGATCTCGACCTAGACCATCTATAAGAAGTCTTTGGTCGGATCTACGCTTAAGATCATCCCCGTAAAGAGGATACGACCTTACTTACTCTCGCACACTCGAGCTTACCTCGATGCTTACGTGTTGCTTTTGCTTCCGACCTTCCACTCGATTCCTTCGGCTCCCTCCGAAATCACTCGAGTGTCGCTCGACCACCGCGGCTTTCTCCGGGTGTCGCTAGCCTTCAGCTCCAGCTATATCAATCTTCTGCACACTCGATTCAGCTCGTGAGAAAACAAAATAGACTTAACTTTGTGTCTTTGCTATAATCAAAACACAGGTTTGATTTCGGTGCCTCACTGCACCAACAACAACTACATATTTCTTTCATGTAACCTATCCTACAAAACTAATATACTGCAGGTGAGGGAATCTTACTTCCTTCGCTTTGCTTGGGAGATGACCTAATGGAAGCCACCTAGCTTTCTCCTTGCTTGAATGGGGGTTTCGGCCAAAGGATGAAGATGGAGAGGGGGAGAGAGGGTTTTCGGTGAGGAAGAAGAAGGGAAGAAGAAGTGGCCAAGTGGAAACTTCCTTCTTCTTTATAAAGGGAGGAAGAGAAGTTTCTCTTCTCTTTTCCATGCCCCTTCATTTACCCTCATCACACTTATCTATAATTTCCCCTCTTCTTCTAATGATATAATCCTATTGGGCTTCTGGTTAGTGGGTGCATCTATAGGGCTTGGCTATCTCTAGAGGTTTGGGGTTCAATTCCTAGGCCTTGCATCTCTTTTTGGCTATTTTCTTTTATTTTTCGAAAAAAAGCCCACATCAAGCCCATTATTGTAAAGCCAAAAACTCTCGTAAAATTGCTAGAAATTTTTTACGTGCGTTACAACCACATCTTCGTAGATCAGGTAGAACACGCAATATTCCTGAGAGATATGGATTTCTCGTAAGTGAATCGAACGACGTGTTACTCATTGATGATGAGGAGCCTACCAGTTATGAAGAAGTGCTGACAAGTTCAGAAAGGGATAAGTGGCTTGGTGCCATGAAGTCGGAAATGGATTCCATGTATGAAAACCAAGTTTGGAACTTGGTTGACCCACCTGAAGGCATAAAGCCTATAGGGTGCAAGTGGGTTTTCAAGAAGAAAACCGACTTGGATGGTAATGTGATTACCTATAAAGCAAGATTAGTGGAGAAAGGATATCATCAAAAACAAGGTGTTGATTATGACGAAACCTATTCGCCTATAGCTATGCTTAAATCCATTTGGATGCTCCTGGCCATAGCGGCTCATTATGATTATGAGATATGGCAGATGGATGTAAAAACAACTTTCCTTAATGGAAACCTGCTCGAGGACGTGTATATGATACATCCTGAGGGTTTCACATCGGTTGATAAAACCAAGGTATGCAAATTGCGACAGTCCATATATGGATTGAAGCAAGCATCCAATAGATGGAATATCCATTTTGATGAGACGATCAAAAAGTTTGATTTCTCACAAAATCCAGACGAACCTTGTGTGTACAAGAAGGTTAGTGGGAGTACAGTCGTGTTCCTAGTATTGTATGTCGATGACATATTACTTATAGGAAACGATGTTTCAATCTTAAAGTCAGTTAAGGTTTGGTTATCCAAGACATTTTCCATGAAAGACCTGGGAGAAGCAACCTACATCCTCGGGATTAAGATCTATAGAGATAGATCGAAACAGTTGCTTGGTCTTTCGCAGTCTACATATAGGACCGAGTGCTAAAGAGGTTTAGCATGTCGGAATCCAAGAAAGGTTACCTACCCATCAGGCATGGGGTACACCTTTCGAAGTCTATGTGTCTGCGCACAGAAGACGAGAGGATTTGCATGAGTAAGATTCCCTATGCATCCGCAATAGGATCTATCATGTATGCTATGTTATGTAGGAGGCCCGATGTATCGTATGCTCTGAGTGTCACGAGCAGATACCAGTCTGGTCCAGGAATGGATCATTGGGTGGCTGTCAAGACGATCCTTAAGTACTTAAAAAGAACTAAGGATGTGTTCCTAATATATGGAGAAGGGGACATGGTGATACACGGGTATACAGATGCCAGCATCAAGACAGACAAGGATGATTCCAGGTCTCAGTTTGGATACGTGTTCACCCTGAATGGGGGCGTAGTGAGTTGGAAAAGTTCCAAACAAGACATCAGAGCATTCTACCACCGAGGCGAATACATTGCGGCCTTCCGGCAAAGAGGAAGCGGTTTGGATCAAGAAGTTCATTTATGAACTTGGTGTGATTCCTGCCATTGTTGAAGCAATACCGATCTACTACGATAACAATGGAGCAATTGCACAGGCAAAAGAGCCGAGGTCTCATCAACGATCCAAACATATGCTTCGTCGCTATCATCTTATCAGAGAGATCATCAGTTGGAAAGAAATACAAATCGAGAAAATCCCCATTGAAAGGAACTTAGCGGATCCTTTGACTAAGGCATTACCTCAAAGCAAGTTTGAGGGTCATGTTAGAGCTTATGGTATTGGATACCGCAGCGATTGACATTAGGCCAAGTGGGAGTCTGTTAGTAATATATGAGAGATGTCCTAAGGCAATCGCCTTATGTATGAACCATTTATATGATAAATGAAGATTCACTATTTGAGTATATATGTTTTCATGTATTTGATTAGATCTTAAACTCATTTACTGAATGTCCACGATACGATTCACAACATGAGAGAATTTGTGATTGGATCACAGCTAGTGAGTATCTCTACATGTGTAATTGTGATGTATCGGAATTATCCCTAGTCGATGAATTGATGGATTTGGACACCATCAATTCTTTGGAGACTAGCACGAGGTATACTCCTTGGTGTATCCAAGCAGCAGATTCTCACTGGCTGGAGACATTGTGATGTCTGGAGTTAATCGTGGATGCTAGTTATGGTAACTAGTTCATTGGAGTGACCAGCCGTAAGACTTCATATGGTTCTCTGCATATATAGATATGTCAATGAAGTTCTTACTGTAGCTTAAGTGCGATGTTCCTTTGACTTGCGGTATTCAAGCCATCTTGATCATGGAGACTTATGCTTTGACATCTTAAGCAAGCATCTCTAAGGAGATGTGGACCCGGGATGATTGGGTATAAGTCGAAGTGATCGAAGGTGTTTGAATTGCCTATAAAGGATTCACCACTCCTTGCGAGGATATGTATACCCTTGGCCTCTCGTCGGATTGTTACTAAAGTCTTTGGCCAAAGCATTACATGTTTAGAGTAAGGTATTCTTCGATACATGTGCAGTAACTAGAATCCGTAGGACGAGGAAATGATACTTGGGCTAGGTGTGACGTAGTCAGCCTAGTGGGGACTGACACTATAGACCATGTCCTGAACCAAGTGGGTATAAGATGAGTGAAGGGAATGGGGCATGATTCATTCGAGCTGTTGAAGGGTTTCAGAAATAGTTCTGGATCAACCGTTGATCTTTTCGATTAATTGGGGATCTTGATGTACTACTAGGTGCCACTCATGATCGTTCTATAATTAATGGTTAATTATAGACGGCCAACATAAACCGAGAACCTATTTGGTCACACGCACAACGAGCGTAATCTGAAGGATTTAAAATGAGCTTGAGAATGGGATTCTCAGACCGAGAGAAACTAGGTTTGGTTAGACCAAACATGGAGCGAGCATGAAATTGTTTCAGTCGCAATGGAAGCGTGGATGGGCCGTGTCTTATGAAGACATGATGGACGAACCAAAATGGTTTGGTTCTAATCCAATGGAGGAGAATAAACCAAAGGGTTTGGTTTATTTTAAACGAATGAACCAAAAGTTGGTTCGGTTCATTTTAACTTAAAATAAACCATCATGGTTTGGTTTATTTTAACTTATATTAATGGAGCGGGTTAACGGGCCTTATGGTTATGATCCAATAACCATTAAGAGAATTAGTTCTCTATAAAAGAGGGCTTAAACCCTAATCCAAAAACCCTAACCTAGAGTTGCCGCCCAACCTCTTCCTCCCTCTAGTCGGCGCCAAGTTGTTGCCGCCACCCACCTTCTCCAACCGGCGACCAGCTGCTGCCGTTTCCTCCACTTGCCAGCGACGAGCTGCTGCCGGAGGAGCTCCGGTGATCTCCCTTGGGTTCGGTAATAAGGTGAGCCTCCACCTTTCCTTTTGGCCGGCCCCATACTCCTCCACCAAAGCTGTCCAGTTTTCTGGACAGCTTATTTCCCTCTCGTCGGAGTGTCGTTTGGACAACGTTTGGAGCTCCGACAGTGCCTTACATACCGGGGATTCGATCTCTGGTAATCCTCAGAGGTGGAGGACGAAGGATTCGTCAAACGGTTGACGAATACCTCTCCGGAGAAGCGAGTTTTGAGAACTCGTCTTTGGATCCGAATTTGCATTCGGATCATGATCCTCTCTCGATCACGTCGTCTTCAACACGAGGCTAGTAACCCGTACGAAGACGAAGCTCGTTACTTTGTGAAGTCATCCCGAAGATACTCGGCGTAGATACGGATAGAGACGATTCTAGCGAAAATCGTTCCGGTTGATGCTGTTCCCGCTACACGTGATACGAAAGGTATACGTAGTTAAATTTCCTTTTATTGTAAAATTTAAATTTACGGTTATGTCTACACATGTTGTACTATGCATGTGTGTGATGTGTGTGTTGTAATAAATGTAGATTTATTATTTTTATTTCTTCCGCTGTGCACATGTTTACGAAACATGTTCGAACACACACTCGCCGCGGTGCCGGAAACCCAACACATGCTCAAATGAGTCAATATGAGATATTGATCTCATTTGTTTGAGTGAGTCTACTTGGGGATCAAGAAAAATAAAGATTGATAAGAGGGTGACACGGTCTATGCCTCATTGATCGATCTGAGATATCAAGCATAGAAGGACACTGTCATATGATAATAGTCACGGAAGAGGTTGTCGGATCTCGACATTCTCATTACTTGGGTAGCAATGATGTATTGCTAGATGCCGCTCATTGCTTATGTATCTAAAATGATTTTGGATACATTGCCAACGTTATGAGAGCCTATAGGGTCACACAGAAAGAACATATTATTTTGGAGAGGAAATCATTTTGGTTTGACTAAAATGAATTATTAGTTAATTGAATTAACTAGAATGAGTAAGACTCATTACTTGGCTAAATTTGAGTTGGACTCAAATTGATTTATGTTGAGTTAGACTCAAGTCAAACCAAGAGAAGAAGGCTAAAATGATTAATCATAATTAATCATGTAATACACGAATTAATCATGTAATACACGAATTAATAAATGGGGTTTTAAATAGGATTTAAAAGCTCATTAATGTGCATTAATTGACTTCCTTTCTTTTACCGTGGAGAATAAGGAAGTGCATTTAATGTCTCATTAAGGTGTATTATTGCTTCTTCTTCTTCTTCAACGTGAGAATAGAAAAACAAATTGAATCTGATTTTATTTTGTTCTCAAAAAGCCAAGTATAGAGTGAAAAGAGAGACCTTGGCGTGGTTGCTAGCACAACCGAAAGGGTTTACCTCTTCTCTCCAAGATCGTGTGTGTGTGCACCGTAGAGGCGTGGACATTCTGACCACGCTGAGATCTGCAAGTGTTGCTGACTGGAATTCGAAGGGCACGCTTCGAAGGTAATCTCGATTCCTATAGAATAGAATCGATAATAGAAACGAGTATGTTTTTTTTTTCTTGGATCTCTGGAGGGAACCTAAGTTTTCCGCTGCGAATTTTGTTTATCGCTCGGGATCCCTATAGTTAGGGTCTGGTACAAGCCATGCAAAAAGTAAAATAGCATATCATGTTCCTTGTCAGAACATATCATATTTCTTTTCATAACATATCATGTTCCTTCTCATAGTATATCATGTTCTTCTTTATAACATATCATATTTTTTTTCATAACATAAAGAGTGCTCTTAGTCCCCATTCATAGGAAAGCATCTCTTAGGCATTTTCATCATACATACTTGTTCATCATGATGCAATGAGCATAACATAATACTACATTCATACAATTAACACGACAATGAGCATAACATAATCATACATTCATAGAATTAACATGGCAATAAGCATAACATAATCATACATTCATACAATTAACATGGACATAAGGTAGTGACATAAACCAATCATGCTATCATAAAGTCTAACTAACATCATATTAACATCTTATATACATATAACATGGCATGGAGGATTATTAGAGGGCATGAGCATGTGTTGGCCGAAACCCTAAGAGAGGGTTCTTAAGAATTTAAACCCTAAACACTTGTACAAGATCTAACTAACCACATGTTAAAATCCATTACCTATAGATCATGACATGGAAGACCATTAGGAGCACAACTAGGACTTGGCCCAAAGTTTCAAGGGGCCTTGGGTTCAAACACTAAAACAAAACCAAGCTATCAACATGTCATCTTCATCTACATACAAAACATGGCATGGGAACATATAGATCATAGCATGAAAGGCCATTAGGATCATATATAAGGCTTTTCCGAAAGTTTCAAGGGGCCTTGGGATCAAACACTCAAACCAAACCTAGCTATCAACATGTCATCTTCATCTACATACAAAACAAGGCATGGAGACATAAAGATCATAGCATGAAAGACCATTAGGAGCATATATACGTCTTGGCCGAAAGTTTCGAGGGGTCTTGGGATCAAACACTCAAATCAAGCCTATCTATCAACATGTTATCTTCATCTACATACAAAACATGGCATGGAAACATATAGATCATATCATGGAAGGCCATTAGGGGCATGATTAGGTCTTGGCCAAAACGTCAAGGGGGACTTTGAGATCAAACACTCAAATCAAGCCTATCTATCTACATGTTATCTTCATCTACATACAAAACATGGCATGGAAACATATAGATCATAGCATGGAAGGCCATTAGGAGCATGGTTAGGTCTTGGCCGAAACTTCAAGGGGAACTTTGGGATCAAACACTCAAATCAAGCCTATCTATCAACATATTATCTTCATCTACATACAAAACATGGCATGGAAACATATAGATCATAGCATGGAAGGCCATTAGGAGCATGGTTAGGTCTTGGCCGAAACTTCAAGGGGAACTTTGGGATCAAACACTCTAATCAAGCCTATCTATCAACAATATTATCTTCATCTACATACAAAACATGGCATGGAAACATATAGATCATGGCATGGAAGACCATTAGGAGCATGATTAGGTCATGGCCGAAACTTCAAGGAAGACTTTGGGATCAAACACTCAAATCAAGATCAACATGTTATCTTCATATTCATACAAAACATGACATGGAAAATCATTGGAAGCATGAAGGGGTCTTGGCCAAAAGTTTCAAAAGGGGTTTTTAAGCAACCAACAACCGAAACAACTTATACTGCAGGTGAGGGGATACTTACATCCTTTCGCTTGTTTAGTAATAGAATATTGTTGGGTTTCTGGCACCGCGGCGAGTGTGTGTTCGAACATGTGCACAGCGGAAGAAATAAAAATAATAAATCTACATTTATTACAACACACATATCAAACGCATGCATAATACAACATGTGTAGACATAACCGTAAATTTAAATTTTCAATAAAAAGAAATTTAACTACGTATACCTTTCGTATCACGTGTAGCGGGAACGGCATTAACCGGAACGATCCTCGTTAGAATCGTCTCTATCCGTATCCACGCCGAGTATCCTCGGGATGACTTCGCTAAGTCACGAGCCTCGTCTTCGTACGGGTTACTAGCCTCGTGTTGAAGACGATGTGATCGAGAGATGATCACGATCCGAATCCAAATTCGGATCAAAAAACAAGTCCTCAAGAATCGCTTCTCCGGAGAGGAATTCGTCAACCGTTTGATGAATCCTTCGTCCTCGACCTCAAAGGATTACCGGAGATCAAATCCCCGGGAAGGATACCACTGTCGGAGATCTAACCGTCGTCCAAATGACGCTCCGACGAGAGGGAAACAAGCTGTCCAGAAAACTGGACAGCTTTGGTGGAGACCTTGCGCCGGCCAAATAAGGAAAGCGGCTTGCTCACCTTGTCGCCGGAGCCAAGGAGGATCACCGGAACTCTTCCGGCAGCAGCTCGAAGCCGGCAATGGGAGAAGACGACAGCAGCTGGTGGCCGGTTTGAGAAGATGGGGAGCAGCCTAGGGTTGGCGCCGAAATCTCCAAGGAGAGGAGGTGGGCGGCAACTTAAGGCTAGGGTTTTTGGATTAGGGCTTAACAACACCTTAAGCCCCCTTTTATAGAGAACTAATTCTCTTAATGGTTATTGGATCATAACCATAAGGCCCGTTAACCCGCTCCATTAATATAAGTTAAAATAAACCAAACCATGATGGTTTATTTTAAGTTAAAATGAATCGAACCAACTTTTGGTTCATTCGTTTAAAATAAACCAAACCCTTTGGTTTATTCTCCTCCATTGGATTAGAACCAAACCATTTTGGTTCATCCATTATGTCTTCATAAGACACGGCCCATCCACGCTTCCATTGCGACTGAAACGATTTCATGCTCGCTCCATGTTTGGTCCAACCAAACCTTGTTTCTCTCGGTTTGAGAATCTCATTCTCAAGCTTGTTTTAAATCCTTCGGATTACGCTCGTTGTGCGTGTGACCAAATAGGTTCTCGGTTTATGTTGGTCATCTATAATTAACCATTAATTAAAGAACGATCATGAGTGGCACCTAGTAGTACATCATGATCCCCAATTAATCGAAAAGATTAACGGTTGATCCAGAACTATTTCTGAAACCCTTCAGCAGCTCGAATGAATCGTGCCCCATTCCCTTCACTCATCTTATACCCACTTGGTTCAGGACATGGTCTATAGTGTCAGTCCCCACTAGGCTGACTACGTCACACCTAGCTCAAGTATCATTTCCTCATCCTACGGATTCTAGTTACTGCACATGTTTCGAAGAGTACCTTACTCTAAACATATAATGCTTTGGCCAAAGACTTTAGTAACAATCCGACGAGAGGCCATGGGTATACATCTCCTCGCAAGGAGTGGTGAATCCTTTATAGGCTATTCAAACACCTTCGATCACTTCGACTTATACCCAATCATCCCGGGTCCACATCTCCTTAGAGATGTTTGCTTAAGATGTCAAAGCATAAGTCTCCATGATCAAGATGACTTGAATACCGCAAGTCAAAGGAACATCGCACTTAAGCCACAGTAAGAACTTCATTGACATATCTATATATGCAGAGAACCATATGAAGTCTTACGCCTGGTCACTCCAATGAACTAGTTACCATAACTAGCATCCACGATTAACTCCGGACATCACAATGTCTCCAGCCAGTGAGAATCAGCTGCTTGGATACACCAAGGAGTATACCTTATGCTAGTCTCGACAGAATTGATGGTGTCCAAATCCATCAATTCATCGACTAGGGATAATTCCGATACATCACAATTACACATGTAGAGATACTAGTTGTGATCCAATCACAAATTCTCTCATGCTGTGAATCGTATCGTGGACATTCAGTAAATGAGTTTAAGATCCAATCAAATACATGAAAACATGTATACTCAAATAGTGAATCTTCATTTATCATATAAATGGTTCATACATAAGGTGATTGCCTTAGGACATCTCTCATATATTACTAACAGACTCCCACTTGGCCTAATGCCAATCGCTACGGTATCCAATACCATAAGCTCTAACATGACCTCAAACTTACTTTGAGGTAATGCTTTAGTCAAAGGATCCGCTAAGTTCCTTTCAGTGGGAATTTTCTCGATTTGTATTTCGTTCCTACTAATGATCTCTCTGATAAGATGATAGCGGCGAAGCACATGTTTGGATCGTTGATGATACCTTGGCTCTTTCGCTTGTGCAATTGCTCCATTGTTGTCGCAGTAGACCGGTATTGCTTCAACAATGGCCGGAATCACACCAAGTTCATAAATGAACTTCTTGATCCAAACCGCTTCCTTTGCTGCTTCCGAAGCTGCAATGTATTCTGCCTCAGTGGTAGAATCCGCTATAGTGTCTTGTTTGGATCTTTTCCAACTCACTGCGCCCCCATTCAAGGTGAACACGTATCCAGACTGAGACCTGGAATCATCCTTGTCTGTCTGGAAGCTGGCATCCGTATACCCGCGTATCACCATGTCCCCTTCTCCATATATTAGGAACACATCCTTAGTTCTTCTTAAGTACTTAAGGATCGTCTTAACAGCCACCCAATGATCCATTCCTGCATCAGACTGGTATCTGCTCGTGACACTCAGAGCATATGATACATCGGGCCTCGTACATAACATAACATACATAATAGATCCTATTGCGGATGTATAGGGAATCTTACTCATGCAAATCCTCTCGTCTTCTGTGCTCGGACACATAGACTTCGAAAGGTGTACCCCATGCCTGATGGGTAGGAAATCTTTCTTGGATTCCGACATGCTAAACCTCTTTAGCACTCGGTTTATATATGTAGACTGCGAAAGACCAAGCAACCATTTCGATCTATCTCTATAGATCTTAATCCCGAGGATGTTGGTTGCTTCTCCAAGGTCTTTCATGGAGAATGTCTTGGATAACCAAACCTTAACTGACTGTAAGATTGAAACATCGTTTCCTATAAGTAATATGTCATCGACATACAATACTAGGAACACGACTGCACTCCCACTAACCTTCTTGTACACACAAGGTTCGTCTGGATTTTGTAAGAAATCAAACTTTTTGATTGTCTCATCAAAACGGATATTTTAACTCCTGGATGCTTGCTTCAATTCATAAATGGACCGTCGTAATTTGCATACCTTGGTTTTATCAACCGATGTGAAACCCTCAGGTTGTATCATATACACGTCCTCGAGCAGGTTTCCATTAAGGAAAGTTGTTTTCACATCCATCTGTCATATCTCATAATCATAATGAGCCGCTATGGCCAGGATCATCCGAATGGATTTAAGTTTAGCTACAGGCAAATAGGTTTCGTCATAATCAACACCTTGCTTTTGACGATATCCTTTCGCCACCAATCTAGCCTTATAAGTAATCACATCACCATCCATGTCGGTTTTCTTCTTGAAAACCCACTTGCACCCTATAGGCTTTATGCCTTCAGGTGGGTCAACCAAGTTCCAAACTTGATTTTCATATATGGAATTCATTTCCGACTTCATGGCACCAAGCCACTTATCCCTTTCTGAACTTGTCAGCACCTCTTCATAACTGGTAGGCTCCTCATCATCAATGAGTAACACGTCGTTCGATTCACTTACGAGAAATCTATATCTCTCAGGAATATTGTGTGTTCTACCAGATCTACGACGATGTGGAGTTACAATAGGTCCAGTCGATTGCTCATCACTATGAGTTTTCGGCTGTTGTGCTTCACCAGGTATCTCATCAATGTCTATTTGAGTCTCTCGAGCCTCCTCAAGCTCGACGACACTCCCACTGTTTTCTTGCAAGAGAAACTCTTTCTCTAGAAACACAGCATGCCTTGAAACAAACACCTTTTGTTCCACAGGATGATAGAATTGGTAACCCCTTGTTTTCCTTAGGGTATCCATATATATAGACATTTATCGGACTTAGCATCCAATTTGTACGATCTTGTCGCTTCACATAAGCGAGGACAACCCCATATCTTCAAGTAAGATACATGAGGTTTCTTACTAGCCCATCTATCATATGGAGGAGTAGAGACTACCTTGGTAGGCATTCTGTTTAACAAGTAAACAGCTGTCTGAAGTGCATAACCCCAAAAGGACTTGGGAAGAGTCGCATGATTCATCATTGACCTGACCATGTCCAACAAGGTCCGGTTACGCCTCTCAGATATACCATTATGCTGTGGTGTATATGGCGGAGTCCATTGAGACAATATACCATTGTCTCTTAGATAATCAAGAAACTTCTGACTCAAGTATTCACCACCTCGATCCGATCGAAGTATTTTAATACTCTTGTCATGTTGTTTCTCTACTTCATTTCTGAATTCTTTGAACCTTTCAAAGGCTTCAGACTTATGTTTCATCAAGAACACATACCCAAACCGTGAGTGATCATCGGTGAAGGTAATGAAGTAGCTATAGCCTCCTAAAGCTTGAGTTGACATAGGTCCACATACATCAGTATGTATTAGACCTAGTAACTCTCCCACTCGTTCACCTTTTTCAGTAAAAGGTAACTTAGTCATCTTGCCTTTTAAGCATGATTCACATGTATCATATGAATCCAATTCAAATGATTCCAGAATTCCACATCGGTGTAATTCGGACATGCGTTTCTTGCTTACATGGCCAAGACGACAATGCCACATGTAGGAGTCTAATTGATTATCTTTTCGAGCACTCTTGTTGCTCGCTTCGATATTGAAAATGTCACTGGATACGTCCAACGTATAAATGTCATTGCTCAAAGTTCCAGTTCCATAAAGAACTCTATTCAAAGTTATGTAACAACAATTGTTACTAAAAGTCAAATGGTACCCATTTCTATTTAAACAAGAAATAGAAATGATGTTCTTTATCAACGAAAGAACATAAAAGCAATTGTCCAGTTCTATGACAAGTCCTATAGGGAGTTTCAACAAATACGTTTCAATGGCGAGTGCAGCAACCTTTGCTCCATTCCCAACACGTAGATTTGACTCTCCCTTGACGAGCCCTTCTTCTATTCCTTAGCCCATGTATGTCATTACATATATGTGAGCCACACCCAGTATCCAATACCCAAGTGTTTGAGGAAATAGAATGACAATCAATAACAAAGATACCTAAAGAAGATGGGGCATCCGATGCCTTATTCTTCTTCATGAACTAAAGATAAATCTTGCAATTTCTTCGCCAATGACCCTCCTTGCCATAATGATGGCAAGTGCCCTTTTGAGCTGGTTCTGCCTTTTTAGCCTTTTTCTTCTACCCCTTCTGTTGTTCCTTTGACTCCCTCTTAGAACCTTTCTTCGAGGAATCAACTAACAACACTGTCCCCTGCTCATGCTTCTCAGAAGGCTCCACAGTCTTCAACATGTTGAGCAGTACCACAGATGAACCTTCTTGCATCTCAGAGGTGAAGAGGAGCTTGGAGACTTCAAACCATTCGAATCTCACTTGCTTATCAAACAACTCTTAAAGATGAAGGACTACGATATGAACATCCATATGCTCATGCTGCTTCCGTAGCTTGGGTTCCATCATGGCTAGCTTGATGCAACTCATTTGTTCAGAATCACTCACATGTTTCTGATAGGCCAACAATTGGTCTAGAGTTGCATCGTCACTAGGACGGGCGGGAAGTGGCGCTTCGAGGACATTTGCAAGCTTTTCAACCTTGAGAACAATTCTCAAGTTTCTAAGCCAGTCCAAGAAGTTCGGCCCAGTCAATTTATTCGAATCCAAAATGGAACGGAAATTCAAAGACATCATGATCAATCTTAGAAATACAAAACGAGCATATTTGAGAAAGATGATTTTAAAATGCATCAATATACATTTATAAATCCCATTCATTTTTTGAATTTCAAAACCCTAAAATCACTTCGGGAGATCGTAGGTCCATCTCTGAATGGGCTGATATCCATCATAGATATGAACAACCTTGGAGAGAGTCCAACAAGTCATTCATAACTACGACGGTAGGTATCAACTATACTGATTGCATATCACGTATATGCAACTATCACAATGTGCTATCAACTTATTGAATGTTCACACATACATCGGGTTGTTAACACATTAACAAGTATGCATCATATGCATAACACCCAACTTCACCTCCCTTTACATCGACCTTGGAGAGAGTCCAACAAGCCAATGCTCCAGGTTAAAGCCTACCCATTAATCGAGAAATAATTTTAATATGGTTAGAGCGCATTCAACCAATTAGCCAGCTTGGAGAGAGTCGAACAATCAAAGCTAACGATTGACCTCTGACTCTTACCATATTAGTATTAAACTATTCCATGGTTTGAACATGTTCGGATTCGAGCCGGGCTTGGAGAGAGTCCAACAACCCAAAAAAGAAACGGAACTCTGGTTCTAACCATATTAATGGAAGGTGTAGGCTTTAATATTGAGTAAGGGTTTTTTTGTCTCATCCTCTTTGCATGCAAATAACTATTATCTACATGGCATGACATACATGACATACATCTACATGTCACGACACGCATGGCATGATGATATGCATCTAATGCAATTACATGACATAAAATTATGTCATGTATATAATTTCCTTATATGTCATAACTATTTATGGAAATAAAATATGTTTAAGATTTGATTCTCCAAATCAAATCATGATTAAATTAGGAAACAAATTTCCAAATCTAATCACATATTTTATTTATGGAAATGGTTGATTAAGGAAAGTCAATTTAGGAAACCAATTTCCTAAATCATCAAAACTACTTATGGAAATAAAATATTTTAAGATTTGATTTCCCAAATCAAATCATGATTAAATTAGGAAACAAATTTCCAAAATCTAATCAAATATCCAAAAGTGGAAGATTTCCATAAATACTTCTAGACATTCCAAAATTGAAAACTTTCCATAAATACTTCTAACTTTCCAAAAGTAGAAAATTTCCAGAAATATCATTATGACTATCGCAAAACCATTTTACGATTATGTCGAAACACAACCTGGGCTCTGATACCACTGTTGGGTTTCTGGCATCGCGGCGAGTGTGTGTTCGAACATGTTTCGTAAACATGTGGACAACGGAAGAAATAAAAATAATAAATCTACATTTATTACAACACACACATCACATGCATGCATAGTACATGTGTAGACATAACCATAAATTTAAATTTGCAATAAAAGGAAATTTAACTACGTATAACTTTCGTATCACGTGTAGCGGGAACGACATCAACCGGAATGATCCTCGCTAGAATCGTCTCTATCCGTATCCACGCCGAGTATCCTCGGGATGACTTCACTAAGTCATGAGCCTCGTCTTCGTACGGGTTACTAGCCTCGTGTTGAAGACGATGTGATTGAGAGATGATCACGATCCGAATCCAAATTCGGATCCAAAAACAAGTCCTCAAGACTCGCTTCTCCGGAGAGGTATTCGTCAACCATTTGACGAATCCTTCGTCCTCCACCTCAGAGGATTACCGGAGATCAAATCCCCGGCAAGGCTACCACTGTCGTAGCTCTAAACGTCATCCAAATGACACTCCGACAAGAGGTAAACAAGCTATCCAGAAAACTGGACCAGCTTTGGTGGAGACCTTGCGCCGGCCAAATAAGGAAAGCGGCTTGCTCACCTTGTCGCCGGAGGCAAGGAGGATCACCGGAACTCTTCTGGTAGCAGCTCGATGCCGGCAATGGGAGATGACGGCAGCAGCTGGTGGCCGGTTGGAGAAGATGGGCGGCAGCCTAGGGTTGGCGCCGAAATCTCCAAGGAGAGGAGGTGGGCGGCAACTTAAGGCTAGGGTTTTTGGATTAGGGCTTAACAACACCTTAAGCCCTCTTTTATAGAGAACTAATTCTCTTAATGGTTATTGGATCATAACCATAAGACCCGTTAACCCGCTCCATTAATATAAGTTAAAATAAACCAAACCATGATGGTTTATTTTAAGTTAAAATGAACCGAACCAACTTTTGGTTCATTCTTTTAAAATAAACCAAACCCTTTGCTTTATTCTCCTCCATTGGATTAGAACCAAACCATTTTGGTTCATCCATTATGTCTTCATAAGACACGGCCCATCCACGCTTCCATTGCGATTGAAACGATTTCATGCCCGCTCCATGTTTGGTCCAACCAAACTATAACACCCCAAAATTTTTCTCCAAAATTTTTGGTATAGAATTTAATTTTTTTATGTCTAGTAGATTATATATGGGAACTTGGAAAATGATGATAAAAGAATAAAAAAAAGGAAGAGAGGTGAGGTTTGAACCTTAAACCTCTTGGTGAGAGTTAACTCTTATCATGCATGTGATGACCAAGTGCTCAGCAGTAGCTTACTGTTGGAGAAAGAGGAGAAATTGTAGATGAGTGTGAGGAGGGTGAATGAAGAGGCATGAAAAGAGAAGAGACACTTCTCTTCCTCCCTTTATAAATAGGAGTGAAAGTTCCATTTGGCCACTTCTTCTTCCCTCTTCTCTTCTTCTTCCTCACCGAAACCTACCTTCTCCCTTTCCATTTTCCGAAATTCATCCAAGCAAGAAGAAGGGTAGGTTTGGCTTCCATTAGGTCATCTTCCAACTAAAAGCAAAGCGAAGGAAGTAAGATTCCCTCACCTGCAGTATATTTGTTCTTGTAGGACATGATACATGAAAGAAATATGATGCTTGATACCTTACAAGTTTCGGCCAACCAAGGTTGTTGGGCTAGGGTTGCATGAAAATTCTTCTAAGGAAATTATGATATGTTGTATGCTTCATGTAGGAATTTTAGGTGACAAAAATACAATTCTTGGTGCCCTTACAAGTTTCGGCCAACTAAGGATTTTGGGCTAGGGTTGCATGAAAATGCTTCTAAGGAAATTATGATATGTTGTATGCTTCATGTAGGAATTTTAGGTGACAAAAATACAAGTCTTGGTGCCCTTACAAGTTTCGGCCAACCAAGGTTTTTGGACTAGGGTTGCATGAAAATGCTTCTAAGGAAATTATGATATGTTGTATGCTTCATGTAGGAATTTTAGGTGACAAAAATCGAAGCTTTGTGCCCCTACATGTTTCGGCCAACTAGGGTTTTAGGGCTAGGGTTTCATGAAAACACCCCTTATGAAGTTATATTATGTTGTATGCCTTCATGTATGAACCTTATGTGACAAAAATAAAATTTTGGTGCCCTACAAGTTTCGGCCAACTAGGGTTTTAGGGCTAGGGTTGCATGAAAACACCCTTAGGAAATTATGATATGTTGTATGCCTTCATATATAAATTCTATGTGACAAAAATGAACTTTTGTGCCCCTACAAGTTTCGGCCAACAATGGTTTTAGGGCTAGGGTTGCATGAAAACACCCCTTAGGAAATTATGATATGTTGTATGCCTTCATGTATAAATTCTATGTGACAAAAATGAACTTTTTGTGCCTCTAATGTTTCGGCCAATAATGGTTTTAGGGCTAGGGTTTGCATGAAAACACTCCTTACGAAATTATGATATGAATTATGCCTATGTGATGAACATGTTTATGATTTTAATATGTCATGAATTATGCCTATATGATGAACATGTTTATGATTTTAATATGCCATGAAATATGCCTATGTGAGGAACATGTTTATGATTTTAATATGCCATGAAATATGCCTATGTGATGAACATGTTTATGATTTTAATATGCCATGAAATATGCCTATGTGATGAATATGTTTATGATTTAATATGCCATGAAATATGCCTATGTGATGAACAAGTTGATGGTTTTTTTTAATATGCCATGAAATATGCTTATGTGATGAACATGATTATGCTTTAAGACCCCTTTAGGGTATTCTTAAGTTATGAATGCATATATTCTATGACATGTCTAAGAAGATGCTTCCCCTTTTTATGTTGGGATTAAGAGCTCTCCTTATGATAAGATAAGATGGAGATGCTTCCCTTTTCAAGTAGGGATTAAGAGCTCTCCTTATGATAAGATAAGACAGAGATGCTTGCCTTTTTATGTTGGGGATTAAGAGCATTCTTTATGATATGATAAGAAAGAAAAGAATGAAAATTAAGTATTTTACTTTGTAAGAGGTTAAGTACCCGACCCGTTAGGTGGTCATTAATCAAATCCAAGGGACATAAGAAGACGTAAGAGGTCTTGCCCTGGTAAGACGTAAGAGGTCTTGCTCTAGTAGGTCAGGTGGCTAGCTATCCTAGCCTATTAGGGAACGCACTTTATGTGGTACTTTGCCTGGGGCCCCCCTTCATGTTATGATTATGTTGAAGTATCTATATGTATATGTTTTGAAAAGAAAGGACTTGTATGAAATTATGCATGCTTATGTTCAAGTTTAAGAGTGCTTATGATTATGTCCTTTATGCATGTTTAGGATTTTATGATATTATGAATGCTTATGTTCAAGTTTAAGAATGCTTATGATTATGTCCTTTATGCATGTTTAGGATTTTATGATATTATGAATGCTTATGTTCAAGTTTAAGAGTGCTTATGATTAGGTCCTTTATGCATGTTTAGGATTTTATGATATTATGAATGCTTATGTTCAAGTTTAAGAATGCTTATGATTATGTCCTTTATGCATGTTTAGGATTTTATGATATTATGAATGCTTATGTTCAAGTTTAAGAATGCTTATGATTATGTCCTTTATGCATGTTTAGGATTTATGAAATTATGAATGCTTATGTTCAAGTTTAAGAATGCTTATGATTATGTCCTTTATGCATGTTTAGGATTGATGATGTCATGAATTCTTATGTTTAATTTATGCCATGCTTAGATTTAATTATGTTTAACATGCTTATGTAAATTTTATGCCATGCTTATGTTTCATTACGTAGGTATGTTGATGATTAGTGTGGTTATGAAATACTTATGCTATTTATGCTAGTATGCTCATGTTTTCTAATTGTTTGATGAAGTTTGTGGCTTTTGTGAGTAGGCAAGAATCTTACTAAGCTATATGCTTATAGTTTATGTTGTCCATATACTGCAAATAAAGGAAACATGAACTAGAAGAAGTAGCAGGAGGGGCTGAGTGTGTGTGATAGTGACGTGGTGGAAAAAGACCCTATGACTCTCTGCTTTTATTTATATGCTCTATGAACAACTTAAGACATTTGCTTCCGCTTTTATGAATTGTGATTTATTTGTACCATGTCGGATGTTGCTTAGTTATGTTACTGTTCCATTACTTATGAAAATTTGATATGATAGGACTCATGAATGGATCTTTATGTTATGCATGTTATAAAAGAAGTTATTATATGTTAACGTGCTAATTATGATTATGATATGTGATGCACGTTATAAAGAAGATATGACATGTTAACATGCTAATTAGGTCTATGATATGTGATGCATGTTATAAAAGAGGATTATGTCATGTTAACATGCTTGATTAGGTAGATTGTGAAATGATCCATATATGTTATGTTATAAAAAAAAAAAAAAAAAAGTAGCGCCGCCCTGAGAGCAGATAAGGGCGGGCGTTAAAAAAACCTTGTTTCTCTCGGTCTGAGAATCCCATTCTCAAGCTCGTTTTAAATCCTTCGGATTACTCTCATTGTGCGTGTGACCAAATAGGTTCTCGGTTTATGTTGGCCGTCTATAATTACACATTAATTATAGAACGATCATGAGTGACACCTAGTAGTACATCATCATCCCCAATTAACCGAAAAGATCAACGGTTGATCTAGAACTATTTATGAAACCCTTCAGCAGCTCAAATGAATCATGCCCCATTCCCTTCACTCATCTTATACCCACTTGGTCCAGGACATGGTCTATAGTGTCAGTCCCCACTAGGCTGACTACGTCACACCTAGCCCAAGTATCATTTCCTCGTCCTACGGATTCTAGTTACTGCACATGTTTCGAAGAGTACCTTACTCTAAACATGTAATGCTTTGGCCAAAGACTTTAGTAACAATCCGACGAGAGGCCATGGGTATACATCTCCTCGCAAGGAGTGGTGAATCCTTTATAGGCTATTCAAACACCTTCAATCACTTCGACTTATACCCAATCATCCCGGGTCCACATCTCCTCAGAGATGCTTGCTTAAGATGTCAAAGCATAAGTCTTTATGATCAAGATGACTTGAATACCGCAAGTCAAAGGAACATCGCACTTAAGCCGCAATAAGAACTTCATTGACATATCTATATATGCAGAGAACCATATGAAGTCTTACGGCTAGTCACTCCAATGAACTAGTTAACATAACTAGCATCCACGATTAACTCCGGACATCACAATGTCTCCAGCCAGTGAGAATCAGCTGCTTGGATACACCAAGGAGTATACCTCATGCTTGTCTCGACAGAATTGATGGTGTCCAAATCCATCAATTCATCGACTAGGGATAATTTTGATACATCACAATTACACATGTAGAGAGACTCACTAGTTGTGATCCAATCACAAATTCTCTCATGCTGTGAATCGTATCGTGGACATTCAGTAAATGAGTTTAAGATCCAATCAAATACATGAAAACATGTATACTCAAATAGTGAATCTTCATTTATCATATAAATGGTTCATACATAAGACGATTGCCTTAGGACATCTCTCATATATTACTAACAAATATACCCTAGGTTGTGATGCCAAGACTAGAGCTTTCTTCTTCCTTGGTTGGTTTTCGGAAATGGAAGAAGGGAAAGCCAGGGTTTCGGTGGGGAAGAAGAAGAGAAAGAGGAGAATGCCAACTTGGGTTCTCTTGTCTCCTCATACTCCTATTTATTCACTTGAAGGTGTCCCTTAGCCTCCCTTACCCTTATCTATCATTTCCCATGTCCTTCTAATTGCACAATCCTACTGGGCTTCTGGTTATCGGATGCATCCTAAGGTTTAGTTATCTACTTGGAGGTTTAGGGTTCAAACCCTGGGCTATGCATCCTTTTCGGCTCTATTTTCCTTTATTTTTGAAAGAGTCCACATAAAAGCCCATTTTGATAATACAAAAATTCTTATAAAATTTCTAGAGCTTGGGATGAAAAGGGAGGAACGAGAAATGAGGAATTCGGCCAAGGATGAGAAAGAAGGAGAATGAAGAAGGAAAGTGGGGTTTTACTTCCTCTCTTTTCTTAATTCTCCTGTTTAATACCAAGGGAATGAACACTCTTTCAGGGGGGGGGGGGGGGGGATGAACCAACTCCTCATCTTCCCATCTATATTCTTTGTATATTTTTTATATATCTTATCCATGAATCATCCTATGGTCTTGTACATTCTTTATATATCTTATCCATGAATTATCCTAGGGTCTAGTGGTGTCAAGGCTACCTCCCTTTTAGAAGGTTCATGGTTCAAATCCTTCCTATAACCATCTTTTATTTTATTTTATTTTAAACCTTTTATGGCATTAAAACCCATATAATTACTTTGCATAGTTTAAAATTTTACGGGCGTTACAATCCTTCATACCTATAAAAGTTTCGTCCTTGAAACTTAGAACAACTCCGGATACTTTTGTTTCATGTCATCCTCGAGTTCCTAAGTTGCTTCTTCAAACTTTTGATTTTGCCATATGACTTTCACTAAGGGTACTTCTTTGGTTCTCTATTTCTTGATTTCTCGATCTATTATCTGAATAGGTCGACTTTCATGACTTAAATCTTCTTGAACTTTTACCGTTTGTGGCTCAATCACATGGTCTTAGGAAATCTATGCAATCTGATTACCTCCTCAACATACAACTAGGCTAGTTGTTCCATTGAGTACGATACTTGATTGCCAGAAAATGGGCAGATTTTGTCAATCTTTCAACAATCACCTAAATAGCTTCATAAGCATTAGTTGTTTTGGGCAGTCCTACTATGAAATCCATAGCTATATCTTCCCACTTCCATTCTGGGATTTGAATAGGCTACAAAACTCTTGTAGCTATCCCTGGAGTTCCGTAACCACATTCATAAGATCAGGTTTGGGTACTCTCTCATCGACTATATTACTGTGTCTTCCAGCCATGCTTATCTTCATATATTTTAATAAGGCTAGCAGAAGATTATCATACATATATTCATGCATATCTAAACTAAAAACATTCCTTATCATACACTTATCTTCATATATTATAATAAGGCTAGCATAAGATTATCATACATATATTCATGCATATTTAAAATAAAAGCATTCCTTATCATACATAAGCATAAGATTATCATACCTATATTCATGCATATTTAAAGATTATCATACCTATATTCATGCATATTTAAGCTAAAAGCATTTTTTATCATACTTGAAAGAAATAGAGTAGGCATAAAATTTCTTACTTGGAGCGGCAAGATAGGAGCTTGATGTGTGTGTAGTGCAAAGGCAGAACCTGGCTCTGATACGAACCTGTCACGCCCGCCCTTTTCCCTCGTAATCTATAGGGGTTGGAAGGGCGGCACGACACGATCAAACATACATGCATCTACAGCAGAAGACTCACATACATGCATTTACAGCGGAAGACTTTAAACTTTCTTTATTTCTTTTTTTAAAACATAAAGCATGAAACATGGAGCATGCATAATCATCTCATAAGTACTTAGTTCAAGTTCATGATAATCAACTTAAAGGACACCAATTAGCAACCATCAACATCAAGTAGAGTTCGACTCTTAACAACTAACATGCAAAACTAAAAGGGAAATATGCATAAGTCTGGGAACATAAATAGATCTCCTCCACCATGCCACTACCACACACACTTTGCCCCTCCTACTGCTCCCTTTAGTTTAGCCATTCTTTACCATTATCTGCAGTACAAGGAAAACATGAACTATAAGCACATAGGCTTAGTAAGATCCTTTCCTAATCACAAAAGCCATACATCAAGAATTAGACATAGAGTAGTGACATGATCATTCAAGAACATATAAGCATAGCATACATATAAGAGTAATGACATGATCATTCAAGAACATATAAGCATAACATACATATAAGAGCAATGACAAGATCATTCAAGAACATATAAGCATAACATACATAAAAGAGTAATGACATGATCATTCAAGAACATATAAGCATAGCATACATATAGGATTAATGACATGATCATTCAAGAATATATAAGCATAACATACATATAAGAGTAATGACATGATCATTCAAGAACATATAAGCAAAGCATTCATATAAAGGTAGTGACATGATCAATTAAGAACATATAAGCATAGCATTCATATAAACATTCAAGAACATATAAGCATAGAATTCATATATGAGTAATGACATGATCATTCAAGAACATATAAGCATAGCATTCATATAAACATTCAAGAACATATAAACATATCATTCATATAAACATCATAATCACATAGACATGAAATAAAGCTATATGCATGATGCTCTTTGAAAACATATATTCTTATAGGTACTTAAACATAATCTCAACATATTAGGCCCGACATTGTACCACATTCATCATCATCATTGTGCGCATCCCTAAATAGAACCGAGGTAGCTAATCCCGAACCTACTAGGTTACTAGGCCCGTACTATATCCGTCGACCTAGGGGAAATCATAACATAGAAGCCCATCCTAGGCCCATACTATGTCCGTCGGCCTAGGGCAACTTAGGAGCCCATCCCATACTAGGTCCATACTATGACCGTCTACCTAGGGGCACGTAGAAGCCCATCCCTTGGACCTTGTTAGGGTCCGGTACAAGCCATGCAAAAAGTAAAATATGATATCATCTTCCTTATCATAACATATCATATTTCTTTTCATAACATATCATGTTCCTTCTCATAGCATATCATGTCCTTCTTTATAACATATGATATTTCTTTTCATAACATAAAGTGTGCTCTTAGTCCCCATTCATAGGGAAGCATCTCTTAGGCATTTTCATCATACATACTTGTTCATCATGATGCAATGAGCATAACATAATCATACATTCATACAATTAACATGACAATGAGCATAACATAATCATACATTCATAGAATTAACAAGGCAATGAGCATAACATAATCATACATTCATACAATTAACATGGCAATGAGCATAACATAATCATACATTCATACAATTAACATGGACACAAGGTAGTGACATAATCCAATCATGCTATCATAAAGTCTAACTAACATCATATTAACATCTTATATACATATAGCATGGCATGGAGGATTATTAGAGGGCATGAGCATGGGTTGGCCGAAACCCTAAGGGAGGGTTCTTAAGAATTTAAACCCTAAACACTTGTACAAGATCTAACTAACCACATGTTAACATCCATTACCTATAGATCATGACATCGAAGACCATTAGGAGCACAACTAGGACTTGGCCCAAAGTTTCAAGGGGCCTTGGGTTCAAACACTCAAACCAAACCTAGCTATCAACATGTCATATTCATTTACATACAAAACATGGCATGGGAACATATAGATCATAGAATGAAAGGCCATTAGGAGCATATATAGGGCTTGGCCGAAAGTTTCAAGGGGCCTTGGGATCAAACACTCAAACCAAACCTAGCTATCAACATGTCATCTTCATCTACATACAAAGCATGGCATGGAGACATATAGATCATAGCATGAAAGACCATTAGGAGCATATATAGGTCTTGGCCGAAAGTTTCATGGGGTCTTGGGATCAAACACTCAAATCAAGCCTATCTATCAACATGTTATCTTCATCTACATACAAAACATGGCATGGAAACATATAGATCATAGCATGGAAGGCCATTAGGAGCATGATTATGTCTTGGCTGAAATGTCA
The DNA here is from genome assembly GCA_025175895.1 of Wurfbainia villosa. Lineage (NCBI taxonomy): Eukaryota > Viridiplantae > Streptophyta > Magnoliopsida > Zingiberales > Zingiberaceae > Wurfbainia > Wurfbainia villosa. Next base: position 114,389,896 of record CM045990.1, on the reverse strand, counting down.
AGGGGGACTTTGAGACCAAACACTCAAATCAAGCCTATCTATCAACATGTTATCTTCATCTACATACAAAACTTTGCATGGAAACATATAGATCATAGCATGGAAGGCCATTAGTAGCATGGTTAGGTCTTGGCTTAAACTTCAAGGGGAACTTTTGGATCAAACACTCAAATCAAGCCTATCTATTAACATAATATCTTCATCTACATACAAAACATGGCATGGAAACATATAGATCATAGCATGGAAGACCATTAGGAGCATGGTTACGTCTTGGCCAAAAATTCAAGGGGAACTTTGGGATCAAACACTCAAATCAAGCCTATCTATCAACATATTATCTTCATCTACATACAAAACATGGCATGGAAACATATAGATCATGGCATGGAAGACCATTAGGAGCATGATTAGGTCTTGGCCGAAACTTCAAGGAGGACTTTGGGATCAAACACTCAAATCAAGCCTATCTATCAACTTGTTATCTTCATATTCATACAAAACATGGCATGGAAAATCATTGGAAGCATGAAGGCGTCTTTGCCAAAAGTTTCAAAAGGGGTTTTTAAGCAACCAACAACCGAAACAACTTGTACTGTAGGTGAGGGGATACTTATATAATTTCGCTTGTTTAGTAATAGAATATACCCTAGGTTGTGATGCCAAGACTAGAGCTTTCTTCTTGCTTGCTTGGTTTTCAGAAATGGAAGAATGGAGAGCAAGGGTTTCGGTGGGGAAGAAGAAGAGAAAGAGGAGATTGTCAACTTGGGTTCTCTTGTCTCCTCATACTCCTATTTATTCACTTGAAGGTGTCCCTTAGCCTCCCTTACCCTTAACTATCATTTCCCATGTTCTTCTAATAGCACAACCCTGCTGGGCCTCTGGTTATCGGATGCATCCTAAGGTTTAGTTATCTACTTGGAGGTTTAGGGTTCAAACCCTGGGTCATGCATCCTTTTTGGCTCTATTTTCCTTTATTTTTGAAAGAGCCCACATAAAAGCCCATTTTGATCATACAAAAATTCTTATAAAATTTCTAGAGCTTGGGATGAAAAGGGAGGAAGGGGAAATGAGGAATTCGGCCACAGATGAGGAAGAAGGAGAATGAAGAAGGAAAGTGGGGTTTTACTTCCTCTCTTCTATTAATTATCCTCTTTAATACTTAGGGAATGAACACTCTTCATCCTTTCATTAGGGGGGGGGGGGGATGAACCAACTCCACATCTTCCCATCTATATTCTTTGTATATTCTTTATATATCTTATCCTTGTATCGTCCTATGGTCTTGTACATTCTTTATATATCTTATCCATGAATTATCCTAGGGTCTAGTGGTGTCAAGGATTCCTCCCTATTAGGAGGTTCATGGTTCAAATCCTACCTATAACCATCTTTTATTTTATTTTAAACCTTTTATAGCATTAAAACCCATATAATTACTTTGTATAGTTTAGAATTTTATGGGCGTTATAGTACCAATGTGCAGGCACTGAGAAATAGCAGGGCATTGACAAAGGGCGAGGTGGACCTACGAGTAGGCAATGGATCAAAAGTTGCTGCTGTTGCTGTAGGAACTTATTTTCTATCTATGCCCTCTGGGCTTGTACTAAAACTTGATGAATGTTGTTATGTGCCTGCTTTGACTAAGAACATAATTTCAGTTTCTTGTTTGGACAAGAAAGGATTTTCATTTATAATAAAGAACAAATGTTGTTCAGTTTATTTAAATAATATGTTCTATTATAGTGCACCTCTAATGAACGGACTCTACATTCTAGACTTAGAGAACCCCATCTATAACATAAGTCTCAAAAGTTTCAAGTCTAATGAGTTGATCCAAACCTATCTCTGGCATTGTCGCTTAGGTCACATAAATGAGAGTCGCTTATCCCAGCTCTATAAGGATGGTCTGCTGGACTCATTTGATTTTAAATCAAGACATGCGAGTCTTTCCTTCTAGGCAAGATAACCAAGACTCCCTTTAGTGGGCACAGCAAGAGAGCAACATATTTGTTAGGACTTATACATTGTGATGTATGCGGCCCTTTCAATGTTGCTGCTAGAGGTGGTTACAGGTACTTCATTACATTTATTGATGACTTCAGTAGGTATGGTTATGTGTATCTGATGTCACATAAATCAGAATCCTTTGAAAAGTTCAAAGAATTCAAGAATGAAGTACAAAACCAACTTGGCAAGAGTATTAAGATACTTCGATCAGATCGAGATAGTGAATACCTTAGCCATGAATTTCGTGACTATCTAGCTGAGTGTGGGATTCAATCTCAACTCACTCCTCCTAGAACACCACAGTGGAATGGTGTATCCGAAAGAAGGAATCGTACCCTATTAGATATGGTACGATCTATGATGAGTCACACAGATCTTCCTATATCCTTTTGGGGATATGCTCTTGACACAACAGCCTTCACACTTAACCGTGTACCATCCAAGGCTGTGATAAAGACAACATATACAATATGGACAGGGAGAAATCCAAAGATGTCTTTCATGAGGATTTGGGGTTGTGAGGCATACGTTTGACATCAAGTCTCAGACAAACTGGGACCCAAATCCGATAAGTGCTATTTTGTTGGATATCCCAAGGAAACGAAGGGATATTACTTCTACATTCCCAGTCAGCACAAAGTGTTTATGTCAAAGACTAGGGTATTTCTAGAAAGGGATTTTGTTTCTAGAAGAACTAGTGGGAGTACGTTCGATTTTGAAGAAATTCAAGATAAGGACCATAGCATTGAGGCCTGTTAGGGCAATCTCTTGCCATGATTAGGTTTTGATGAGTGTGGCAAAGGGTTTAAGTTAGTTTGTTATGTTGATTTGATATGTGCGTTGAAGTCGTGCAGGACTTAGTAATTTGCACATGGAGCCGTGGCGAGTTTCACATCTCATGACTCGGTCCTTGAGTCAGTGAAGGATAGCTTTGCGAAAGCCGTGCGCTTGGAGCATCCGAGGGACCGCCGGACGAGGAGCTTGGAGTGAAGCCGGAGGAAGTAGACTTCGAGGCAAGAGACGCGAAGGAGCATTACAGAGTTGTGCGCCTGATGCTGCCGAGGGATGTGGCCGCGAACGAAGAGAACTTCGAAGGCGAGGGACTCCGAGGGATGAGAGTGAGCGAATGTAACCCGGGAAGGGGTAGTAGCTCGTAAGTGAAACTTGGCCATTTGGCTAAGTGTCGGATGGGATTTCCCGACACCAATCGACTGCCATGGAATGGAAGTCGACTGCTCTGAGTCGATTGGGTTCGACTGGTGTCTGACTCATGGGCATTTGGCCCAAGCAGTCGACTGCCATGGACTGGCAGTCGACTGCTGTCAACATCAGTCGACTGATGGCACTGTGCACGGGCACAGAATGGAGTCGACCTCGTTGAGGACTCGACTGATCGAGCACCAGTCGACTGATGGTATTATCAGTCGACTGATACCAATATCGTTGGATGGAATCCAACGTGGAAAGAGATCGTTATTGGGCAACGGCTATGGGATCAATCGACTGATCAAGGGCATCAGTCGACTGATCCTTTGTCAACGGGAAGAAACCCTCTTCCTCTATAAAAAAAAGGGGATGGGGCTTTGGGAGGCTAATGCTTGAGCTCTAAACTTCTCCCAAGGTGCCTTACATGATTCCCTACTCTTCTTACTTGTTTTTACTTCAATCTTATTGTAAGAAGAGTGATCTTGATTGTAAAGGTTACCTCCACCTAGCTTGGTGCAAAGGAGAGACCAATAGTGATTGGCTTTGGCAGAGTGATTCACCGTGGACGAATTGGACCGTAGATTAGCGGCGTAGCCGTGAACCACGTTACATCTCAGTGTTTGTATTGTTTGTTTATCTTTTGCTTTACCTTTATTTATATTTGCATATTTCGCTTGCGCTAACGTTTTGTAGACGAGCAAAATATGACATCCAACGAACGAGGGCTATTCACCCTCCTCTAGCCGGCCGTTTTGATCCTCCCAACAAGTGGTATCAGATCCAGGTTGCTTGTCACCGGACTAACCGCCGCAACAAGCTCTACATAAAAAATGGCCGACTCAAACATTCATCCACAGAAGTTTGAAGGGGAATTCGCTTGGTGGAAGAAGCGAATGGAGGTATTCTTCGAAACCGACTTTGAAATATTAATAATTATGGAAAACGGTTTCGAGTTGCCTAGGAACGAAGATGGGGAGCCATTGGAGAAATCGAGATGGAGCAAAAGACAAAGAGAGGAGTATTTGGCAAATTCAATGGCCAAGCACCACCTATACAATGTACTCCCTCAACAAGAAGTCAACCGGATAGGAGAGTGTGCTAGCGCCAAGGAAATGTGGGAGAAATTAATAGAGATCCATGAAGGCACATCCGAGGCAAAGCTAGCAAGGAGAGATGTCCTTCACTCCCAATTGTCCAATATCACACTCGAAAAGGGAGAGAAGGTAAAATCTCTACACTCTAGATTTAAGGAAATTCTAACCGGTTTGACAAGTGTAGGTGAAAATCTCTCCAACCGGGATATGGTAATGAAGGCCATAGATGCTTTTCCCCGGTCCTCAAGATGGAGCTCCATGGTGGATTCATTTTACATCTCCAAGAACTTGGAAGTAAGTACCTTGGAGGAGTTCTTCTCATCAATGGAGCTCCACGAAACAAGGCTTGAAGGAATACAAGAAGAGCCAAAGTTTCAAACTTCAAGAGGAGTGGCATTGATGGCAAATAAGGGGAAGAAGAAGATGGAGATCCCCTCCTCCGATGATGATGAAGCCTCTTCCACCTCCTCCATGGATAGCATGGAAGAAGCATATATGGTAAGGAGGGTAAGACGTGCTTTAAAAGGTTTTCATTTTAATAAATCTAATGATAGGAGGAGAAGACCAAGAGGAAAGGTGATTTGTTACAATTGCCAAGGGGAAGGACATATAAGGAATAATTGTCCTCTCCTAAACAAGAGCAAAGAAGAGAGGAAGAAGAAAGAAGAAAAGAAAAAGAAAAAGGGGAGTAAAAAGAAGGAAGAAGAAAAGAAGGCCAAGGAAAAAAGAAAGGCCATGGCTCTCAAAGCAAAGACATGGGATGACCTTGCTTCCTCATCCTCATCCGATGAAGAAGAGCATGTCTACTCCAACCTTGCATTGATGGCTTTCGATGACTTGGATTGCACCTCCACCGAAAATGAAGAATCAAGCTCAAGTGGAGAGAGCTCAAGTGAAGGGGGAGCCTCTACATCCTCCTCATCCGAAGAAGAGGATTTGGTAAGTGAGGTAACAAATCAACCCCCTAAGCAAATTATGTCTATGGTTTCTAGCCTCACTAAGGACTTATTTAGAGCTAAGAAGAAGAACAAAAGCATGCTAGATCAAATTAAGGACTTAGAAAATAAACTAGAAAAATCATGCTTAAATGAAAATATTTCTTCTTGCCATGATGATGCATGCTCACATGAATATATGCCATTTAATGTTAGTGATGCATGTATGGATGAAAATAGGGCTCTAAGGGAAAAGGTAGATTACTTGACAAAAGCCCAAGAAAAATTCACTATAGGCTCCAACACCTTGAACATGATCATAGGGAGCCAAAGAGCTAGCTTCAACAAAAAGGGCCTAGGTTATAAAGAAAAGAAAAATGAAAAAGCCTACAAATGCCTAATTGCTAGGGGACAAGATAAGAAGAAGGTAATTGCTAGGAAATAGATCCCCAAGGAGTATCTAGTGAACCCCATAGGAAAGAATTTGTATTGGGTTCCAAAATCCATCCTTAAGGGTTAGAAAACCCCTAGGGTAGTCAACCATATGCAATTGACCTATATCATATTTTGGTTGACTTAGGATGGCGGGACAACATTTTTAAATAGTGTTAGGTGATGATAACGTGCCTATAAATAGTTAATAATGCTTAAATCATGATGATTAATGAAATTGCTATGAATATTTGCAATCATGACTTATGATTTTGAAATTTGGCACATCATCATGAGAAATAGGGTTTAAATCATGCCTTAGGTGATATTTTGCTTATTATCATGATATAATACCTAATGCATGATTACAATTTGATGAATACATGTATTTCATGATCATAATGTAGAATTAATTGATATATGCCTTAATGATCATGAGGATTCTTAGGTGGATACTTAACCTTGATAGAATTGTATGAATATAATGGTTAAGTATATACAAATACCCCCTAGGATGCATCTCACACTCACCATAGGCTACTTTGATTGAAAATATAGCATGGGTGAGATGTTAGGATGATACAAATGTCTACTAATGACTATGACATTTAGATGGTCATTTAAATTATCAAAATAGCAATAATAGACCAATCATGGGGAAGGCTTATGTTTAATTCATAGACATATTGCCCAAAGATCATGGTTGGATATTTCATATGTTTTCAAAACAATTTCTTAATCTAAAATCTATGTATTCATGTTCTGAAACAATTGGAACCAAAACTAGGTGTTAAACTTGATACTAGAATGATCAAAAACCTAGTGGTTTTTAAAACTTTTGGATTTTTATCAAATCTCTGGAAATATAATGACTTTTCATGGAAAAACTATTTTTCACTGATAAAGAGTCTTACAAGAAATTTGTTCCCCAAATTTCACGATTTTTCGAATTTTTTGGAATTTTTAATGCATTTCTGAAATTCGGTCAGAAAATCAGAAAGTTTTGAAATTCGCATGCCAGTCGACTGGTAGTCTGAACCAGTCGACTAATGGCTTGAAAATCAGAACAGTAAAGGCCAAATTCAGGTTTTAGACTAATGTTTGGTATTTTCCTTCTATTAGACTTGATGCCATGAGTTTATAACATAATGTTAATCTTTTTGATGGTGTCAAAGGGAGAGAAAATATTATGTTTAAGTTAATTATGATAGGGGGAGAAGAATTTGTAGAGGGAGAATTTGTAGAGAGAGTTTCATGGATTAAGGGGGAGTTGTATGTTGCTATATCATGTTTATGTTTACATGCCTTCCTTCCTTAGAAATTTTTATCAAATGTTTTTACCTAACTTAAATGGATTGCCACACATCAAAAAGGGGGAGATTGTTAGGGCAATCTCTTTCCATGATTAGGTTTTGATGTGTGTGGCAAAGGGTTTAAGTTAGTTTGTTATGTTGATTTGATATGTGCGTTGAAGTCGTGCAGGACTTAGTAATTCGCACATGGAGCCGTGGCGAGTTTCACATCTCATGAGTCGGTCCTTGAGTCGGTGAAGAATAGCTTTGCGGAAGCCGTGCGTTTGGAGCATCCGAGGGACCGCTGGATGAGGAGCTTGGAGTGAAGCCGGAGGAAGTAGACTTCGAGGCAAGAGACGCGAAGGAGCATTGTAGAGTTGTGCGCCTGATGCTGCCGAGGGATGTGGCTGCGAATGAAGAGAACTTCAAAGGCGAGGGACTCCAAGGGATGAGAGTGAGCGAATGTATCCCGGGAAGGGGTAGTAGCTCTTAAGTGAAACTTGGCCATTTGGCTAAGTGTCGGATGGGATTTTCTGACACCAGTCGACTGCCATGGAATGGAAGTCGACTGCTCTGAGTCGATTGGGTTCGACTGGTGTCTGACTCATGGGCATTTAGCCATCGCCATGGACCGTCGATCGACTACTATCGACATCGCTTGATCAAGGGACGAGGCGCGATCGGTGATGGCACGCGCACGCGAGAATGGAGTCGACCTCGTTGAGGACTCGACTGATCGAGCACCAGTACCGACTGATGGTAATATCAGTCGACTGATGCCAATACCGTTGGATGGAATCCAACATGGAAAGAGGTCATTATTGGGCAACGGCTACGGGATCAGTCGACTGATCGAGGGCATCAGTCGACTGATCCTGTGTCAACGGGAAGAAACCCTCTTCCTCTATAAAAAGGAAGGGGATGGGGCTTTGGGAGGCTAATGCTTGAGCTCTAAACTTCTCTCAAAGTGCCATACACGATTCCCTACTCTTCTTACTTGTTTTTACTTAAATATTATTGTAAGAAGAATGATCTTGATTGTAAAGGTTACCTCCACCTAGCTTGGTGTAAAGGAGAGACCAATAGTGATTGGCTTTGGCGGAGTGATTCACCGTGGATGAATTGGACTGTGGATTAGCGGCGTAGCCGTGAACCACGTTACATCTCGGTGTTTGTATTGTTTGTTTATCTTTTTCTTTGTTTTTATTTATATTTGCATATTCCGCTTGCGCTAACATTTTGTAGACTAGCAAAATACGACATCCAACGAACGAGGGCTATTCACCCCCCTCTAGCCGGCCGTTTCGATCCTCCCAACAAGGCCTTGATGGAGGTTGAACAGGAACCACAAAGTGTTGTGGGTGATGAGATTGTTGCACAAAGAGTTGTGGAACAACTACCTGTTCAGGTAGACCTACCTCTTCGCAGGTCTGATAGGGTACGTCGTCAGCCTGAGAGATACTCATTTCTCTTGTCTGACCATGATGACGTTATGCTCATTGAGAATGAGCCTACCTCCTATCAGGAAGCTGTGATGAGCCCAAATTCTGAGAAATAGCTAGAGGCCATGAGATCCAAGATGGAATCCATGTACACCAACCAAGTATCGACTTTGGTTGATCCACCTGAAGGCGTCAAACCCATTGGGTGTAAGTGGGTCTTTAAGAGAAAGATTGACATGGATGGACTTATGCATACCTATAAGGGTCGATTGGTGGCTAAAGGTTTCAAGCAAATTCATGGTATTGACTATGATGAAACCTTTTCTCCAGTGGCGATGTTTAAGTCCATTCGGATCATGCTTACTATTGCAGCATACCACGATTATAAGATCTAGCAGATGGATGTTAAAACTGCATTTCTGAATGGAAACTTACACGAGGATGTGTACATGACATAGCCTAAGGGTTTTGTGGATCCACAACATACTGGGAAAGTATGCAAGCTGCAAAGGTCCATTTATAGGCTGAAGCAAGCTTCTCGGAGCTGGAATCTTTGATTCTATGATGCAATCAAACAGTTTGGTTTCATCAAGAATGAAGATGAACCCTGTGTCTACAAGAGGGTTAATGGGAACACAGTTATCTTCCTTATATTGTATGTGGATGACATACTACTCATTGGGAATGACATCCCTTCGTTACAGTTTGTGAAGACTTAGCTAGGGACGTGCTTCTCAATAAAGGACTTAGGTGAACCAGCCTGTATTCTAGGCATCAATATCTATAGAGATAGATCTAAGAGATTGCTTGGCCTAAGTCAGAGTACATATATTGACACGGTATTACTACGGTTTTCCATGTAGAATTCCAAAAAGGGACTTCTGCCGATGTCACATGGTGTGATTCTTTCGAAGACTCAAAGTCCCTCTTCTAGAGAGGAGAGAGACTGCATGGATAAGATCCCTTATGCATCTACTATAGGATCTATCATGTATGTCATACTGTGTACTCGTCCAGATGTCTCGTATGCTTTGAGCATGACGAGTAGATACTAGTCAGATGCAAGTGAGCATCACTAGATAATAGTCAAGAATATTCTTAAGTACTTGAGAATGACTAAAGAATATTTCTTGATATTTGGAGGCGATGAGGAGCTATATGTAAAGGGTTACAGCGATGCAAGCTTCCAAACTGATCAGGATGATTATAGATCACAGTCAAGGTTCGTGTTTTGCTTGAATGGTGGCGCTGTGAGCTGGAAGAGTTCCAAGCAAGATACAGTTGCTGATTCTACAATAGAGGCCGAGTATATCACTGCATCAGAGGCAGCAAAGGAGGTAGTTTGGATCCGCAAGTTCATTACTGAGCTTGGGGTGGTTCCTAGCATAGCAGATCCTATAGAGCTCTATTGTGACAACAATGGAGCGATTGCGCAGGCTAAGGAACCTCGCTCACACCAGCGGACCAAACTCATACTACTGCGCTTCCATCTCATTCGAGAGATTATCGATAGAGGAGATGTGAATATTTGCAGAGTATCCACAGACGCTAACATCGCAGATCCCTTGACCAATGCTTTGGCACAGAAAAAGCATGATGGTCACACTAGGTCATTGGATATTAGATACTACAGTGATTGACACTAGTGCTAGTGGGAGATTGTTAGTGAGAGCCCTAGAGTCAATCATGTGATGATTGTTGTATGGACTTTATTGTATCATATTCCTATTTATAATGGCATAGTTATTATATTTACTTATATTGGTGCCAAATAACTAATTATAATAATGTCCTTGAGTAGAAGGTTCTTATCTATATCAATCGATTGGTTGAATCGATAATGAGATGATATAGAGTACACTACTCTTAATCATTCCTAGTCAAGTATTAACATTCAGGGACAATGTTAATACATAAAGACTAGCATGTAGGTCAACTCGATGACTTGATCTCACAAGTCATGGATATGAGATATCAAATTGACACATGAGTATGCATTGTAGAATATATACTGAATGACCCACCGTGAGAAAGTATCATGGATCGTTATATGAGTGTCATATACTTTCTCGTGTGACTATTAGTGTGACTATTAGTCCTTGAACTTGAAGTCACCATGGTTCCCAATATAAGGAGTTGCATACTTTGGCTTCGTCAAATGTCACCCGTAAATGGGTGGACTATAAAGGTGATTACTGGGTATGTAAAAAATTATGGGGAGGGATGTGAGTGATGTAGATGGGATCTATCCTGTAGGAGATCGGATGGCCGGCTAGAGGGGGGTGAATAGCCCTCGTTCGTTGGTTATCGGAATTTGCTCGTCTACAATTAGATTAGCGCAAGCGGAAACAACAATACAAGCAAATTAAACAAATAAAAACAAAGGAAAGGAAATAGACAATGCTAACACAAGATGTAACGTGGTTCACGGCTACGCCGCTAATCCACGGTCCCCGATTCGTCCTCGGTGAATCACTCCGCTCAACCAATCCACTAAATGGTCTCTCCTTTGCACCAAGCTAGGTGGAGGTAACCTTTACAATCAAGATCACTCTTCTTACAAATAGAATGGATTAAAAGCGAGTAAGAAGAGTTTAGAGCTTGTGGGGCACTAGGAAGATTGTTTGGAACTTAAGCATTAGCCTCTCAAAGGCTCACACCCTCTCTTTTTATAGAGAGGGCTAACTTCTTCCCGTTGGCGCCATCGATCGCCGCCATGGCGGGCGATCAGTTACTACAACGGCCTCGAACACGTCGGATGCCGACCGTTGTTGTCCAGCGGAACTCTTGGCGATCGCTGGACCTCACCGCCGATCGCCGACCCGTGGTCGATCGCCTGGCTGGCCACGGCGCTTCGGCAAAACCCTATTGACCCGATCATTGCGCCGCCGATCGAATGTCTATTCAAGTCGATCGCTAACGTATGGCCGATCACGCTACAAACCGGTCGATCGTATACCAAGCTACACTCGACTGGGGGGCCGATCACATGACATGGCGGTCGATGTGTCGAAAAACCCATCCGACACTTGGCCAAATGGCCAAGTTTCACCTAAAGCTACCCTTCCCGGGTTACAATCGCTCACTCATTTTCTGAGTCCCTCGCCTTCAAGTTCTCTTCGTTCTCGGCCACGTCCTCGCGATCAGCGGCACGGCCGCAATGCTCCTTCGCGTCTCTTGCCTCGAAGTCTACTTCCTCGGCTTCACTCCAAGCTTCGTCGGCGGTCCCTCGGATGCTCCAAGCGCACGGCTTCGCAAAGCTATCCTTCACCGACTCAAGGCACGAGTCATGAGATGTGAAACTCGCCACGGCTCCATGTGCGAATTACTAAGTCTGCTGCGACTTCAACGCACATATCACATCAACATATCAAACTAACTTAAACCCTTTGCCACACCATCAAAACCATATCACGGCAAGAGATTGCCCTAACAATCTCCCCCTTTTTGATGTGTGGCAATCCGTTTAAGTTAGGTAAAAACATTTGATATAAATTCTAAGGTAAGAAAAGCATGTAAAGATAAACATGATATAACAACATGCAACTCCCCCTTAATCCATGAAACTCTCCATGTAAATTTTTTTCCCCTTATCATATATTTCTCCCCCTACAATATATTTCTCCCCCTAATGTGATTAACTTAAACATACTTATTTCTCCCCCTTTGACACCATCAAAAAGATTAACCCTAAGTTATAAGCTCATGGCATCAAGTATAATAGAGGAAAAATATGACAAGTTGATTTAAAATTGGGTACCACTTGTTGATGACATTAAGTATATTTCTACCACTTGTTGGTGGCATCAAGTATATTTCTACCACTTATAGGAGGTTTACAAACTGAATTGCCTTCAATATTCTGATTTACCCATGATCACTAGATGGCGATCGGGCACAAGCAATTTCGATTTTCGATGAAATTCAGAAATGCATTAAAAATTTCAGAAAATTCGAAAAATCATGAAATTCGAGGAACATATTTCTCTTAAGTATATCTATCAAGGAAAAATAGTTTTTCATGAAAAATCATTATATTTTACAAGATTTGCCAAAAATCCAAACACTTGAAAAACCACTAGTTTTTGAGCATGTTAGTATCAAGTTAGCTACCTAGTTTTGCATCTAATTGTTTCAAAACATGAATACATGTATTTTAAGGTAAGAAATTGTTTTGAAAACATTAGAAATATCCAACCATGATCTTTGGGCAATATGTCTATTAATTAAACATAAGCCTTCCCCATGATTGGTCTATTATTGATATTTTGATACTTTAAATGACCATCTAAATGCCATAGGCATTAGTGGACATTTGTATCATCCTAACATCTCACCCATGCTAAGTTTGCAATCAAGTTAGCCTATAGTGAGTGTGAGATGCATCCTAGGGGGTATTTGTATATACTTAACCAATATATTCATGCAATTCTATCAAGGTTAAGTATCAATCTAACAACCTACATGATCATAATGATATATATGATTTAATTTCACATTATGACCATGAAATACATGTTTTCATCAAATTATAACCATGCATTAGGCATTATATGATGATAATAAATAAGTTATCACCTAAAGCATGATTTAAACCTATTTTTCATGATAATGTGCCCAATATCAAAATCATAAATCATGATTACACATATACATAGCAATTGCATTAATCATCATGATTTTAAGCATTATTACCTTTTTATGGGCACGTTATCATCACCCAACACTATCTAAAAATGTTGTCCCGTCATCCTAAGTCAACCAAAATATGATATAGGTCAAGTTCATATGGTTGACTACCCTAGGGGTTTTCTAACCCTTAAGGATGGATTTTGGAACCCAAAATAGATTTTTACCTATGGGGTTCACTAGAAATTCCTTGGGGATCCATTTCTTAGCTATTACTTTGTTTTTGTCTTGTCCCCTAGCTATTAGGCATCTATAGGCCTTCTCATTTTTCTTCTCTTTATATCCTAGGCCTTTCTTGTTAAAACTTGCCCTTTGGCTCCCTATGATCATATTCAAAGTGTTGGAGCCAATTGTGAATTTTCCTAGGGCTTTGGTTAAATAATCTACCTTTTCCCTTAATGCCCTATTTTCCTCTATGCATGCATCACTAACATCTAAAGGCACATAATTATCATGTGAGCATGCATCATCATGGCAAGAAGAAGTATCATTATTATTTAAGCATGCATTTTCTAGCTTATTTTCTAATGCCTTAATTTGATCTAGCATGCATTTATTTTTCTTCTTTGCTCTAAACAAATCCCTAGTTAAACTAGAAATCATAGAAACTATTTTACTAGGAGAGGCTGCTACTACCATAGTTTCCATGTCCTCTTCTCTTCTTCGGATGATGAGGAGGATGATGATGTGGAGGAGGCTCCCCTTCACTTGAGCTCTCTCCTCTTGTGCTTGATCCTTCATTTTGGAGGAGGAGCAATCCAAATCCAAAGGCCATCAAGGCCAAATTGGCGACAAAGGCATTCTCCTCATCCGATGATGAGGAGGAGGATGAGGAAGGATCATCCCATGTCTTGGCCTTGAATGCTTTGGCCTTCCCTTTTCTTTTGCCTTCTTCTCCTCTTCTTCTTTTCTTGCTCCCCTTTTTCTTCTTCTTTTCTTCTTTCTTTTTCCTCTCTTCCTTGCTTTTGTTTAGGAGAGGACAATTGTCCCTTATGTGTCCCTCTCCTTGGCAATTGTAGCATATCACCTTCCCCTTGGTCTTCTATTCCTATCATTTGATTTATCAAATCTAAAATTCTTAAATACACGCCTCACCTTCCTTACCATGTAGGCTTCCTCGGTGCTATCCATGGAGGAGGAGGAGGCTTCATCATCGGAGGAGGAGGGACTTCCATCTCTTCTTCCCTTGTTTGCCAACAATGCTACTCCTCTTGAGGGTTGAATTCTTGGCTCTTCTTGAATTCCTTCAAGCCTCGCTTCGTGGAGTTCCATCGTTGAGAAGAACTCCTCCAAGGTACTCACTTCCTAGGTTCTGGATACGTAGAAGGAGTCCACCATGGAGCTCCACTGAGGACCGGGAAAGGCATCTATAGCCTTCATGAGCATGTCCCGTTCGATAGCTTCTCACCTACACTTGTTAGCCCAATTAAAATTTCTTTAAACCTAGAGTGTAGTGAGGTTACCTTTTCTCCCTTTTCTAGTTTTATATTGATAGTTGGGAGCGGAGGAGGTCTCTTCTTGTAAGCTTGGCCTCCGAGGTGCCTTCATGAAGCTCTACAAGCTTCTCCCACATCTCTTGGCGCTAGTGCATTCTCCGATCCGGTTGATCTCTTGTTGAGGGAGCACATTGAGAAGATGATGTTTTGCCTTTGAGTTTGCAAGGTGCTCCTCTCGCTTCTTATTCCACCTTGACTTCTCTATTGGCTCACCCTTTCATCCCTAGGCAACTCAAAACCATTTTCCATTATAAGCATAATATCAAAATCGGTTTCAAGAATACCTCCATTCTCCTTTTCCACCAAGAGAATTCCGAACTCGTGGGTGGATGTTGGAGCCGGCCATTTTTGATGTAGGGCTTGTTGCGGCGGTTAGTCCGGTGACAAGCAACCTCGGCTCTGATACCACTTGTAGGAGGTTTAGATGCCGGCTAGAGGGGGGTGAATAGCCCTCGTTCGTTGAGTTATCGGAATTTGCTGCCTACAATTAGATTAGCAAGCGAAACAACAATACAAGCAAATTAAACAAATAAAAACAAAGGAAAGGAAATAGACAATGCTAACACAAGATGTAACGGGTTCACGGCTACGCCGCTTAATCCACGGTCCCCGATTCGCCTCGGTGAATCACTCCGCCAACCAATCCACTAAATGGTCTCTCCTTTGCACCAAGCTAGGTGGAGGTAACCTTTACAATCAAGATCACTCTTCTTACAAATAGAATGGATTAAAAGCGAGTAAGAAGAGTTTAGAGCTTGTGGGGCACTAGGAAGATTGTTTGGAACTTAAGCATTAGCCTCTCAAAGGCTCACACCCTCTTTTATAGAGAGGGCTAACTTCTTCCTTCCCCATCACCGATCGCCGCCCATGGCGCCGATCGCCCGTTACTACAACGGCCTCCGAACACGCCGGATGCCGACGCTGTTGTCCAACGGAACTCTTGGCCCGATCACCGGACCTACCACGATCCGATCGCCGACTTCAGTCGATCGCCTGGCCTACGAGCGGCTCGGGCCAAAACCCTATTGACTACCGATCGCCGCCGAATGATCGTTAGTCTTGGCCGACCGCTAACGATGGCGATCACGCGCCACAAACAATAGATACCGAGCTACACTGATTTCAGCGATGATCGCCATGACATGGCAATGATCGCGTGTCGAAAACCCAACCGACACCTGGCCAAATGGCCAAGTTTCACCAAACTGCTAACCTTCCCCGGGTTTCAATCGCTCACTCACATTTCTGAGTCCTCGCCTCGGTTCTCTTCGTTCTCGCCACGCCCCTAAGGCAAAGATCAGCGACGACTCTGCAATGCTCCTTCGCGTCTCTTGCCTCGAAGTCTACTTCCTCCGGCTTCACTCCAAGCTTCTCGTCCGGCGTTCCCTCGGATGCTCCAAGCGCACGGCTTCCGCAAAGCTATCCTTCACCGACTCAAGGCACGAGTCATGAGATGTGAAACTCGCCACGGCTCCATGTGCGAATTACTAAGTCCTGCACGACTTCAACGCACATATCACATCAACATATCAAACTAACTTAAACCCTTTGCCACACCATCAAAACCATATCACGGCAAGAGATTGCCCTAACATATCCCTCCTATATGATGGGAGTTACATCGTAATTCTTGATAGAGTGAGACCACGAAGTGCATGACCATGCCCAAATGAGTCAATATGAGATATTGAGCTTATTTGATTAGAGTGAGTCTACTTGGAGTTCAAGATATAGATTGTACCGAGGATGACACGGTCTATGCCTCAATTGGTCAATCTAGATGTCAAGGATAGAGGGGCATTGTCACATATTATGAGAGTCACAATTAGTAGTCACAAAGGTGATGTTGGATCTCAACATTCTTGTAACTTGGGTAGCAATGATGTGTTGCTAGATACCGCTCATTGCTTATGTTCCTAAATAGGTTTAGGAGCATTGCCAACGTTACAAGAACCTATAGGGTCACACACAAAGGGCAATTAGATGGAGATTAGGTTCATATGATGAACCATGAGGATTAGGTTCATGGGATGAACCAAATTGGATTAAGAGTAATCCAAATTAGACTAATTGAGTTAGACTCAATTTGATTCATGTGTTGAATGAGTATAATTTAGATTTGATTCATTGAGTCAATTTAAAAAGATGAATAGAGATTCATTAAATCAAATTGACTTGAATCAAGTGATTAGATTTGATCAACCATGGGAGATAATAGGTCAAGTTTGACTTGCCTTGAGAGGGAAGATGAATGGTCAATTTTTACTTGACCAATTGCCATGTCATGGTGACTTGGCATAGGGGTCGGCCAATGATGATGTTCCACATCATCGTGGACACATCATGGGGTGCCACCTCATGAGGGAGACCAATAGCCATTGACTCATGGAATTACATGCATGCATGTAACCTCCCTCCATGGTGGCCGACCACTTTAGTATAATTTAGTGTGTGAAGTTATTTTGTAGTAACTTCATCATCTTCTTCCTTGGATCTTCTCTCTTCTCAAGCTCTCCATCCTCTCTTCTTGTCGTGGACTTCAAGGAGTGATAGCACACTCTTAGTTGTCTTTTCTCCACCTATTGTTCGTGTGGATATTGTTGGATCGATCGGATCGCTAGAGGGGGGGGTGAATAGCGATAGAAAATTTTCTTTTCGAATTCGTTTCAAGACAAATATACGCAGCGGAAAAATAAACAAAAATAAAAGACAATAGACACAAAGGTTTTACTTGGTTCGTAGCCGAAGGCTACTACTCCAAGGCCCTAGTGGTACTTGACCACGTACGGAGGGCAATCTACTAAAAAACTCCTCATTGGAGGTAGGAGTTAGACGGATACACAAAATGAAAAAGCTCAAGGTAGAGGGACACTTCCCCTATCCTTGATATGATTTAAAGCTTGAAAAGAAGAACAACTTATAAACTGAATTACAATTCAAACTTTTCGTTACCGACGACTTCAAAGGTTGGAGGTTGAAGCTCTAGTCGTCGTCTCGGCAGCGCTTCGTCGTAAGGATGTTGGAGAGTCGGAGCGTATCGAAAGCACTTGGAAGCTGTTTGATTGATAAAAAAAACCCTAGGACAAGCCCTCCTTTTATAGCCTTTGAGCCCCTTTTCGAGAGGAACCCTAGCCAATCACGAATGAGCACCACTCCCCTTTAAATTTGGTGATAAACCTTGACTCGAGGTCTGATCCTGACCATCAATGATCGATGGCCATCATCACCGATCGATGGCAAGATCATCCCGAGTGCCGACCTTCTCACCGATCGATGATGATGATCGAGTCCTCGGCCGGGCAATGATCGATGCTTGCTGCAGGTCAAAATTAGCTCAACAAAAACATAATTTCGATGGTCGTCGACCATCCGATCTCGACCTAGACCACCTATGAGATGTCTTGGGTCGGATCTACGCTTAAGTCTCTCCCCGTAAAGAGGATACGACCTCACTTACGCTCGCACACACAAGCTTACCTTGATACTTACGTATTGCTTTTGTTTCCGACCTTCCACTCGCCTCCTTCGGCTCTCTCCGAAGTCACTCGAGTGTCGCCCGACCACCGCGGCTTCCTCCGGGTGTCGCTAGCCTTCAGCTCCAGCTATAGCAATCTTCTGCACACTCGATTCAGCTCGTGAGAAAATGATATGATCTTAACTTTGTATTGTTTGCTATAATCAAAACTCAGGTTCGACTTATGTGCCTACTGCACCAACAATCTCTCCCTTTTTTATTTATGCAAACCCACATACAAAGTTAAGAAAATTAAGCGCATTGAGAAAAATGAACAAGAGATATGAATGAGCAGGAGTATAAAAACTCTTTTTCAAGTGCTCCCCCTTGAGGAATCCTCCCCCTTGACCGAGGGTGAGTACTTGAGAAAGAGTTTTAACTCTCCCCCTTGATGTTTGCTACTAAAATAAAGTAACCGGAATTACTTAATATTGGCCATAGTATTTAAAATAAGTTTTAAGTTAAGAAATCAAAGGATTGATTTCTTAACCTTGGCCTTTACTTCCGTTTTGTTAACAAGTTAACTTAAAGTGTTTAAATTGACCCCTTAACTTTGGCCTTTTTCTCCCCCTTTTGCCGTATATCGAAAAGAGTGAGGGGTGTGTAAAAAAAAATATTAATTTTAAAGTCCAAGCATGTTCCACATTATTTTGAAAATAATATACTGAAAATAAGTTCATCTATAAAATGTTCGACTCATATTTGGCTTGATTGATATGAAAGATCAACCAGTCCTTGTCAGAGTCGGTTAGTATGTATGATTATACTCCGTGGTTTATAGCGATGGACTAGCTCTACATCTGGAACCAGGAGTAGGGTCCTAACATCTCACGCCCATCTACGTGGCTAAGTACACAAACACATTAGTCCTATGTGTTGTGAGATGTACTTGCTCCTTAAATCTATAGGTGCATGATATCTAAGGTATGTCCTATGCTAGTTCCATCAAAATGAAAATTAAGAAATAGTAGTAAGAAAATATAGTTTGCAAGTTCCTATTCTATTACGCACATGCCCAATTTTCGTCTTAATAGACTAAATTCGTCTTCGGGTAGGGGTTTAGTAAATAGGTCTGCTAGGTTAGACTTCGATTCGACGTACTCGAGTTGTATGGCTCCGTTGGCCACATGTTCTCGAATGAAATGGTGTTTGACTTCTATATGTTTGGTCCTAGAGTGACATATTGGATTCTTTGTAAGATTAATTGAACTAATGTTATCTACGTGAAGTTTAGTATTCGTAAAGTCTAACTTAAAGTCGCGGAGGGTGTGCTTCATCCAAAGAAGCTGAGTGACACACTCACCCATCGCGATGTATTCGGCTTCGGTGGTAGATAAGACAACACAATGTTGCTTCCTACTGCACCAACTCACTAGACTTGAGCCGAGTAGTTGACAACAACCACTCGTGCTCTTTCTGTCGAGTTTACTACCGACATAGTCCGAATCGGAGTAGCCGATTAGTTCGAACTCGGTAGATCTAGGATACCAAATACCGACATTAAATGTACCCTTTAGATATCTAAGGATACGCTTAACTAGGGTTAGGTGAGACTCCTTGGCACAGGTTTGAAACCTGGCGCACATACTTACTGCAAATAAGATATCAGGTCGGCTTGCAGTTAAGTAAAGGAGACTCCCTATTACGCTCCTATAGTATTTTAAGTCAATGGACTTACTTTCTAGGTCTTCTCCTATGTTAACATTAATCGCCATTGGGGTGTTTATTATCTTAGCGTCTTGCATTCCAAATCTTTTAATTAACTCCTTAGTGTATTTTTGTTTATATAGGTATATACCATCCTTAGTTTGTTTTATTTGTAGACCTAAAAAGAAACTTAACTCGCCTACCAAGTTCATTTCGAACTCACTTTCCATGAGTGAAACGAACTCGTTTAGTAAGGCTGAGTTAGAGGTTCCAAAAATTATATCATCTACGTAAATTTGAGCTATGAATATTTCTTTACCTAAGGTTTTTACGAAGAGAGTTGGGTCAACTAAGCCTTGGTTAAACCCTTTTGACTTAAGATGGATTGAAAGTCTCTCGTACCAAGCTCGAGGAGCTTGTTTAAGTCCATAGAGAGCTTTCTTAAGTTTTAGAACATGGTCGGGTTTATCTAGATTTTCGAATCTGGGGGGTTGGCTAACATAAACTTCTTCTTTAATGTATCCATTTAGGAATGCCGACTTAACATCCATTTGAAACAACTTAAATCCTCGATGTGCGGCATAAGCTAGCAACATTCGAATGGATTCGAGTCTAGCTACTGGGGCATAAGTTTCGTCGTAATATAAGCCTTCGACTTGACTAAACCCTTTGGCGACTAACCTAGCCTTGTTTCTAACTACTTCACCTTTATCATCAAGCTTATTTCGAAACACCCACCTTGTTCCAATTATCGTTTTGTCTTTAGGTGGTGGTACTAATTCCCACACTTCATTCCTAGTAAATTGAGCTAGCTCTTCTTGCATTGCAATAATCCAATCGGGATCAAGAAGAGCTTGTTCAATTGATTTGGGTTCTATCTTTGAAATTAAGGAAATTTGACTAAGGTTCCTATAGGATGCTCTGGTTCGAACTCCTAGGTTAGGATCTCCTATCACTTGATCGATAGGGTGGTTAGTCTGAATCCTAGATTGGGTTGGGTTTGTGTTACCTAATGCTTGATCAATGGGGTGACTTGGTTGAACACTAGTTTGACTCGAATCACTTGTCACTTGGTCGACAAGAGAAGTTGGTTGATGTGGATTAGACTCGATCTCAGGGTCGGAGACGAGTTTGGTATCAGTGGGCTCAACACTTGGGATCATTAAGGGTTTTGTAAGTTCGGGTACTTCAACAAATACTACATTGATAGTCTCCTCGACTCTAAGGGTGTCGTGGTTATATACTCTATAAGCTCGACTTGTAGTCGAGTATCCTAGAAAGATTCTGGTCGTGGTTTTGGATGTAAATTTCCCTAGCTAATCCTTAGTGTTTAGGATATGTATCTTACACCCAAATACCCTAAAGTACTTGATGTTAGGTATTTTATCGTGATAAATCTCGTATGAGGTCTTAAGGTGCCTTTTTACCATAAGGATCCTATTTTGTGCATGCTGTACTCCGCCAAAACCTATCGGGTAGGTCGTATTCGTTCAACATGGTCCTAGCGGCTTCTTGTAGAGTTCGGTTTTTCCGCTCCACTAGGCCATTTTGCTGAGGGGTCCTAGGGCAAGAGAATTCATGGTGGTATCCGTTTAGGTTACAGAAGTCGGTGAACCTTTGATTTTCGAATTCACCACCATGATCACTTCTAAGTCTTTTAACCTTAAGGTCTTTTTGATTCTCGATTAATTTGAATAGATTGATTAATTGATCTAGGGTATCATTTTTATGTTTGATGAACCTAACCCAGGTAAACCTGGAGTAGTCGTCAATTATGACTAAGCAATATTAACTTCTATTGAGTGACTTGGCTCCATGTGAATCGAATAGATCCATATGCAGGAGCTCAAGTACACTTGAGGTTCGTTCTTGGTTAGTTAACTTGTGTTGTGTCCTAGGTTGTTTTCCTTGTTGACAAGCATTACAGATTTTATTAACCAAGTTGTTGAGGTTGGGTAAGCCTCTGACTAGGCCACTCTGACTCATCTTGTGGACGAGTCTTGGGTGCGAGTGACCGAGTCGTCGGTGCCACAACCATGATTCCTCTTCCTGTGTCATAAGACAATTGGCTGAGGATTTGATTAAGTTAATTGTATAAATGTTATTTGTCCTAGTTCCTTTGAGTATTGTTTTAGCTGTTTTATTTGTTTTAATTACACATTCATTATCTAAAAATACGACCTTATAGTTATTGTCACATAATTGGCTTACGCTAAGCAGGTTATATTCAAAATTCTCTACAAGTAATACATTTTTAATAACAAAATTCGAGTTAAGCTCGATATCACCTGATCCGATGATTTTGAGCTTGTCGTTATTCCCAAAGGCTACCGATCCTTGTCGCTTGAATCAAGATTTGTGAATTTGATCCGTCATGTGTCGGGAGCAATCACGTCCAACATCCATTGATCCTACACACAAGGTGGTTGGATTGGATGTTAGATTTTTAAAAAAATTGGTTGTAAGTTGTTAAACCTAGGTCATTTCACCTGTGTCTATATGATCAAGCATGTTATACTTATGTGTTTTTGTGAGATGACTTCCAATTAAGTTGATTAAGTGGATTTAGGTTCAAGTAATTTTATGTTAGATTTGGATTTAACCCTAGGCTTGTCAAGTTTACCTTTTCAAGATCATGGCTTCCAGGTCATGGCGAGGCACAGGGGCCTTCTTTTATCGGATCATCGACCACTTCCTTAGACAAAGCCATTTTCAAGAAAAAGATGACTTGACTCACCTAAGACTATTCCTAGTCTAACTGGTTATTTTTGAAAAGAGGCTCCCCGAGGCTCAATCTTTTCGAAGAATTTTAGTTGGTTATGTTCGTGTTCTAAGTGAGTTCACAAGTTTTAAAGCACAAACTTTCTAAGTTAAAGCATGCAATTTCTAAGTTAAAGCACAAACTTTCTAAGATAAAACATGCAATTTCTAAGTTAAAACATGCAATTTCTAAGTTAAAGTATAAACATGTTTTGTACTGGCTCCCCCTAGACCGTTGAATCGGTTCGGTCAATCCACATAGTGGATTTGGTCCTTGGGAATCCAATACGGGTTGGATCCTAGAGTTGAAATCAAAAGGTTCTTAGGGACCCATGCTTGGACATGTTTCCTATGTCGACTTACAATCGACATATACGACCTATTAGTCGTGTTTGAGTTAAACCCTAGTCCAGCCTTGTTGTACACGGCCCTTTGAGATCCAAGTAGGAGGTCAAGTCCTTTGGATCCCGAAGTGAACCTTTCTAACGTGTTCCTAAGATCTTCGACTTGACTTTTCAAGAGTGAGTTCTCAACTTCGAGTTTTTCAACCCGAGTTGAGTCCTTCTCTTGAACTCGACTAGTCGAAGAGGTTAGGGAGACCTTGTGTTTGAGGAGTTTGACCTCCTCAACCAGGGTCTCGACCTTGGACTCGGACTTAGCTAACTTCCTAGACAAAAACCTAACCGTATTATGTAAAGTATTAAATAAAGTCCGACTTACTTTAAGGGTATCTTTTGAACCGGATGCATGATCTGCGTGGCTTGACTTGAAGGTAGCTTCAGAGTCCGAGTCATCCTCGTGTTCCACTCAAGTTCAGTTCGGTCTCCGTGTCTGACTCAATCGATCTTGCCATGAAGACATGGTCTTCGTCTTCTTCGGATGACGCTTCTTCCCATGTCGCGTTGAGGGCCTTCTTGTGCTTAGGTGCTCGGTGGTTGAGCTTGGGGCACTCGGACTTGATATGTCCAAACCTGTTACACTCATAACACCTAATATTAGAACTTTTAGGCTTACCTTGGTTGGGTCGAGTCGTGGTTCACTTTCATCCCTTGGCTATCCTTCGAGCTAGGTTCATTAGTTCGACAGTCAATTCCGGGTCAACTTCTTCTTCGGACTCGTCTTCCTCCTCGGTTGGTGGTGGCTTGCTAGCGATTTTCTTCTTCATTGAACCTGCAAACAAGGCTATACCCCTCTCGGGTTCCAAGTTGGACTGTTCATGTAATTCGAAATCGGAAAAGAGTTCATCTAACCTAATTTTATAAAGATCCTTGGAGACCTTGTAGGCATCGACCATGGATGCCCACAAGGTAGTCCTCGGAAACGAGTTTAGAACATACCTTATAAGGTCACAGTTTTCGACCTTTTGCCCGATTGCGTGTAGGTTGTTGACTATATCTTCGACACGGGCATGGAGTTGTGTCGCGAACTCGTGTTCCTGCATTTTTAGTGTGTACAATTTATTGAACAACAAATCACGTTTGCAAACCTTAGCTTGATCCGATCCTTCATGTAACTCGATTAGTTTCGTCCAAAGATCCTTTGCGCTTATGAAGGGGCCGACGCGATTTAGCTCCTCCTTGGATAGGCCGCATTGGAGGATTTGTGTTGCCTTGGCGTCGGCTTCGACTTGTCGTTTTGTTGCAATGGTCCATTGATCATAATCCAAGGAGTCACCCACTTCATTAGTCGGAAGTGTGAAACCCGTTTGGATTATGATCCACATCTCGATTTGGGTTTTGAGAAAGCATTCCATCCGACCCTTCCAATAACGGAAGTCATCTCCATTGTAAAATGGAGGTCGGACGATGCTAAAACCCTCGAGTTGGGCCATTAGAACAAAATACCGAAGGAGACAAAGATGAAGAAACTAGCAATGACAAAAACACAAAATCAAGTACCAAGACTCGCGTCTTGGATTAGTAGTGCGGGAGAGAAACTTAACAAAGCGAAATAAAATAAAAAAACAGAATTAAAAGAAAAAATAAATCTGTAAAAAAGGCTAGATTGGTGGTTTCACCAAATCTTAGCAACCCCCGGCTCTGATACCAATTGTTGGATCGATCGGATCGCTAGAGGGCGGGGGTGAATAGCGATAGAAAATTTTCTTTTCGAATTTGTTTCAAGACAAATATATGCAGCAGAAAAATAAACAAAAATAAAAGACAATAGACACAAAGGTTTTACTTGGTTTGTAGCCGAAGGCTACTACTCCAAGGCCCTAGTGGTCCTTGACCATGTACGGAGGGCAATCTACTAAAAAACTCCTCCTCGTTGGAGGTAGGAGTTAGACGGATACACAAAATGAAAAAGCTCAAGGTAGAGGGACACTTCCCCTCTCGTTGATATGATTTAAAGCTTGAAAAGAAGAACAACTTATAAACTGAATTACACAACTTCAAAGGTTGGAGGTTGAAGCCTAGTCGCTGCCCTGGCAAAGACTTCACGTAGGGATGTTGGAGAGTCGGAGCGTATCGGAAGCACTTGGAAGCTGTTTGATTGATAAAAAAACCCTAGGACAAGCCCTCCTTTTATAGCCTTTGAGCCCCTTTTCGAGAGGAACCCTAGCAAATCACAAATGAGCACCACTCCCCTTTAAATTTGGTGATAAACCTTGACTCCTCGAGGTTGATCCTTTGATCGATGGCATGATCACGATCGATGGCAAGATCGCGAGTCCGACCTTCAGCCGATCGATTGATGACAATGAGTCCTCCAAGCCGGGCAATGATCGATGCTGCTGCGCAGTCAAAATTAGCTCAACAAAAACATAATTTTGATGGTCGTCGACCATCCGATCTCGACCTAGACCACCTATGAGATGTCTTGGGTCAGATCTACGCTTAAGTCTCTCCCTGTAAAGAGGATACGACCTCACTTACGCTCGCACACACAAGCTTACCTCGATACTTACGTATTGCTTTTGCTTCCGGCCTTCCACTCGACTCCTTCGGCTCTCTCCGAAGTCACTCGAGTGTCGCTCGACCACCGCGGCTTCCTCCGGGTGTCGCTAGCCTTCAGCTCTAGCTATAGCAATCTTCTGCACACTCGATTCAGCATGTGAGAAAACGATATGATCTTAACTTTGTATCGTTTGCTATAATCAAAACTCAGGTTCGACTTAGGTGCCTACTACACCAACAGATACCAATAGAGGAGTGTACACTTGACACTCTCGAGTTCCGGCAATCCGTTTGGACGAGCGGGATAAGCGAAGGGCATCGATTCAAGGGTAAACTCTTAACATGTAGATCTAGAGTATATCTAAAGTTTTTAAACATGTACATGTAGTTTTATTTACCTTCGCACGGATTCGTGGCCGACTTCTAGGGTTTCCGCAACACAAAAAGTGGTTTTTTGTGGCTCGGATAGGCCAACAGATAGTAAGATTCCAATTACAATGAACCTAGAAGTCTATTAGACTACAAACAACTCTAAAATTAGTTGGTTCAAGGGGCCATAGCCATGGTTGACTGTGGCATAGCAATTTTCTCTAGCATGAGATATGGTGGAAACTAGCACATTCATGAGGCCGAAATGAGTGAGATCTCTGCACTCTGAACTATTGATCAATTATAGGTTTCATTGATCAAAGGAGTTGCAACTTTGGTCGTTTATTCCACCCATAAATTGGGCACTATCATCTACTTTGGCTGAAAACCTTTAAAGGAGCTGCTGCATGGCCCCCCAACTCAAGCCAACCTAGAGCAAAACTGCTAATG
This sequence comes from Wurfbainia villosa, assembly GCA_025175895.1. NCBI lineage: Eukaryota > Viridiplantae > Streptophyta > Magnoliopsida > Zingiberales > Zingiberaceae > Wurfbainia > Wurfbainia villosa. The sequence continues at coordinate 114,363,660 of CM045990.1, read as the reverse complement.
TTTAATGTTGGTAGTTCATAGCAATGTTTTTGTAACCTTATCTTGCTACTACATGTGTGCTCTTGAGCAATCCCCACTCAGGTGTCTCACATGACAAGGCTATTGGAATATATACAGTGTTCTGCGACAAATATGAGACAACACAGTTTCCTACTAGTCTTTCTGATAAAAGAAAATGTGTTCCCATAATTTTCAAACATCAAATCATGTTGAAAGGAGTTGTTGACCTTCACAGACTCAATGCAAGTTACCTTATTAGGTGATTATTTGACACGAGACGACAAGAGAACAATCTTGAGGAGATCTGATCACACCACGGGTGTTATAAGGGGCTTGTTCAGCACATGTGCCTCCAGGTTTCACAGGACCAAATCTGCCATTGCATTCTGAGAAAAATGTAGTGTGGAGTAAAATGTTAATGAGATATATTAACATTTTGAACTGAAACATGAATATTATGTGTTAGTTTGATAATACAATAAATTTGTTTTGTGAAGTGAAATGTGAATATTGTAAATTGATTTAATTTGGTATTGTATCAATATGATATGAGATCATTGTTCAAACTCGATATTAGAAGCGGTTATAATCTCTCTTAAAAAATATGATTATAGAACCGATCGTAACCGTTTCTAAAACTATGCTTGAGATATACATACATTAGGAGTGGTTTTTAACCGCTCCTAAAACTTTGTTTATTGGATCACCAAACTGACACATTAGGAGTGTTTTTTAACCGCTCCTAAAACTCTGTTTATTGGATCGCCAAACTGACACATTAGGAGTGGTTTTTAATCGCTCCTAAAACTCTATTTATTGGATCTCCAAACACATTAGGAGTGGTTTTTAATCGCTCCTAAAACTCTATTTATTGGATCACCAAACAGACACATTAGGAGTGGTTTTAACCGCTATTAAAACGTATGTTTATAGATGCGGTCACAAGCATTTGTGATGATCGTACAATAGGAGCGGTTGAAAACCGCCCCTAAATATTTAGAACCGGTTAACAACCGAATCTATAGGTCTTCAACACAAGCGGCTTTGTTTTTAACCACTTGTTTATTTTATCGCTTCAGTTGTCTTTAGCATTGCCATTATCTACAACGATTAAATACCGATTCTAAATATTTAGAAGCGGTTAATAAATGTTTCTAAAGGCTTTTAAAAACTGCTTCTAAAAGGTTTTTTTTTGTAGTGCACTGAGGCAGAATACATTGTAGCTTCGGAAGCAGCAAAAGAAGCAGTTTGGATCAAGAAGTTCATCTCTGAACTTGATGCGGTCTAATCAACAACCTAAACATGTGCTTTGCCACTATCTTCTGATCAGAGAGATCATCAGTAGGAAGGAAATACAAATCGAGAAGATTCTCATTGAAAGGAACTTAGCGGACCCTTTAACTAAGGTCATACCTCAGAGTAAGTTTGAGAGTCATATTAGAGCTTATCGTATTGGATACCGTGGCGATTGGCATTAGGCCAAGTGGGAGTTTGTTAGTTATATATGAGAGGTGTCCTAAGGCAATCACCTTATAGTTGTACCATTTATTTGATAAATAAAGATTCACTATTTGAGTATACATGTTTTCATGTATTTGATTAGATCTTAAACTCTTTTACTGAATGTCCGCAATACGATTCACAACATGAGAGAATTTGTGATTGAATCACAACTAGTGAGTATCTCTACATGTGTAATTGTGTTGTATTGGAATTATTCCTAGTCGATGAATTGATACATTCAGACCCCATCAATTATGTTGAGACTAGCATGAGTTATACTCTTTGGTTTATCCTAGTAGATGTTTCTCACTGGCTGGAGACATTGGGATGTCCAGAGTTAACCGTGGATACAAGTTATGGTAACTAGTTCATTGGAGTGACTAGCTATAAGACTTCATATGGTTCTTTGCATATACAGATATGTCAATGAAGTCCTTACTACATCTTAAGTGCGATGTTCCTTTGACTTGCGGTATTTGAGTAATCTTGGCCATGTAGACTTATGCTTTGACATCTTAAGCAAGCATCTTTGAGGAGATGTGGACCCGAGATGATTTGGTATAATTCGATGTAGCCGAAGGTGTTTGAATAGCCTAAAGAGGATTCACCACTCCTTGCAATGAGATGTATACCCTATGGCCTCTCGTCGGATTGTTACTAAAGTCTTTGGCCAAAGCATTACTTGTTTAGAGTATGGTACTCTTCGATACATGTGCAGTAACTAGAATCCATAGGACGAGGAAGTAATACTTGGGCTAGGTGTGACTTAGTCATCCTAGTGGGGACTGACACAATAGACCATGTCCTGAACCAAGTGGGTATAAGATAAGTGAACGGAACGGGGCATGACTCACTATAGCAGTTGAAAGGTTTCATAAGTTATTCTGGGGTCAACCGTTGATTTTCTGATTAATTGGGGATCATGATGTACTACTAGGTGCCACTCATGATTGTTCTATAATTAATGGTTAATTATATACGACCAACATAAATCGGGAAACTATTTGGTCACACGCACTATGGGTGTTATCCGAAGGATTTAAAATGAGTTTGAGAATGGGATTCTCATATCGAGAGAGACTTGGTTTTGTTGCACCAAACAAGGAGCTGACATGAAATTGTTTTAGTCGCATCAGAAGCATGGATGGGCTGAGTCTTTTAAAGACATGATAGATGAACCAAATTGGTTTGGTTCTAATCCAATGGTGGAAAATAAACCAAAGGGGGTTGGTTTGTTTTAAATGAAAGAATCAAAATTAGTTTGGTTTATTTTAACTTAAAATAGACCAACGCGGTTTGGTTTATTTTAACTTAAATAAATGGAGCAGGTTAATGGGTTTTGTTTGTGAACCAATAACCCTTGAGAAAAGGTCTTTTAATGGTTAAGAGACACGTTCTCTATAAATAATAGGGTTGAGAGATATTTTATGGACGACTTAGGTTTAGTGAAACCCTAGCCACCCTCTTCTCTTCTCCTTGCTTGTGCGCTGCCCCTTGGTGTTGCTGCCTCCCAAGCCCAGCCATCGTCCAGCCTTCAGTCATCGGCCAGCCACCAACTATCGGCCATCCACCGGCCAGCAGTCCTACCGCCGACCACTTCTAGCTACCAGCCCCAAGGCTATCGCTGGCCACTTGTTTGGTCATTCATCTCCTCCACCAAGCTGCCCTCTTGGACAACTTGTGTCCATTGCGACGAGAGCGTCGTTTGGCCGACATTTGGAACTCTGACAGTGACCTCCTTGATGGGGATTGGATCTTCGACAATCATCATTGGTGAAGGATCAAAGTTTCGTCAATTGGTTGACGATAATCGCTTTTGAGAAATGAGTTTATGAAACTCGTTTGAATACGAATACGATTCCAATTGTGATTGTCTCTCGGATCACAACGTTTGTGACACGAGACTAGTATCTCATGTGAAGACGGGGTTCGTATCTTGTTGAAGCTATCCCGACGATGCTTGGCGTGGATATGGATAGATGCGAAACTTGCAAGGGTCGCTAAGGTTGATGCCATTTCTGCTTCACATAATTCGTCAGATATACCTAGAGTAATTTTCTTTATTGCAAAATTTGAAATTACGATTATATCTTCACTGTTGTATCCTACATGCGTATGGTGTGTGTAATGTAATAAAATAGTTTATTGCCATTTTTATTTTCTTTTTGATGTGCATGTTTACGAAACATGTTCGAACACACGCCACGTCGGTGCCCCAAAAATCCAAAACTTAGGTCTTAGAGCATGGGTCATCCACCTCCTCCTCCTCCACCTTCCTCTTAAGACTAGGAGTGTTATGCTAGTTGTTACTATTTGAACATAATTAATAAACATGATAACTTTTAAATCTTTGTTGTGATTTGGATTATGCTTGGTAGACTAGAATGCTTTCAAGTTCATTACTCAAAATTTATTTTGAAAAGTAATATTATATTGTATTGTTTTTAAAGGAAATTTAAAAATCAATCTAGCCTTGGTCAATTTAGATTTCATGATCCTATAGACCTAGGTAAGCCTTTGCATCTCACAAATACCTAGGATTACCTGTTTGTGTATTGATCCACGAAGATGGGCATGAGATGTTAGGACTACACCCCTGATTCCAGATGTAGAGTCAGTGCATCGACATGAACCAACACGGGGTTTACAAAAGAAAATCAATTACTTTGGTGACTAACTCTAATTCAAAGCTTGATGATAATTCTATATCACTTGAGCTAGTAAAGAGTTGGACATTTATTTTAAGGATAATTTTTAGATGTGTATTTTTAAGTATAAAAAAAATATTTTGGAATTAATGCTTGGACATATTTTCTATCACATTTGCATTATCTTCAAAAATTTTGAAAATTTTAAGGTTCATTTAAATTTTTAGCTATTATTAAGGGGAAGTTTTTGAAAAACATTTAAAAAATATTATTGGGGAGTTAGAATTTTGAAAATTAAAAATTTTGAAAAATGTTTTTAAGAGGAAGTTAGACAATTTTGAGAAATTTTGAAAGTTGAAAATTTGAAAAATGTTTTTATTATGGGGGAGTTTCAAATATTTTGAAAATTAAAGTAGTTTGAGAATTTCAAAAACATTTTAAGAGGAGCATTGATCTTTTAAAAATTTTGAAACCGAAAGATTAAAGGGGAGATCTCATCTTTAAAAGAAAATATTATTTAGGGGGAGTATTGATAAACTTAAACATTTTTGATAAAAATTGTTTAAAACTTTAATTCTCAGCTTTAAAGTTGTGGCATTTTGAACTTAATTTTGATTTTGATGTATGTCAAAGGGGGAGAGAGGAGATTTAAACTTAGAGAGAAGCGACTTAAAGAGAGGGAGATTTAAAAATTTAATGTTTTTTATGCATATACATTTTTAACCCAATGCATTTATGATATATGCTATAATTTAATATTTCAGTTTGATTCTACTAACTTTAACCGATATGTTGTCATACATCAAAAAGGGAGAGATTGTTGATGCAGAGAGCATCACTCCTTGGTTTTGATGTATGAACCATAGTTAAAATTAGGACTTACTTGAGTTCTAATATCAGTGTTATGTGTCCAGGCTTAACAGGAAGTCCAGTAGGTCGTGTTGACAGGATACTAGGCAAATGTCTTGATAGATCAGAAGGACCAGACACTTGGCAAGAAGTCTAGATGGGTTGAGTGGACCGGACATTTGTCATGAATACCGGTTGGGTCAGGTAGACCGGAAAGTTGGTGGAAGACCTAGTGGGTCAAGAACGGTAAATCCGGCAGGTAGCTGGCAGGTAAGCCTCGAGTGGAGAGGTGAAGTCGAGTCCTCTATAAGGGGACAAAGCTAGGCATCGATCCAATGGAGAGTCCGCGTGGGACATAGAAGTCAAGATCAAGCTGTATTACTACTACTATCATATTTGATATTATCTATTTGTGCTAATCTTGTTTTGCAGGGATCAGTTGACTGAATGGATTCCAGTCGACTTTTGTCCAGTCGACTGGGTATGGATCAATCGACTGGATACCTAGTTGGCAGGATTAGCTGGTGATCGATCGAAGATCTGACAACGCAAATTGAAAGAGTTTCAATCGACTGGGGAGTTTCAGTCGACTGAAGAGGTAAACTTTTTTATGCAGAGCCGGGTGACCTAGAGTCGACTGGATTGTGTTGAGTCAACTGGAAGACCAGAAGTTTCATATCTACAGGTTGATGTCGAGTTGACTGGAAGGCATTCCAATCGACTTGAAAAGGTTTATAAAACAAATGCTCAACTAGCTCCGAACAGAATACTACTACTATGTCGAAGTGCTGCCTCTATTCATACTCGTCCATAAGAGCTTCGGTTCCTCACAAAGACACATTTCCGACACTCTGTGCCTACTTCGAAACATCCATTAGTGTCGGTATAACTTAGATCTTAATTATCTTTTGTACTCATTTTCACTTGTATGTACTTAACTTCAAAGAAAGGGTAGAGTGTTACCCATCTCACATTTTTGTAAAAAGAGAACCCCTCCAAAGTCGAGAGTTCTCGAATCGGAGGGTATATATCGATTGTCCATCAAGGTAGTTCTCGGAAGAGCTACGGGCCTTAGAGTACCAACCCGGTTAGGGTTGTGAATCAAGTAAAAGAAACTTGTCTCTATTTTATTTTTTTTCAGCTGCAAACTCTTTAACGTTTTCAAAATATAAAAATAAACTGTAAAATTTAAAAGAAAATTGTAACCTCCGAGATTCACCCCCCTCTCTTGTTGTATTTCGATCCTACAAGGATCAATATGTAATTGCCCGATGAACTTTTGCTTCTACTTGGAGCTACCTATTCCTAACCAAGTTTACCTTTCGGATCATCAGAGCTCAGGGGGTTGATACTGTTGGGAGCCCTCTGTCACTAAGGTCCCTTAACCCTTCTAGTGTTAATCTCTTCTACTTTGGCTCTTCTATTAAGATAGGTTATTGGGTATGAGGACGTCCTAACAATCCCTATGTAGAGGTGGATTTTGTTTCATATCCTGTCATATCATATTCTATCTTCTATGATTACGGGAGGTTGGATGACCGCAAGGCTCATCCTTGATTCTCCTAGGTTTTTTATACGAAGGTTGTCACCCTTTGTATCGGCTACATAAAGTAGAATTAGAATCAAAACACAATCTTCATTAATCTCAACAACACAAAACTGCAAATAGAATAAAAGGAGATAAATGACTATTTGAACTAACATGTCCACAAACACAAGTTACTCCATAATCCTAGAATTGAAGTATCTACTCTATAAACAAGGAAGAATAAACACAAGACAACTTAGAAAACATCATTACAATGAAAGTAGAACAAGGAGATAAAGAAGATACTCTTTGTCCTAACCAATATGTGTGTCTTGGTTGTTCTCCACAATGTCGGAACATCGGGATGGATATTCTAACTGCTTCCTTCCTCCCCGTTGCGAGTCTTCAATGCTTTTTAGGTCACTGTTTGTCGTTCTAGTTGTCGGGGCCTCCTCCCAGGGTTTGGGCGTGCCTTCCATTTTATAGACGTGCAGCCAGCTCTTCATAAATCCCACGAAAACCCTAGTCGCGTCTAAAGAACCCAATGTCACACGACCGTGTGGATTCGACAAGGCGGGCAATGTGGGGCGCTAGGATGGCTAGTTTTGTGGTTTGGATACGACCGTGTGGAATTCACACGACTGACTATGTCCGCCTCTGTTCCACCCGGTGCATGCCTTCCTTTTGCTCCAAAAATGTGTCATTTCACCTATAAAATGTTGTTCTACACACAAAATCAATAAGAGAAAATCTCCGAACCAGAAAATAGAAAATGCATACAAAACAAAGTATAATATGCATGAAACAAGGATAAACTGTAACGAGATGTGTGCAAAAACTACTCCTAAAACCCTATATATTTTGCTAACATCAGGGCACCATGCCTTTTCAATACCTTGGCATCTCGCTAGAAGCTAAGCACCTGAGGATATCAAACTATAACCTCTTCTAGACTAACTGACTAGCCGATTGGTACTTGGCCTAGGCAGACATTATTATATGTTGGCAAGGCAAAGCTCATTACGTCAGTGCTACAGGGAGTTGAGTATTTTTGGCTATCCATCCTCCACTACCACAAGGAGTTAGTGACTACATCTATTGTAGATGCAGATTGTTCATGTGGACTTTAAAGCACCCTCTAGTTGCATAGACGGATATGTGTAGGCCAATCGATGAGGGAGGTCTGGGCTATTGGGAATCCTATGTGATAAATAATGAAATCACAGTGGAAAAAGGATCCCTTGATGATCCATGCGAAAGAAAACTCATACAAAGTATAGATAAAAAAGGCCCTATCCTATAAGGTATACCTTTGATGTGTGCCCTTTGTCTATCCTGCTCATCCACGGTTCACGGATCTCTTACACGTTCAAGTGTTCGTGCCTCTATGGTATCCACACAAACACTCTTTTGGAGAAAGGAGACAAAACCTTTGGTTGCGCTAGCAACCAAAACAAGGCTCTCCACACAAGACTTTGGCCAAAAAAAGGGAGAAGGAAAAAATAGAATCCACGGTACCAAAAATCCAATTCACCCAAGTCTCATGTTGAGGAGGAGCTTAAATCCCATTTTACCCATGCATTAAAATCTCATTTCATGCATTGCTTCAGTTGGATGGACCAATTATTTTCATGCAAGGTTTAGGAGTCAATTAATTCCATTGCATGCAATTAACTCCCATTTCATGCAACGTTGAGGAATCCTTTGAAATTTCATTTCATGCAATTAATCCCATAATTTCATTTCATGAAATTAATCCCATTGCATGCAAAAGGCTTCTCAAATTCCAATTGCATGCAACGTTCATGAGTGGAGTTAAATTCCATTTGTCATTTTCATTAATGATTAATCATCATTAATCATGCTAACCTTCTTCAATTGGTTTCACTTGAGTCTAACTCAAATTAAACCAATTTGAGTCCAACTCAAATTAGGCCAAGCATTGAGTCTAACTCAGCCTAGTCCATTCATTAACTAATGATTCATTTAGTCGAACTAAAATGATCCTATCTCCAAAATAACATATTCTTTATGTGTGACCCTATAGGTTTTCGTAAAGTTGACAATGTCTCTAAACCACTTTAGACACATAAGCAATGAGCGGCATCTAACAATGCATCATTACTACCCAAGTTATGAAAATGTCAAGATCCGACAAAACCTTTCTATAACTACTATTTTATAGAACCTTGTCCTTCTTTCTTCGATATATAGATTGAACAATGAGGCATAGACTGTGTCATCCTCTTATCAATCTTTGTGTTTCTTCATCCCCAAGTAAACTCACTCAAACAAATGAGCTCAATATCTCATATTGACTCATTTGAGCATAGTCATGCATTTCGTGGTCCTACTCTATCAAGAGGCCTAAAGATATTACTCCCATCATATGGGAGGGATAGATCCTATCTACATCACTCATATTCCTCTGCATAATTTCTTACATACCCAATGATTACCTTTATAGTCTATCCTGTTACGAGTGAGGTTTGACGATACCAAAGTACATAACTCTTTATGTTGGGAACCATAGTGATTTCAGGTCTCAGAACTATTCATACTAATAATCACATGAGATAGTTTATGACACTCATATAACGATCCATGAAACTTTCTCATGGCGGATTAATTCAGTATATATTCTCTAATATATACTCATGTGTCAACGTGATATCACATATCCATGACCTATGAGATCAAATCATCAACTGACCTATATGCTAGTCTCAATGCCTTAATATTGCGCTTGTATATTAATACTTGACTAGGAATATTTAAGAATAGTGTTCTCCACAGCTTCTCACAATCAATTCTACCAATTGATATGTTGTAGATAAGAATCTACTTTCTAGGGAATTATTATATTTATTCAGTTGGCACAAGTATGAAGTAAATATAATAACCAAACTTTGCCTTTATTATTAATAGAATATGATACAAAAAGTCCCTAGTCAATCATCACATAATTGGCTCTAGGGCTTATTAGTAACAATCTCCCACTAGCACTAGTGTCAATCATTGTAATATCTAATACCTAGTGACCTAGTATGACCATCATACTTTCTCTGTGCCAAAGCCTTGGTCAAAGGATCTGCAATGTTAGCATCCGTCAGTACTCTGCATATCCTCACATCTCCTCTATCGATGATCTCTCGAATGAGATGGAAGAGCCGCAATATGTGTTTGGTCCGCTAATGAGAGTGAGGTTCCTTAGCCTGTGCAATAGCCCCATGTTTATCACAATAGAGTTCTATAGGGTCCACTATGCTATGAACTACCCCAAGTTCAATGATGAACTTTCGGATCCAAACAACCTCCTTTGCTACATTAGACGTAGCAATATACTCGGCTTCTGATGTAGAATCTGTGACTATCTTTTTTCGAAATCTTCCAGGTCACAGCGGTACCATTCAGGCAAAATACATACCCTGACTGTGATCTAAAATCATACATGTCGGTTTGGAAGCTTGCATAACTGTAACCCTTTACGGCTAGCTCCTCATTGTTGGGATCGAGGCTCACTAGAGGGGGGTGAATAGTGAGTTAAAAAATTTTAACTCACTTTTGACTACAAAATAGAGGATTACACAGTGGAAAATAAGAACACAAAGAACAAACACAACCAAATGTAGGTATTTACGTGGTTCAGAACTCAGCAGTTCCTACTCCATGGGCAGCTCAAAAGGAAAGTCTACTATGTATAATCGAAATGGTTCCGGAGGTGAAAACTTCACCTCTTACAATCTTACAATACAATGAATATACTTTAAGAACAGTAAGCTAAGTATTAAAAAACCAGTTACAGATTGTTGTTCAGCTTCTTGCTTTGAAGATGAAGTTGTGGCACTTGCAAGAAGATGATCGACAGCGCACTTGTTGGAGAGAAGGCTAGATAAGAGCATGGTTTCTTATTCTTCTCCTTTAGTATGAATCACAGAGAGCTTTTTTTTCTCTAGATGAAAACTAGAGCTTTTGCATTTTTGAACAAATCCTAAACCTCTGTTTCTTCTTCTTTATATAGCCATTTCTTCCAGCAAGCTTTTTGTCTTCCACTGTTGGAGCCCTAGAGACCATGCCCGACCAAACTCTGTTCACCTGAGTTTGTCCCCATAATAACCTCCAACTTCTAGTGGTTTGCCAAGAACAGAGCCTGCTCCTCCAACCGAAAGTCGACGCATTTGAATCTTTACTCGAAACAGAAGCATTCCGTTGCCGCCTCCATTAGTCGAGCCCTTAGTCGAGTCTGACTCGTGTCTGTGCTTGAAAAATACTTGTCAGTCGAGCCCACAACCAAGCTGGGCTCGGTTCTGTGACTGAATCCATAGCTACCAATCGAGCCGCTACCAAATCGACTCGACTGAAAACTACTTTGGTGGAAGTGCCCTGGCGACAATCTGCCCTGGCGACAAAGTGACCTTGAGCAGTCAAGCCTGCAGCTAATCTGGGCTCTGTTATGTGCTATTCCATGTAGTGAGCAATTGAGCTGGTAGTCGAGCAAGCTCGATTTTGTGCCTTTGTGCAAGATTCCTAGTCGAGTTGACCCCATGGTAGCTCGACTGACACTGGAAATATTTGAAGCACAAGAGTATCTTTCCTAGTAAGCTGCCATTTCAAGCACCCTAGTAAGAGACCAAGCACGTTACGGTGCCTTCTCCAACTAACGAATACTCTAAGTACCCTAGGAAAAGAACGAGTGCGTTACTACTCTCTCCTTGCCTAACGAGTACTCCATGTACCCTAGACAAATAACGAGCGTGTTACTACACCCTCCTTGCCTAACGAGTACTCCCAGTACCCTAGACAAAGAACGAGTGCATTACTACACCCTCCTTGCCTAACGAGTATTGGGCCCATGTACCCTAGTAAGAGATCGAGCATGTTACTGTGCCCTCTCTTACTAACGAGTACACTAGCTAGAGACCGAGCACTCCCTTGTGCCCTCTATAACTCCAATGGAGAACAAACACGTTACTATGTCGACTCCATCACCAAGCTTTCGGGCCTTCCGCCAACTTGTACTCTTCCTTTACCAAGGTTCCCCCTTGGATTTCTCAATTGCCAAGACTCAAGCTTAGACTTTCCCTTGCCAACCCATGTTGGACTTCTCATGCCAAGACCCATGCTTGGACTTCTCATGCCAAGACCTAAGATTGGATTTCCCATGCCAACTCCAGGTTGGACTTCCCATGCCAAGACCCATGCTTGGACTTCCCATGCCAAGACATAAGCTTAGACTTCCCATGCCAACTCCAGGTTGGACTTCCCATGCCAAGACCTACCCTTGGATTTCTCATCCATGAGTCTAATGTCACTCTAAACATCTAACTTAGTGACCTTAGGTTTGAATCAGTTGAGGTAATGTCTTGACTACACTCTAGCTCAACCTAGATTTCAATTTCCTTGAGTTAAACCTTGTTGTTAAACATTGAAACATTCGATGGGCTTGATTGCACTAACAATATCCCCCTTTTTGATGTTTGACAACATGGTTTATGTTTAGGTGATATAAATTCAGTTCGTCTCAAATTCTGAAATATATCATGAAGTGCAGAAATAGTTCATATCAGTAATTTAGCATGAGGTGCAGAAATAGTTCATATCAGTAATTTAGCATGAGGTACAGAAATATTTCATATCAGTAATTTTTCATAAGGTGCAGAAATATTTCATATCAATAATTTTTCATGAGGTACAAAAATATTTCATATCAGTAATTTTTCATGAGGTGCATAAATATTTCATATCAGTAATTTAGCATGAGGTACTGAAATATTTCATATCAGTAATTTAGCATGAGGTGCAGAAATATTTCATATCAGTAATTTTTCATGAAGTGCAGAATATTTCATATCAATAATTTATCATGAGGTGCTGAAATATTTCACATCAGAAATTTATCATTCATGTAATAGGGATGATATAACTTGGAGTGCAGAAATTTTACATGTAATGGGCAAAAAATTTTCCCTTTGTTACACATCAAAAAACAAAGGTAGCGTCTATTTGAATAATATCACAAATATCACTAATAACTCTAAACTCATACTCTCCCCCTTTGTCACTCATAAAAAAAAATTCCCTAAGGAGGTCAACATCTCATATCCAAATTGGGTATTCCAAGTTTTTCAATTTCTCCCCCTTATTAGGAAGAAACACTCCCATCATCCCATGATGGATATTTCCTCCCAAAGACTTGCTTCCCCTTGACCATTGCATCAACAATGTCCGTGGGAAGTCCCTAAGCCTATAGGAGCTTTAAACCATCAAGGTTAAGGTTAAAGGTTCAACATTGAATTTTCCCTCACCTTGAGTTTGATACATCATTTTGACATCCCTCCTAATCTATAACCAATGAATTTTCACCCTTTCTAATGCTTCCCAAAGCATATCTTAGGGTTAGGAGTGGTTAGGGAACTCAAACATAAGCGGTGATTCGACAAGAATCATTCGGCCACACACACATCGATCGATACTAACCATCACCGACTAAAACTCCGGTGGCGTTTTTGCGGAGGTAGTTCTTCGTCGGTAGTTCTTCGGTCGGTTTGCTAGGCGGTTTTGTGACAGGCGATTTCTTGCGGTGGTGGTTTTGCGAAGTGCGGCTTTTTACTGCTGCTAGCGCCACTAGGGCAGTCTTCCTCTAGGGTAGTTTCGCCGCGCAAGGGCAGTTTGTCGCCAGGGCAATTTTGCCTATCGCCAGGGCAATTTGCCTTCAGGGCAGTTTGTCGCCCAGGTCAGTCTACCACCAGGGAAGTTTGCCACCTATCAGTCGAGTGCCATCCATGGCACTCGATTGATAACTAAAATTTTTGAATTTCAGTTTTCAGAAACCGGACTTCAAAAAAGCATAAGTAAATGTACATAAGTTGAAAAATCATGAAATTTTATACGTACATTACTTATCAAAAATAAAATGGGTGAAAAATGATTGAAAATTAATTTACCCATAAAATAGTGAGTTTGATACAAAACTCAAAACTATTGAAAATTTCAATGTTTTGGTCTTGTTTTTTAACTCTCTCAATGGTGATTTCTACCAAAAGATAGACTTCACAAAGGTTTTCTAAAATGGTTTTGAAATGTTATTCTAACATGGTGACACTCAGATCTTAGGGTATCTTAGGGTATTGTTAGGCTTGGGGTATAAAATATATGGAAAGCTCCCACTAATGCTGTGGATTTCCCAAACCGAAGCTCCCCCTCAATCAAACATTCTTTCAGGGTTGATTAGGTGCACACATAATGATTGCACTAACAATGGTGGGATGGAGTCAAGGTTTGAGTTGTTCGGGTGGCGCTAATATGAATTGCACATACAACAAGAAGTTTGATAGACACTAACCGGCTCAACCACACATAATCAATAACAAATCAAATAACCAAAAATAGAATGAACAAAAAATTGACGTTCCAAAAAATTGTTTCACAAAAATTGTTTCACAGGAACAATCATAGTTAGAAGTTTGAACACAAAATCAAATATCCATAGTACAACCATCCTAGGTGAATTGCCACAATTTGAGATCATTAATGTGATTCTATTTGTTGGGGGATAATATAGAAGGTTCCTCCGAGCTACTTCCCCAACTGATCATGATGTCTTTGATTTCCTTCTACTCTTGAATGATTTTATCTTGGGTGTCTTGGATTTGAGTAAATCGTAGGTTGGTTTGTAGATGGAAATCTGGAATCATCATTGTGATTGTGTTCACAAACATCTCATGTGCTTCACGGAGTTGTGATAACTGCTCCGTGATAGTGGTCAATTGATCAGCTTGGTTAGGAGCCGGATGGTGTGGTTCTTCAGCAGGAAGATCAGGTTCTTCCTCAAGATCCCTATGCTCCTCACCTTGATGACCATCCTTCCATTGAATTTCTCCTGTACGCGTGCGAATCATGCTAGATAAAGATAAATTCCTCTAATGGATATAGTCTAGCCTTTTTACCTGCCTTACTTTTCCCCTGGATGTGTTTATTCCTAGGGACTCTAACCAGAATGTGAGGATGTGACCAAAAGGCATATAAACCTTTTTCTTGACTGGAATGGAGAAATGGATAATACACAAAAGCATGTTCAAAACAATGTTAAAATCAAGGTGGTTTTTGAGAAGGTGGAGAGCCAATAAAAGATGTGGCCTAACTTTGGCTTGCCCTTTGATGACTATGGGTAAAATGCATCCGCCAATGACTTTGTATAAGATGTTGTCAGGAGCCGTTAGTGCCAGGGCTGAGACCAAATTTACTCCTTCATCTCTAGGATGTCTAAATAAGGATTCGTGGATGGAATTGAGGTCAAAGCCTTCCAAATTTTCAGGAAGAGTTGGATAGCATTCTAGGTTAGAAGAGGACTCTCTACATCCAAGAAATGATCTCCAGATGGTTGGAGTAATAGTGACATCAATTTTGGCTACCCTAGACTTATAGATAAGCCTATCTTCAGTGGGTTGTAGGTTGTTATAGAATTTGATAAGTAAGTCTTCATTGATATCGTGATCGCAGTAGACTAACTTACCAAGTCTATAGTGCTCAACCATCTCGCTAACATATGGTGCATTATTAGAGAAGAAATGACCATGTATGGACCGGTTGCTTAGGAGTTCAAACTCGTGGGTCTTAAAGGTGTGCAAATGATATTCTGTGGAGAAACGATGGTCCGAACAAGGCCTCTCTCGTAAGGGCCTAGAGGCCGAGGACTCAGCTTCCTTTCTTTTTAGTCTAGAATTGCATGTCTCAAATATGTCATGCGCACAAGATTGACCCATGAATGAATGCAAGGAATGAAATGATGCATGTCAAGTGGGGAAAGTGATTAGTTGCTTAGAAATTCTCTAAAATCATAAGGAGAGTAAGGAAGAAGTCTTACTTGGGTGCCATAGAACCAAGAACAAGTGCTTGCTGCAGCAGACAAATTTTTCCTGCTAGAACTCTAGTTGTGGTCGAGTGGTTAGAGATTAGGGTTAGGGTTAAGAGAAAATGGCAAGGAGAAGGAAGAAGATCCTTACCCTAGTCTAGAGAAGGCTTGTCTTGAGGTTGTAAAGCTTGGATGGAGATGAAGAGCTCAACTGGCGCTTGTCGCAGTCGGGAGAGCATGATTGTTGGGAAGAAAAAATCGTGGAATGAAAGGGTTTAGGGTTTAAATCCGCGAGACACGAGGCGATGAGTGTCACTCATTGGTAACACGGTCGGCGATGGTCGAAGTGCACTTGGTTTTGAGAGTGATCGGAATTGGCCAGTCGAAGCGCACTCGATTCTGAGTGTGATCGGAATTGGCCAGTCGAGGCGGTAGTCGAAGCGCACTCGATTTTGAGTGTTAAAAACTCGTGTCAGTCGGGGCGTTGGTCGAGTCTGTCTCGGTTGATAGGATTAAATAACTGGGTTTCAATATCTGAATATTCCAACTAAGTTTTGTGTAATTTCTAAGACTTAAGTAAGTGTTAAATACACTTGATATGATAACCTAAACACCCTTTAGATTGTTTTAAAGAGTTGGTATCTATGTTCTTGGTCTCAAAGAGGATCCAACCAATTTTACTTGGTTGGAATGTCTCATTATGATCTTGGAACCACAAACACAAGAATGTGTAATGGTCTTCCCCATAACTAGTAACATTAGTGATTTTTATCTCGTCAACCTCTCTATCTCAGGGATGCAATGAGCATTTGAAATAGAGTGGTTGATTCTATCATCTCACCCCATTTCTAGAAATAAAAAAATAGTTTTGTGATCCTTATCATTTTTGTGAGATGATCCCAGGTCTTCCCATTTTAAATTCCCATTTCTCTTGTTAAATGGTTTTTTTAAACCTAAGATCATGGAGGGATCCTCCTTCATTTAGCAGCACACATGCCCAACTCTTTTCTCAAATGACTAAACTCATTTTCGGGAAGAGGTTTTGTGAATATGTCGGCTAGGTTAGACTTGGACTCAACATGGCCGATTTCAATGTCTCTCCTAGCTACATGATCTCTAATGAAGTGATGCCACACTTCAATGTGCTTGGTCCTTGAGTGATGAACCGGATTTTTGGTGAGATGTATAGTGCTAATGTTATCACATAGCACTTGTACATTCCTATAGATCAGTCCATAATCTTCTAAGGTGTGTGTTAGCCATAGCAATTGTGATACACATTCTTCCATAGCTACATATTCAGCTTCGGTTGTGGAAAGTGCTACACAATGTTGTTTACGACTTGACCAACTAACCAAGGCCGAACCTAAGAAATGACAGCCCCCACTAGTGCTTTTCCTATCCAACTTGCATCCGACATAGTCGGAATCAGTATAGCCAACTAAATCAAAAGATTCAGTCCGGGGATACCACAATCCTACATTGATAGTGCCTTTTAAGTATCTCATGATTCTTTTTACAGCAATCATGTGAGACTCCTTAGCACAAGCTTGAAACCTAGCACACATACCAACAGCGAATAAAATATTAGGTCGACTCACTGTTAAGTACAATAAACTACCTATTATACTCCTATAATTTTTTAAATCCACTGCCTTCCCTTTCTCATCACTATCTAGACGAGTATTGACAGCAATAGGTGTGCTTACTTCCTTAGCTTCCTCCATATGAAACCTTTTCAGTAACTCCAATGCGTACTTAGATTGATGTATAAAAATTCCTTCCTTGGTTTGCTTTATCTCGAGTCCTAGAAAGAAGGTCAATTCTCCTACTAGACTCATCTCAAATTCACTTTCCATGTGACCAATAAACTCATTGAGATAATCCCTATTGTTTGAGCCACAGATAATGTCATCAACATAAACTTGGGCTACAAATATGTATTCACCATCTCTTTTTAAGAATAGTGTGGGATCTATCTGTCCTCTCCTAAAACCTTTCTCAATTAGGAAAGTTGACAACCACTCATACCAAGTACGAGGTGCTTGTTTAAGCCCATTAAGAGCCTTTTTTAGTTTGTACACGTGGTCTGGGAATTGTGCATTCTCAAACCCCAGGGATTGTTCAACATAGACTTCCTCCTTGATGACTCCACTCAAGAAGGCTGACTTCACATCCATTTGATATAGTTTGAAGCCTTTGTATGCTGCATAAGCAAGCATTAGTCTTATGGATTCTAACCTTGCTACAGGGGCATAAGTCTCATCATAGTCTAACCCCTCAATTTGGTTGTAGCCTTTGGCTACTAACCTTGCCTTATTTCTAACTATTTCTCCTCTGTGATTTCTCTTATTTTTAAACACCCATTTAGTCCCAATAATGGAGGTTTGACCAGGTCTAGGGATTAAATACCAAACTTGATTTCTCTCAAACTGGCCTAACTCATCTTGCATTTCAATGATCCATTTTGGATCAAGAAGAGCTTCATCCACTAACTTGGGCTCAATCCCAGAAATCTAGGCAACTTCATTTTCTTCATTTCTGAAAAATGATCTAGTCCTAACCCCATGTTGGATGCCTCCAATAATCTGGTTTTGGGGATGGCTAGAATCATTCCTAGTGGATCTTGTTACTTGAGATGGTTGGTACCTCAAAATTTGTTCAGGTTCTCCAACCTCAAGTGATGACCCTTTAGCTCTCACTCTCTCTTCATCAGAATCCACTCTTGCTTCCCTTATCAGGTTGCTATCTCCCAATTCCAGCTCAAACACAACCGATTTTCTATCTGAATCAATATTCATTTCTTTTTCTTCAAACACAACATTAGTTGACTCTTCTATGAGCTTAGTCCTATGGTTGTAGACTCTATAAGCTTTGCTAGTGAGGGAATAACCAACAAGGATACCCTCATCAACTTTTGCAGAAAATTTTCCTAAATGATTCTTGGTATTTAGAATATACACTCGCATACAATCAAATACCCTAAGGTGCTTGATTGTTGGTGGCTTTCCAAACCAAAGTTCATGTGGTGTTTTTCTTAAGAATCTATGTATCAAAACTTCGGTTTTGAACATAGCATGTGATGCTTCTTGCTTGACCCATGGTAGTTTGGTAATTGGTATTCGTTTAGGATACTCCTAGCTGCCTCTTGCAAGGCTCTATTTCTCCTTTCTACAACACCATTTTGCTGTGGTGTTCTAGGTGTGGAGAATTCATGTTTGTATCCTTTTTCTAAACAAAAGTCCTTAAGTTTAGCATTTTCAAACTCTCCTCCATGATCACTTCTAATGATTTTAATTGTTGAGTTTTTCTCATTCTCAACTATTCTGCAAAAGAAAATGAAGGTTTCTACTATTTGGTCCTTATGTTTAAGAAAATAAGTCCAAGTATATCTAGTGTAATCATCCACAATAACCAAGCAATATCTACTACCATTGATAGATCTAATAGTGCTAGTATCAAACAAATCCATGTGTAGTAAATCTAATGCTTGTAAAGAACTTACAGAATTCTTCCTTTTGTGGGAAGATCTTACTTGCTTTCCTTTTTGGCATGCCCCTCAAACCCTATCCTTCTCGTAGGTGATTGAGGGAAGTCCTCTTACAAGTTTCTTCTTGGTCAAATTCTTGATGTTCTTCATGTTGACATGGGCCAATCTCCTATGCCATAACCAAGACTCTTCTTACTTGGATATGAAACACTTAAAAGACATGTTAGTAGCACTACTAAATCTAACTTGATAAATGTTTTCCTTCCTAGATCCTATTAGCATGGTTTCGTTGGTGTCACTGTGGATCACAAGGCATTGAGTTGAGTGAAACTCAACCCTATACCCTGCATCACACAATTGACTTACACTTAACAAGTTAAATGTCATTCCTTTAACTAATAACACATTTCTAATTACAAATTTTTTAGAAATGCTAATGTTACCTAAATCTACAACCTTCAATTGGCCACTATTACCGAAAGAAACTATACCTCGGTCTTTGGCATGAATTGAGGAAAACAAAGAGGAGTTTCCTGTCATATGTTTGGAGCATCCACTGTCCACCAACCATGTAGTTGGATGCTCCCCCTTGACGGGTCCTGCGCTAAACATAGAAAAATTTGGTCTTTTGGAACCCACAAGTTGGATCCTCAAAGATCTACTACAAATTTCCTAGGAATCCAAGCCTTAGAAGTTCTAATAAAAGGTGATCTAGTAGAAACAAAACTAGCAGTGATAGTTCTACCATTATCAAATTTAGACCTAGCAGTTCTTGCATTAACAGATTTTCCTTTAGCAGTTTTAGATCTATTAATTCCACTAAAAGAAACTCTAGATTTAGATGCAGGTTTCCTAGACACTATGGACATATAACTAAGTTCCTTTTGTTGTGTATTAAACCCTAGTCCAGTCTTGTTATAGACTGCAGGTTGGGCTCCTAGTATCATGTTTAATGTCTTTGATCCATTGGTGAATTTATCAAGTGTGCACTTGAGATCTTCCACCTGAACCTTCAAGGATGTATTCTCATCCTTGATCTCCTCCAAATGAGGATTTATTGCACCACTGTCATCAGATAGTGTATTAGAATTCTTAACTAATTCTATTTCAGTTTTCAGTAAATTAACCTTAGTTTTGGATTTTTTCAGAGCATTTGTCAAACAAGCAATAGTTTCATATAATTTATCTAGATGGGGAGAGTTTACCTGATCATCATCAGAAGATGATGATGAAGAGTCCGAATTTGGTTGCTCCCCATCAGAATGCTCCAGTTCTCCATCCATCTCAGAATTTTCAAAATTCTCCAATACCATGAGAGCCTTTTGCTTTGCTCCCTTCTCCTCACTTTCTTCTTCCGTTGAGGAGGATGAGGATGAAGTATCATCCCATGTAGCCTTCAATGCTTTCTTCCTTTGGCATTTTCTTCCTTCTTTTTGTACTTAGGGCATTCACTTTTGAAGTGACCTTTCCTATGACAATGAAAGCACTCTACATTAGATTTATTCTGATTAATTTATGAACTTTTACCTTTCTTGGTGAAGAATTTCTTCACATCCTTCTTGTTGTATTTTTGGCTTCTTCTCATCAATCTCCTCACAAAGTTAGCCATCTCTCTAGAGGATGAATCATCATCTCCATCCGAATCTGATGATGAAGAGGAGGAAAAAGCTTCCTTCTTCTCCTTCTTCTTCTTGCTCTCTTTGCTGTGATCTCCTGCAATAAAAGCTAGACCCTTCTCCTTTGGGCTTCGATTAGCATGTTCATGCAATTCCAATTCACAAAACAATTCATTAATCTTAATTATTGAAAGATCCCTTGATACTTTGTAGGCATTCACCATAGATGACCACAAAGTATTCCTAGGGAAAGATTTGAGTACATACCTAGCTAAGTCCCTATTCTCAACATCCTCTGCAATAGAATGGAGGCCATTGAGTATTTCTTTAAACCTACCATTCAGTTCATTTACAGTTTCAGTCTCCTTCATGCTGAAATTCTGAAGTTGGTTCAAGTAAAGATCCCTCTTCGCTGTCCTTGAATCTCTGGTTCCTTCATGTAGCTCCATCAACTTCCTCTAAAGTTCCTGAGCACTACTAAAGGGGCCAACTTTGTTGAGTTGGTCCTTGGCTACACCGCACTGTAGAGTTACGGTTGCTTTGGCATTGGCCTGGGCTCTTCTTCTTTGTTCTGGTGACCACAGAGAATACACCAAAACCATTCCTTCGTCGTCGGTTGGTGGTGTGAATCCCTCTGAGACTGAGAACCACATATCCATGTCCATCATCAAGTAGTATTTCATCCGGCTCTTCCAATATTGGAAGTTTTGGCCGTCGAAATACGGGGGTCGAGTTGTGTTGAATCCCTCTTGCACTGCCATTCTTGATGCTCTGGTGGAGGTGAATCCGGTGCAGAGCCCTTGCTCTGATACCACTTGTTGGGATCGAGGCTCACTAGAGGGGGGGTGAATAGCGAGTTAAAAAATTCTAACTTACTTTTGACCACAAAACAAAGGATTACGCAGCGGAAATAGAAAAACAAGAACACAAAGCACAAACACAACCAAACGCAGGTATTTACGTGGTTTGGAACTCAGCAGTTCCTACTCCACGGGTAGCTCAAAAGGAAAGTCTACTATCTATAATCGGAATGGTTCTGGAGGTGAAAACTTCACCTCTTACAAGCTTACAAAACAATGAATATACTTTAAGAACAGTAAGCTAAGTATTAAAAAACCAGTTATAGATTTTTGTTCATCTTCTTGCTTTGAAGATGAAGTTGTGGCACTTGCAAGAAGATGATCGACAGCGCACTTGTTGGAGAGAAGGCCAGATGAGAGCGTGGTTTCTTTTTCTTCTCCTTTAGTATGAATCATAGAGAGCTTGTTTTTCTCTAGAAGAAAACTGGAGCTTTTGCATTTTTGAACAAATCCTAAACCTCTGTTTCTTCTTCTTCTTTATATAGTCGTTTCATCCAGCAGGCTTTCTGTCTTCCACCATTGGAGCCCTAGAGACCACGCCTAACCAAACTCTAGTCACCTGAGCTTGTCCCCATAACTTCCTTCAACTTTTGGTGGTTTGCTAAGAACGGAGCCTGCTCCTCCAACTGAAAGTTGGCGCATTTGAATCTTTACTCGAAACAGAAGCATCCCGTTGTCGCTTTCCATCATCGAGCCCCAATTGAGTCTCATATCAGGCTCGAAAAATACTTGTTAGTCGAGCCCACAACCAAGTTGGGCTCGATTCTGTGATTCAATCCATAGCTACCAGTCGAGTCACTACCAAATTGACTCGATTGAAAACTACTCTGGTGGAAGTGCCCTGGCGACAATCTGCCCTGGCGACAAAGTGCCCTGGAGAAGTCGAGCCCGCAGCTGAGCTAGGCTCGGTTCTTTGTTGTTCCACGTAGTGAGCAGTCCAGCTAGTAGTTGAGCCAGCTCGATTCTGTGCCTTTGTGAAAGTGTGCCAATCGAGCTGACCCCATGGTGGCTCGACTGACACTGGAAATATTTGAAGCAAATGAGTATCTTTCCTAGTAAGCTGCCATTTCAAGTACCCTAGTAAGAGACCAAGCACGTTACGGTGCCTTCTCCAACTAACGAATGCTCTAAGAACCCTAGGCAAAGAACAAGCGTCTTACTACGCCCTCCTTGCCTAACGAGTACTCCATGTACCCTAGACAAAGAAAAAGCGCATTACTATGCCCTCCTTGCCTAACGAGTACTCTTAGTACCCTAGACAAAGAATGAGTGCGTTACTACACCCTCCTTGCCTAACGAGTATTGGGCCCATGTACCCTAGTAAGAGACCGAGCACGTTACTGTGTCCTCTCTTACTAACGAGTACACTAGATAGAGACCGAGCACTCCCTTGTGCCCTCTCTAACTAAAATGGAGAACGAACACGTTACTATGCCCACTCCATCACCAAGCTTCAGGACCTCGGCCAGCTTGTACTCTTCCTTTACCAAGGTTCCCCCTTAGATTTCTCAATTGCCAAGACTCAAGCTTGGGCATTCCCTTGCCAACCCATGTTGGACTTTTCATGCTAAGACCCTTGCTTGGACTTCCCATGCCAAGACCTAAGCTTGGACTTCCCATGCCAACTCCAGGTTGGACTTCCCATGCCAAGACCCATGCTTGGACTTCCCATGCCAAGACCTAAGCTTGGACTTCCCATGCCAACTCCAAGTTGGACTTCCCATGCCAAGACCTACCCTTGGATTTCTCATCCATGGGTCTAATGTCACTCTAAACATCTAACTTAGTGACCTTAGGTTTGAATCAATTGAGGTAATGTCTTGACTACACTCTAGCTCAACCTAGATTTCAATTTCCTTGACTTAAGTCTTGTTATGAAACATTGAAACATTCGATGGGCTTGATTGCACTAACACTCATCGCCCCCGAATATCAAGAAATATTCTTTTTTCCTTCGCAAGTACTTAAGAATGTTCTTGACAGCTGTCCAGTGACTTTCACTTGGATCTGACTGGTATTTGCTCGTCATGCTCAAAGCATACGAGACATCGGAGCGAGTACAAAGCATGACATACATGATAGATCCTATAGCAGATGCATAAGTGATCTGATCCATGCAGTTTCTCTCCTCCTTAGAAGAGAGACATTGAGTCTTCAAAAGACTCACACCATATGTGGCATTGACAGAAATCCCTTCTTAGAATTCTCGCATGGCAAAATGTTTAAGCACCTTATTAATATATGTACTCTGACTTAGGCCAAGAAGTCTCTTAGATCTATCTCTATAGATCTTGATGCCTAATATATAGGTTGATTCTTTTAAGTCTTTCATTGAGAAACAGTGCCCAAGCCAAGTCTTTACAGACTGTAGCATAGGGATATCATTTTCAATGAGTAGTATGTCATTTACATACAAGATGAGAAATCACTATGCTCCCACTAACCCTCTTGCAGACATAGGGTTCATCTTCATTTTTTATGAAACCAAACTTTTTGATCGCATCATCGAATCAAAGATTCCAGCTTCTAGATGCTTGCTTTAAACCATAAATGTGTTGGGATGTATACTGAAAACTCTATCTTTTGTATGAACATCTTTATTTTGAAATAAGAATCACATGATCATTGTTTGCATATTTTTATGGCTATGCATATTTTCTAATACATTACATTGTAGATAACATGATGTGTGGTGTCACACGGGAGATCATATTATCAATTCCTTGTAAAGTATAAGTAAAGGCTCACAACCGAGATGGCTTTGGACAAACCATCAGAATAGTTGTAGTGTGATTTGGTATTGGTTTGACTTGACCATAGAATCACACTAGTGCACTTTGTTTGTATTGAGCAGGATCGACTTAGAGGTGATTCGATTTATTGCTGACTACATAATCAAATCGGACCTCATATATTATTTTGTACATGCTCTTAATCTCGATATAATAACGGGCACATATACTTAGTATTCATCTCTTTGATTTACCAATGGGCGAGATTTATAGATTAAATCGATAGGCTCGGTAAGTAAAGAAATGATATTATTTATATGGTGTGTCATTGATTATAGGAGGAAACTATGTCCTATATATTAGGATGATGATGTCCCCTTGAGGAGCTCATAAGGTTCATCATGTAAACCCTGCAAGTGGACTTGGTCCGGCATGATGAAAAGGTTGAGTGGTACTACTCATGGAGTTAGATGTTGATTAATTAATGGTCAGTAAATTAATTAATTGAGGAACATTCGATATCTTAAACACGGGGAGAGAATGTACATATAATATATGCAGCCCATATTATCTTATGGGGGTTGGTGAGGTAGATCAATGATAATCCTTTAGTGGATTGGATTATCATTAATGGATCGGACTTTATTTGGTCTTGATCCATGGGTGGCCAAGATCCAACTCCTCCTTATGGTCCCTATTGTAGCCTATTAACACCTCATGAAGCTTAGATCCAATGGATAGAAACAAAACTCTAGATACAAAGGTAGAGATTAAATCTCTAGATCCGACGGTTGAGATTAAATCTCTAGATTCGACGGTTGAGATTAAATCCCTAGAACCAATGGTGGAGATTAAAAGGAGGCTTATACCTAACTCTATAAAAGGAGAACAAGGGGTTGGCATGGAGTACAATTGAGAGAGCTAGGGTTTTTGGAGGTTGGCGTCAAGAAGCAAGGGCTAGGGTTTGGAGCAATGGCGGCACCAAATAAGGAAACAACTTCCTTGTTTTTCTTCTTCCTCAAGCTTGCCGGCGCCCATTGAAGCCCTTCCATCCCTTGGACGATGTCCAAACTCCCTCTTCTCCTTCTCCTTGGATGGTGGAAACAAGATTTAGGGCTTTCCCTTGGTGTCTTTGTCACGCCCGCCCTTTTCGGACCCAGAACCCGGAGGGGCGGCGCGTAACGCGACCGTACATACATACATTACATACAGCGGAAGACTTTATACATACTTCTTTATTCTTACAGCGGAAGACTTTAGACTTATTTTTTTTTTCTTTTAAACATATGCATTGACATATATATATATATATATATATATATACTTCTTCTTCTTAACATAGGGCATGCATCATAGCATATATAGATACTTCTTCTTACTTCTTCCTTACTTCTTCTTATTAACATAGAGCATGCATCATAACATATATAGATACTTAGTGCTTAGTTCAAGTTCTTAAACATCGTCGTCATACGGAGACATAAGTAAGGACATCCATAAACATCATCATCATAGGTAAACATATATATATAAACCTAACGGATCTTCTCCACCATGCCACTGCCACACACATTTGGCCCCTCCTGCTGCTCCCTTTAGTTTATCCATCCCTTACCCTTATCTGCAGTACGAGGGAAAGATAAACTATAAGCATATAGGCTTAGTAAGATCCAGTCCTACTCACAAAAACCATATATCGACATTAATCATGGCATGTAACATTCATAACATATAAGCCATATAACATGTAACATACATGGCGTAATCAACTTAACATGTAGCATAAGTAACGTGAGTAAACATAACATGTCTCATCCATAGCATGGCAGCATAACATGTATCATCTATAACATAGCATCATATCATGTACATTTAGGACTTAATTAAATATAACATATAACATACCTAACATAGTGACATAACATAGCATATCAAACATAACATACATCATATGTAACATATCAACATGGCATGTGAACATAACAATCTAATCATGTAACATATGCAAGATGCTTTTGAAAAACATATATTATAGGTAATATAAATCTCAACATATTTGGGCCCGGCATTGTACCACTTCTTCATTATCATAGCGCATCCCTAAATAGGCCGAGGTAGCAAGTCTCGAACCTAATAGGTTACTAGGCCCGATCTTAGTCCGTCGACCTAGGGCAATCGTCATAGCGTAGAAGCCCATCCTAGGCCCGAGTCTTACTCCATCGACCTAAGGCATCTTGGAGCCCATCCCGTACTAGGCCCGAGTCTTATTCCATCGACCTAGGGGCAATCATACATAGAAGCCCGTCCTAGGCACGAGTCTTATTCCATCGACCTAGGGCATCTTAGGAGCCCATCCCTTCTTGGACCTTGTTAGGGTCTTGGTACAAGCCATGCAGAAGGTAAAATACTTATATGCTTATTTTATAACATAGCTTATTTCATTTTGCAAACATAGCATACTTCATTTCATAACACATCATGCTTCCCTTCATGAACATATCATCTTTCATTTCGTAAACATACCATTCTTCATTTCATAACATATCATTCTTCATTTCATCATCATGTCATATTCATGTCGTGAACATATCGTTTTGTTTCATTTCATAATCTTATCTTTTTCCATTTCATAACATATTTTAAATATCGCATACACATAGACATGGCATAAGGCATGGCATCAAAAGTAAGTAAACACTAACCTAAGGCATGTTATCTTCATCTAGCATTATTTAATATCACAAGTCAACATGAATTCACCCAACATAAAACACATGTTAACCTATTCATTTAACTTAACAACAACTTCATATGCACATAAGACTCTAATTAAAACTTCATTTAATCCCCAAAAATACATGATGGCCGAATGGTCCATAGGGTTTTCTAGGGTTATCTTTTAACCTAATTCATTTAGCATAACAACAACTTCATTTGCATATAGAACATGAATTAGACTTCATTTAATCACCCAAAATTCATGGTGGCCGAATAGTCCATAGGGTTTTCTAGGGTTATCTTTTAACCTAATTCATTTAGCATAACAACAACTTCATTTGCATATAGAACATGAATTAGACTTCATTTAATCACCCAAAATTCATGGTGGCCGAATAGTCCATAGGGTTTTCTAGGGTTATCTTTTAATCTAATTCATTTAACATAACAACAACTCCATTTGCATATAAAACATGGATTAAAACTTCATTTAGTCACCCAAAAACATAGGTTGGCTGAATGGTCCATGTAGGTCTTTAGGGTTAACCTTTAACCTAATTCATTTAACACAACAACAACATCATAATCCTACAAAAACATGGATTAAACTTCATTGAATCATCAAGATCTAGGGGTGGCCGAATGGTCCATGTAGGTCTTTAGGGTTAACCTTTAACCTAATTCATTTTAGCATAACAACAACATCATAATTCTACAAAAACATGGATGAAACTTCATTGAATCATCAAGATCTAGGGGTGGCCGAATGGTCCATGTAGGTCTTTAGGGTTAACCTTTAACCTAATTCATTTCAACATAACAACAACATCATAATCCTACAAAAACATGGATGAAACTTCATTGAATCATCAAGATCTAGGGGTGGCCGAATGTATATTATAGGTTTCTTTCACAAAATAGCAATCGAAGCTACTCGTATGAAGGTGAGGGATACTTACATCCTTCGCTTTGCTTGTAATGTGAGATAAACTAAGGAACCTAAAACCTAGCCCTTGCTTCTTGCTTGAAGGAGTTTCGGCCAAGAGTGGAAATGGAGAGGAAATGGAGAGGAAGAGCTTTAGGATTTCGGTGAGAAGAAGAAGAGAAGTGGAGAAAGTTAAGTTGCTCACTCATGCCTCCTCATCCCCCCCTATTTATTCACCTAAAGAGTCCCTTAATCTCCCTTACACTTAACCATAATTTCCCTTATTCCTCTAATGATATAGTCCTATTGGGCTTCTGGTTAGTGGGTGCGTCTATAGGGCTTGGCTATCTCTAGAGGTTTGGGGTTCAATTCCTAGGCCTTGCACCCCTTTTTGGCTTATTTTCTTTTATTTTTGAAAAGGCCCACATAAAGCCCATGATCATCAAGCCAAAAATTCTTGTAAAATTGCTAGGAATTTTACGGGCGTTACAATCCTTCATACCTTTTAAAAGTTTCGTCCTCGAAACTTAGAATAATTGTGGGTACTTCTGCTTCATGTCCTCCTCGCGTTCCCAGGTAGCTTCCTCGTACCGTTGATTCTGCCACAGGACCTTTACTAAGGGCACCTCTTTGTTCCTTAGCCTCTTGATTTCTCGGTCTAGTATCTGGATAGGCCGACTTTCAATACTCAGGTCCTCTTGAACTTGTACTGTTTGTGGCTCGATCACTTGGTCCGTACTGGAAATGCATTTCTTGAGCACAGAGACATGGAACACGTTGTGAATAGCCGACATCTCTTGAGGCAGCTCTAGCTTGTAAGCTACCTTGCCAATCCTCTGCAATATCGGATACGGTCCCACGTAGCGTGGACTCAGTTTACCCTTCCTTCCGAATCTCATCACTCCCTTCATAGGAGCCACTTTGAGGAATACTAGGTCCCCAACTTCAAATTCTAACTCTCGCGTGCATATCCGCATAGCTCTTTTGTCGGCTCTGAGCAGTTTCAATTCTCTGACGGATGTTCCGTATAGCTCGGGTGGTGTCGTCGATGAAATCCGTCTGGAGTCCCATCCTCTTCTTTTCACCACCCTCGTACCAGCATATGGGAGATCTACATTTCCTCCCGTATAGAGCCTCGTAGGGTGCCATTCCAATAGTAGCTTGGTAGCTATTATTGTAGCGGTCGCCAAACATAAGTATCGGCACTAGCTACCTTTGAAATCCAGGGCGCAGGCTCGTAACATATCCTCCAGTACTTGATTTACTCTTTGGTGCTGTCCGTCAGGGATGGAAGGCGATCTTGAACAATAACCGTGCCTAGGGCCTTACAGACACATTCCCAGAAATGGGAAATAAAGCGACCATCTCTGTCAGAAATGATGGTCTTAGGAATGCCATGTAGTCTGATAATTTCCCTAGCAAATAACTGAGCCAGTTGCTCCGTCGAATAGGTCATCTTGATTGCTAAGAAATGGGCGGACTTCGTCAATCTGTCCACAATTACCCATATAGCATCATAACCGTTTGTCGTCTTGGGCAATCCTGAGATGAAATCCATAGAAATGTCCTCCCATTTCCATTCTGGAATCTGGATCGGCTGTAGTGTTCCTCCAAGTCTCTGGTGTTGTGCCTTAACCCTCTGGCAGGTCAGGCAAGTACTGACATACTGAGCCACATCTCTTTTCATCCCGAACCACCAGAACTTTCGTTTTAGGACTTGGTACATCTTGGTGGTTCCAGGATGCATCGCATAAGGAGTTGTGAGCTTCCTCAAATATCTCCTTAGTAATTACGGGTCGTCGGGAATACAGCGATCCACGAGGTAGAGTACTCCACTATCAGAGATCCGAAACCCGTCGTCCTTTCCTTCTAAGACCTCTTGCTTGATCCTCTGAAGGCTTGGGTCACGGGCTTGCTTTTCTAGTATATCATCGAGCGTCGATTGCTATCGTCATGGTCGAGAGTTCGAAATGATTTCAACCCCATAACGCATAATCTCTCTTTCTAAGGGGGAGATAACACCGATAGAGACATCAAGGTGGCGCAGACTTCTGCGAGTGCATCATCCACCTTGTTAGCTTTCCCCGGATGGTAGAGAATCTCGCAGTCATAATCCTTGACGAGCTCGAGCCATCTGCATTGTCTCATGTTCAGGTAATGCTCGGTAATCAGGGCACTACTGAACAACTCCTCTGCGGTCTGCGGTCTATGAGCTCCGCCGATCACATTCAGAGCTATTTCTGGTCGGAGCATCTTCAGCATGAGTCTGCCCCTCTCTCTCTCTGTGCTGACCAACTCTGGGTATAGTCATGCGAGTCGGTTGAATCTCTTCACGGCTTCGCTGACCGATAGGTCACATGTAGTTTCTGATTGACTCAATGTCAATTTGAATTGGGTTACAACATCAAGCGGCAACTTTGTTTCCACTCATCATTCGTATGTCCCCAATCAAATCAACTATACCACATACATCCCATGTAATAAACTAATCACTAATTTCAAAGGAAACGAGCTCATAGGAAACGAGCTCATCATTTCTTATTTATACGTTCAGAAAAGAAAAATGTTAATATATAACATTCCTTATTTCTAATCGGAACAAAACTACTTGAGAAGATAGTTTATTACGACTCCCACTAGGACAAACCCTAGTGCAGTTGTAATTATGTTTAGTCCTATCTTCCTTGGCCTCATTAGGGTAGTCTCAGGCTGGCCAAGAAGTTGACTGTTTGTGGAACTCTCTTCATTCCTTTCGAGGCCAGCTACCACAAGATTCTCTTGAACCTTGTGCTCTAGTAGTTCCCAGCACAACTCAGCATATGTTATCCTCCCTTCATAGCGGCCCCATACGTGATGCGCAACTACCATGAGATCATTTGGAAGAGAGCGTACCAAGACCCATATCCGATAATTGTCTAGTAACGGAAACTCCTACTGCTCGAGTCTCCTAAAAAGACCATCGAGCCTTCTTATGTGTCCGATGACCCCTCCATTAGCTTTATAAACTATCTCTTCAATAGCTTCCCTCAATTTGTTTCGTAACACATCACGACGGGTCATTGTAGTCATCGTCCGTGCCATCTGAAATTGAA
Source organism: Wurfbainia villosa (assembly GCA_025175895.1). NCBI lineage: Eukaryota > Viridiplantae > Streptophyta > Magnoliopsida > Zingiberales > Zingiberaceae > Wurfbainia > Wurfbainia villosa. The sequence continues at coordinate 114,332,848 of CM045990.1, read as the reverse complement.
ATAAATGAAGTCGATGCGAACCGACTAACGATGTGAAAGCAATTCAATTTAGATGAGCATAGACCTCACACAATTAATTACGAAAGTCAATTCTTCGTAATTTTAGGAGTTTTTTTTTTCGTTCATTTCTCTACGCGTAATTAAACTAAAGCTATCATTTGTATATTCATGCATTACTTAAACTAAAGGCTAGGCTAGCATAAGATTATCATATATATATTCATGCATATTTAGACTAAAAACATTCCTTATCTTATACATATATTCATGCATATTTAAACTAAAAACGTTCTTTATCATACACTTATCTTCATGTATTAATGTAAAGCTAGTATAAGTTTTTCATTTGTTCATCTACGCATAATTAGACTAAAGCTAGCATAAAGTTATCATTCATGTTTTCATGCATATTTAAGCTAAAGGCTATTCATATCCAACATGAACAAAATAAGCTAAGACATTTTATATCATACATGAACAAAATAAGCTAAGGCATTTTATATCATACGTGAACAAAATAAGCTAAAGGCATTTTATATCATACATTAACAAAATAAGCTAAGGCATTTTATATCATACATGAACAAGCATAAGGGTATCATACATATTTTCATGCATATTTAAGCTAGAAGCATTTCCTATCATACATGAGAAAATTTTAACAAACTTAGAGTAGACATAGAATTCTTACTTGGAGCGGCAGGATTTGGAGCTTGATGTGTGTGTAGTGGAAAGGCAGATCCGCTCTGATAACAACCTGTCATGCCCGCCCTTTTCGGACCCAGAACTCGGAGGCTTTATACATACTTCTTTATTCTTACAGCGGAAGACTTTAGACTTTTTTTTTCTTTTAAACATATGCATTGACATATATATATATATATATATATATATATATATATATATATATATATATATATATATATATATATACTTCTTCTTCTTAACATAGGGCATGCATCATAGCATATATAGATACTTCTTCTTACTTCTTCTTACTTCTTTTTTATTAACAGAGAGCATGCATCATAACATATATAGATACTTAGTGCTTAGTTCAAGTTCTTAAACATCGTCGTCATACGGAGACATAAGTAAGGACATCCATAAACATCATCATCATAGGTAAACATATATATATAAACCTAACGGATCTTCTCCACCATGCCACTGCCACACACATTTGGCCCCTCCTGCTGCTCCCTTTAGTTTATCCATCCCTTACCCTTATCTGCGCAGATGAGGAAAGATAAACTATAAGCACATAGGCTTAAGATCGATCCTACTCACAAAAACCATATATCGACATTAATCATGGCATGTAACATTCATAACATATAAGCCATATAACATGTAACATACATGGCGTAATCAACTTAACATGTAGCATAAGTAACGTGAGTAAACATAACATGTCTCATCCATAGCATGGCAGCATAACATGTATCATCTATAACATAGCATCATATCATGTACATTTAGGACTTAATTAAACATAACATATAACAAACGTAACATAGTGACATAACATGGCATATCAAACATAACATACATCATATGTAACATATCAACATGGCATGTGAACATAACAATCTAATCATGTAACATATGCAAGATGCTTTTGAAAAACATATATTATAGGTACGTAAATATAAATCTCAACATATTTGGGCCCGGCATTGTACCACTTCTTCATTATCATAGCGCGCATCCCAAAATAGGCCCGAGGTAGCAAGTCTCGAACCTAATAGGTTACTAGGCCCGATCTTAGTCCGTCGACCTAGGGCAATCGTCATAGCGTAGAAGCTCATCCTAGGCCCGAGTCTTACTCCATCGACCTAAGGCATCTTGGAGCCCATCCCGTACTAGGCCCGAGTCTTATTCCATCGACCTAGGGGCAATCATACATAGAAGCCCGTCCTAGGCCCGAGTCTTATTCCATCGACCTAGGGCATCTTAGGAGCCCATCCCTTCTTGGACCCTGTTAGGGTCTTGGTACAAGCCATGCAGAAGGTAAAATACTTATATGCTTATTTTATAACATAGCTTATTTCATTTTGTAAACATAGCATACTTCATTTCATAACACATCATGCTTCCCTTCATGAACATATCATCTTTCATTTCGTAAACATACCATTCTTCATTTCGTAACATATCATTCTTCATTTCATCATCATGTCATATTCATGTCGTGAACATATCGTTTTGTTTCATTTCATAATCTTATCTTTTTCCATTTCATAACATATTTTAAATATCGCATACACATAGACATGGCATAAGGCATGGCATCAAAAGTAAGTAAACACTAACCTAAGGCATGTTATCTTCATCTAGCATTATTTAATATCACAAGTCAACATGAATTCACCCAACATAAAACACATGTTAACCTATTCATTTAACTTAACAACAACTTCATATGCACATAAGACTTGAATTAAAACTTCATTTAATCCCCAAAAATACATGATGGCCGAATGGTCCATAGGGTTTTCTAGGGTTATCTTTTAACCTAATTCATTTAGCATAACAACAACTTCATTTGCATATAGAACATGAATTAGATTTCATTTAATCACCCAAAATTCATGGTGGCCGAATAGTCCATAGGGTTTTCTAGGGTTATCTTTTAACCTAATTCATTTAGCATAACAACAACTTCATTTGCATATAGAACATGAATTAGACTTCATTTAATCACCCAAATTTCATGGTGGCCGAATAGTCCATAGGGTTTTCTAGGGTTATCTTTTAACCTAATTCATTTAACATAACAACAACTCCATTTGCATCTAAAACATGGATTAAAACTTCATTTAGTCACCCAAAAACATAGGTTGGCCGAATGGTCCATGTAGGTCTTTAGGGTTAACCTTTAACCTAATTCATTTAACACAACAACAACATCATAATCCTACAAAAACATGGATTAAACTTCATTGAATCATCAAGATCTAGGGGTGGCCGAATGGTCCATGTAGGTCTTTAGGGTTAACCTTTAACCTAATTCATTTTAGCATAACAACAACATCATAATTCTACAAAAACATGGATGAAACCTCATTGAATCATCAAGATCTAGGGGTGGCCGAATGGTCCATGTAGGTCTTTAGGGTTAACCTTTAACCTAATTCATTTTAACCTAACAACAACATCATAATCCTACAAAAACATGGATGAAACTTCATTGAATCAACAACATCATATTATAGGTTTCTTTCACAAAATAGCAATCGAAGCTACTCGTATGCAGGTGAGGGATACTTACATCCTTTGCTTTGCTTGTAATGTGAGATAAACTAAGGAACACAAAACCTAGCCCTTGCTTCTTTCTTGAACGAGTTTTGGCCAAGAGTGGAAATGGAGAGGAAATGGAGAGGAAGAGCTTTAGGATTTCGGTTGAGAAGAAGAAGAGAAGTGGAGAAAGTTAAGTTGCTCACTCATGCCTCCTCATCCCCCCCCCCCCCCCCCCTATTTATTCACCTAAAGAGTCCCTTAATCTCCCTTACACTTAACCATAATTTCCCTTATTGCTCTAATGATATAGTCCTATTGGGCTTCTGGTTAGTGGGTGCATCTATAGGGTTTGGCTATCTCTAGAGGTTTGGGGTTCAATTCCTAGGCCTTGCACCCCTTTTTGGCTTATTTTCTTTTATTTTTGAAAAGGCCCACATAAAGCCCATGATCATCAAGCCAAAAATTCTTGTAAAATTGCTAGGAATTTTACGGGCGTTACAGTCTTGGCCGGTTTCCACCCTAATCTCCTCTTCCTTCTTGGCCGGCAGCAAGCTCCAATATTGGATGTTAGTGGTTGGTTGAAAGAAGAAAAGGAGATTTGTTTTTATTCTTCCTCTTGCTCAGAACGAGCAAGTAAGGAAGATTGGAGATCTAGGAGCTTCAGCTTTTGGTAGATCGTTGCCCACACGACGTCCGAAAGGAGGAAGGTCATACATTAGAAGATCGAGAGGTATATCGATTCTCTATTCTCTTTTGTATCATGTTTGTTTTTGTTTTTCAATTATGAACATGATATATTCTGTTTGTGGCTAAATAATACTTGGATCCCGAACATAAACACGAAAGTCGGCGATCCCGACATCGTCTATTCTACGGCTACTCGTAGAATAGAGGTTGGTCGCTTGAACAACAAGTTTGTTCAAGTGACCTCTCTAAATGAATAGCACGACGATGACTTGGTTATTTGGGAAATCCCTTTTTTCTAGGATTAATTTTTTTTTAATCTGGGGACATCGATGGGATTGCCATAAACAAATGATTGAGGTGAAGTGGGAAGCGAAGTTTCCCCTCACAGATCAATGAAATCAACCCAACAAAATGGACCTTTGCAGCTTGCATAGCTTTCTAGTATGCTTTGGATCTACAAATCGCTCAGGTTGTGTCATGTACACATCCTCGAGTAGTTTTCCTTTCAGAAATGCAGTTTTAACATCTATTTTTCAGATCTCATAATTGTGGTAAGCTGTAATAGCAAGCATGATCCGAACAGACATAAGCATCCCAACTGGTGAAAAAGTTTCATCATAGTCAGTCAATACCATGAATCTGCTTGAAACCTTTAGCTACCAATCGCCCTTTATTGGTATACATAAGACCGTCCATGTCAGTCTTTCTCTTAAAGACCCACTTACACCTAATGGGTTTGATCCCTTCAAGTGGATCAACCAAAGTCCATACTTGGTTAGTGTACATGGATTCCATTTCGGACCTCATGGCCTCTAGCCATTTCTCAGAATCTGGGGTCATCACAGCTTCCTAATAGGATGTAGGCTAGTTTAACTCAACAAGCATAATGTCGTCATGGTCAGACAAGAGAAATGAATATCTCTCAAGCTGAAGACGTATCCTATTAGACCTGCGAAGAGGTTGGTCTACATGAATAGGTTGGTTCTCCACAACATCTTGTGCAACAATATTATCATCCATAACATTTTGTGGTGCCTGTTCAATTTCCATCTCAGTGCTAACTATATCTTGAACTTCTTCAAGATGAATTTTACCCCCACTAGTTTTTCTAGAAATGAACTCTCTTTCTAGAAACACGCCATTTTTTGCGACAAACACTTTGCCTTGTGTGGGATTGTAAAAGTAATATCTCTTTGTTTCCTTGGGATATCCTATAAAGTAGCACTGGTCTGATTTGTGCCCTAGCTTGTCGAAGACTTGACGTCGAACATAAGCCTCACAACCCCAAATCTTCATAAAATACATTTTGGGACTCTTCCCAGTCCATATCATATATGCTATCTTTATGATAGCTTTAGATGGAACGTGGTTAAGTGTGAAGATAGCCATCTCTAGAGCGTATCCCCAAAATAAAGTAGGTAGATCAGTCTGACTCATTGTCGATGGTACCAAATCTAATAAAGTTTGATTTCTCCGTTCGGATACACCATTCCACTGTGGTGTTCTAGGTGGAGTGAGTTGAGATATGATCCCACACTCAGCTAGATAGTCAAGAAACTGTTGGCTAAGGTATTCACCACCTTGATCAGATCGAAGCATCTTAATACTTTTCCCAAGTTTATTTTGTACTTCACTCTAGAATTCTTTAAACTTTTCAAAGAATTCTTACTTGTGTTTCATGAGATACACATAATCGTATCTACTTACATCATTAGTAAAAGTGATGAAGTACTGATAGCCTCCTCTAGCAGTGATATTGAAAGGGCCACATACATCAGTATGTATGAGTCCTAACAAGTTTGTCACTCTTTCACCATGTCCACTAAATGGATTCTTGGTCATCTTTTCTAGAAGACAGGATTTGCACGTCTCATATGATTCAAAATCAAATGAGTCCAGTAATCCATCTTTATAGAGCTGGGATATGCGACTCTCATTTATGTGACCTAGGCGATAATGCCAGAGATATATTTGCTTCAAATGATTCGATTTGAACCATTTGGTATTTAAGTTATAGATTGGGTTATCAAAATCTAGAACATAGAGTCCATTCACTAGATGTGCACTGCAATAGAACATTTCATTTAAATAAACAGAACAACTTTTGTCCTTTATTATAAATGAGAAACCTCTCTTGTCCAAACAAGAAATAGAGATAATCTTCTTAGTTATGATAGGTACATAATAGCACTCTTCTAGTTCTAAGATAAGCACAGTGGAAAAAGATAAAGTGTATGTTCCTACAGCTATGGTAGCAACTCTTGAACCATTGTCTACTCGTAGGTCCACTTTGTCCTTTGTCAATGATCTACTTTTTCTTAGGCCTTGTACATTAGTACAAATGTGTGATGCACAGCCGGTATCTAATACTCATGAAGAAGAAGAAATAAATAAATTGACTTCAATAACATATATACTTGAGGCAGAAGTCTCACTTCTCTTTTTCTTAACTTCCTGTAAGTATAACTTGCAGTTTCTCTTCCAATGCCTGGTCTCACCACAGTAGAAGCAGTCCCCTTCCTTAGACACCCCTCTCCTTTAGGTTTCAATGCTTTGGCCTTTCCCTTGTCTTGGGTCTTACCCTTTCCTTTGGGCTTCTTTTTGCCTTTTCCCTTTTTAACCATGAGTTCATTAACAAGTTGAATCTTCTTAAGATTGGTTTCAACAGTTCTCAACATGCTTAACAACTCAGGCAATGGCTTGTCAATTTAATTCATGTTATAGTTCATGAAAAATTGACTATACCTTTCCATCAATGATTCCGGGATAAAGTCAGTGGCCAATTCGTGGCCCAGTGGAAATCCTAGTCTCTCAAGGTTCTCTACATATCCAATCATCTTGAGTATGTGAGTTCCTACAGGAGTTCCTTCTTGCATCTTACATGCAAATAGGGCATTAGACACCTCATACCATTTGTGCCTAGCTTGCCCTTGATATAGTTGTTTCAAGTGCTCAACCATATCATTTTGATCCATGTTTTCATGTTGCTTCTGAAGCTCAGAATTCATGGTGGCAAGCATTAGGCATGATACATCTAATGCATCATCCTGATGCTTCTTATAAGCATCTTTCTCCGCACGAGTGGTTGTAGTGGCAGGTGCTTCAGGAAGAAGTTTCTCTAGGATGTATAATTTTCATTCTTGCTTGAGGACAATCCTCAAGTTTTTGTACTAATCTAGGAAATTAGCTCCGTTGAGCTTGTCCTTCTCAAGGACAGATCGCAGAGAGAGAGAGTATTTGACGTGTTAGACGACATGGTGATCTACAATAGTAAAATACAAAAATAAGTATCATATCTAAATCATTTAATTAGGCCTTTAATTAAATGATGCTCCCACTGAATCGCAGAGCTTCGGTAGGTGATAGTCATGGATGTAGGCAAACACCTTTTGCCCACACTACTAGCTCCCTGCCCAACAGCTACAAATTCATGTGGGACAAGATACACATCATACCTCACCTTGAGTTAGCTTTGGCTAATAACCCAAGTTTTAGTATGGTTAGGTAGGCAATATTTTACCAATTACATCTTGTACAACTCTTGTAAAACAAAGGGTCAAGATCCACATTACACATCATCTTGAGTTAGCTTTGGCTAATTGCCCAAGACTTAGAATAATTGTTTTCTTACCCATTCTTCCCAACTTTTGGCATATGCCTTTACGTTCTCAATCTAATTGAGATAACTTAGTTAAGTCTCACCCAAAGTTGGATAGTGTGACATCACAATTGTCCTCTCGCACTCTACCAAGATAAAATGTGTCACTTTGCTTTGGCAAACTCAACAACAAATGATCAAGGTAGTTTATGAGTACCAAACTTTTGTAGGCATATCGATTCGACTAAATTAAAATAAAATTATGATCTAACATGCATCACATATACACATAACCTATATCAACATATAAGCTTAAACGTGACATGGTTATGACCCGAATCTATGATCTCTTCAAGCCAATGAGAAGAGCGATGGGTCAACCTAGGGATAACATCTTCTCCGAGTGCATCCTTTGGTTGTTATGTGTCGTTGGCATCCTTCTTGTAAAATCATCCTCCAATGAACTTTCCACTCATCATTTTGTACATTACAAAATAAGAATAGTCGAGTTACATTCGAGTCTAGATCTATTTTACAACTAGAAAAATAGAGAGGGATGCACGACTCACAGGCTGTATTATGAATTACAATATAGACACACAACACAACCACAATCACATTAGGGTTAAGGGCCATAACCATGCACCATGGCATACAACGTTCACAAAGATCTTTGACATGTAGATTTTATTATGATGCTATGCACGACTTATAAGTCGTTACGACACGGTGGTCCCGCTAGCCAGTTAGTGGGCAGGTTCAAGGGGTAGCTCCCCTTGCGGGGTTTGTAGGGGGCAGCGCCCCCGGAGAAAAATTTTATTTTAACAACTCTTTGAATGAGTCGCTGCCCTTAGTCCATCATAATGATCCCGAGACCCTTGCTTGCCACTATTCGTAGCAATTTTGGGTGATAGATTTGAACGAAAAACATGTTGTTCGATCAACAAATATGCCATGCATATCTTGTTGCACAAAATCACCCAAACAATCATGCATGCACGCATAATAAACTTCTTATAGAAAATTTTATATCACATATAAAATGACTGATAACAGGTATTTGTCATGGTACCATTTCAAATTAATTACCAAACCCCCTAACTACACTAATATTGCATAGTGGATGACCCAGATCATTTCCCAACGAGTGTAATTGATAGAATAGTAAACTTAAGATCACTAATTATTGCTTTGGGTTTTATATTGAAGATGGGGGTTTGGATTTTAAGCTCTAACCAAGAGTTGCAAGGTAATTAAAACTCTAAACTAACATGCAACAACTGAATCAAACAATGCAAGAATTAAAGCAATAAAGACTGGAAGAGGAAATAAATGATCTAATCAACCCAAGATAGGCTCGGTGAATGAACAAGTTCCTCCGACTAAGTCCAACGAAGCTCGATCGAGACTCCACAAATGGCAGTGGATGTGGGATGGTGCAAACTCATGAATCCAGTAGTTTGATAGATGCTCCAAACTCTCGCAGATCTGGTTGAGCTCGAAGAAGTGTCGTCGGGGTAGAACTCCTCAAATTCGAAAGAGAAGGTGGATGAGCTGTGGAGATGGAGGACGACACCGAAATCTCTCGATGAAGTGGTTCCTCCTCGAATCCATGGAGGAAAATGGATGGAAGCAAGGTGGAGGCGGCTGCTAGGGCTCAAGGGAAGAAGAGATTTAACTAACAAACAAATGAAATAATCAATGCATCAACGAACTCTAATGCATGAACATGATGTAAAGTAAAGAAAGAAACTAAATCTAACCTAATGAACTATAACCTAATTACACTTAAGAAGCATTTCACCGAACAATATGTAAGCATGCAACAAATTAAACCAAATGCGTGCAAACGAAAATGTGGAAGCAAATTTGATTACAAACATTCAACAAATTAAAGCGCAAAAACAAACAACAAGACAAAGCTTGTTGTTCGGAAATTGCTGCTCGGATGAAAAGATGGACTGAGCTAATGTTGGTTGCGATGAAGAACTAAGCTGTCGGAGCTATGATGGGCTGGCCGGAGAAGATGATGGAAGAAGTCTGTGTTGTCGTGAAGGTGTTGGCCGCAATTATGGAAGAGCAAGATGATAACGGAGGGGAATCCCCACTCCGGTGGTTGTACGATGGCTGGACCGATCGGAGTGGAATCCATTCTCCGATTGGTCTGCGGTGACAAAGCTCAGAGCAGAGGAGATGGCTGGCGAATGAAGGAGATTTGGCTGCCAGTGGTAGAGGAGGTGATGGAGGAGACCACCACCCGCCTTGGCGGAGGAAGTGAACGACCGACAGTGCTTGGGCATGGAAGGGGAAGGTCCCTCCACCGGCGTCACACAATGGATGAAGGTCGAAGGCTATTCTGCACGATCAAGAAAGGTGAGAAAATGTTGGATTTTAACCCTCTTTTCCTTGGCCCTCCGATTGAAGAAGGATTAAATCCCTGCCATCCATTAAATCTAGGTTAATTTAATATGAGTAATCCATTTAAGGGATTTGCATCTAACGGTTGAGAATTCTCGAACTTTTAATGGATTGATCTGATCAATCTGAATGGATAATCACGATCGGCTGAATCTGGATTAAAATATTAGATGTCCAGATCTAAGTGTACGGACTAGATCTCTCCGGCTAAGTCCAACATAATCAACCCAAGATAGGCCCGATGAATTAACAAGTTGCTTTGGCTAAGTCCAACGAAGCTCGATCGAGACTCTGCAAACAAAAGTGGATGTGGGATGGTGGAAACTCCTAAATCGAGTAGTTTGATAGATGCTCTGAACTCTCGCAGATCCAGTTGAATTCGAAGAAGTGTTGTCGGGGCAGAACTCCTCCTCGAATCCGAAAGAGAAGGTGGATGAGCTGTGGAGATGGAGGACGACGCCAAAATCTCTCGATAAAGCTGTTCCTCCTCGAATCCATGGAGGAAAATGGATGGAAGCAAGGTGGAGGCGGCTGCTAGGGCTCAAGGGAAGAAGAGATTTAACTAACAACCAAATGAAATAATCAATGCATCAACAAACTCTAATGCAAGAACATGATGTAAAGTAAAGCATTAAACTAAATCTAACCTAATGAACTACAACCTAATTACTCTTAAGAAGCATTTCACCGAACAATATGTAAGCATGCAACAAATTTAAACAAATTCGTGCAAATGAAAACGTGGAAGCAAATTTGATTACAAACATTCAACAAATTAAAGCGCAAAAACAATCAACAAGACAAAGAAATTTGAGAAGGCTTGTTGTCCATAAATTGCTGCTCGGATGAAAAGATGGACTGAGCTAATGTTTACGATGAAGAACTATGCTGCCGGAGCTATGATGGGCTGGTCGGAGAAGATGATGGAAGAAGTCGGCGCTGTCGTGAAGGTCCTGGCCGCAATTATGGAAGAGCGAGACGATAACGGAGGGGAATCCCCACTCCGTTGGTTGTACTGTGGCTGGACTGAATGGAGTGGAATCCCTTCTCCAATTGGTCGGTAGTGACAAAGCTCGGAGCGGAGCAGATGGCTAGCGGATGAAGGAGATGTGGTTGCCGGCGGTAGAGGAGGTGATGGAGGAGGCCACTGCCAGCCTTGGCAGAGGAAGTGAACGGCTGATGGTGCTTGGGCATGGAAGGGGAAGGTCCCTCTGCCAGCGTCGCGCGATGGATGAAAGTTGAAGGCTGTTCTGCGCGATCGAGAAAGGTGAGAAAATGTTGGATATTAACCCTCTTTTCCTTGGTCGTCTGATTGAAGCAGGATCAAATCCCAATCGTCCATTAAATCTAAGTTAATTGAATCTGATTAATCCATTAAGGGATGTGCATCCAATGGCTGAGAATTCTCCGACTTTGAATGGATGGATATGATTTATCTGAATGAATAATCACGATCGGCCGAATCTGGATGAAAAGCTCAGATGTCCAGATCTAAATGTACGGACTAGATCTCTCCAGATCTTGATAGATGGCTCAGAATCATCTACTTTTATCGGACGATCCATGTTGCTCAGATCTGGTCCCTTGATTGAATTGCCTTTGATATGAATGAAGGGTCCAGATTAGTCCAATTTGAAATGATCCTTCTAGCCCTAGATGAAGCCATATTTGATCCACTTTGAGTCTAATCCAGTGGCCCATCTCGATCTCTTACAAAGAAAGACAAATTTTGAATACAAGTTCAGAATTTAGGAGAATTTACAATCAAGTCCAAAAATAGATCCAACTCATAAAACATGCAAATAATCGATAATTAATCACTAAATAGGATAAAAACAGTGATATCAAGGACCAAAATAACATGACAAAATGGTAGTTATCAATTCCCCCACACTTATTCTTCCACATCCCTAGCAAGGAAAGAAAACTAAAAGTAAACTGAAAGTATATTTCACTAGCAATTCCCAAGCATACATAAAAAGATCATGAAAGAAAGTTATCTAGGATTGTCAAATCTCAAAGACTCAAGCAATCATGGACTCAAATCTTACATAGGTTAACAAACATGGTGACTTCAATCCATCATGAATAGACTAAGAATGATTAAGCCTCACAAGATAAGTGATGGTTTTTCTTGCTCTCATAAGCATGTAATAGTAGAGTTCACTCAAGCTACTCATGGTTTATGAACTACCATATGCTTTCTTTTCTTCTACTCTTCACCACTATATACACATAAGAATGCACAATCACTGAAGGCTTATTAAGAATGTAAGGGAAACATGAATACAAAAAAAATGACAATATGTGTGTAAGGCAAGAAAGATAAGAAATGAAATAGCTAAAGAAATGCAAGAAGAAGATATGGAAATACTGGAATGCTACATAGATGAGTACAAGGAAGCATTGCCCTAAAATTTTTCTTCCAACCCAATAAACATGTAAACAACCCTTATCACATTCTCCAATACAAATCTACTCATGATATATAATAAATCTTTCAATAATTATAACAAGGGATATCGTTAACAAAAATACTATCACACATAAATAAAAATGGCACAACATGTCAAAATTTTCATAATATTTTTTTTATTTCATGGGCACCCAATTTATTTTTTTCAACTTTTTTTTCAAACTCTTTTTTTTTCAACATGTAGTGCACTTCCCTATGCTCCAACATCAAGCTCAGCTAAAAAGATAAAGATCATGGCTAGCTCATGGTGATCAAGCACGACTTGCATATGCTAACACTAAATTTCCTTGAGCTACTCCTCTCCCCCACACTTAAATTTTTGTCCATCATGAGCAAAACACTCATCATGAAACCTCCAATATTCCACATCCAACAAAATGGAAATAGAAAGAAATGACATGTAGAAAGCATAGAAAGACAGTAGAATGGCTAATGAAAGTGGCATGGCGTATGATAAGAAAATTATTTGAGTAGCATGTGACAACAAAAGTAGTAAAGGAAAACAAGTGAGATTGCCTTCATAGTAATTATGCAAACCCATGGTTATGTGGTCTCGAAAGAATCAAATCAAGGTCTAGAGTTACAATAACCACAAGTTCACCACACACAAGCAATAAAAATAGGCTCAATCCTCATTAAGTAAACAAAAAAGAATCAACTCTCTATCAACATAGAATCCATCACCAAGTAGTAACAACATGCAATCAAATAATCCATTCATGACAATAAATCTCAAAATTTGACAGTCAAATTTAACTAGCTTTCACGACTTCTAAGAAGATATAAAGGAATGCATAGGAAATTTATTTCAAAACATGATAAAACAAAAACTCAACAAATGAAACATAACAACAAAAACAAAAATAAATGAAGTAAAAGAAATATATATACAAGGAAAAAGAAAAGAGATGAGATGGAGCAAACTCCCCTGAGGTCCTGCGGTTGGAGGTAGTTCAGGAGTAGTAGCCAGGCTGGGAGTGGAATGGATCGAGTGGAAGTGAGCGTCTTCTTCATGTGGTCTATGTCGTAAAGTCTAGCACCCTCTATCATCATCGGCCGTGAAGCTTCTTCTAGGTGGTTGAGAATAATTCCAGTGTAAAATCCAACCCAAAAGTAGAATAATAAGAGCTAAGATGAACTCCACTCCTTTCACTATCATCTTCTTTAAGGTTATCTCAGGCGGTCAGAGATGATTTATTTGGAGCAACCAGTGTGGAAGTGGACTGCTATATTTAGTGTTGGGGCTTTGTTAAGAAGAAATATTAGAGGCTTAGGTTGTAATAGGAGTGTCCAATCTGGGGCTCTCCAGCTATCCATCACTCCTATAGAAATCATCTTGATATCTTCAGAGCAATTCTGGTCAGGCTTATCAGGTAGTTGCACATCTGAACATAACAATTCTGCAGACAATGTCTCATTTACACTATCATCAACCTTAAAATAAATAACAATATCTGTTACATTTGAAATATCATGTGCAACATTAACAATATCACAATTAGGAGTAATAGTATCATCTACAATAATATCAGCACTCTTATCAACAATAAGATCCACATCATCCACAACTTCATTATCATAGCACATAGAAATATCAGAGTCTAGATCAAAAGTAAACTAAAATAAAAGAGTGGCTAAACAATATTGTACTTAATTACAAAAATTAAATACTAGCCTCGTCAACCCCGAGGATTCAAACAATATTACAATTATACACACACAATCACATAGAACCACATATGGCCATAATAGTTGGATCTTATGCCTGCAAGCAAAAAGTTAGCCTATGCACATCCTATTATTATCCGACACATATAATATATGATAAGTGCATAAAAGTAACCGAATCTAAAACACACAAAATCAGAAACCGTGACTCTGATAGCACTTGAAGGGAAAATAGCTTCCCGCTTTGGTCGCTTGTGCATGGCGATCCTATCACACATCCCCAGATTAAAAAAAATTAATCCAGGCGAAGATGGATTACCCAAGCAACCGATCCATCATCATTCTATTCAATTTGAGTGATTGCTTGAACAAACTTTTTATTCGAGCAACCTAACTCTTTTCTTCGATTAGCCGCAGAATAGATGATGAACGGATCGCCGGTTTTTGCATTTATCTTCATGGTCCATGATCATACAATTATAATCCAATTACATAGAACAAGAAAGAAAACTAAACAAGAATTATACCTCTTGTTTACCTCTTGATCTTCTATTGTATGACCTATCCTCTTCTTGGACGTTGTGTGGGCAACGATCTTCCAAGAATTGAAGCCTCCTAGATCGTGTATCTTCCCTTCCTTGTTCGCTCTGAACAAGGGAAGAACAAACTCCCTTCTTCTCCTTGCTTGTGCCGACCACCAATCACCAAGTGAGGTTGCCACCGGCCCTAGGAGAGGGAGATGAGACGCCAGTGAAAAGAGAAGAAGCTCTTGTTGCCGCCGACCTTAGGAAAGGGAGAAAAGGTGGCGCCAGCCAAGGCGAGAGGGTGAAGGAGTGCCGGCTAAGTGAAGGGAAGAGAAACAAAAACCAAAACCCTAGCCTCCTCTTGATGATGCCGCCGCTAGGAAGAAAACCAGAAAACGCTAACACCCAACCTTGCTTGCCGCCCAAGCCTTGGAAGCAAACCCTAGCATCCAAAAAACTTCTTTTAGCCCAAGCCTTTCCATCCTATGTTTAGATCTAGGCTTCATGAGATATTTATAATAGGCTACAATAGGGACCATGAGGAGGAGTTGGATCTTGGCCACCCAATGGATCCGAACCACACAAACCCGATCCATTAATGATTATCCATTCCACTAGAGGATTATCATTGATCTACCTCACCAACCCCCATAAATAAATATGGGCTCCATATATTATTTGTACAAATATCTCCCCGTATTTAAGATATCTAATGTTCATTAATTAATTGATTTACTGATAATTAATTAATTAACATCTAACTACATGAGTAGTACCACTCAACCTCATCATCATGCTGGACCAAGTCCACCTACAGGATTTACATAATGATCCTTATGAGCTCCTCAAGGGGACATCATCATCCTAATACATAGGACATGGTTTACTCCTATAATCAATGGCACACCATGTAAATAATATTATTTCCCAACTTACCGGGCCTATCGATTTAACCCATAAATCTCGCCCATTGGTAAATCAAAGAAATAAATATTAAGTACATGTGCCCATTATTATATCGGGATTAAGAGCATGTACACCATAATATCCCAGGTTTGATTCAATTATGTAGTCAGCAATAAATTGAATCACCTCTAAATCGGTCCTGCTCAATACACACAAAGTGTACTAGTGTAATTCTATGGTTAAGATAAACCAATACCAAATTACATTACAATAATGCCAATGGTTTATCCAAAACCATCTTGGTTGTGAGCCTGTACTTATACTCTACAAGAAACTGATAACAAGATCTTCTGTGCGACACCACACACCATGTTATCTATAATGTAACGTATCAAACAATATACTAAATGCAAACAATGATCATGTGATTCTTATTTCAAAATCAAGATGTTCATACAAAGGCTAGGCTTTCAGTATACATCCCAACAATCTCGCACTTATACTAAAAGACTATGCTATCATCAAACTATCATACATCTGATTCCCATTCCCTCCACATGCCTATCAATTATTTCACTGGAAGGGCCTTAGTGAAAGGATCTTCTAGGTTATCCTCTGATGATATCTTGGCGACAACAACTTCTCCTCGCTTTACGATCTCTTGTATCAGGTGGTACTTGCACTCTATGTATTTACTTGCCTTATTGGCTCGTGGTTCCTTCGAGTTTGCAACTGCACCACTGTTATCACAATAAATTGTGATAGTTCTGAGCAAATCAGGAATCACATTCAAGTCCATCAAGAAGTTCCTGAGCCATATAGCTTCTTTGGTTGCCTCAGAGGCTGCCACATACTCAGCTTCCATGGTGGAGTCCACCACATATTTTTACTTGACACTCCTTCATACAATGGCTCCACCTCCCAAAGTAAATACAAAACCCGAGGTTGACTTATTGTTATCCCTATCTGATTGGAAGTCAGAATCTGTGTAACCCACAGGGAGTAATTGATCTGCCTAGTATACTAGTATATAATCCCTAGTCCTTCTCAGGTACTTCAATATATGCTTTACCATAGTCCAATGTCCTTGTCCTGGATTACTCTGATATCTGCTAATCATGCCCATGACAAAGTAGATATCCAGCCTCATACATAACATAGCATACATGAGTCTTCCTACCGCTGAAGCATAAGGAACCGCCTTCATCTCCTTTATCTCCTTTGATGTTCTAGGACACATCTCTTTAGATAAAGGTACTCCATGCCTAAAAGGTAGAAAACCTTTTTTGGAGTTCTGCATGCTAAAATGGGCTAAAATAGTGTCTATGTATGAAGCTTAAGATAAGCACAACATCCTTTTCTTGCGATCCCTTATAACTTTGATCCCAAGGATGTGTCCCACTTCTCCCAAGTCCTTCATATCAAAATATTTGGACAACAATACCCTTACGTCTGATAACACTTTGACATTATTGCCAATTAGAAAAATGTCATCTACGTATAGTACAAGAAATACCACTACATTTCCATCACATCTCTTCTATACACAAGACTCATCCGGACTTTGAATAAATCCATATGACTGGATTACCTCATCAAAGCAGATGTTCCAAGATCTCGAAGCTTGCTTCAATCCTTAAATGGACCGATTAAGCTTGCACACTAGTTGCTCTTTGCCCTTTGCAATGAATCCCTCTGGTTTCTCCATATAGATGTTTTCTCCAAGACTTCCATTAAGGAAAGCTATCTTGACATCCATCTGCCAAACCTCATAATCCATATGAGCAGCAATAGATAAGAGAATCCGGATAGAATTAAGTATTGGTACCGACGAAAAGGTCTCCTCATAATCGATACCCTCATTCTGATTATACCCTTTCGCAACAAGCCTTGCTTTGAAGGTTTCAACCTTCCCGTCTATTCCTCTCTTTCTTTTGTAGATCCACTTGCATCCAATGGCTTTTACACCATTGGGTGGTTCTACTAGCTCCCAGACCTGATTTGAATCCATAGATTCTATCTCAGAATTCATCGCCCTTTGCCAAGATACCGCATCTTTATCTTGGATTGCCTCGTTATATGTCCAGGGATCAGATTCATATTCTCCATGGACCAAATCAGAAGATTCTCCCAAGAAGATAAATCTCTCAAGTTGTCTAACAACCCTCCCACTACAATGAGCTATCACTTGTGTATCCTCTGTGACATGTGGTACAGTCACTTGTGGTATATCATCTTGTACCGTTGGTACTGAAGTAGGGACTTCCCCTCTTAACTCCTCCAAAACATTCTTGCTCATGAGCTTGTGGTTCATCACATAGTCTTCCTCTAAAAATCGGGCATTCGTGCTAACGATCACCCTCTGATCTCTAGGACTATAGAACAAACCATCTTTCGTTCCTCTAGGATAGCCTACGAACAAGGGCACTTCTATACGAGGTTCCAGCTTACCAGCATCTCCCTTCAGCACGTGTGCTGGACAACCCCAAATCCGAATATCTTAGACTAGGCTTTCGCCCAATCCACAATTCTGTGGGAGTAGAAGGTACTGATTTAGATAGAACCAAGTTCAGAATACACATTGTTGTATCTAGAGCATACCCCCAAAATGAATCTGGTAACTCAAAATAACTCATCATCAATCTAACCATCTCCATAAGAGTCCTATTCCTTCACTCCACCACTCCATTCTATGGGGGTGTACTAGGTGCAGACAGTTGGGATTGAATATCAGCCTCTGATAAGTAACTCCTAAACTCTCCCAAGAGGTACTCACCACAACAATCAGCCTCTGATAAGTGTCTTGATACTTTTACCTTGATGTTTCTCCACATCAGCCTTGAATTTTTTGAACCTGTCAAAGCATTCAGACTTGCGGCGCATCAAGTCAATGTATCCATATCTTGAATAATCGTCTATAAAAGAGATGAAATATTCAAAACCACCTCTAGCCTGGATAGACATAGGACCATACAAATCAGAATGAACAAATTCCAACACATCTTTGGCTCTATACCCCTTGGCCTTAAAAGGCCTCTTGGTTATTTTACCTTCCAAGCAAGATTCGCAGGTTGGGAAATCTTCCACCACTAATGAACCCAAAGGTCCATCAGCTATCAACCTTTGAATTCTACCAAGGTTAATATAACCTAACCTTAGATGCCAAAGATATGTTTGCTTCATTTTCAATGGTTCTTTTCTCTTATTATATTTAGAAGATGAGTTATTTATTTCTATTCGCATCATGGGAGCTTTTGGTTCAAGAGTGTACAAATTTCCTACCAACGTACCAGAACAGATAATCTCCCTATTCCTTTTTATAACAATTTTGTCATTAAAAGATTTAGAATATCCATCCAAAAACAATTTAGACACTGAAATTAAATTCTTTCTAAATGAAGGTATATAAAGCCAATTTTTCAGAACCAAAGTTTAATTTCTATAAAAAGATAAATAAACATCTCCCACTACAATAGCCGCCACCTTCGTAGCATTGCCCATGTAGACGGTAATCTCCCCTTCAACTAGTCATCATCCGGTTTCTGGAACCCCCTACAAAGAGTTGCGACATGATCAGTGGCTCCCGTATCTACACACAAGTTTCTAGTAGATAACACCGCTAAACATGTTTCAACGACTAGACCAAAAGATTGAAGGTAGGAAACTTCGCTTCCCACTTCAACTCGGTCGCTTGTTCATGGCGATCCCTTCTACGTCCCCGGATAAAAAAAATTGATCCTTGACAAGAGGGATTACCCAAGCAACCATTTCATCATCGTGCTATTCGATTAGAGTAGTCACTTGAACAAACTTGTTGTTCAAGAAACCAATCTCTATTCTACGAATAGCCACGGAATAGACGATGTATGGATCGCCGACTTTTGTGTTTATGTTCAGGGTCCAAGTTATATTAGCCACAAAACAGATTATATCATGCATATATAATTGAAAACAATCATAAACATGTTACATAAGAAAATAGACAAGTATTATACATCTCGATCTTCTATCGTATGTCCTTCCTCCTTTTGGAAGTCGTGTGAGCGATGAAATACCAAAAGTTGAAGCTTTTAGATCACCAATCTTCCTTCCTTGCTCGCTCCGAAAAAACAGGAAGACCAAGAAACAAAGGACTTCTCCTTCTTTCAACCAACCACCAAGCTCCAAGCTTGGTGCTTGCCGCCGGCCAAGAAGGAGAAGAAGAATAAGATTGAAACTGGCCTAGACTCCAAGGGAAGACCCTAAGTCTTGTTTCCACGGGCCAAGGAGGAGGAGAAGGGCTGGTTTGGACACTGGCCAAGGGAGGGAAGGGCTGTATGGGCACCGGCCACCAAGGAAGAAGGAGAAGATAAGGAAAACTATTCCTTATTTGGTGTGGCAACTCCTAAACCCTAATCCCCTTGCTTGCCGCCCCTTGCCCTAATCCTATCTCTAATGGGATTCTTCTTGCCGCCCACCCCCTCCTCTCCTTTTATAGAGTTAGGGATAAGCCTTGTTTTAATCTCCACCATTGGGTCTAGGGATTTAATCTCAACCGTCGGATCTAGATATTTAATCTCAACTGTCGGATCTAAAGATTTAATCTCTACCTTTAGATCAAGAGTTTTGTTTTCATCCATTGGATCTAGGCTTCAAGAGGTATTAATAGGCTACAATAGGGACCATGAGGAGGAGTTGGATCTTGGCCACCCAATGGATCAAGCCCACATAAAGTCCAATCCATTAATGATAATCCAATCTACTAAAGGATTATCATTGATCTACCTCACCAACCCCCATAAGTTAATATGGGCTCCATATATTATATGTACATTTTCTCCCCGTGTTTAAGATCTCGAATGTCCGTCGATTAATTAATTTACTGACCATAAATTAATCAACATCTAACTCCTTGAGTAGTACCACTCAACCTTTTCATCATGTCGGACCAAGTCCACCTGCATGGTTTACATGATGAACCATATGAGCTCCTCAAGGGGACATCATCATCCTAATATATAGGACACGGTTTCCTCCTATAATCAATGACACACCATATAAATAATATCATTTCTCAACTTACCGAGCCTATCGATTTATTCTATAAATCTCATCCATTGGTAAATCAAAGAAATGAATACTAAGTATATGTGCCCGTTATTATATCGGGATTAAGAGCATGTACAATATAATATCTGAGGTCCGATTCGATTATTTAGTCAGCAATAAATCGAATCATCTCTAAGTCGGTCCTGCTCAATACACACAAGTGTACTAGTGTGATTCTATGGTCAAGACAAACCAATACCATATCACACTACAACCATACCAATGGTTTCTCTAAAGCTATCTCGGTTGTGAGCCTTTACTTATACTTTACAAGGAGCCGATAACATGATCTCCCGTGTGACACAACACACCATGTTATCTACAATGTAATGTATAAGACAATATGCATAACCATAAATATGCAAACAATGATCATGTGATTCTTATTTCAAAACAAAGATGTTCATACAAAAGATAGACTTTTCAGGATACATCCCAACAATCTCCCACTTATACTAAAAGACTATGCTATCCTCAAACTTCCATACATTTCTTTCCCATTCCCTCAACATGCCTATCAAAAGCTCTCACCGGAAGGGCCTTAGTGAAAGGATCTGACAGGTTATCCTCCGATGAAATCTTGGCCACAACAACATCTCCTCTCTTTACGATTTCTCGTATCAAGTGGTACTTGCGCTCTATGTGTTTACTTGTCTTATGGGCTCGTGGTTCCTTCGAGTTTGCAACTGCACCACTATTATCACAATAAATTGTGATAGTTCTAGGCAAACCAGGAATCATATCCAAGTCCATCAGGAAGTTCCTGAGCCACACAACTTATTTGGCCGCCTCAGAGGCCGCCACATACTCAACTTCCATGGTAGAGTCTGCCACGTATTTCTGCTTGACACTCCTCCATACAATGGCTCCACCTCCCATAGTAAACACAAAACCTGAGGTAGACATACTGTTATCCCTATCTAATTGGAAGTAGTAATCCGTATAACCCACAGGGAGTAATTGGTCTGCCTGGAAAACTAGCATATAATCCCTAGTCCTTCTCAGGTACTTCACTATATGCTTTACCGCAGTCCAATGTCCCTATCCTTGATTACTCTGATATCTGCTGACCATGCCCACGACAAAGTAGATATCCGGTCTTGTACATAGCATAGCATACATGAGGCTTCCTACTGCCGAAGCATAAGGAACCCCCTTCATCTCCTCTATCTCCTCAAATGTTCTAGGACACATCTCCTTAGATAAAGGAACTCCATGCCTAAAAGGTAAAAAACCATTCTTGGAGTTCTGTATGCTAAAACGATCCATAATGGTGTCTATGTATGAAGCTTGAGATAATCTCAACATCCTTTTCCTGTGATCCCTTATAACCTTGATCCCAAGGATGTGTCCCACTTCTCCCAAGTCCTTCATATCAAACTGTTTGGACAACCATACCCTTACGTCCGATAACACCTTGACATTGTTGCCAATTAACAAAATGTCATCTACGTATAGTACAAGAAATATCACTACATTTCTGTCATATCTCTTGTATACACATGACTCATCCGGACTTTGAATAAATCCATAAGACTGGATTACCTCATCAAAGTGGATGTTCCAAGACCTCGAAGCTTGCTTCAATCCATAAATGGACCGATTAAGCTTATATACAAGATGCTCTTTGCCCTTCGCAATGAATCCCTCTGGTTGCTTCATATAGATGTTTTTTTCAAGACTTCCATTAAGGAAAGCTATCTTGACATCCATCTGCCACAGCTCATAATCCATATGAGCTGCAATGCATAAGAGAATCCGGATAGACTTAAGCATGGCCACCGACGAAAAGGTCTCCTCATAATCGATACCCTCTTTCTGAGTATACCCCTTCGCAACAAGCCTCGCTTTGAAGGTTTCAACCTTCCCATCTATTCCTCTCTTTCTTTTGTAGATCCACTTACAACCAATGGTTTTTACACCATCGGGTAGTTCTACTAGCTCCCAGACCTGATTTGAATCCATAGATTCAATCTCAACATTCAATGCACTTTGCCAAGATACTGTATCTTTATCTTGGATTGCCTCGTCATATGTCCAGGGATCAGGTTCATGTTCCCCAGGGACCAAATTAGAAGATTCTCCCAAGAACATGAATCTATCAGGCTGTCTAACAACCCTCCCACTACGATGAGGTATCACCTATCTATCCTCTATGACACGCGGTACAACGACTTATGGTATATCCTCTTATAACGGTGGTACTGAAGAAGCGACTTCCCCTTTTAATTCCTCCAGAACAATCTTACTCATGGGCTTGTGGTTCATCATATAGTCTTCCTCTAGAAATCTGTCATTCGTGCTAACGATCACCTTCTGATCTCTAGGACTATAAAACAAACCACCTTTCGTTCCCCGAGGATAGCCAATGAACAAGCGTACTTCTATACGACGTTCCAACTTACCAGCATTCGCTTTCAGCACATGTGCTGGACTCTCCCAAATCTGAATATGTCTTAGACTAATCTTTCGCCCAGTCCACAATTCTATGGGAGTAGAAGGCACTGATTTAGATGGGACCAAATTCAGAATACACACTACCGTATCTAGAGCATATCCCCTGAATGAATCTGGCAACTCAGAATAACTCATCATCGATCTAACCATCTCCATAAGAGTCCTATTCCGTTGCTCTGCTACACCATTCTACTGGGGTGTGCCAGGTGCAGACAATTGGAATTGAATCCCAGCCTCTGATAAGAAATTCCTAAACTCTCCTAAGAGGTACTCACCACCACGATCAGATCGTAGTGTCTTGATACTTTTACCTTGACGTTTCTCCGCATCAGCCTTGAATTCTTTGAACTTGTCAAAACATTCAGACTTGTGGCACATCAAGTAAATGTATCCATATCTTGAATAATCGTCTATAAAAGAGATGAAATACTCAAAACCACCTCTAGCCTGGATAGACATAGGACCACACAAATCAGAATGAACCAATTCTATCACATCTTTGGCTCTATACCCCTTGGCCTTAAAAGGCCTCTTGGTCATTTTACCCTCCAAGCAGGATTCGCAGGTTGGGAAATCTTCCACCAGTAATGAACCCAGAGGTCCATCAGCTATCAACCTTTAAATTTTTCTTAGGTTAATATGACCAAGTCTTAGATGCCAAAGATATGTTTGGTTCATCTTCGAAAGTTCTTTTCTCTTATTGGAATTAGAAGATGAGTTATTAACTTCTATTTGCATCATGGGAGCTTTTGGTTCAAGTGTGTATAAATTTCCTATCAATGCACCCGAACAGATAATCTCCCTATTCCTTTTTATAACAACTCTGTCATTAAAAGAAATAGAATATCCATCCATAAACAATTTAGAAATTGAAATTAAATTCTTTCTAAATAAAGGTACATAAAGGCAATTCTTAACAACAAAAACTTTATTTTTCTCTAAAGATAAAAAAATGCCTCCCACTGCAACAGCCGCCACCTTCGTGGCATCGCCCAAGTATATGGTAATCTCTCCCTCAACCAATCATCTGGTTTCCTGGAACCCCTGTAAAGTATTACAGACATGATCAGTGGCTCCCGTATCTACACACCAGGTGCCGGTAGATAACACCGCTAAACATGTTTCAATGACTAGACCAAAAGATATACCTTTGTTCTGCTTGCGGTTGGGGCAGTCCTTCTTCCAGTGTCCAGTCTTCTTACAAGTGAAGCACTTTTCTTTCGTCTTCTTCACTCCTCCCTGAGTTCCTCCCACCGCCTTTGCCCCAGCTTATTTCTTCTTCTTCTTACCTTTTGGCTTAGAAGTAGAAACCTTTTGGGTAACCATGGCATGCGCCTGAGCACTCTGGCAAAATAGCCCCACTGCCGCCTGGAGTTCTATCAGAAGCTCTTCCAACTAATGGAACCTCTTGTTCATGTTGTAGTTCAGGCAAAACTTCTCAAAACTCCTAGGTAGAGAATGGAGAATGATATCGACCTGGGTTTCCCCATCGATCTCAGCTCCAAGGACTTCCAACTCATTTAAATGAGCCATCATCTTGAGAATATGATCCCTCACAGGTGTTCCCTCGATCATGGTGGTCGTCATCAAGTTCCTCATGGCTTCCTGCCTAGCATCCCGATTCTGGTGTCCGAAAAGTTCTTTGAGATTGAGCATCATGTCATAAGCAGTGGGCATGGCTTGATGCTGATGTTGCAATACATTTGACATAGATGCCTAAATGTAACACCGCATTATCTCATCGGCATTAATCCACTTCTTATAACTCTCCTTCTCCTTTTCTCCAGAATCATCCGCAGGCTTAGGAGGACACTCTTTGAGGAGTATATATTTATATTCCTCAACAGTCAAGACAATGTCAAGATTCTTCTTCCAATCAACATAGTTGGGTCCAACAAGTTTATTCTCTTTCAGTATCACAATAAGTGGGTTGAAAGTCATTTTGAAAGAAAACCTAAGAATCACATAGATCAAAACATTAGATTTCAAAAAATTATTGATTCCTCAAACAATAAAATTTTAAAATTAACCAACACCTCAAAACTGTAGGCATTGTGCTATTTCTCGGAATGCTCATAGGCTCCCATGTCCCCGGATTAAAATTTTCACTAATGAAAACTAATCCTGATGGGATGAGTTTCCTAAGCACAACCAATTCGTCGTCGTGCTAACGACTCGAGCGATCGCTTGAACAAGCTAGTTGTTCAAGCAACCAAACTCTTCTAGTCGATTAGCCGCGGAAGAGACGACGGACGGATTGCCAGTTTTTGTGTTTCTTATTCGGGGTCCATGATTATACAAATACATGCAAATGTAAACTAGTATAATAAACATATACTAACATAAAGAACATAAGCTAGCATATCAATAAGAACATGCAAAGAACAATAATAAAAGTTGTAAAACTTTTATACCTCTTGATCTTCTATCGTATGTCCTAACCTCCTTGTAGACTTCGTGTGGGCGAAGATCCTCCACAAGTTGAAGCATCCTAGATCTTCTTCAATCCACGAAAGAAGAACTCTCTTTCCCTTCTTGCTTGAGCCAACCACCAATCCACAAAGGATTAATGCCGCCGGCCCCAAGAATAGAGAGAACATAATGGAAACCACCAAGGAACCAAACTAGGGACAAACCCTAGCTTCTAGTGCCGCCTGCCAAGATGGATTGAAGAGGAGAAGAGGAAATCGGTTGAGCCCCGACCAAGGTAGAAGGAAGAGGAGGTAGGAGCCGGCCACACCTTAGGAACAAGAAGAACCCTCCTCCTATATTTGCCGCCCACCTTAGCTTCCATAACCTAGCCGCCCAACCTCCTAATCTCCTAGGGTTTCTTGCCGCCCAACCAAAGATAGGCAAAACCCTAACTCCCTTAGGGTTTCTTGCCGCCCACTTTAGGTTTGGCAAAACCCAAATCTCCAAAACCAAATCATCAACCTAGATCAAAAGGAGAAGCATGGGCACCGGCCAAACCATGGAGGAAGGAGGAAGAAGGGTGCCGGCCACCATTGGGAAGAAGAAGAAGAAGCTCCTCTCCTTTGTGGCCACCCAAAACCCTAGCTCCTCCACTTTCTTTCGCCTGCCAAGCCAAAGCCCTCAATTAGGTTTTCCATGTTCCATCATCTTGCCCAAGCCTAAACCCATATATATAGAGTTAGGCTTAGGCCTTGGTTTAATCTCACCATCGGTTCTAGGGTTTTAATCTCAACCGTGGATCTAGAGATTTAATCTCAACCGCTGTCGGTTCTAGAGTTTTAATCCCAACCGTCGGATCTAGAGATTTAATCTCCACTGTCGGTTCTAGGGTTTTAATCCCAACCGTTGGATCTAGAGATTTAATCTCTACCATCGGTTCTAGGAATTTAATCCCATCCTTCGGTTTTAGAGATTTAATCTCCACCGTCGGTTCTAGAGATTTAATCCCAACCGTCGGATCTAGAGATTTGTTTTCCATCATTTGATCTAGACTTCATGAGGTTTATATTAGGCTATGATAGGGACCATGAGGAGGAGTTGGGTCTTGGCCACCCGATGGATCGGAACCACACAAACTTGATCCATCAATGATGTTCCATTCCACTAGAGGATCATCATCGAACTACCTCACCAACCCCCATAAATTAATATGGGCTCCATATATTATTTGTACATCCATCTCCCCGTGTTTAAGATATCGAATGTCCGTAAATTAATTAATTTACTGACCATCAATTAATTAACATCTAACTCCTCGAGTAGTACCACTCAACCTTATCATCATGTTGACTAAGTCAACCTGCAGGGTTTACATGATGAACCTTATGAGCTCCTCAAGGGGACATCATCAACCTAATACATAGGAAACGGATTCCTCCTATAATCAACGGCACACCATGTAAATAATATCATTTCCCAACTTACCGGGCATATTGATTTAATCCATAGAAATCTCACCCTCTGGTAAATCAAAGAAATAAATACTAAGTACATGTGCCCGTTATTATATCAGGATTAAGAGCATGTACAACATAATATCCGAGGTCTGATTCAATTATGTAGTCAACAACAAATTGAATCACCTCTATGTCGGTCCTTCTCAATACACCTAAGTGTACTAGTGTAACTTTATGTTCAAGACAAAAAAAATACCAAGCTACACTACAACCATGCCAATGGTTTGTCCAAAACCTTCTTGTTTGTGAGCCTCTACTTATACTCTACAAGGGACTGATAACATGATCTTCTGTGCCACACCCAAGCACCATGTTATCTACAATGTAAAGTATTAGACAATATGCACATATATTAATATAAAGTGCAAACAATGATCATGTGATTCTTATTTCAAAATAAAATGTTCATACCAAAGAGCTAGGCTTTCAGTATACATCCCAACAAAAACACCAAGAATATCCTATGCCACAATAGTGTGGACGTATACGAATTCTACATTTGTAAGAGGAGGTTTTACCCATTAATTTTACTATCTTGTCAACCTAACCTTTTGACAAGTAAAATTAATAGTTTGTTCCTCTTCAGCCCTACAAAAAAAAGTTGTGACTCCGATGGGGAGGATACTTATATTTGCATCTAAGTGTTCACCATTACTCGGTACCAAGGTAATTATCTCGGGTTATGTACTTTCCGATGGGGAAGTACATACGCTCCTTAGTAATTTCCTATAACCATATTCGACCTTGTGATTCGCAAACAAACTCATCCGATGGGGAGAAAGACACTCATAGCCGACGCGAAAGTTTGTTTGCATCACATGTCAAATTGTAATGGAGGCCGTGGGAATTTATAAAAATATCCCTCTCCCACTTAGTAATTTGAAATTGAGGAATTTTCTAGCCTACGACATGCATATCAAAAAATAAGCAATAAATATGAAAAATAAAAAAATTTCCAACTATTATGGCTTTTGTCTTCAATATGTCTCCCGTCGCATCGCCATCTCGTCCTCTCCTCCCTACACCATGTACAAGCCATCCGGAGATCCGAGCCGAGAAAAAAATATTTTAATTTACATCCATCGATCCTATACTCCACAAGGGAGTGTAAATGAAATCTAGATCGAAAGTAAACTAAAATAAAAGGAGAGGCTAAACAATGCCATATCTAATTTACAAAAATTAAATACTAGCCTCGTCAACCCCAAGGATTCAACAAAATATACAATTACACACATGCAATCACATACACACATATGGCCATAATAGTTGGATCCTATGCTTGAAACCAAAGAGTTAACCTACGCATATCCTACTATTATCCGACACATATAATATATGAAAAATGCATAAAAGTAACCGAATCCTAAACACACAAAATCGGAAACCGTGGCTCTGATACCACTTGAAGGTAGGAAACT
Source organism: Wurfbainia villosa (assembly GCA_025175895.1). NCBI lineage: Eukaryota > Viridiplantae > Streptophyta > Magnoliopsida > Zingiberales > Zingiberaceae > Wurfbainia > Wurfbainia villosa. The sequence continues at coordinate 114,304,433 of CM045990.1, read as the reverse complement.
TCGCTTCCCACTTCAACTCGGTCGCTTGTTAATGGTGATCCCTTCTACGTCCCTGGATAAAAAAAATTTATCCTTGACAAGAGGGATTACCCAAGCAACCGTTTCATCGTCATGCTATTCGATTAGAGTAGTCACTTGAACAAACTTGTTGTTCAAGCAACCAACCTCTATTCTACGAATAGCCACGAAATAAATGATGTACGGATCGTCGAATTTTGTGTTTATGTTTGGAGTCCAAGTTATATTAGCCACAAAATAGAATATATCATGCATATATAATTGAAAACAATCATAAACATGTTACATAAGAAAATAGACAAGTATTATACCTATTGATCTTCTATCGTATGTCCTTCCTCCTTTTGGACATCGTGTGGGCGACGATCTACCAAAAGTCAAAGATCCTAGATCACCAATCTTCCTTCCTTGCTCTCTCCGAACAAGAGGAAGACTAAGAAACAAAACACTTCTCCTTCTTTCAACCAACCACCAAGCTCCAAGCTTGGTGCTTGCCGCCGGCCAAGAAGGAGAAGAAGAATAAGATGGAAAGCGGCCAAGACTCCAAGGGAAGACCCTAAGTCTTGTTTCCACCGGCCAAGGAGAAGGAGAAGGGCTGGTTTGGACGCCGGCCAGGGGAGGGAAGGGATGTATGGGCATCGGCCACCAAGGAAGAAGAAGAAGATAAGGAAAACTTTTCCTTATTTGGTGCCGCCAACACCTAAACCCTAATCCCCTTGCTTGCCGCCCCTTGCCCTAATCCTATCTCTAATGGGATTCTTCTTGCCGCCCACCCCCTCCTCTCCTTTTATAGAGTTAGGGATAAGCCTTGTTTTAATCTCCACCTTTGGTTCTAGGGATTTAATCTCAACCGTCGGATCTAGAGATTTAATCTCAACTGTTGGATCTAGAGATTTAATCTCTACCTTTGGATCTAGAGTTTTGTTTCTATCCATTGGATCTAAGCTTCATGAGGTGTTAATAGGCTACAATAGGGACTATGAGGAGGAGTTGGATCTTGGCCACCCAATGGATCAATCCCACATAAAGTCCGATCCATTAATTATAATCCAATCCACTAAAGGATTATGATTGAACTACCTCACCAACCCCCATAAGTTAATATGGGCTCCATATATTATTTGTACATTTTCTCCCCGTGTTTAAGATCTCGAATGTACGTCGATTAATTAATTTACTGACCATTAATTAATCAACATCTAACTCCATGAGTAGTACCACTCAACCTTTTCGTCATGCCAGACCAAGTCCACCTGCAGGGTTTACATGATGAACCTTATGAGCTCTTCAAGGGGACATCATCATCCTAATATATAGGACACGGTTTCCTCCTATAATCAATGACACACCATATAAATAATATCATTTCCCAACTTACAGAGCCTATCGATTTAATCTATAAATCTCGCCCATTGGTAAATCAAAGAAATGAATACTAAGTATATGTGCCCGTTATTATATCGGGATTAAGAGCTTGTACAATATAATATCTGAGGTCCGATTCGATTATGTAGTCAGCAATAAATCGAATCACCTCTAAGTCGGTCCTGCTCAATACACACAAAGTGTACTAGTGTGATTCTATGGTCAAGACAAACCAATACCAAATCACACTACAACCTTACCAATTGTTTGTCCAAAGCCATCTCGATTGTGAGCCTTTACTTTTATTTTATAAGGAGTCGATAACGTGATCTCCCGTGTGACACCACACACCATGTTATCTACAATGTAATGTATTAGATAATATGCATAACCATAAATATGCAAACAATGATCATGTGATTCTTATTTCAAAACAAAGATGTACATATAAAAGATAGACTTTTCAGTATACATCCCAACAAAGATATACCTTTGTTCTTCTTCTGGGTGGGGCAGTTAGCCTTCCAATGTCCAGTCTGCTTACAAGTGAAGCACTTGCCTTTCGGCTTCTTCACTCCTCCCTGAGATCGTCCCACAACCTTCACTGCACCTTGTTTCTTCTTTTTCTTTCATTTCGTCTTAGAAGTAGAAACCAATTGGGCAACCAAAACCTGAGAACTCTGACGAAAAAGCCCCTCTGTCGCTTGGAGTTCTATCATAAGCTTCGCTAACGAATACAACCTCTTTTTGATGTTGTAGTTCAGGTGAAACTGCTCAAAACTCCTAGGTAGAGTTTGGAGAATGATATTAACCTAGGTTTCCCCATTGATCTCAGCTGCAAGGAATTTAGCTCATTCAAATGAGTCATCATCTTGAGAACATGACCCCTCACGGGTGTTCCCTCAACCATGGTGGTCGTCATCAAGTTTCTCATGCCTTCTTGCCTAGCAGCACGATTCTGGTATCCGAAAAGTACCTTGAGATTGAGCATCATGTCATAGGCAGTATTCATGGCCTGATGCTGATGTTACAATACATTTGACATAGAAGCCAAAATGTAACACCACGCCATCTCATCAGCCTTGATCCACTTCCTATAACTCTCTTTCTCCTTTTCACCAGAATCATTTGTAGGCTTAGGAGGACACTCTTCGAAGAGTACATATTTGTACTCCTCAGTAGTTAAGACAATGTCCAGATTTCTTTTCCAATCAACATAGTTTGGTCCAGTAAGTTTGTTTTCCTTTAGAATCACAACAATTCGGTTGAAAGTCATTTTGAACAAACCTAAGAATCACATAGATAAAAAAACATTTAGATTTCAAAAAATTATTGATTCCTCAAACAATAAAATTTTAAAATCAGCCAATATCTCAAAACACCGAGAATATCGTATGCCACAATAGTGTGGACGTATACGAATTCTACATTTGTAAGAGGAGATTTTACCCATTAATTTTATTATCATGTCAACCTTACTTTTTGACAAATAAAATTAATATTTGGTTCCTCTTCGGCACTACAAATAAAAGCAGTGACTCCGATCAGGAGGATACTTTTATTTGCATCTAAGTGTTCACCATTACCCGATACTAAGGCAATTACCTCAGATATGTGCCTTCCGATGGGGAAGTACACACGCTCCTAAATAACTTCCTATAACCATATTTGACCTAGTGATCCACAAAACAAACTCATCTGATATGGAGGAAGGAACTCAGAACCAACGCACAAGTTTGATCGCATCACTTGTCGAATTGTAATGGAGGCCATGGGAATTTAAAAAAATATCCCTCTCCCACTTAGTAATTTAAAATTGAGGAATTTTAACCATGCAACCACAACAAGCATATAAATCAAAAGCAATAAATATGAAAAAACAAATTTTCCAACTATTATGGCTTTTGTTCTCTAATACGCCTCCAGTCGTGTTGCAACCTCGTCTGCTCATCCATACACCATGTGCAAGCCATCCGGAGATCCAAGCAGAGAAAAATTATTTTAATTTACATCCATCGATCCTATACTCTACAAAGGAGAGTACATGAAGTCTAGATCGAAAGTAAACTAAAATAAAAGAGTGGATAAAAAATGTCGTACTTAATTATAAAAATTAAATACTAGCCTCGTCAACCCCGAGGATTCAAATAATATTACAATTATACACACACAATCACATACAACCATATATGGCCATAATAGTTGGATCTTATGCCTACAAGAAAAAAGTTAGCCTACGCACATCCTATTAATATCCGTCACATATAATATTGTAGGAGCATTGTAGGTTGGCTAGAGGGGGGTCAATAGCCCTTATCGTAGATGATGATAGTCGTTCGTTGATTGCTCGTCTACAATCACTATTAGCGCAAGTGGAATATACTAATATAAACAATTAACACAAATGCAAAGAAAGAATAGAAAGCACAAACGCTAACACCACAATGTAACGTGATTCACGGCCTCGCCACTAATCCACGGTCCGATTCGTCCAAGGTGAATCACGCCTCAAGCTTTCCACTATTCTCTCCTTTGCACCAAGCTAGGTGGAGGTAACCTCTTTTACACAAGAATCACTCCTCTTACAATATAATGTAAATAAGCTTAAGTGAGAGGATGAAAAATGTGTTGGGCACTTGGGAGAAGTTTAGAGCATGAACATTAGCCTCCCAAAGGCCCTCACCCCTTCTCTTCATAGAGGAAGAGGCTTTCTTCCCATTAACACACAACAGTCGACTGATGCCCCGATCAGTCGACTGATCCTATGGCCATTGCCCAATAACAGCTTCTTCCACATTGGATTCCAACCAACGACTCCCACATCAGTCGACTGATCAACACATCAGTCCACTGATGGAGCTATCAGTCAAGTGCCAGAAGCGAGCACTCGACTGCTCACCATTCTGTGCCCAAAACCCTTGCGACCAGTCGACTGATGCCTTCATCAGTCGACTGGTGGTCTCGACAGTCGACTGCCAATCCATGGCAATCGACTGATGGCACATGAACTAGACTCAAACACTAGTCGAGTCACAATCGACTTAGAGTAGTCGACTGCCATGACATGGCAGTCGGCTGATGTCGAAAAATCCCATCCGACACTTAGCCATTTGGCCATGTTTCAGCTAAGCCCACTACCCCTTCCTGGGTTACATTCGCTCACTCTCATTCCTTGAAGTACCTCGCCTTTGAAGTTGTCTTCGTCAGGCCATGTCCCCCGAATGCGCCAAGCGCACGACTCTGCAGTTTCATCCTTGTGTCTCGCATTGAAGTCTACTTCCTCCGGCTTCACTCCAATGCTCCTCGTCCGATGGTCCCTCAGATGCTCCAAGCGCACGGCTTTCGCAAAGCCATCCTTCACCGATTCAAGGACCGAGTCATGAGATGTGAAACTCGCCAATGCTCCATGTGCAAATTACTAAGTCCTGCAAGACTCCAATGCACATATCAAATCTAATCATTCTAACTTAAACCCTTTTCCACACACATCAATACCATATCCCATGGGTTGATTGCCCTAACAATCTCCCCCTTTTTTATGTGTGGCAATCTGTTTAAGTTAGGTAATCAAATAACAATAAACATAAGCAAGGAAAGCATGTAAGTAAAAACATGAGTATAACAACTCCCCCTTAAGACATGCTAAATTTCCCTATTAGCATGATTAACTTAAACCTCCCTATTTCTCCCCCTTTGACATCATCAAAAATATTATCTAAATGTTATAATCCAAGGTATCAACTCTAAGGAGGAAAAATATCAAAAACCAAAACAAAAACCTGATGAAATCAGGTTACTGTGCTCGTGCACAGTACATCAATTGACTGGTTCAGACTACTACGATTGTACGCATAAGTTTGAGTGTTTTCGATTTTTTAAATTCGAGAAATTCCAAAAAAATCAAAAAATCGTGAAATTTTGAAAATACATTTCTTTTAAAGTCCTTTATCAGTTAAAAATGAGTTTTCATGAAAATTACATATATTTTCAATTGTTTGCCAAAAATCCAAAAGTTTTAAAAACA